>OU426894.1:12632857-13291071 GCA_911387775.1 Thymelicus sylvestris
ACGAAATAATAGCGTTATAGTTTATAAGAAACTCGACGATACCAAGTCCAACTACTTGGACACTCGACTCGAAACTTTCGGTAGATTATCGCTGATACTGCCTAGATTTATTGCGCCACCGTATTGTTAAATGGTCGGTAATATTTCCCCGTCTCTTCCCTTTCTTTAGTGTTTCCGCGATGCACTATACTCGATTGGAAGATTCTAGAAAGTATTGGCGTAGAAGTATCTAAAAAGTAACAAGTTCGGCAACTTGGTTGTGTTGTGCGAATTAAGTATTGACATGGGTTTTCTCTGAAGTTTTTACTTTTACGAATTTCTTGGCACACACGCTTCTTGATTTGAGAAACTTTTGCGGTCTTTGTGAACTATTTTTGTTTTGGTTTTTGAATATCTGTTAAACAATTTATTAAAAACGAGATTTGTTATGTGTGGTCCAGTATCAATTTTTTTATAAAAATATAAGTTCATATTGATGTTGCTTTAAATTCGAGATTTTTTTACTTTGAATTGTTATTTATTTTAGTAATAAAAATTTATATCATGTCGTTTCTGGTTAAAAGTTTGAGGTAGAACTTACGAATTTAGATCTATCCTATTATTATGATTTAAAAAAATACCGTTCCAAATACTTACATCTTTGCGACCCAAAATTTTTAAAAGACAGGCACCGCAAAAAATCTAGATGGCATCGTGAATTTCGTGTCGTAGGAATTTACGAGAGGATATCATGAGAAATAACTGCCTCAGTCATGTTTACGTTCTTTGTGCGTGGATTATGACACGTGATCCCGTTTTATTTATGGAAGAATGAAAGGGAGAAAGAGGCATTGACGGAACGCTAGTCGGCGACGAATTCGGTCAATGTTAGGTTGGGGTTACATGGTATTCTTGATGATCCATGACCAATGATACAGGCTAAATATTTGTTATGTTTGGTCAATGTGTGAAAACTGAAGAGAGTGTAAAGAGAGTGAGATAGATAAAAAGAGAGAGAGAGAGAGAAATAGTATAAAGTATTTCTTACAGGATGTCCTATAAGAAGCAGAATCTTAAAATATTTAAGGGAAAGCTTAGGGGTTGACTCAGAAAAACTGTTATATTTTTTTTATTTCCGTGTCCAATTTTACAACATGCAGTAGAAAGGTATTTTTATATCACTTTGAAAACTTGCCTTTGAAAAGAACTTTTTAATTTTTTTTCTTTTTTACAAAGGTATACATATATGTATTATAATACACAATAATATGCTAATGGATTTAATCATCAAATATAGTTTTTTGCATAAGATCGTTTATTAATACGGGCCTCAGTCTATCTCAGTGTAGACGAAACCTTACGGGAGGTATTTCGCCGCCTCCCAATGCTTATGTCAACCTTAAGTAGACAACCCGGCATTTGTTTGCAAATTACATTGGCCTATGAATAAATAATTCGCAAGCTGAACATGTAAGGTTAGAATTCGTTCTCTATTACGATATAAAGATTGCTAGTTTATCTTTGCTCTCTCATATATTAATATTGTAAGCGTTAAAGTTCAAAATGGTACGGTATGAGTATAATAAGTATACTAACTGTAACTACAATTGGCATACATTAAGTAATTGTGTAATTTGTTTAGTAATTTAACGCTGTTGTTATCCTGAATAAAATAAAAAAAAATTAAAAAAAATACTATGAATGAGTTTGAGATAGAATAAGTTAATAACAAAATGGTCGTGATTTTTTGATTCGGTGACAATTCGAGGTGTGCAAAAGAAATGCATTAAAATGAATACTAACGCCCCAACTCAGAGTCACTAACGGTTACTTTAATCGCTCTTTAGTAAAGAATCACTATACAAATTCTGTACTAAGGAGCGATTTAAGTAACCGTTAGTGACTCTGAGTTGGGGCGAGTCATTTAAAATAAATACAAAAGTAATTAAATATTTTTAAGTTAACAATTTTTAAATTGTACAAACTATCTCTAATACACATAAAGCAAATTACTTTAATCCCCAATAACAGATCAAATGCGTCCAAAATTATATGTTAATCCTAAGTACATACCAAAAAATTATAATTATACGAATCGTAATTATTTCAATAGCATATGAATAATTGGAAAACGTACTTTAAAAAATAGAAATATATTTAGGCGATAAAAAATAACCACACGACCTATTTCACGAAGAAACCGTTCATTTATTTATCGGTATGAATAATAATTATAATTAGATCTGGATTGATCGCAAATCGCTTGCCGGCAGCCGTGATTCAATTTTACCAGTGAATGGTCCTATTTACCCGCTAATGAGGGCGACCGGAGCCAGTAATTAATCATATCATTTTTAGCGCGAACGGTGCCCGAGTCGAGTGATCCCTTGCAAATAATGGAATATCACGAAAAAACCCGCAAAAGACGCTAGATTTAACACCACAGCGGTAATGACTTGTTTTTTAGGGTTGCAAAGAATGAATACGTCTTAACCAGACGCTCGTTCGGTTTTTGTTAATTTTTTAATCTTCCGACGTTTAGCTAATGGGGGATAAGATTTTCAACGAAGTGAAAATTTAATGTTCTTTTTATCTGAAACACCGTGATTTTTCTTTGTCTTCGTGATTTAACTACGCGTAATAATTCGATCATGGCCGTCGTGAATTAACGTTTTATAAAATACGGTTTTCTTACGTAATGCACTTTTTCTTATTTTTGTTTTAGTACAACTAAGCTCTGTCAAAATAAAATTATCATGATTAAATTCTGTCCTAAAAATAATGACGGACGCGTATTTTCGAAGTTTCAAACTTTAACTAAAAGCTGACTATGTAATGACATAGGAAGGTACTAATATTCAGTTTTTAACAAGGAATAATTTAATTCCAATGTATATTTCTCAACTTTATATCACATTAATTCTTTTGAAAGTTAGTACAACTTAGCTTCGCGTCTGTCCCGTCATCGGTCAACATTCCACATTTTTATTAACAAGCTGATTTTCATAAAGAGTCGTTTAAATTTCTGAACTCATCCCGTATTCCGGTCGGCTAGGTACGTAATTAGGTGGGCCCACCTTTACACACGATTTCTCGACACTTGTTAAAAGTTTTCAATTGCGTTACGAGGGGTCCTTACACGGAATTTATTCATTATATTCTCCCTACCACCCTCTACTTAATAAAACGGTGCTTTGCTCTTTTTATTTTCTCTTCCCCTGTGTCCCCTGGTTCGTAAGTATTTTAAATATTTGCCGCATGGCCTCGCAAATGAGTGATGAATTATACATTTGTCTCTTAATTTTTTTAGCACTTTTATGAGATTTTTCCCGCGTTAACGCCGAGGTGCCTGTTGCCTTTCATTGAGTAATATTAAATCAAAAAGATAAATTAGTGTAGGCGAAGTGTATATAAAACCAAATTATTACAGTCACGGAATAATAATTTGCGCTGCAAATGCTTTGAACTTTTTAATCTTATCTTACTAATATTATAAATGTGAAAATTTGTAAAGATGGTTGGATGTTTGTATTGTAAGGACTGAGATACAACTTGGCATACAAACAGACCACGTTTAGATTAAAACATAGGTTGAATTTTATCCTGGTTGTATGTTCCCCTGGGAAGACTGACTTTACTTGTGGATCTGAAGTAGACCAGGTACAATAACCACCTTCCATTTAGAGTACCTTAAAATTAACAAGGTGATCAGAATTTTACATATCGCACCTTTGGTGGTACAAGGGCACATCTTACAAAAAATCGTAAAATGACAAAAATTAAACAAAAAAATATTTGACACCTGCAAAGTACACGGCCATATTCACAAATAAATGGGTCGTATCGCATGCAAAGAACAAACACTTTGAAGCAATACAAAGACGGATAATACGACTCGGAATGCAAAAAAAGAGCTTTAAAATGGCTCTCCTGTAAAATTACAAAAGTGCAGTTGAGCCCTTGTACCACCAAAGGTGCGATATTATAAATATTTTTCCGTTTTAATATTCGAAGTTCGAAACAATCTGCATTAGATGAAGGGCGAAAATTGGCAGCCACAAAAGACTTTTAGATAACCATCATCCCGTTATAATTCAGCGCGAGTGTCGACGGGCACTCATTGCCTCGTTACGGTGACACTTACTGAAGTTTGATCGGTTATTTAAATGAGCTACATAGTCGTGACAAAAAAGAGGCGTTTTTCCAGTGACGTTAATAAAAAAGGAATGTTAAAAATTGTTGATAATTATTAAAAAAGTGGGGAAAATCTAAAATTATAGAAGGTTTTTTAATAAATTTATTTACATTATGTTTTAAAATAGGTAGGTAGTTACATGATGTTTTTTTCATGTTATTCGTGTTTTGATATGAGTTATGAGTTTGAACTTTGAACAGAGTACTTAATGTAAATTAAATTAATTAAAAAAATTAAAATTGTTAAATATTATGTATTTAATTACTTATCATTACTTTTTACTTATAAATTTATCTTGATAAAACAATAAATTCTACATAAATGTAGCTATCCGGATTATTTATTTCTTAATTAACAATTTCTTCGCTAATTATTTATTCCACTAACCCAAAAACATCTGTAAGCACAAAAAGTATTAACAATTGTTTCAACATTTTGCATCAGACGTAGAATAAGATAAGCCATTACCGAATTAAGGCAACGTCATAATGTTGTCATAATGTTTAAAATCATCAGGCATCTGTGTCGGCGACAGTGGAAAGCTCTGTCTTTCGCCCGTATTACGGACTCCGTAATTTTGCCGGAGTCGCTTAGCATTCTTCAACGACAACGGCCGTCAGCAAATTGGATTACGCGTTGAGTGCGACACGCGTACTGCTTACGATTTTATGATTTTATTGGCCGCCTCCAAATGCTCCAGTTATGAAGGATAATTTTGACAGGCTTAAATTTTCTTGGCTACTTTGGCCAATTTGAACAAGCCTTAATTTTCTCCAGACTCCAAATACAGAGTACAGTGTAACATTGACCTAATTTCAGTGTCTTGAACGAAGTATGAAATTCCTTTTATAGAACAATATTTTTATATTGCATGTAACATTCTGCCTTTTCGCACTTGGCCATCGTGGTAAATTGGTCTGTGTCCCTCACATTGTGAACGAAGACCCGAGACCAGCAATGGGACAAGTATGGGTTGTGATGATGATGATGAGTCATTTTTTATGTAAGTAGCCGACGAATGATTAGACAATCCATCTAATGGTAGATGGTAAGCGTTGCCCATGGAAGAATTCACCAGTGCAATGCCAGCCAAGAAAAGGAGAAAAGAAAGAAATACTGAAACACTTAGGTACGCCTCACAATCGGTACCATACAAATTCTGTACTAAGGAGCGATTTAAGTAACCGTTAGTGAGTCTGAGATGGCGCGTTAATAACTCATTTATCACTGAACCTACTCTCAACGAGTCAAAATAGATTTGATAAAAATTCTCTTCGTTTCCATCGAAGCTTAAAACTTGGAATGATTGCCACAATGACCCGTTTTCGAATAACCTCGCCCTAAATATAAAATTAGCTGGTCCACCAAACAACTTTGTTTCTTTCCTAATCCTGAAAACGAAAATATCCTTCGACTCATGTTTTATGATTTAGACTTAGTTTTTGAAATTAGATTAAAGAATAATAAACTTTTTGAAACGATATACCGAGATAATATAGTACATAAATTATAATATCAAGTAGGGATGATTTTGAGATCTGATTTTTACGAAATTTATTTAGTAGGCAGATAAATTTTGACTAATACAACATTGCTGTTAATGTACTACCAAGTGGAAAACACATTTTTTCTATGGTTGAAAATTAGTTTTAAAAAGCTTGGTTCTTAAATTCTTGGTGGATTAGAACCCAAGGGATTGATGACAAGCGCTATGCTGTTATTTCGTCGATCTACACGTTCTTTAATCTATGAATAATGGACATGTTACCAAAGTAGAATTAGGACTTTATATAGTCTAGACTTCTAGAGACTCTTAGACTCATACACCCCAACTCAGGGCCACAAACGGTTACTTTAATCGCTCCTTAGTAATGAATCACCATACAAATTCTGAACTAAGGAGCGATTTAAGTAACCATTAATGACTCTTTGAGTTGGGGCGTTATAGTCTTAGACTTTAGTGGTAGTCTATGTTTATTCATACGTGAATTTGCATTTTGCATTTTGTATTATTGCATTTGGTATTATAAATTAAAATGGGAATGTGTGAGATGGCATGTAGATTTTCGTAGAAGTTCTACAGTTAAGGGCTGCAACTCATTAAAAATAATAGGTAAGCATATCAGGAGTTGGTAACAACGAAAGCACGTTTTTCATTGTCTAGTTTTCGTAGCAGGTCTACGTTTACGCTCGCAACATATCATACTCAAGATCCCGCTACGGCGTAGCTCGCACGTGGTGGGCGGTGGGCGTATCGCCCCGCCCCGTGCAACAGGTCCCACCCCGCCCAGTTTCCCTGTAACCTGCCTTTTGGACCCTAACACCTATGCAGTAGGACTTTCATTGATAACATTCTGCAGTGTTATCAGTTAGGTAACGCTAATATAATACCTACCCGTAACATTGAGTATTTTATTGCAATTTGCAACCAATGTAATTTTTCTCGTAAATCATTTTTATGACATATTTTTTTTTGTAAGTAATGAGAGTAATGGTTATAAGATACGCAATAATGGCTTTTTCGAAATGCAGTTTAATCGAATTTAAAACTAAATGCCAAAACTGATGCTATACAATTAAATTTTACCATTAAATAATTTTAACTAAAATATAAAAGAAAACGTGTGAAATTGACTATTCGATATAATATTTTAACTTAGCCATTTCGTTAAAACATTTTTTTTAACAAAGGCATTCAAAAGACCATTTTTTAACTCCGAAAGGATTTTGACTGCAAACATATCAAAAGATATTCTGTTGACAAGTTACGGCCGGTCTCAATAATGCACTAACAGATGGAAGACTGTGGATATGGCTACCTAGTATGTCATCTGTCATATTTGTCAATTATTGCGTCTGAAAAATTGACAAATATGACAGATGACAAACTAATGGTAGCCCTATCCACAGTCTTCCATCTGTTAGTATATTATTGAGACCGGCCGTTAAGGATATTATCACTACGAGTACATTTGTTGGCAAGATACAGTAAGTTAGATTCCTTCACTGTGGTAATGCTGAACGCATATAATATGTCCGCACCGTACGGGCGGATGACATTGACATGTGCGCCGTGCGGTGTATCATCCAATCCAAAATCATTTCATCATCAAAAGTTATTTATAAAATCAAATACAAGCAATGCTTATTAATTTCAAAACCCTTGAAGTATTAGCCGTATTGGGGCGGCTTAGAATATTAACCCCAATCCCACGCCGGACGGGGTGTCGTAAAAGGCGACTAAATCCGGCCCGCTGGTGGTAGGGCCCCTCGAGGGATTATATTAGTAATATTGATTTTAATTATTAATTAATACCATTATTGCTATTATTATTTCTCCATGGGGTTCGCCTGGATAGCTACCACCCTCGAGCATGAGTTAGCCGCCAAACGACTCGTCGTGTTCCAGCTGGGGGCTTGAGAGCCAATTATTTCTTTCTTTTTCTTCTCTCTTTCTTGGCCGGCAACGCATCAGTGATGCCTTTGGTGTTGCTGATGTCCATGGGCGACGATAGCCACTTACCATCAGGTGGATCGTCAGCTCGTTTGCCGGCCATTTCCATAAAAAAAAGTATTTTTTATTTTAAATTCTTAGAAGAAATAATAATGCCATCAATATCTCTATGTGGATAAATAACTTTGAATTTTGAAGCGGCATGACATCTTAAGCGTTTATATAAAAGCTGTGTTACGAATAAAAAAATATATGTAGTCATAAAAAACACCTCATAACTTGCTTTTAGAAATAGGAGAAAATAACATGGTCGAGGCTGTAACTAAAAAAATACTTTAGCCCTCGATACCCAAATGTTTTAGCAGTTGTGGCTATAAAGGAAGTATGCTCTAAATAACGCCAAAGTTAAGAGACTAGTCGGCCCCTTGTATGAATAAATTTACGCCACGACTAAAGACACCAGTCCTCATGAAATATATAGGATGTCCTGAAGTAACGTCCAAAATAAATATATTTTTTAATACTTCTATAAATAAGCTTCAAATTATAATACAAATTTTGTTTTTTATAAATAACCGCCTTTTCAATTATGTTCGGGTAACAAAAATCTGGTGTAGCCATTGCATTTAAAACATTTTTAAAGCAATTTGCAAACTTAATTTGCGTATCGCTTCATTCTTAATGTTTAAAAATCCGAAAACATCAATTAGAATAGTAAACAAATATAATTGTAGAAATGTTAATCGAACTGTTTTTGTCCAAAATTGAATAAATATTAGGTGAATAAAATTAAGCTTCTTATAAACTTTCAAGCGCTAGTAAAATGTATTTATACTTACAGACGTATATATTTATATGTTAGTATAAGTAAAAGCTTTTCATCATCTCGTGTAGTAAAAGTAGGTCGTATTATTTTCTTTTTTTTTAATCCTTCGCATTTATTATCCCTCGATTTCCGTCAGCGTGGCGACACTCGCCACTACCTCCTACCGGAATTACACGATAACCAACGACGCCTATGCTTTATAACCCGTGCCATCCGATACGGAATTTGTTGTCACCGAGCGACGTCGTCCGAGAAATTGTTAAAGTTTTCACGTGAACTGAAATAATTAACGGAAAAAGACATTCAGGTATTCTTGAGATCGCTTTCTCTAAACCTTGATGAAAAGTATAATAACTATCATTCGTAGGATAGCAAATTAATATTATTATGATATACGTATACTATTAGGTACATAAGACATAATTAATCCTGGCTAAGGATTAAAATCAGGCTCCAACAGTTATTTAATCTCAACAGCAATAATGACAAAAGTTAATCAGTTAACGTACCTAAATAATAGGGATGTTGACACTATCAGTAAATTAAAATAAATTTATGTTTAAATTATCAAGGAAAACATTTAAACACCTAAAATATTATTATTTTGTCGAAATCAATCACAATAAATTAAATATAATTTATTTAAAATGTTAAAAATAGTACTCATTGTCACGTGACCACAAACGTCATTTTGAGCTTAAGACGTCATTGTTCTTATTTTATATGCAAGTGTAACTATTATAACTTCAGTCGACAGATAGTATTGAATATCGGCTAGTGACGTCACGTGACGTTTTTGGTGGGAAATTTGAAAATGATTTTTATTTATCAATTTTTGTCTTTAAATTGAAGATTATTATTTTTATAATATTTTTTTCATGAATCTTAAGGTTGTATCTATAAAATCAAATTGAATCCTAAAATTAGTCAACATCCCTATTACAAAGAAAATTTAACTTCATAATTTTAACTCAAATAAGGCAGCCTTACAATCAATAGAATCAATAGTTTCCTTTTATTTTCCCCTAGCAAGAAGAAAAGCGCACTAAATGAAACGTTCCCGCTGTTTTAGTGCGAGAATGACGCTATTGGGAAGAACAATAGAACGTTATCGGATTAGGGTAGAGGACCCACTTAACGTTATGTCAGTGATATCGATAACAGACCGTATTTTATGAAAAACTTAAATATAATTTGACATTTTAGTAATAAAAAATTATTGGTTTCATGATTTGATTTCTATTTTTAACAATAACTTAAAAAACTAGAAACTAAAATGAATAGTTCCTCATTCCTCTTCCAAAAAATTCTATACAATGAAATAATTCTCTGATAGAAACTTAAAATGTCTTCAGAAACTTAAAACTTGCATATGAATGTCGCTTTTTATACAACAATAAAATAAGATATACAAAAAAAACAATATTAATATGTATTACAATAAAATAAGATAAAATTACAAAGACTTAGTTGATATAATCTTGATAGTATTTGTGGCAATTACATAACACGAAATTAAAACAGGACATAAACGCTACTTAATTACGAATCTCAAAACAGTCGAATTGCGTCAGAGAATGAAATCGAACGCTCCAGTTCCGAGTCATAAAGTCGTAAATTGACGGACAGATTATATTGACATAGTTTTCGTATGTACGCGGATCGTATACTGTAGAATGTATTATCATACATTATAAGCTTACGCAGCCGAGCTATGGTTTATAAATATTAATATACGAGTATACCTACTCCTTATTTTGGGAAAAGCATGCCAATTATCCACATCACATATTAAGAGCATCGCTTTATTCTGAGCAATGACTCCCAAGGAAAGCCGTTACATTGCTGAATATGCGACAGATTTATCGTGGTTTTGTAGTGCTGGGAAAGTGTACGATATCGATAATTTTGTTATTGATTCAATAAACGTAACATAAAATAATTTAAAATGTTTTAAACAATGAAAAGAGTGTAGTGTTTAACAACGGAAGGCTTTTTATGTCGAACAAAAAATACCTCATCATTAGACAATAAATATTACAAGAGCCCTTGGATTTCGGGATTTATTGTCCGTTCTTGTCTTTGGTCTTTGGTCTCTTATAAAAAAGATTAATTACAACATCTTGTCGTATAGTCACTTCCTGTTAACCATGAAGATATAATTAGTGGTAATATTGTTTCAAAGTTTACAATTTAATAATAAGTATATAATCTAATAACAATCTGCTAATAACCTAATAATAAAAACTGTAAAACGTTTTTTGTCACATAAAATTAACTGTTTCAGTAGAAAATAACAAACTCCAAATTACACACGCTACATCTCCGTTTGTCAAGCAAACTCGTTTTTAATTCCAAATTTGGAAATTTATGAAGTACAAATATTAGAATATTAAATCGATAGTAATCGGGCATCACTATAGGTCGTCACCTGGGAGGCGAGGGCGCGGGGAGAGCAGACTTGGCGTCGCAATGTCGGGCAGGTTACGATTTACACTCCACCGACTCAGCAGAAACTGTGCTCGGACGAAAAACGCTGATAATCCACATCCATACGCTGCGTGAGAATTAGATTGAGCTTTAGCGAGCTTGCGTATTAACCGACATCTCACGGTCGCTTTTATGACTCGCCCACATTAATTAGTATGTAAATCAACGTTTATAACCATTGACGCTTAAGTGCCTCGGTAGGTATAGTAATTGCACTACGCGCGTCGTAAATTTTTAGATTTTGAAAAGTTATCGCTTTACCGGTTGTGGTCGATAATTTGAAATATATCTAATTGATTTATTGCCATAACTGCGTCTATAAGTGCTCTATGATTTATGAACCCAAAACCGAATGATTTTTTTAAATGAGATTCTAATCTGTGAAATTGTTAATATCTTTTTGGAACGAAGTTCCTTATCGCGCGTTGCGAAAGGGGGCTAGGCGGAAAATTTTGGGACGAAAAGTTGTAACAACACTTTTTTCCGTCGTAGTTTTTTTTACATAGAAAGCAAGCCAGATATTTTCGTTTCTTGCAGTCAGTACTAGGATAGCAAAAACATGCAGCAAGTGTGCCAAAGTAAATCTGGGGTATTAAATTTCTCATCGGCTTTGTTCACCTAGTAGCAATTGCTAATGCTAGTTCTCTCTTTGCAGGTGACTGGAGAGGAGCGTAGGCGGAAGGGTTAACAGACCCTGCCGTCTTCAAGGGAATTACGACGGCACTATTGAACACGACGAGCATCACAAATTGTGAATCAAAATCATGAAGACCTTAATATTTTGGAGACTGAATAAGTGTTCTGACGTTGTAATTATTGACACGTTGACTGTTAAAAGTGCGTAGTGTTTTTGAAAATTATGGTTTGGACGTTGAAATTATTGTTAAATATTCGTGACCTCGCGTATGATAAGCGGTTTAGTTCGCTACGAATGATTAATTCCGTAGAAATTGTGTATTCCCCATCGATTGAGGTTGATCGATGGTATGCAGTTTTCTTATTAACGATACATTGTACATATATGTTCATCTGTTTATCTGAGAAACACACATGTGTGTGGACTTAAACTCGGACTGATTTCATAGCGTTCTCGGCGATTGCGCTCGTTGATAACCCTAGGTTAAGCGGGGCCGTAAGCCAGCGATCATTGCCATCTAAATATTGTGTAGTTTGTTATAATACTTACACATCTACTCTTAGAACATTTCATTTGCATCGAGCGATTATGTGTGGGCCAATGTTATTTATATTAATATTAATTAGGAACACTAGCAGCGAATGTTAATTGTGAGTTGACATCGTATTAGTGTTAACCCATTTTAAGATTAGTGCAAATTCCCCATGTGACTTGAATATTATAAGCATCGGATACGTAAAACTTTATGACCATTTGTTTTGATTTTTGCATTTTTGTAATAGACACCATCGCTATAGAACGTAGGATAAAATAAATCACACGTCAGGATGCTACGAACGAAAATTTAGTCTTGCAGAACAAATAGGGAATAGAGGTTTTAAAAATAATTTTAAATATAATTTTAGGTGTTCATTAACCAGTTCACCCGCAAGCCATTTTTAGCCAAAAATAGATTTAATGCTCAATATTCCGACGCCAAACTCAGAACAATTTTGGAACATTATTCAGACTTTACATTTTGATAGCACAATGTGCATGAATGTTTTACTAAGTGTTGCTCTGATATCGTGCCTATTGCTAGATATAGGTATAAGAGAGTTGTAAATAATATATATATGCTCCTTATTCGAAGTTCTTTTACCGACTTGCATGCAGGTCGCGAAAGTTGACGCACAAAATCCTATATAGTCAGATATCTAGTCCCATTATTTTTCGAATAAGATTTCGTCAACTAAAGATAACAGAATTACTCAAACGTGGGCTAGCCCTAAACTCTGATGTAACTGAAGAGTTTGTTCTGTGAATTACCTCAGTGGACTGTTTGTGATAGATTTAGCCAATAAGTGTTCAATGTTAATACTTTTACCGTAAGTCAATTCTTGTAATATTTGGCGTCCATAGTATCATTTTTAAGAGCATTGTTTCATTTTGCCTCCTGCTTTAGTTAGTTTACGCGGGATGCTGGTTCGGTACGGTTATGATAAGGTACCTACTAAAGCTTGAGGCGTTATTTTAATAACAACGTAAAATGTCTAAAGTGTGTTCTTGTCCGACGAAGTTGATTGCTTTAGCATTTAAATTATTTTTCATTTAGTACAACTACGTACAAAACTGTTGTAACTACAGTAAATATTTGTTATTATATTATTGCATGTGGAACAAGGCGGCTTATTATAATATACTGTTACAAAATCTAAATACGTAAAAATAAATGCCATAGATTATCAGGGTGGTAAATCTGGGCGTTTTCAAATGTTTTTGACCTGCGTCGATAACTTCAAAGTTAATATGTGACGCGACGCGATTAAACATCCAAGTACATATTTGAATGCACATAATTTAAATAACACCGCAAAATTGTAAGCTTAAAATATAATTATGCCTCTTCTATCTTATGTAGTCAGCTGATGTTGGTGCTATAGATATCTACTATTTTAATATTGCATTTTGGAACGAAAGTTTTTTTTTATTTATACAAATGACATAAAATTGACGTACAAAATTGTATTACATTTTTACAAACGCATCCGAAAGTTTTTGAACAATTGTTTACAGAATTAACCTAATTCCTTATACCTGTGTCTCCCATTAGTCCCATTTGGAATTGGAGAATTTTCTCTATTATGCAACAACAGTTACATTGAGTGTGGCAGACGCCGTCTTAATCACACAATTTTATTTCTATAAATGATGTAGATAGTTAATTATTGTTAGTTTTATTATAAATTGACTCAAAGTCAGTTACTGTGGACGGTCGTGGATGTTGGACATCGACACTGTACCTAAGAATTTGTAATGTGTAGTAACCATTGCCAAATATATATACTATGTAACAATAATGAAGGCTACCTTGTTTTTCCACCAGATATCGCTACTTGCATGAAAGTAACATCTCTGCTATCAGTGGTTTAAGATAAAGGTGTTCCCATATAAAGTCAAATATAAAAGCAGATTCCATTTACAGGTAAGTACTATTAAGCTTTGTTTATGGTTTTTACCTACTTAACCATAATAATTGAAGAATAAAATCATGTATTGCAAGTGGCGCCGCCTAGTGAATCTAAATGGTAGCCGTCGCTAAGTAAACTATTGTATCTTGATTTCGGGCGTAAAATAGTTGTATTAGAAGTATTGTAGATGACTAGCCTCGTTGGTGGTATCTCATAATAGTTAAGCGTTAGATAATATATCTCCTGGTTGTTGATTATGTAATTAATTAATGAAATATACAATGTAAACTGACGTATTTGTGTCAATCCATGTGGTCAATTAAATACGGACCGAATTAAAATATGTTCCATTAAGGCCTAGCGTTTGGAACGAATGGGAACTGCGCTTATGATGCTGCGGTGATGATCTAGATATTATATTGTGGATAAAGCAATGCAACAAACATTCAGCATAATTAATGTACAAAAATGTTGCGTCTAAAACCTTTAGCGTGCAAGCAATACAGCGCTTAATTGATCATAAGGTAATGTTCATTAACTCAAATCCCAACCTTAAATGTAATTCGCCTTTAGGACAGGTTTTCCCAACGCATCAGTAAAATTTACAGGTACTTGTATTCTGTAAATCGGTAACCACTAGTCTATAATACGTAATAACACTAATAACTTATTTAACAAGAAAAAATATAAAATATTTTTTTTATCGATTAATTAAAATTATATCCCAAGATATCAAGAAAAAATATAAAATATTTTTTTTATCGATTAATTAAAATTATGTCCCAAGATATTGAGTCGAGCATATTCCAACATTCTTAATTCTTGGTTAGATATTAATATATTTAAAAAATAAAAACATGGAAAATAAACTTTTTTTTTAAATTTGGTTCGGGAACTTCAATTTAGTAGGTACTTGGATACTAATACAAAAAAAATATGTATTAAAACGTGCGGTAATGGAAAAATCTGTTTTGAAGCTGACATAAGCCGAACTAGGCACCATTAGGAAAATGGGATCTCAATTTGTTAATTCGAACTTACCTAACAACACTTCATGTATGTGTCCATATTAGTATAAAAAGCTGTATAGTATGTGTAATTTATGCGTATGTGTAATGCCCTGGCTAAACGAATTCTGTTGTTTATTACCAGTGTTCTGACTCCGATAAAATTGTGTATGAAATTAATAGGTATAAGACGTTCACGATACAGTTATGATATTTTACTACGGAATAACCAGATTTTTTACTATTTTTCAAATTTTATCTACTGTCAAATTGTAATTTGTTGTAAAACATCGTTACCTGTGAATTTAAATAAAGATAGTACAGTGAATTGTTTGAAAGTAATCACATAAAAAAAGCTTGAATCCATCGTCATAATATGCCAAGGAATTAACTATCTGTGTTGAAAAAAATTTCATTTAAAAATCTATAAAATGACGATAAAACTTTTAGTAACTACTGTTGTCGAATTAGGTACATTTGCTAAAAAATAATGGACGCTTGTGCACCTTACCTAGTTGATAGATTTTAAAATTAAAATGTATGAAGGAATTGTAGTTTCTATACTGAGCTGTGTGTACAAAAATTGTATGTGTAAACAAAATGTTCGTAGAATATGACACATGACATGTTTGTCTGTCTTAGCATGTAATAGATAATATATTTTATAAAAAAAACATGGTTATCGCAAAACCATGTCTGTGGGCAAGGGGCATTCCCCGTAAATTTATAACTAAATTATTTTGTACAATGTTTAAATTTTTCTATGTTCGCATTATTACGTTTAACGCATTACATGTTTACATTATTTTTTGTTGTTTTTTTCTTGGTTGCTTATTATTATAATTAAACTTAAATAAAATTTACGACAAAATGTGAAAAATCTTAGTTAAGTTAGGAAATTATGTGTCTAAATGTAAATATATAGAAGAAAACATGTATGTAGAAGTACATAAATCTTATTTATGTATTAATTTGATATTGTTTTCAAAATTTCGTAAGTTGTATTATTTGTCTCTTTTCAAATTTTTATTAAATATATTTGAAAAATAACTTATAATTCTGGTAATTCCTCGGTGATGAAATAAAATGTTAGTTAGAGATTTCGAATTGAAGTTGGTTATAGATGGTCAAACATAGTGGTAATTGGCTATTTGACAGTTGTCACGGTAAAATATGAAATGTGTTAAATATGGTTGCATATTGGTTAACATTAATTAAACAATACATTTTTTGCATGAAAATAAATTGTAAATATTTTTATTTTTGAAAAATAGATTTGAGTTTTTTTACCTGTGGACACGAGAACCGAAACGCGGGCGGCCATGATTGAGCATGCTATGACGTCACACTTCCAAAAATATAGCGTTGTGTACTACTAACTACATCGATTATCGTGTGCAATTTACTGAGAAAATTAATAATATATATTTTGATTTGTGCTTTTGAGAGGTTTTGTAAAATGGAGTCAGGCTATACAAAAGCTGACAGTGCGAATTTGCCTAAAGTTGATTCATTGATGGTCGCAAATTTCTTTGCGTGTAACCCTGACTTTTGCTCTACCGAGTTTCGGAATGCAAAAACCTCCTTGTAAGTACTGAAATTAATAAAGTAAAATTGGTCAGTCTTGCTAAGTGGTCACAGGGAGATTTTTTTGTAAGTTTTTCCTCAACGTCCCCTTAACGACACCATATTACTAATGATTTTAAATTACTTATAGGTTATGTTTATGAACAATATTAGGTTAGGTTTAATTTGTTTTTTTAGTAAATCAGAGGCTAAGTTGATTTCTTCCAAATACTTACATCAAAGTAGTCCTCGCAAAAGAATATTGCAGATTTATCACATGTTAACTGTTGGTCTCGACGTGCTAATTGTAACCACTGTTTTCGACGTTGAAGGCATTTAGGAACGTGTATAAACTATTTGTTAGGAAATTTAATTGTAGTACTTCTACACATAGGCACTGCACATGTCTTGTAGCTTGTCATTTTCACAATTCCAGTGAAAAAGGTGTAAGTTTTTCACATAAAATATCTTCAGAGTTAGAGCATAAACTGTTGTTATTTGAAATGTGACGTCACAGCCAGCAAGTGACAGATGGCAGACTATTTTCGCGCGAATTTCAAATTAATGGATTAAAAGTTATTTTTATTCCTACTAAATAACACTTTTTTGAAAAAATAAATATTGTAAGAGGTATAAAATAAACCTACGAAAATTTTAAAATATTTTTCCAAAAATTGTCTAATAGCCAATTGTGTAGTAGTATATCGTATATTTACTTTTTTAAGAATAACAAATAACCTATTATATACATACTATACCTACAAACAATATACTATAGGTAATCGTGCTGAAAAATAATAATTTACAATTGATTATAATTTATACATTGAAGTAGCATGAACTCTCATACGTTGTCATGTAAGATCACAAAAAACATGTTTCAGGAACAAACATTTTTCTGTCACATGTATGAGTCATTAACATTATACGTAGGTGTAACTGAACTATCCTACTGTTGAGAATATTATATCAGTAGGTCACTATTTTATATCCGGCTCGAAGGACCAAAATGTTGAGTAGCAGACCTAGGCTGGTGTTGTGGAGAAATTATAATACGACCAAGTAAAGCTTAAATGCTAGCTAAATGGTAGGTGTTGGACTGGTTGGACATGTGAAAAAATTTACGGATGTCAGTTATAGCATAATATGAAGAATTTAAAATGAAAACTATCGCGGCTATGCTAGCTTAATTTTTGAAGTGAAAACTTCTTTAGTACGGGGGTGACTTGAAATTTTATGAAACGAAACTGTCCAAGTCCAGAAAAAGAGACAAACACATAAATTCTAAAGTGAGATAGGAAGCATTGTACGGGGGTAGGGTAGAGGAGTGAGGGGTAAGGGAGCGGAGCGGGGCGGAGCGGAGCGGAGTAGTGAAACCTACATTTATCATCTTCCCGAAATTTTACATTCGTCTCATTATCTTGAAAACAAAAATTTTGAAGGTTTCACTTCTACCACGAGTGAATTGCACACATTTTAATTTTTTGAAGTGAAAACTTCTTTAGTACGGGGGTGAGTTGAAATTTTATGAAACGAAACTGTCCAGTAAAAGGAGACAAACACATAAATTCTAAAGTGAGATAGGAAGCATTGAACAGGGGTAGGGTAGGGGAGTGAGGGGTAGGGGAGCGGAGCGGAGTGAAGTAGATTAGTGAAACCTACATTTATCATCTTCCCGAAATTTTACATTCGTCTCATTATATTGAAAACAAAAATTCTGAAGGTTTCACTTCTACCACGCGTGAATTGCACACATTTTAATTTTTATAAGGCACAGTTTTACATTTTATACACATGCGATTCACATTAATAAAAATATATTGTATGTTGGTTGCCAGCACTGGGGTCGGGTCCCACAATGTGAGGGTTATAAAATAAATACAAGCCATAGTTCACCTCGAAAACCATTGGGGATTGGCAGACCTCACACACCTTTTACAAAAAAATGTAGTTTTTAAATGAATTATCTTTGAGAGGTTTTTCTTTCTCCTGGTGGCGGAAATACGCCACTTGGGGGTTCGTTCGTGTAGGGACTCTTGATTGGCATGGTTAGAAGTTAGAACTTACCAAAAATTCAGAATCATACCGCTGAAATCGAATAATTAGACTGGGGGGGAGGGGGGTAAGTGATCCCTGGTGGAGAACACACGCAATATGAGGGGTCGTGCCCATTGGAACTCTTGTTTGGCATGGTTAGGACTACAACATACCTACTAAAAATTCAGAATGATTCCGCTGAAATCGAATAAATACTTTGGAGGGGAAAGTGCCACCTGGAGGAAAAAAAACGCATTTGGGGGGTCGTGCCCATTGGGACTTTTGATCAGTACGGTTAGGGCTACAACATACCAAAAATTGAGACCAATCCGCTGAAACACAATTTCCATACAATTAGTGCGGAGTCCTATAACGACCCGGAGAAGTCGTCACAACGTTGAAGGAGATGGAAACACAGGTAGATACTCGTCATCACCGGCAGAACAACCACGGAACCAGGGCAGGACTCCCATAAGAAATAATACATCGACGCTAGAAAGCAATCACGTAGTAACTCGCAAATATCAAATTGTTCATCAGAGCCAATTAACTTTTTTAATTCTCGAAAAAAATAATCATAACTTTTCTAATAAACAGAGAAAAATTCATAACTTCTCTTCTGAACAGAGAAGTTATGAGTTTTTTTCTAGAGATCAAAATGTTTTTCGGCTCTGATGAATTTGATATTTGCGGGTTAATGGTTATACCTACGTGATTTCTTTCAGCGTCGACATTCAGCGTAACATTCACTCGTTGTCATAGTAATACAGTTATCTCTCACTCTACCCCAGGGGGCCCGGCTCCTGTAACCCCGTATCATTGAAACAGCGGTATCGGATTAGTAAGACTTCACATACCGTGACTTACCGTATACATACATGTACAGCTTAGATACCTAGCAGGTCGGTACGTAGAGTAACTAGAGAACTCTAAAATATGCAGGTTTTCTCATAAAATTATGTTACCCACCGTTACCCCAGAAAGGTGATGTGACAGCTACTTAGCATTGCTATTCCCAATTTAATAGGTAAAACTTATGTACCTAACAAAAATCTCTAGGTAAGGGGTGCAAAAGATTGTAGGTATTACTATTTTCGGTATTACAATTTAATATGTCTCCTGTGTGATTTATCCTGCTGGTCATTGAACGGGTCTGTGGAAAGTTACCATCCAATAAAAGTATCTAACCTAGGTAACAGCGTTTATTATTATTCTAAGGTAACAGCATCATTCAGTGTATCCCGATAGTCCTCTTACTTTGCTAACAATTTTTTTTTCAATTTTTTTTAAGTGAAAAGTTTTTAATTACGTTTATGCCCACTTGTCCTGTTGAGTAGTTCTGAGTGAGTTGTAAGACTCTGCATGACACCCGATTTTATACCTACCTTTTATGTGGAGTAGCTCTGTTAACTATACCTAGCAGCTGGAAGTAGCACCTTGAAGTTACCCATAAGCTCACCAACTTTGCTGGCAGACATCCTAGGGTTAAAGTGATCATTTACTTATTCGTCTGCAATTTTGTTAAATTGGCTTTCATGGCTACCTACTCATTTTTTTCTTACTACCACAATTATTGACCTGGCAAGTTTCTTCTACGGCCGGGCCTGCTTAATCCAGCAAATTTTATAGAATTCGTAGGTCATTTAATGAGATTGGATTATTCCATTTCCGAAGTATTTTTATTGCCTAACTTTTGGAACATTTTTTATTGCTGGGAAGACGAATAAACTTTTATTACACGGGGAACTATTTGTTAGATTTTTATACGACTTTCATGTTGGAGACCGAACTAAGTATCTACATTAGGTAGCCGATGATAATGTCTTGGTATTTACTTACCTACCTACTACTAAATCTGGTTACAATATCATGAATTATTTTGTAAAGGAAGTAGGTTTATTTTCCGCACTGATTCTATGCTTTTACCATTCCGGCAACCAATGAGCTGTCTGAAAAGAATCGACAACTTAGCCTTTTTATATACAGGGTGGTCATGCAATCGTAGGAGATATTTCACCCCCCGCTTCACCTCGCGATTCTCTGCCCGAATACGTAAAAAAAATCTGACCTTAATTTTTACCCAAATTATCCTTTAAAATACATTAATCATAGACACTGCGCTCGAGAAAGCGGTGACCTAGTAACCCACATATTGCAAAAGAACACCGCCGCTCTGTCGGCACTAGGGCTTGAATATCGGAATCTCGGAATCTCGAAATATCGGAATCTCGGACCGTGAAACCCGATTTTACAATTCCGATACTGAGTGATTCGATATCGTAATATCGGAATCAGTAATTTTTTTATTTTAATTTAAACAAAATGATTTTAATGCGTGCCACAAGGTATATTGGCCACTAGGTCATAAAATTGAGCAAGTAAGTATAAATATTTCAGCTGTGTAGGGAGGTAGAGTTAATATTTTTAACCGTATTCCTGTTGTGAGTCTGCTCAGCCTACTGCACGAATAATGCGACACGGAAAAAATCTATTCCAAACATAATTTATCTCCTTAATCTCGGTATACCTAAGTTAATAATTTCATCATCTTCTGCAGATCATCTGTACGAATCTCTAGTTGCTGAGAATTCGCATCTAACTGTCAATGGCCATTCACCGCAGATACCTCATTGACCATTGTATATAGGAATGGCACATTTCACCTATCACTGGATATTTCACTTGATAAATATACTTCACCTTGTCACACCAGTGACATGCATCGAAACCGTCTGTTACATTTATCGGGATGGTGAATTCACCACAGTATTCCTTTTACTGTGACTTAACGCCGGCCACCGGCCAAGCTACATAATTATAATTCACAGAATTCCATCGTGCGAAAGAGAGAAAGCAACATTTGTGACTTGAGCAGTGCGTGAGCGAGAGTGACACAGACACTAGAAGAGAGAATTTGTTTAAGTGAAATTGCATCTTATTCTCAACGTTATTAGACTTAAGTTTGTCTGATTTCTTTCAACTTGCTTCGTTAATAATATCGCTACGATACAAAAACTTCAAATGAAAATGAGTCTTATTTTAAACATTGTAAGGTTTTGATTAAACTTTGTAGGTAATTGATATTTATAACCACGTCGTGTCTCGTGAATTCGTGATACGGTGAGATTTCACTTCACAGTACACTTGTAATCTTTACTACTCGTACTAATGAAATATACCGGTGGTGATTTTTCACCGGTGATATAACAGTGACAAAAATAAATATCTTCACCGACTTGATAGTGAAATAAAAGTAACGATATTTCCCATCGCTAATTGTATATCTGAGGTTCACATCTACAACAAAGGTTTTTAAAAACTTACGATGTCTACACGTGAACAAAGCTAGTGGACCAGATGGTATTCCAGCTCTCTCCAGTTATCTACTGTTTTGCCACGCTTGGTTCGTCTCTCAATTAAGACGAGCATAGTGCCTCAGGCGTCGAAGCTTGCCAACGTGCAGTCCGTGCCCAAGAATGGCAATCGAGCTGACCCTGCTAATTAACGGCCAATTTCAATTACCAACATACTCTGGAAGGTTATTATTGAACATGCGCCTCGTTGCATACCTAGAACACAATGATCTCCTTAGTGACCCTAGCGCTATAGCCTAACGCATATCACCCTACCGCATTTTAGCGTATCTCACCCACTCGTATCTGGGGCGAGGACCTTAAGAATAATGTAGAGACGGTTGCCTTTATCCCTTGACATCTCGAAGACTTTCGATACGGTTTAGCATGTTAGCCTATTGATCATGCTTCCTGCGTATGTCCTATTCCCTGGCCTGATCAGCTGGGTTAAAGACTTCCTGAGTGAACGTTCATTTAGAGTCGTTATCAAAGATTATTCGTCCCAAGCAACCTTACATCACATATTACAAACAATGCCGGACTTTTTCAGATATCTTTTATCTCCAGAACTCTATTCCTGCTGCATATCAACGATCTGGTCGAGCGATACCTGGCAAGCTTCCGACCAGTAACGACCAAAATACAGTCTGAAGAGAGGCCCGGGTTGAAAGAGTGAAGTTGAAGTCTGAAGTCACCGAATAGGGCGACGCCAACCTTGTGAAATTCAACGCCACAAAAACAGAAGCATTTATTTTGGCCCTACTTTTCAGAATGTATCCTTGAAATACACCCACCGCAAGAAATTGAGATATCCTTGAACCTTAAATTTGAGCGGTTTATTGAATCCAAAGTTAAGGCAGCTGCCAGGAAACTAGGCGTCCTAGCAAATGTGTTGCGATATTTCAAGTCACTTCAGCTTTTATCCTTGTATAAAGCATAGCTTCTGCCGTACAGCTGTCACATTTGGTGCAGCTGAATTTCATCTATCAGTAAAAACTATTTTGCGATTCAAAAATCCTAAAAAAATTAAGGTAGTGAATTTTTAACGCGAAAACCAAACCGAATTGAACAGATTTAGGTGATATTTGCAACGAACGGGAATAAAACAGTACTAAAGACGTCATTATTTCATTATCCTATTGATTAAAAACCTTTTTGCTATCCAAGACGTCCTACTTTACAATATAAGATGAAATTTAAATTATTAAAAAAAACATTGTATAATTCCGATATTGATATCGGAATTCCGATATTAGCATCAAATATCGAAAATCAATATCGATATTGAAAACCTTCCGATATTACAAGCCCTAGTCGGCACACCACAAAGGCACGCCGCGCCGCAAACGCTCGCTTTTTTCCATTGAATCATGCCGCCTAAGGGTCCGTTCACACAGACCAGCTCGGAGAGGAGAGCAGATTTTTATCACGTTGGAAACAGAGTTTTGAATTTTAGTAAAGTTTATTTTTGCATGTGCACCTTTTTTGTCATCAAGAATGCTTGAACGCCCTTCGTGTGAAATAAAAATTGTGTGCTCTTTCTCGATCGTGCAGCTTGTCGGCTCCGATTGCGTGCTCTTTCTCGCTCGCGCAGCCTGTCGGCTTCGATTTCGTGCACATTAACACACCGAAAACAAAACTTGGACTGCGCGGAATACTGATACTGCCTTTGTAGTGTATCTACCCGTCTCCGAGCGCATCTGACCGGCTCCGAGCACATCCGACCGCATCCGCTTTCAGATCTCTTCCAGCCGGTCTATGTGAAATAGTTGGCGGCTCCGTTCCGGCCAATTACAAGCGTATACGATCCGGTCTGTTGAAAAGAAAAAAGCAGGCCGATGCTCTCCGAGCCGGTCTGTGTGAACGGACCCTAAAAGTCGCACCGCCGCCGCACCGCTTTGTCGGCACGTCGCAAAGACACTCCGCAAACGTCAAATAATCGTAACAGGTCATTCACCTAGTGACCTGATAACGCGAGTTCAACGCGCTGCTAAGGTGTCCACACGTTTTGAGATTTTTCGTATTTAGTTTGATATTATTATCTTTGTGATTTATGGATGTTTTTATTATTTCTTTGTTTATTCGGGCAGAGAATCGCGAGGCGAACCACCCCCTGAAATATCTCCTACGATTGCATGACCACCCTGTATAATATAATATTATTCAAATTTTAAATATAATGTTATTCAAAACTTACATAGATAAGTACCTATATGTTTTGTGTTCAGCTATTCTCTGCAGAGAATCTCACCTGGTCAGCCACTCCATATCGTTACAGCGTGTAGGTTCCTGTACCCTTAGAACCTGTACCACATACCTAATAATTATGTAGGACATGTACCTAGGTGATTTACATGCTTTTAGGAATTGAATTAATATTTCCGCTTTTCTAACTTAAATAAATATTAAGTCGGTAGGTATAGGTATAAGGGTATAATATGCTATATTTTAATTTTTATTTCTTACCTTTTGATATTGTTGGTGCTGGAAATGCGAGGCAAACCTTTGAAGGCTGCAGACTGTTTACTGGTGAAAATCGATAATGGTGGACTGTAGGTTGCGTTGGTATGAGAAAATCAAAGGGTTCCATGGGCGTAGCCAGGTTTTAGTTTCGGGGGGGGGGGGGGGGGGTCAAGAAAATACAAGGACTAAAAGTACATAAAATAACCCTAAAGAAAATTGAGACTATTTTTTCTCACGACGCCGCGACGTACATAATATGTAGTGCCATCTATTATTAGTTTAGTCAAAAAGTTCAAATACGTGTTTAATAGAAATTAATCTCCTAAAAATATGTGCGATAGGTCATTCGATTCGGAATGACGTCTAGAAAAATGTTTTTTAAGGGTTTATTAGCACATAAAAATGTCAGTCCTTAACATTTCGGGGGGGGGGGGTTTGAACCCCCGAACCCCCCCCCCCTGGCTACGCCCATGAAGGGTTCTTTGGAGGATTGGCACACTAACCTGGTCTGCAGGGTTGGTACCGTACCCACTCGTATTAGCCGCGTCGATGGCTAGGCGGCTACTCCAATGTCTCCAGTCTTACTTTCTTCTTGACTTCTTATTAGGTCTTGTTTCAAACTCCACGGTGTGCGAGTGAATCCGCTATATAAAAGTGCCAGAAAGAGAGGGAGAATGGGAATTTAAGAAAGCGAAGAAATGGTGAGTTGAGAATATCGCTAAACGCGATAAACAACGAATAATAGGGCGAGAACAGGCAAATGCATTTATTAAGTAATGCCACTACTGGCGTGAACAGTTGGCATAAAGAAATGCGATGGTAAAAAATAAATAATTGGCATATTGTGTATAATCAATCCACAGAGTACTTAATCACTAATCAATCAGTGAGTCATTATCGACAGTAACATGCGGTCAAAAATATTAGCGTGGAAAAAAACCTTCACTATATTATTGCAAGGCAGGCAATATGCTGCGAAACCTGGTAAGAAATCACTTTTTGAACAGCTCAGGTAATTTTTTTTGCAACGGATACCTACTTGATAAAAGTATTAAAGAAAGTCTGCAAAGGGATTTGTTAGTCGGTTTTCATCATTTTCCCACACATTCAGATATTAGGGTGCCAAATGGCCGGAAAATCCGGGATTTACCTTGGCGGGGCGGCTGGCGAGCATTTTTTAGAGGGGGCGCCAGTGTAGAGTGCACTACGATCAAAGGATTGTCACTGAAAGGAGAAAATAGTTCCAACAACTTTAAATTCAATTGTTCCTTATAAAATAATGTTATGTTTAAACATATTACAAAACTCACAATATTGACGACCCGAGCAATGGTTGCCATCGCGGATCACCGTGCCAAAGGTTCCGGGTTCGATTCCCAGCGAAGTGAAAATTGTAATGAGTGAATTTTCTGTTTACGGTCAAGATGTGTGTTGTCCATAGCACCCACGTTACGACACAGGGAATCCGAGTGTAGGGCTATGACTTATGAGTGTGTAGCGTTACCGTATTTATTGAAGTGCATTATACCTACCAGCTCGTTGCGACGCACACATGAACGAGTTGCCAATCCCGTGCCAGCCGTGGCAGCCCTGGTATAACGACCGACAGAGTTTCTACAGCAAACATTTGGCGTTTGGAATTGCTTGGTAAGAACCAAATTCGTACGTCTTTTATGCAACAAAACTGGCTAACGATGTTTGAATCTTCCGAGAGGACCAAGATCTAAAATCCAAACATGATTGTGCTCGAGTTCTCTTTCTTAACACCCTTTTTATTTCTTACGAGTAAGCGCCCTCGCTTTGCTTCGGTTTTCTTATTTTTTACACCTTGGGTTACATTATTGGAGTTTTATAAGGGTCCCCTAATTTTTTTGAAAATATAATATAGCCTATGTTACCCGGGGATAATGTAGTTTCCCAACAGTGAAAGAATTTTTCAAATCGGTTCAGTAGTTTCGGAGCCTATTCAATGCAAACAATCAAAACTTTCCTCTTTATAATATTAGTATAGATAAGATATTGATTGCCACAATCCCACCTGATGGTAATTAAGTGCGTGGGTATGCGATCCATGATGGCGAGAGCACTAACTTAGTAAATGCCGTCACCTTTTTTATTATAAACGTGCGGGAACGCGGACGCAGGCAAGCTATTGCAGTTCTTCGAGGTGCGCATAACGAATGACGAATAAACGAGTGAGTTTTCTTCAGGTGGCTGTTCTCCTTCATAATGGCGCTGTACACCGACAGCATTTACCTGAACTGGTATCCGCCTGCGCAGCCCAGCGCCCCGAGTGACTCGGTCGACGAATGCGATGATTCCGATACTTAGTACAATTCACTTGAACAATAAAGTACTTTGAAATTATATTTTATTTATTTATTTACGCTAAGGTTATATTTAGAGTACGTAGGTAGATTTCTTTGTTTTACCTCTTAAATTAACATACCGGAAAATAGGGTGAGAAAGTGGGAAAGGAATTTACAAATAGATGCTCTGATAACAGTTAACACTTCGACACAATCTTACCGCCGCAGGGTCATTTTCTAGGAATTCCTTGTGTTCTTGGTAGCATCACACACATTACGTCATAATACACCATTCTACCATTTTTTAATAACAAAATCAAAACAACAGTTTAGTTCCTTACATTTTATTGCATGTAAGTTATGAACAAATTATTGCTATTGCATCACATTCACTTTGAATGTTAATAGCTAATTATATATAAACCTTATACTACGTGGAAGCTATGAGCCCGACTCTGAATTTACAGGTGACAATTTTATAAAACTGATTGCTTTGGATAGGCGTTGGAGTTGGATTTCACTGGGATAGTAGGCAGTGCGTTAACTAGTTCACTACTAGTGTTCTATCGACATTTTAATTTATTTAACTTTTTTATTAGCCAGCCAACAAGCAGTGCGGCTCTTTATGATAATGGGTCATTTGGTTCAGTAGCTTGAGCACGAATATTTGCGAGAAAGTATTCGTATGGTTAACGTAAGCAATTTGTCAAATTTCTATGGCATTTTAGTACCATTTACGCACGATAGGGGCGCTTTTGAAAAAATGCCATACAAATTGCTTACGTTAACCATACGAATACTTTCTCGCAAATATTCGTGCTCGAGCTACGGGATTATATCGTTACTGTTGAAGCAACTAAATTTATTAATTACACATTACAACTTTGAAAAAGTATCTCAACATCCCAGATCCAACATTCTAACTGCGTTGTCACTTGTAGCCATACAATAATAGGTAGTTTTTATTTTTTTCGAAATCTATTAATCGAAGACATATTAGTAAGGTAAGATATTAGTAAGGTCAAAGTTATTGATGGGCAATAACATAATAATAATATTATTATAACTATTATTATCACTGCAAGACAATACCAGACTGTTAAATGTACAAAGTATGGATTCAATATGAAAATAGTGTCTATCAGACAATGATTATTTGGTAATTTAATGAAATGACACAACTCTTCTAGGGCGTGCCGTCTAATGCCATTAATACCCCGACTCAGAGTCACTAACGGATACTTAAATTACTCCTTAGTACAGAATTTGTATGGTGATTCTTTACTAAGGAGTGATTAAAGTAACCGTTAGTAGGCGCCCCAAGCGTATAATATATACTAACTACAGTACCAGTACTACCATCGAAATGAATATAAAATCGTTACTAATAATAATAAAAGATTTATGTAACGAAATAGTATTTAATTTAATAACTACGGCACGCCACTAACACTCAATATTTACCCTTTTTCATACATCGATAAGCATACATATACATAAATAGTCAGAGGTTTTTTTAATATACATAAAATTAAACTCACTTCTTAATTACATCTATTTTTACATCATAATCACAAAATTAATGAGAAGTAGCATTTCAAGTCTACACTAAAATAATTATTGAGTCGGGCATTGTTTTGGTTAAAAATACACGCTTTGTCTGAGGCATAATATAGAATAAGTGCCCTACCTCACCGGGACGCGATGGCGACGTCGCCGGCGTAGTTGCCATGGCTACCGTTGGCGTCCGAAGGTAGCCAAAAGAGTAGCCATGGCTTCTCTTCACTCAGTTCGATTATGATGTCAAGAATGGACGTAGAAGAGATCGCACTTATTTGTTACGTACGTCACTTAAAAATACTACAAGAAAAAAGAACAAACTTTGGATTCATCGTTTTTTATCAAATCGAAGCCGATGTGGTGTTTTTATTAATCTATATTAAGAATTTTTATAAAATATCCAATGCACTATCCCACAAACACGGACAATTTTGAATTTTCACAATAATTTTTTTTGTATCGAAACAAATTTTTCCATACATAAGTTGACCAAGCGCCCGAAATGGCGGCCGGTTGGCTACTCAGTGAGGGAGGTGTAACCTACACGCATACATTTTACTGGCGACGTCGCCAGCTCGCCACAGTCTCCAGACTCCACATAGCGCGCTGGCAGTTATGGCTACGCTTCCGAATTGGCTACGTTGCCACAGCGTCGCCAGGTGAGGTATCCGCCATACATTTCAATATAAACTGTTTGGATACGTGGCCGGCTACGTCGCCATGGCGTCCCGGTGAGGTACCGGCCTAAGAGGAACCAGATAAACAGTTGAAAAATTCAAATGTATTTTTGACAAGTAATTCCGATTGCAAATAAGTTCTTTTAAACGACCTTGTGTTTCGTTACATTCCATCTATCAGAAATATCAATACAGCCATATCTGACCTTTAATAATATGACCTTTTTGTGAACAAACAACGCCAAAACGTAGATACACGCGGAAGACGCTCTACCTTATTTATTAGGTACGAACGAAAATGGATTCTATTTACTACGCAACAATATTCACTACATATTAATATGTAAACCAACTAAATATCAAATTCGACTCTTATGAGGCGCAGCTAAGGTCCATTTAGTGTTTATACACCCCAACTCGGTATCACTAATGGTTACTTAAATCGCTCCTTAGTACAGAATTTATAATGTGATTCTTTACTAAGGAGCAATTAAAGTAACCGTACATGTCAAGTGTACTTGATCAAGTTTGCAGTTTGACTTGTCAAATTTGCAATTTGACTTGACGCGTCATCCAGTGTGCATGAGCTAGATATATGGCCAGATAGCTATACCGTGGCCATACACGATCAAGTATACTGGATGCCGCGTCAAGTCCGCTTGACGCTTGATCAAGTACACTTGATCGTGTATGGCCTTCATTAGTGACTCTGGGTTGGGGCATTAGTAACGCAAAAGTATAAATAAAGGGTCGCGATACAGATGAAGAAAGGCTTCATCCGATGGAGTCCCGAAACTGTTGTGTTAGTAACGATACGTTATCGCTCTGTGTATCATATCATATCATTATATACTCAATTACTCACACACACACTGTGTCATTACTTTAGTTATCATGTTTAGCATAGACTTGAGATGCATTACATTAAAACTAATCTATACATTATAATTTCATTCTCGATTGCGCGTAAGTTAGTCGAACGTCACATTAAGGCCAACACTACAGCCAATGCATTAACACTCGTGAATTTATAACCTGTCTTTTACTTTCACACATTTTAACACTTTACAATTCAATTTACTATTTGAGTGTCTGTTGTCATGACGGTTCTGCCAAGGATGAATAATGAGCCCTAATGCGATTCCTTGTGACAGGTGACGCGCCTTCCTGAGATGAAATAGCTGAGAGTTATCTGCTCTCAGGCTTCGGTTTGGGCGGCTTGAAGCCTTGAATCTTTTTCTTTTTTTTCTCCTTTCCACTCCCTGATTGGAAACTCTTCCAACTGTCAACTCTGTTTTGTCGAGATTCCTGAAATTTGTTTTTGCTTTAATACTCAGAAAATATTTCAGATATAGCTTGTAGGAGACTACTGCTAACAGTCCCTTACTGTTCTATATTTCCCATACTGCTAATAGTAACTTAGCTTAGCAATTTTATTATTTAATGTGATAATGTGAAAATTATATGACAGAACTATCAGGTATAATGAACCCCCTTAAGAGCCATCCATAAATTACTTCACACGTTAGAGGGGAGGGGGGTCGATGTAGTGTGACATTTTGTGACAAGGGGTGGGAGGGGTCCTAAATTTCGTGACGTCACATTTCAAAATGGAACAATTGGTATGTATAGGTAAATAGTGAAAAACAATAAAATTAATGGAAATAAAATTTATTTCGGAACTGCTGCAGTTTCAATTTAATAATTTGTAGGTGTAAAATTTCATAATATGTAACGTCACACTGGGGGTGAGGTCTCACAAATGTGACCAGCTGTGACCAGGACGCAGGAGGGATCAAAGTCATAAAATTAGTGTGATGTAATTTATTATGGATGGCCCCTTATTCATAAAAACAAGCATAGATATAGAATGCTTGTAACATGTTTTGTTTCTTACACTGTTATGAGAAACGATAAAGTTAAAACATATTATAAGAGTGCAATAGCTAAAATAAGCTAAATTAAGCGTTTATGAATATGAATTATGAATAACACTAAAAACGCGTTCCTAGCAGATTTTAGTTTGGCAACTTTCTGATGGACATACCTCAAAGTTCTTAGCCCATTCCTTTTCCATAGTCATTTGTTCCTCTTGCTCGATCTCTGCCTCTCGTTTCCGTTTCCGTTCTTCCATGTCTCGTGTCTCCAGATGCTGTCTTTTCCGTTCCATGTCGGCGAATAACTGGAATTTAAAATTTAATAACATAAAAAAAATATTTTAAGATAGAAGAAAGAAATTGAGAAAGAAACTAATCAGCTAATAAGTATGTATTAACAAAAACTAAATATTCTGTGGACCATAAGTTCCGCAGAACCTAACAAAACAGTCTGGATAGTAATGTGTTTACCTTCATTGTCATTACATATACAGCATGCTTAAACTTGACAGGATCATCTTCAGGTATACCTTCAGCTAATCGGCCATCTTTCTTCTGTTTCTTGCGCTTTTGCTCAATCTGAAATCACATGATGTAACAATTATTATTCTAAAGACATCTTTTGTTTGATGTTTAGCTATGAAATGCATATAACTTTAAATAAATATTGCCCTGACTCGTTTGCTTACAATAGCTTACCATGTGTTCAGTTCTTTCTTTGGCCTCTTCGTAAATGTCCAAGCACCTCTTTCTTGTATCATCATTCTCTAAGGTTTTCCAAGCCCTGTTTATAATTTCAAAAGCTTGTTGAGCTCGTTCAGAATCATCCTGTAATTGAAAACACAAATACATTACAGTGCCATTGGAATAACATCACTGTCATTTTATTGTGTTTTTGAGTAAATCTTTTTCCTTTAAGTATCAATTTTGCTATTTGTTTGTTATGTTGCTACTTAGTCGTTTGATTTGCTAGTGACATCCAGACAAGTCCTCATTCTTTCACACATGTCATGTCTCCACAGTAACCGTCCCTTACCTAAGATCTGGCAGCGACGGGATGGCTCACGATTCTTTTCCCATCTGTGGATAAAAACGAAAATTTTGACGGATATAACCGTCTCAATCGTAGGGCTAGGGGACTCTTCAGGCAACATTTAAAGGGGTATCAATATTAGTCAAACCACTGTAAAGAAAAATGGGGGAAACTAGGTACATGATGACTGCTAATATTTAGATATATTTGTCTTTAATCAATCTTAAGAACTAAGGTCATTAGTTAATTAATTTTTAGGTTATTCCAGTGGACTGCATACACCACTTAACATCAGATAAGCTTTACCTATACAATCATGGTAATACATTCCAAATGATTATTATAATACCTCAAGTTTTAACAGGTACTTAAACCAAAATAACAATAACATAAATGATTTCTCCTTTATGATCTATTATTATGTGAAGGATGTGCATAGCATCTATGCTCTATTATGAAACTAAACTAAGAGATTTAAAGCATTAAAAATGTCAATGAATAAATTAATGAAATAGACACTTAAAAGGACAATTATGAGTTTAAAGTGTGCATGATGCGCCATTTTGAAATTGACTGTTACTAAAGGTGTATGCATAAAGGACAACATATTGCACCTTCGGTGGTACAAGTGCACAAAAGTTAAACAAAAAAATATTTGACACCTGCAAACTGCAAAATACATGGCCATATTCACAAATAAATGGGTGGTATCTCATGCAAATAACAAACACTTTGAAGCAATACAAAGACGAATAATACGACTCGGAATGCAAAAAAAAAACCATTAAAATGGCTCTCCTGTAAAATTACAAAAGTGCAGTTGAGCCCTTGTACCACCAAAGGTGCGATATAATGTATACTTAGCAAATATTATAATAAATAAAAGAGTCTACCAAGTGCATTTTAGGACAGATCTTGTTTATAATGTTTAGTTATTGACGGTTAATGCTATGATCCTATACACCCGTGTTAAAGAAATATGTACCAACCAAATATAGTAATTAGTGTTATGAAGTTTTTCATTGACAATTCTACCCAAAAGAGATTTAAATCTATCGAGGATTCAATTTCCTATATTTAGTGCAAATTCTAATATGAATGAGCGTCAAAAGATTTATGTTAATTTTATTATACTTACAATATTTTTATCTGGATGCACAAGAATGGATAAACGTCTGTATTTTTTTTTTATTTCATCTACAGTGGCATCTGGCTCAACTTGCAAGACCTCGAATGGATTCAGATTGAAATAAGTAGACCCTGGACGCAGCAACCGTTCAATTTGCTGCTTGGGAGTCAACACTGAATCTCGCTTTTCTATTTCTTTAACCTGAAAACAAAGTGTCTTATATTTTACAAACCAGCCATTAAATACTTTAAATATAGGGATTTAAAACACAGTCTGTAACTGAATATTATAGTAACACAAGCCAATATAAAACTATATTTTAATGACACAGTATACATATAAAAACCAATACTTAAAAGTAAAAGTAAAATTTATTAAAACAAATTTATAGGCCTCTGCAGCAGAGTAAATAAGATGCTGACAACATAACTGTAACTGAATAACTTTATCAAATTCAATAGGTAATTAAGTAACTTCAAAATACATTTTAATTTCACATCATTGCAATAACCTAAATTGATTTTATTAGTTTATTTTTTGTTCGTTTACTCCTTTCAAAGTAAAAATATCGAGGCGACAGGTGATATTATCATTTTGCCCATCATACAGCAAGTTTAAATCTACATTACAAATATACACATTTCTAAAACTAAGCTTCACGTTGGGTTTGAAAATAAAGAAAAAAATTGTTATTGCATGGACACTAGGTCTATAGGTTAGGTTTAGAGATCTTACCTCACAATAGAATTGATCAAATGATTCCTCCCTGCCAGTGGAAGTTGCCGAAGACATCTTGAATCTTGGAGTCGCACGGGCTTTAGCTTTATTAAAGGAGATGGTATATTATGGTGGAATTACAACTATGAAAAATTATTCAATAACCATTATTTACTAGAATTCAAAAATCGCTCACAAACACAACTACAATCCTAAAACATTCGGTTTGTGATTTTGTGAATTGACTTGAATTGAGTACACAATAGAATAGTTCAATAGACAACACCACAGAGGACTTAATCACTACACTACGGACAACACAACCAGTGTTGCCAGATAATTTTTTCTCGAATAGCCTTGCTGGAGTGCGCGTGTAGCCCCGAGATAGCCCCATCTAGGGTTCGAAGTATAGGAGCTAAAAAAAAAGGTCATCGGCAGTCAATTTCATATCACTTTGTTGAGAAATCCAAGCCCAATTACCTTTTTTTTCTTGTTTTAGTCCGAGCCCTGAAATATAGCCCCGCGGCTACACGTAGCCAAGGGGTAAAATATGATAGCCGCTTAGCCGCTCGGTAACGGAAATAGCCCCATTGGCGCTTAATAGCCCCATCTGGCAACACTGAACACAACTAGGGATTCGCAAAAAGTGTCGATACTTTTGTTTCGATACCAAGTACTTTTGGTATTGATACTTTTGTTCCGATACTTATGAGGTATCGATACTTTCTATAAGTATCGAAGTATCGATACTTTCCTTCTCCCAGTTCCAATAAATTATTAGATTATGAAAAACTAGCTATTACCCACGGCTTCGCCCGCGTGTTCAAAGGGAAGTAACAATGAGTTGTTTAACATGCATGACTCTTTCCTAGATATAATAACAAAATCTAAACTAATATTATAAATGCGAAAGTGTGTTTGTTTGTTTGTTTGTTTGTTTGTCCGTCTTTCACGTCGTAACGGAGGGATGTTAAGGTAATATTTTTTGTGTGGAGATAATTAGGAGGCTGGAGAGTAACGTAGGCTTCTTTTCACCGCAGTAAAACAACTCATTCCCATGGAAAGATCCATTATGATGCGTATCCTTACTATACATACTAATATTATAAATTCGAAAGTGTGTTTGTTTGTTTGACCGTCTTTCACGTCGTAACGGAGAGATTTTATGGTAAGATTTTTTGTGTGGAGATAGGTAGGAGGCTGGAGAGTAACGTAGGCTACTTTTACCGCAGTAAAACAACTCATTCCCATGGAAAGATCCATTATGATGCGTATTTGCCCATACTTCTATACTTCCATATCCATCCATACTATCCATACTTCCAAACTTCCATACTTAATTTGATTTTGGATCTGTTACTTATTTATGAATTATTATTATTAATTATTATGTTATTATATCTAGGAAAGAGTCATGCATGTTAAACAACACATTGTTACTTCCCGTTGAACACGGTGGCGAAGCCGCGGGTAATAGCTTGTTATTAATTATTATGTTATTATATCTAGGAAAGAGTCATGCATGTTAAACAACTCATTGTTACTTCCCTTTGAACACGGTGGCGAAGCCGCGGGTAATAGCTTGTTATTAATTATTATGTTATTATATCTAGGAAAGAGTCATGCATGTTAAACAACACATTGTTACTTCCCTTTGAACTCGCGGGCGAAGCCGTGGGTAATAGCTAGTGGAAGTATAGAAGTATGGACAAATACGCATCATAATGGATCTTTCCATGGGAATGAGTTGTTTTACTGCGGTAAAAAGTAGCCTACGTTACTCTCCAGCCTCCTACCTATCTCCACACAAAAAATCTTACCATAACATCGCTCCGTTACGACGTGAAAGACGGACAAACAAACAAACAAACAAACACACTTTCACATTTATAATATTAGTATGGATTAGTATGGATTATGTTATTATATCTAGGAAAGAGTCATGCATGTTAAACAACTCATTGTTACTTCCCTTTGAACTCGCGGGCGAAGCCGCGGGTAATAGCTAGTGGAAGTATAGAAGTATGGACAAATACGCATCATAATGGATCTTTCCATGGGAATGAGTTGTTTTACTGCGGTAAAAAGTAGCCTACGTTACTCTCCAGCCTCCTACCTATCTCCACACAAAAAATCTTACCATAACATCGCTCCGTTACGACGTGAAAGACGGACAAACAAACAAACAAACAAACAAACACACTTTCACATTTATAATATTAGTAAGTATGGATATCTAGGAAAGAGTCATGCATGTTAAACAACTCATTGTTACTTCCCTTTGAACACGGTGGCGAAGCCGCGGGTAATAGCTTGTTATTAATTATTATGTTATTATATCTAGGAAAGAATCATGCATGTTAAACAACTCATTGTTACTTCCCTTTGAACTCGCGGGCGAAGCCGCGGGTAATAGCTAGTGGAAGTATAGAAGTATGGACAAATACGCATCATAATGGATCTTTCCAAGGGAATGAGTTGTTTTACTGCGGTAAAAAGTAGCCTACGTTACTCTCCAGCCTCCTACCTATCTCCACACAAAAAATCTTACCATAACATCGCTCCGTTACGACGTGAAAGACGGACAAACAAACAAACAAACAAACAAACAAACACACTTTCACATTTATAATATTAGTATGGATAACAATTATTATTCGAACTTTGAAACAAATCATTTGTCACAAAACTACTAAACATGATTCGTTGAATTCACACTCATTGACGAGCACTTTGTTTGTTACCATTTTATTTCATTGAACTATCTTAGGAGTTTTTTACGAGTAACCTTTATGGGCTGAATAATCTGTGAAGTGCTTTTTGTCTTTAAACTGTTTCACATAATTAGTTTTCTGATAACTGTAGCCCTTAAAAGTTAACAGTTAAAAGTATTATTGCATTATTTTATTGCAGCATCTTTCAATTCCTTAGATAAAGGAAAGTACTTCTCTGACATACCCAAGGTACGCTTATGACTAACTCATGTAGTATATAGGTAAAGAGAGCCATATCTGTGCATGAAAATTGTCCGTAAAAATTCGTACCTACAATAACGGGGAGCGCTTCGGTAGCCTAGGATAAATTTTATTGAACTCAGCAAACTTCACTCCCCAGCTCCGTCTACAACAATGGTAGTTAGGTATTCCGACGCCAGCGCTATTGTCGTAGGATGGTGGTAGGTATTGGAACCTCTATTATCAGTATACAGCTGGACCCTATTTCAACTTTCCCCCATGTGAGATAGCTCTCCTTACCCTCTATACTATAGACAGGCTGTTCAGTACTTACATTTTGTTCACCTGTGTTGACCCCAACTGGGGCCAACTCAGTTTAGTCGGCTGCGAGCAAGTGCTGTCGCCTGTCACTTTCGAAAAACTCCGACTGTTCAAGAACACTTATTATTCTGTATTGTGCACAGTTAAAACTTTCTCATTATTTACGTTTGAACTTTATTTCACTTTATTTAATCATAATCGGTAAGTAACTATATTTTTATTTACAGTTATTTATTTAGTGTCAAATATTTATTACCGACATCTTGAAGTTTGAACCAAACTTGACAGAACGAACACAGAGTACTTAATCACTACGGAACAGGGTTGCCAGACGTCGCGGGTTGAGAGAACAAAAGGACAAAGATGCGGAAATTGTGGTAGAAACTAGAAAGTGATTTCAATACGTGACTTTTATATGAAATTGACTTACTTTATTTGTTTTAGATATTATATGTACCTATTGAATTAACGAAAATGCCAACTTGTACATTGCGGTATTGCAAAAATTATGAGCAAAAAACGAAAACATTACCTGAATGAATAACTTTCCACAGGTAAGTTTTAACGCTTTATATTACTTCACCTGTATGTTTGTTTGTTGGTTTGTTTGTTTGTTTGTTTGTAACTTCTCTTTGGACTTGATTTTGGCTCACTTAAAACGCTCAGATTTCTTTCAAACTTCGTGGACTTACTGAGGACCAATGACAATTTAATATTTAAAGAAAAAAAAAGAAAGAAAGAAAGAAAGAAATTACCTACATTTCATTTAAAAAAATCAAACTAAAAAATTAATAAATAAACTCCAAAAATTGTTGTTTATCCTATATATATGTTGTATGTCTGTGTATATATAGTTTTGTGTATAACTATAAGTAATTGGGTAAATAATTAAGAGAGATGTGTGCAATAAGGTGAATTACTTAATGTGATTATATATGACAATCAGTCGGGATTTAAAGAATTGATAATAAACTACGTGTTGCTCTGAAAAACAAAGTTTTATTTAAGCTTATCATACATTATGAGTTACACTAAATACAACCTAAATCACACAAACCTACCTGGAAAACAAAGAAACGACAATTAAAGTATTTAAATTGCCAATTCCTCTTTTTGGTGTTTCTACAAAAATACACTATAATATTTCAATGAGGCTACAGTGTAATTTATTACGATACATTTCTTTTATTTTAAGTGCACAACACACAAAAATATTTTAACACAATCGAATGATATATCCTGGGACTATTGATAACACAAGTTTTATATACTTAAATGGAAAGATCCCACGCATATTGTAATAAAATGTAAATTCTGGAATAAGAAACGATTTTTTGATTTTTTTTTGATGAATGGATGAACACTACAGAAATGGTCATTCCGTTATGTCGTAATTAATCCTCAGGTACCTCTACAATGTAATCCAGACAGAGTAATATATCCATGGTATATGTCCAGTTATAGTAATGTATCCATGATCTCTTTCGGAGTAGGGTGTTGGCAACACTGGGCGCATAGTGACTCTGTGATTGAGTTCTCTGTGGCACGAAAGCGTGACACGAAATTCCTTAGAAAGAGCGCGTCCATATAATTTATGTCAATGTCTATACTCTATGGACTAACTGTCTAATGGTGGTCACTCACGGTCATTCCATCGCGTCATTTTTGGAGCCACGCCAAACGACATATGTCAAAATGGCGCGATTGGACATACAAATTTTTTAAATCACGCCATCAGTTTTTCACATTCACGATCAAATTTTGGCTGTATATCACGCCATTTGACGCGATGGACTGACCGTGAGTGGCCACCATAACAGTTTCCTAACGATGAAAATGAGTGCTGAGCTTTACTACTATTTTGTTTGTAATGTTTTGTTTCTTATTTATGTTATTGTAAGTATATTAATTACTATAGAGTGGGAGGTAGCACAAAATTAAATAAACCATCACAGATTATAAGTAATTAGTCGTTTATTGCATACAAAACCAACAAAAACAAGTCACTGTGGGTTATCGATATAACGACACTTGGCAACACTACTGTTTTCGTAGGTATTTTGTTAAATTTCTGCCTTGGCATACAGCGATCGGCGCACGGTTTGAGGCTTGGCGGTCAAAAGGTTAAGAAGTCGTTGTCTATAATAGAAGACTGCGGCGTCGGGGGCATACCGTTTTGAAACTTCCTTAGAGATGTAGCCGTGTCGCGCGTTGTATATCGCTTCCGAAATCGATATTCGGTGGAGGTGTGTGCCAAGTTAAGCACAGAAGAAAAACGTTACGCTCTTATGATAAATGACAATGGAGGTTTCAGATAGGGTTGCCAACCGTACTATATTATATAGTATCGTGCTATATTTCAGTCAATTGTACTATATTTTATAGGAAAATAATATAGTACGAATAATACTATATTTTCATCGGTAATTCAGTTGTCGAGATTTTTTTAACTGTGACTGGAAGGAACCCGCAACGCAGCATTGGGAATTTCAGAACGAAACGCATTCACGTCGTTCGTTTGCTCACACGTCACGGCTAGTAAACGTCAACTTCAAATTGACCGTTCTTGAAAAGTTCTTGATATAAGAATAATAAAAGTAGTTTATAAACAAGTTTAAGCTACCATTATCATTCATATATCCATAATATACTTACCCTTATTAACTAAATTAACTAAGTTAAATAAGTTAAACTAAACTAAATAAGTTATTTTGGTTACAAGAAGGAGTACCTATTTGGTTATGGTTACATTCGGTATACTGCTAATTTTGTACTATTTAGCAAAAAACTAAATATCTAGGTAGAAATGAGTGTCGCTACTAATATTGGCAATATTCTTACGACATAGTTTACGATTCAAAAAACCGAAAAAGTAGATCGCACAAATTTAGCTGGTACATATCATTATTTCGAACTTTGACATTAAAACTTAAAAGGTTATCAGATTTTTAGTCTACTCACAATACTGTTCGTAACGATTGTAATGCCGAAAGTTCGTAATTCGATAATATTATTTTAGGCCTGACTACTTTTTCAATAGGTTGATTTTATAATTTGTAGTCTACTCACGGTACCTACCTACTTTTCGGAAGGATTATGCTGAAATATATATAGTTTATTTATCTGAAGAATATTACAATTCGCTTTATAAGAGAGTAAAATAACTAGCTACTAGTTGGATTATAAAAGTAGGTAAACATGATGAGATTTTATTAACTTCGAAAACAAGAACATAAAAAATTTGGTAGTTAGCGAATGAATCAACTCACAAGTCACAAGCCATCAAGGTATAACTTCGTATCGAATACATATTAGGTACTTATAATTGAATAAAATGTAATAAAATAATAGTAGTAACACAAAATGGACAATATGCATGTTAGTAAATAATTTATTGAGAACTTAAGATATTAACCTCTAAATCTTCTTCAGTTAATAATTCAGTTTCCGAAAATTATTCATCATCATCGACACCTTCCAAAATACGAAGCAATTCCGAACAATCGCTCATGCTGCACTGCACTACTGTTCTCGCTATTCGCTTATGACGTCATCAGGATGTCTTCTATTCGAGACTACGGCGCCCAGTGCACGGCTTGTCAACGACGCGCTAGGGATGCGCCAGATTTCCGGTACCAGAGATTTATTATGCGAAGTTGATTCGATGAAATTTGTTTTTCGTGTAGCTAATGATAGTTTTATGTTTCTTGCCTTTTGTATTATTCAAATATTAATAATAATAGGAAAAATTATACATTTTTAAGTTGAATTTTAAATAGTTTTCTAGAAATCTGTCACGTGCACCACATCACTAGCGGTCTAGTATGGAAGACTGTGGCGTCCTGGACATGGTATTTTCGTTGATAAGAATCCATTTTTTTTATTTACATATTTTTCAGTACTGGTGGCTCTAATAAACATGTTTTTTATACTCATATGTTGCTGGGATATTCTATTTTGTGGAATGTTGAATTAAAATACGAATTATATTTTTTTAATATTTTTATTTAATATTTTTGTGGAACGGGTTTTTTATCTAGTATAGAAGATGCTGGCGTACAGGGCCCGCAAGTGCTTGTCTAGTATAGAAGACTGTGGCGGTCAAAAGGTTAATCCTGTTTCTAATAATTATAATATCCTAATACTTGACATGTTTTAAGGTAGATTCGTATGACAATTAGGTAGACGGTTTTTAATAAATCGAGTTTAAGTCACAAGTGTCACAACTAGGCACACCTTGTTGGCAATCTTTTTATATTTGACAACTGACGTTGAGGGGCCCCACAACAAATATACATAGATATGGGGCCTCCTTAGGGCTAGCTAGGCCACTGCTTGTACCTTGGATATTTTGAATTTTGTATTTTTTTATTTCTGGTCATAGTGCCCATAACACCTGGCACACATACGGTAAGCCATATTTTTGCCATTGGTTCTACTAGTTCTACTACAGTTGGCATTACACACCATCTCCACTACAAGGCACTGTACTGTACTTTTATCTTACAATTTATTTTATCGGCTCCTTTCACTCACTTTAATTAATACTTTTTCCAACACTTATTATAATTATCTTCTACGTCGTCCCGCATAACATCATAGAGTAACTCCATACTCCTCGTCCACAGATAACCTACTCCCAGAGATAGCTGACCGTCATGTAAGCTTTATGTTTATCTATGGTGGTAATTAAAGTGAGTGTAGGAGACGACAGACTACTTAGCGTATACTACATCCCTCCCTTATTTTTATTTTTTATTTTATTTATTTAAATGGATATCATCCTTAAGAGATAAAAGAAACCAAATTCAGATTTTATAAATTGGTACTTTAATTCAAATTAAAGAATTTCAGATTACAAATCACTACTTCTTATCCTCAAGTACTTTATGTTTTTAAAGTAACTTATATTTCAATTTTTCATCACTAACTCCAATTATTAAGTTCTTTACTTGTGAAACACTAATTTAAAGAATATTAAAATTACATCAATCAAATGCTTCCTTCACTTCGTAAATCATCTATGAGGTTTTACTCATTACTCTTATTTATTTCATCATCTTTGTCGTCAGATTTCAGAGCTTCCGTTTCTATTACTTTCCATTCTCCTTCTACCTTTTTCAAATGGACAATATTGCGTCGCAATTGTTGTCCAGTTTCGTCATTCGTTAATTCAACATCTCCTCCTACTCGTGATTGGACTGTGTGGGGTGTAGGTGCGAAATGTGTACTCAGTTTGTTCGCCTTGTTGACATCTTTGACATATACTTTATCTCCTGGCCCAACATCTACGGTTTGTGCTCTTCTTCTCTTATCCGCGTATTCCTTTCCTCTTTCTTTTTTTTCTTTATCTCTGTCTCTTACTTCCTGATCATCCTGTCTATGCTTAATAATATCTATCATGGGAATTTTGTCTCTAAATTTTCTTTGAAAAAATAATTCCGCTGGCGTCTTTCCCGTAACCGTATGCGGAGTACTGTTGTACATACATAAATAATCTATTATTGCTTCTTTCCAGTGGCACTTCTTTTCGACTTGACATATTCGAAGTCGTTTAAGAATGTCACGGTTTTGTCTTTCCACCTCGCCATTTTGTTGTGGCCAGTATGGAATTGAATAATGAACTCTAATATCATTTTCATGACAAAAGGTTTTAAATTCACTGCTTGTAAATTGCTTCCCATTGTCAGCTGTGATAGAAACGGGATTTCCCAATCGACTGAAAATTTCTTTCAATAATTTCGTAATTTCTTTACTGGATATATCTCTACAATTTTTTATCTCTTTATATCTTGAGTAGTAATCGATTACCACTAAGAGATAATCCCCAGACGGTAATGGACCTAGAAGATCTATCGCAATATCAACCCATGGATATGATGGTAGTTCCCGTCTTTTCAGTGGATTAGGTGGATATGGCCCCGACACCAGCGTACACCCTTTGCAAGACTTAACCATATTTTCAGTGTCTTTGTCATATCTTGGCCACCATACCTTACTCCTTAATCTTGACTTCATCGCCACTACGCCAGGATGTCCTTCATGCGCAGCAGACAAAACACGATTCCTTAATGATTTTGGAATCACTATCCTCGTACCTCTAAGAACAATGTTTCCATAAAAACAAATTTCGTTAGAAAATATTTTGTACGTTTTTATACTGTCATCCCAAATATTATTATAGACACCTTCTTTTACTTTTTGTAATTCTGGGTCCTGTTTCGAATGATTTTCAATGTCTGTTAATGATACTGCCACAGGTCTAGTAAGTTCCACCACATCATGCACATAATCTCTATTACGTGTGTCTAGTCCAGGCCTAATCATACACAGCCTAGACAAAGAGTCAGCTATATTATTTTTTCCCGGCAAGTAGACCACTTTGTACTTGTAAGATAGTAATCTAAGAATCCATCTTTCAATTCTCGCACATGGCTTTGACTTTGGTCCAAATATTATTTCTAATGGTTTGTGATCAGTAACGAGATCAAATTGCTTTCCATAAAGGAACATATGAAAATGTTCAACAGCCCACACAAGTGCCAAAGCTTCCTTCTCCGTTTGACAATATCGGCGTTCACAATCAGATAAGGTTTTATTACCAAATGCAATTATACGAGGTACTCCTTCATTATTAATTTGAATCAAAACAGCCCCTAATGCTACAGGGCTCGCATCTGCAAAAACAACAGTTTTATCTCTCACATCATAATAACCTAATTTCGGCAAGTTTCCTAGTGTAGTTTTTAAAGAATTAAACGCATTGTCCTGATCAACTCCCCACATCTCTGTTATATTAGAGTTTCTGCCAAATTTATGGCGAAGTACTTGTTTCAAAGGCTCGGTTATAGTGGCCATGTTAGGAATCCATTTACCTACATAGTTGATAAGTCCCATGAAACTCTGTAATTCTGAAATAGTAGTTGGGGCTCTAAATTCTTTAATGGCTGTTATATATTTGTCTAAGGGCTTAACCCCATCTTTGGATAACTCATGGCCTAAAAATTGAATTTTTGATATGCCAAATAAACATTTATCTTCCCGTAAAAGTATGTTATTTGTTTTTAAAACTTGTAATACTCTCTGAAGTCTTTGATCATGTTCGAGTTTGTCTTTTCCAAATATAAGGATATCGTCTATAAAATTTATAACCCCTTCACACTCCAATAATAACCGTTCAAGAGTTTTCTGAAAAATTTCAGGGGCACATGTTATACCAAACATTAATCGTTTGTATCTGTAAAGTCCTTTGGTTGAAATGAATGTTGTGATATGCCTGGAATCTGGATGAAGCTCCAATTGGTGAAATGCATCTTTAATGTCTAGTTTACTAAAAACTTTTGCTTCCTTAATTTTAGGTAATAATTGATTCATAGTTGGCAATGGATGGTTTTCTCTTTTTATTGCCATATTAGCCCTCCGCATGTCCACACATAGACGGACATCACCATTTTCTTTTAATATTGGCACAATTGGTGATATCCAGTCTGAAGGACCTTCCACTTTTTCAATTATGTCTCTTTCTAGAAGCTCGCTTATCTTCTTCTCTACCTTTTCCTCCAAGGGTATGGGAATCCTTCTGTAAGGTTGAATCACTGGTTTAATATTGTCGTCAATGGGTATACGTACTAAAGTATCCTTAAATTTTGGAAAAATATTATTTGTTTCCACATTACTTACTTGTAGACCTACTTTTAGAACACCTAGAGCCATTGCTGTTGCTTTACCCAACAAATTTCTTGTTCCATCACCAATAACATAAAATGTAGCATCTATGTTTTTTTCTGCCAAAACTATATAACTCTGAAAAGAGCCAATCACTTTTAGTGGGGTATTACTTCCATATGCTAAAAATATCTTGCTTGGGTTCGGTATTTGGTTAAATACTTTAATACCACTTTCTTTCATTTTATTCCATGTCTTATCTGTAATCAAATTATTCTTGCAACCTGAATCAACTAACATCTCAACTTTATAACCACCAATATTACACATAATCAAATCATCATTATCTATATTAAATACATAGTGTATCTCTTCTTCAGCGCTAACATTTTCTTTCATCTCAACATTCCTTATTTCTTGACGCATTTTCTTTGACTTATCCATATTTTTCGCAATTTCCTTAAATGATGTTTGTGGTGGTGTCTTTCTTTTAAACAAATTGCTTTTGCAGTATAATTTAAAATGTCCCAATTTTCCGCATTTCATACATTTTTTACCTTTCGCTGGACATTTCTCTTCATACGCTAAGTGATTCCAACTACCACATCGATAACATTCCTTTTTTATACTGTTTCTTGATTTAGTCTCTATTTTATTTATTTCATGCATAAATTTTTGTTTGTTGTTAAAATTATCTAATTGCCTCCTAACTACTTCCAAAGCATTCGCTTCTACAATAGCTTGGTCTAAAGTCATATCACCTGATGTTAATAATTTTTTCCGCAAGTCTTCAGAAACACATTTCTCAGTAATTTGATCCAATATCTGATCATTTGTATCGGTAAATTCACATTTTAAAGCTTGCTGCCTTAAGCGAACTACAAATTTTTCAAATTTTTCATCTTCTTCTTGCTTTAATTTTCGAAATAAATGTCTTTCAAAACGTTTACTTTGCTTAGGTGCAAAATATTCATCTAATTTTTTAATTGCTATTTCATAAACTTTGCTGTCTGCTTCCACAGTAGCATCTGCTCCCGGTATATTATAAAATATTTCTTGGAGTTCTGATCCACCCCAATGCAGCATACATGCTCGTTTTTGACTTTCAGATGTAACTTTTGTTGCTTCCAGATAAATATTTAAACTTCTCTTCCAACGCTCCCATCTAATAGATACTGAAGCTACATCTCCATCACATTCAAATTTGTCTAATGAAAGATTTGCCATTTTCTGTAACAAGAAGAAACCTTTCATTTTTTTTTTTTTTACTGTTCCTTACCACCTAACGTCATACTTTGTTTATAAGATTAGTTATTTTTATCAATTTCTAACTGTTCTGGTGTTAATAATTGAAGTACTATAAACCGTAGGTACTTAATGGTTATATTTTACAGCTACCGCTAGCAGTCATCAACTGCTTTAAGTATTTTAAAACATTAAACAGTCGTCAACCATTATATTAATTAATAAGTTACATATAACAGTCATCAACTGCTAAATTCTTCAAGCTCCCAACATTCCTAATTAGCTATTATTATTTTACATCCTTTTAACAGTCATCAACTGTCACATACATTCATAAATTAATAGTAGCAGTCCTCATCCGCTACAACAATAATTATTTTTATAATTATTCCTTCAAACTTCCAACACTCATAACTACCTATTTTCATTTTCAAACATCTAAACAGTCATCAACTGTTACAATCATTTTATAATTATGTCTTCAAGCTCCCAACGCTCATAATTACCCAATTTCCTTTTTAAAACATCCAAACAGTCATCGCTGTTACTGTGATAGTTTATCTTCCTTCATACTTCCACTACAATGCTTCAAATTACTTCTCATTTTGCCAATTTAGTACAATGAAATTATAATATAATATATTTCAATATAAAGGTACTTCGACCATTAGTAAACTAATAAAGAGAATTTGCCAAAATACCAATAATTAAACTTTCTTTTAAAGTTACTCCTATTAAATGTACTTTATGTGGCAATGTCACATTACCAATAAATAATAGGTAATATTTTATCTTATTTTTTTTTATATATTATTTATAGTAATCAATGATATTGTATGATAGCAATAGTAAAGTAACATAATTGTCTGGTCAATAGGTAGGTAGGTAACTAAGTATTACTTGTAAAACGTAACTTCAAATCTTGTCTTTTAATTATTGGCCTTCCATTTTTAAGGATCCACTATTTTATATTAAAATTTGTTATTTGCTGTTCAAGTATAAACTTTACCCATCAATACCCTTTTTTTTTTTTACGTACATACCTAATAATAATTAGGTAATATTTTATGTAATATCATTGACAATCATGACATGATTTAGAATTTTAAGTTTCATTCCCAAGTACGTAGTAGTAAATAATTTTCTTCACTACAAACTAAGTGTTTAACAGTACTTACCGACTCGTCGCCAAAATGTACTGTACTTTTATCTTACAATTTATTTTATCGGCTCCTTTCACTCACTTTAATTAATACTTTTTCCAACACTTATTATAATTATCTTCTACGTCGTCCCGCATAACATCATAGAGTAACTCCATACTCCTCGTCCACAGATAACCTACTCCCAGAGATAGCTGACCGTCATGTAAGCTTTATGTTTATCTATGGTGGTAATTAAAGTGAGTGTAGGAGACGACAGACTACTTAGCGTATACTACAGGCACCTTCAGCCAAAATCTTGTTTACAATAGGCGCCGCGTACAGAAAATCTCTTATTACAATTGGCGCTTAGTCAAAATTTTTATTATGGCCTTAAAAGCTGCAGAGTGATGACATAGTAACGGGTCATGAACAATAACCCTTTTTAACTTCAAGAATTTTATAAACCAAACGTAATCCAATCCAATAAGGTAATAAAAAAAAACTTAGCCTGTTAATGTTAGACTGAAGCATCTACACAAAAAAGTGTAAGCAAAATCAACTATTTGATACACCAATGGATTATGTTTTTAACAGAAAGTAAAACTGTTAAACCCATCTTATTTCTTCTTCTCAATTTCACTTGCATGTCGCAGATGAGCTCGCCAAAGCACACTGAAGGCATACCAGTGCTAGATAGAATACAATAAACATATCAGCAATTGCATGCGATCAGTGGCTTTGAAAAAAGCCGTTTGGTCTGCTTGAGTGAATATAGTTATGATAAAGACAAAGAAATGGAACAGAAAGTCATAAAATAGGTAAATAGTTAATATAAGAAGAGATTTAAATATGTAATTTATATTCCATTCTATTTATATTCTAAATCAAATTGTCTTTCTTTCTTAAGAAAAGATTTAATTACGTCAGAGTAAAATGTTGGTGAACGTTTCAATTCTGCCAAGAGCTGTTTTTCAATATATACCATTGATAAATCAGAAAGAAGCTCTTGACCTTGTGTATTTTTCAGATAGGTATGGATACGTTTAAGGGAGGAAACAGCATGTTCCGCGGAAGAACTTGTAGTAGGAATAGTAACAACAAGACACGCTAGCTTTAACAGTTCGGGAAACACGTCTTCGAGGTTATTCTTATTGATGAAATCAATAAGTTCAAAGACACTATGATCTTTTAGTTCATGACTGGAATATAAACAAATCAATTGATTTTGTAATGTCTGTCTGTCGAAATAGTTTGAATAAATGTCAAATAGTGAATGTAATGCTTCTGTAGGAAATTGTAACTGGTATTGGTCGAAGTTCTTGTTATTGAGTAATTGAAAAAACTTTAATTTATAAATTTCGGAATATCGGTCTTTAATTTCGGAATATATGTTACCAATTACTTGAACGAAAAGTCTTCTATACTCTTTACGAGGACAGCTTATATTACGTCTCAACCGGGGAGCCGAGTTATTTTGAAAGGCGTTTTCGTAAATTTGATCAAATTTAGACTGAAATTCAGCATGTAACCATGACTGAAACTCTATAATTTTGTTGCTACAATAACCGACATTATCTTGCGATTTTTGTAGAATATTTTCCAAGATGTCAGTTTTTTCAAATAATGGGTGAAAACTTAAAAGAAAAAAATTGAAATTAAAGGAGTGCAAAGTGTTGATAAAATTCTCCGCAGCTAATATTGTATCCCCATCCCAGTCCTGGGGATTGTCGCATATGTCAGAAAATAATATAATGAGTTTACTTCTTTCTTCAAAAACTGTATTTACAACTTGTGACATGAAAGTCCAACGAGTTGCGGGAGCATAGGGCAGTTTTTTACTGCAATGAGTATCGTAAAAAGCTGCTCGTTTTGTATTATTACTAAAAAAACTACACAATGCCTGAAGGGCTGAAAAAAATGAACTAACCTCCCCAATTCTGTTGCATGATTTAGATAATACTAATTCCAAAATAAGTGCATCACACCAAATGCAAATTGCTTGTGGACAAACATCTTTAACATTTTTTTGCACTCCATTTTTGACACCAGATATTACACTAGCACCGTCATAGCTTTGAGCTACTAATTTTGGGATGCACTCATGTTTATTTAGAAACTCTAAAATAATATTAGAAAGTGAGTCTGCTGTACGATTAGCAGTCACATCAATAAAACAAAAAAATCGGTCATGAATTTCGTTTCCAAAATAATATCGGAGAATCATACACAATTGTTCTCTGTGACTGACGTCTGGGGTTTCGTCAATAATAATTGAAATAAATTTTGTTTGTTTAAGTTCAAAATCAATGCGAGTTTTCATCACATCAGCTATGGATTGGACAATATCGTTTTGAATTTTGTCAGAAAAATAATTCGGCCCCGGTTTGCAAGTTTGTTGATGTTGAATATGGTTTTCTAAAACAACATCATAACGAGAAAGAAGCGAAATGAGCTCTAAAAAATTGCCTTTATTCAATGAACTTTTGGACTCATCTTGACCTCTGAAAGGAAGTTCTTGGTATGCTAAATGACAAACAATATCAACTAATCTTCGAAATAGACTACGATTGTTGTCGACCCCTAAGTTATATTTACTTTCCTCAGATAACTGGCGCGATATAGATGTCCCAATACGTTGTTTACCGAAATTAGTAAAAGAAATCACAGCACTCAAATGTTTGTGGGAATTGGCGTGCCTTTTAATGGCACCAATTAGGTGACGTAAATCATTATACCCAGATGTATTCCATACGTTTTTGTCGTTTGAAAAAAAAATGCAAGGCCAGCAATACAATTTATTTGAATGTGAACAGCCAACGACCCACTGATTTTTATACACTGATCTATTAAATTGTCGTTTAGAGGATTTCGATTCCTGGGAAATACACAAATTAGGAGTAGGTTTTAGCGAAGAAATTAACTGTGTTTTCTGAGACAAGTTCAATGACTGTACCTTATTCCCATCGATCAAAATTTGAGCACACTTTAAATCCTCACAAGGGACAATTACCTCCATTACTGTATGTTTTAAACACAACTGAAACTGAATCGCAACGCAATGCAAAGAAATTAGAAAATCAACAAACAATGTTTTTCTAATTTAGAAAACTGACATAAAACCATGGAAAATAGAGAGGAGAAGGTGAGGCGTATTTATCGAAACACTATATACAGCTAGGGATGTTCGATCCGGATCGATACTTGTGTGGATCGATACAATGGCATACGATCCGCTCGATATTTGTATCGATACAATGGCATTCGATACACTGGTGGATCGATACACATGCAGGGTGGATCGGATCAGATCGGATCGGATCAAAATTAATAAGGGATGGAGGTAGATTTCTTTAGATCAGTTGTTGGCGCATCATATTACACGAACAAGAACGCCTCCACACATTTTTTAAGCAATATTTGTCTGAATCTTTGTTGGATAGAAAGTCTGATCCATTAAAGTATTGGTCTGCGAGAAAAGTTATTTGGGGAAACTCTGCGACATAGCTCTACGGTATTTATCAGTGGTAAGAACTTCAGTGCCCTCCGAACGGCTTTTCTCGTTAGTCAATAGCACTGTAAGTTGTTATAAAAGTGAGATATTATTATTTATGTGATATTCCTACTACATACCATATTGTTTTAAAAACCTTCAGTAACTTTTTCAATATTTAATTATACAATATTTTAAATAAAATTAAATCTAATATAAAATTTAATTTAAATTGACCTTAATATTGGCTTAAATATAAATATATATGTCTTTATTTAGAAACCCATTGAACTGAGCTTGTCGATAGTTTATATAACGATATTTTAAAAAAATTATTCTATTCTGGATCGATACAAAGCAACTTACATATTAAATTATACGGTATACTTACATAAAATATCATCTTTTATTTATTAACATATTTCTTTCTTTTTTTCTCTTTCTTGGCCGACAACGCTTTGGTCGCTGATATCCATTGGCCGCGATACCCACTTACAGGTATATTTAATTATATGTATCTATATTTGGACTATTAATTATATTGGGATATTCATGACGATCCGGAGTATCAATACTTAAAATACCCGGATCAAGTATTCCTATTTAAAAATTTACTTTCTTTTTCTTCTCTCTTTCTTTGCCGGCAACGCATCAGTGATGCCTTTGGTGTTGCTGATATCCATGGGCGACGATAGCCACTTACCATCAGGTAGATCGTCAGCTCATTTGCCAGCTATTTCCATTAAAATTGGTCCAATTAAATTTGGTCCAGTGCAACCCACGAAGACACAAGTTTGCGCGTTTACCGCTAAGAAAACCCCATTCGTCATAGCACCTCAATTCCAGGGTACCGCGCTCACCGTGAGTAAAAGTGTTGGGATTCTGGGAGTTGACATCTCGAGTGATGTGCAGTATCGGAGTCATTTAGAGGCCAAGGCTTAGCTGGCCTCTAAGAAACTTGGTGTCCTGAATCAGCCCGATTCAGGACTTCACTGCGAGACACCTGCTTATTCTTTATAAAGCTAAAGTCAGGCCCCACATGGAGTACTGCTCCCACCTCTGGGCTGGGGCGCCGCAATACCAGCTTAACCCATTTGAAGCCATACAGAAGCGCGCGGTCCGAGTTGTCAACGACCCACGAGTCACTCACAGGTTAGAACACTTGAGTTTCAGAAGAGACATCGGTTCTCTCTGCGTGTTCTACCGACTTTACAACGGTGAGTGCTCCGAGGAATTGTTCGACTTGATGCCTACGTCTCCTTTTCTTCATTGCACCACTCGCCAAAGATTGAAGTTCCATCCACACCGATTGTACTTGTGGAGAACCTCTATGGTCCGATTCTCACGAACTTTTTCGCCAAGTACGTGCAAACTGTGGAATGAACTTCCTTCTGAGGTATTCCCGGAGCGCTATGACATGGGGTTCTTCAAAAAAGGTGTAAAAAGAGTTCTCCTTCAGGGCCGGCGTTGCATTGGCGATTCCTCTGGTGTTGCTCATGTCCATAGGCGACGGTAATCACTTACCATTAGGTGGTTCGTAAGCTTTTTCGTCTGCGCTTCAGGCTGTAAAAAAAATTTAAAAAAAATCTTTCGATACTGGATCGATCCAGAGTATCGTATCAAATCACTTGGATCGATACCTGGATCGATACACTGTGATACGATCCGTATCGATCCAGAGTATCGATACAAGGCACCAGGATCGAACATCCCTATATACAGCTAAAGCACAACACTTCACAACAGTGATCACAGATGAACACAGTGATAGACAATAGACAATGGAGACATAATAAGCACCATAGACACAAGACAGTCACCGAGGCCTCGATACCGCACGAGTTCTCGGTATCGATACCAGAGGCCGATACTTCGAAGCCTAACCCACCTCACGGGCAGGGTTGGATTTAGGTACGTTGAAAAATATAGTACAAAACAATGAAAAGTATAGTATTTATAAAAAAATTATAGTAGGTACACTCAGTGTTGCACGCAAAAAAATCGGTAGATCAACTGCTTTTGCACACCTTTTGTTGAAATCACACTCTGTTTTGCCTAGGCTCTGCAAACATTATAACATTCTTTCAAAAAGTAGCGATTTAGATATAACGGATCCACTTAATAAATTTAAAAAAGATGTTACTTCTCTGTTAAGCAATGCTGATAATCTTAAGTAATTCTGTTAATAATTGTAATAAATATTTTATACTAATATTACTTACCTAGTTACTAAGTCCATCACATAAAACACATTACTATGTTTGTCATTAATATTGTCATTTAAACATACAATCATACATACATTTAGTTATTACGTTGTCTAGCTGCAAAATTGTGCACGCTGTGGCCATTGACGTACTATACATAGACAGGCTATCTCAAACAAAATGTGTGTTCCACCGCCGGCTTGCCCTCCGTTCTCTTTTCAAACTAGAAGCCTCGTTTGCACACTTGCCATAGAGTAACTTTGTATATGACACTTGTCGAACCAAGACAAGCAGTCACCGACTCCAAATCTTTACAAGCTCTTACTCCAACTTTATTTAACGTGCAAAAGCGTTTAAACGATTTCAAACGTAATTACCGTCGATTCGTGTCAAAAAATCCGACACTTTAAATTAGTCACAAGCGTCACGTCGGCAAGCTTATTTAGTCCATTAACATGCTAGTGGCTTGCCAAGTTCAAACGCTCAACGCCTTTTTTCATTCAAAATGGCGGGAACATTGCTCAATAATTTAATTAAATTCGTTTTAGTTGATTTAAGTTAAGATTTTGTTTTCTTACTGATGATAAAGTGATAACATTATCTTTTTTGTTTTTTGTCGTGCAATTGTGACACATTCTTATAACGCACGACGGCATTTTTTCAGTTTTTTCGTGAACAATTTTGACATGCGGCCGCAATGAGCGCAGCCGAGTGACAGCCGAGTGACAGAATTAAATGCAGCCGGCCGGCTGCAATGCACACCCCCGAACCCGATGTTCGCGGTGTCCCTTCTATACGCTAGTAATAATAATTCTATGGCTGTGGCACCCTTTATTTATGGGTACACTTATTTTAAGATCAATTAGCATTTGTACTTATAGCTTGATTCCTGTGTTATCTGTGTTGGGTGTTCTTTCATTAAATAAATAAAAATAAATAAATGGAAAAAATACTTTTACTTTCAAGTCAAGAAGTAGGAAGAACTTCGTAAATAAACATATTATTTTACACAAAAATTCGCAAACGATTGTTATCGCTTTGATTGAATTTCGTATGGAATGGAAGGAATCATAAGGAATGAGATTAGTTACTGTTAGTGGAAACCAAAGAGTACATTTTGTTTATCTGAAAGTGGAAACTGGAAAGGCACAAAAGAAGCCTACTGCCGAGGACATTGAGACAGGAAACGCAAGATCAGAATTCGGTCGGATACACGGCACACGCACTGTCGAAATATTCATAATATGACGTAAAACTAAACATTCGGGACCAAATAAAATTATAGTATTTTAGCCATCGAGGTAATACATAGAGAAGCTATCTCAAACAAAATGTGTGTTCCACCGCCGGCTTGCCCTCCGTTCTCTTTTCAAACTAGGAGCCTCGTTTGCACACTTGCCATAGAGTAACTTTGTATATGACACTTGTCGAACCAAGACAAGCAATCACCGACTCCAAATCTTTACAAGCTCTTACTCCAACTTTATTTAACGTGCAAAAGTGTTTAAACGATTTCAAACGTAATTACCATTGATTCGTATCAAAAAATCCAACACTTTAAATTGGTCACAAGCGTCGCGTCGGCAAGCTTATTTAGTCTATTAACACGCTAGTGGCTTGCCAAGTTCAAACGCTCCTTATGATTTTTTCATTCAAAATGGCGGGAACATTGCTCAATAATTAAATTAAATTCGTTTTAGTTGATTTAAGTTAAGATTTTGTTTTCTTACTGATGATAAAGTGATAACATTATCTTTTTTGTTTTTTGTCGTGCAATTGTGACACATTCTTATTACGCACGACGGCATTTTTTCAGTTTTTTCATAAACAATTTTGGCATGCGGCCGCAATGAGCGCTGCTGAGTGCTGAGTGACAGCCGAGTGACAGAATTAAATGCAGCCGGCCGGCTGTAATGCACACCCCCGAACCCGATGTTCGCGGTGTCCCTTCTATACGCTAGTAATATTAATTCTATGATTTTAGCGTACTATAATTGGATGTGGATAGTACATAGTACAAAGGGTGAAATTGTAGTATAAATACTATAATTATAGTACAAAATCCAACCCTGCTCACGGGGTGGGTCGAAGTGGTCGAATTGCAGTGTTGCCTGATACGACGAAGTTACTCTCGCCAGTTTTTAGACCTGGCAACACTGGGTAGAAATGGATGGTGATAGAAATTCGGCGCAATTTTGTAAAAGTTAGGGATGGTGATGGAAAAAATAACTATACGATTCGACAAGAGATACTGTAATGGAACTAGTAGTTTCTCCAGCAGATGCTTGACGTGGGGTCACAAGTTGATATAATATTTAAATATATATTTAATAAATGTTAAATTATGTAAATATTTTTAATGTTTAATTCACTATACATATAGTCATGTATACATTTTTCCTCGTCGGTCAATATCATAAACTTAATTATTAATGCAATTTTTTATTATATTTGTCTTTTCTTAAAAAAAATGTTTTGTTTGTAGATGGTTTGTAGACATACTTTTTTGCTAGTATAAATAAAATTGATGATTAAATAATTATGTAATATTTAATTACAGCTTAAAAATTATAACATAACCTCTAATCTAAGTTTCAGACTTATTTTCAACATCACAGAGTACATTTTATAACAACGGCTAAAACGTGTAATTAGTACTCTGTGGCTTAAACGCTCACGTCGCCATATATACATAATACTACTAGACTAGACAAGCGGGCCTTCTTTGCGTCACGCTATGAAAGAGAAAGAGACCAAGGAGACTCGCGTAACTCGTAAGTAAGACAAGAATAGGTTTACCCCCTGCTTTTCTTCGCAGCGTGATGGTTTCACTTACATATGCTCAGTTATCTTGGTAAGATAAGGATAGGTTTACGTCCTCCTGCCTTTCTTCGCAGCGTGACGGTTTCACTTACATATTATGCTCAGATACAGTGTTGGCAACCGTACGATAATTATCGTACGTGTACGATAATTTGATACCACCCTACGATGTACGATTGCGATTCATTATCGTACGCAAATGTACGATAATTTTCGAAAATCAAATTTTTTTTCTGAACAAATTAGAAGATCGAAGTTTGAGCAACCGGAGCTTTCCAACAATGACACAGAGCGACACTGGCGACACAGTGGCGATATTTCCGGTGTATTCCTTTGTCTGGATTGGCTGATTAAACCGGAATTATCGTGCATCTCTAGTTGGGCCCAACCTAGCCAATTGGAGACGTTAGTTTAGTCCCTGCCATCTTTCATTGGTAGGTTGGTTCTCTCAGTTCGTCAGCTCATAGCTCGGTGCCAGTGTTGCCAAAGCTACGGCAATTACCGTGTTGTACGGCTTTTCGGCCAAAAAATCACAAAATCCACGGCCTACGGCTGGAACCCTATAGCCGTAGCAAAATCTACGGCTTTTCGCAAATCCTCCGGTCTTTTTTTATAAATTTTTTTGCAAATATTTAACGGTTTTGCAAATATTCATGATGAATATTTATTTTTCTTAATAACTAATGCGTTTTTATGTTATTTGAACATGTACGATTTTTCGGCAGGTACGATAATTTTACACGATCAGCGCCATCTTCCAGGTTGCCAACACTGCTCAGATACCTTGCATATTCTAGTAATATTATGTCTATGGTCGTGTAGTTGTGATACTTGTGATTAAAACCACAGTATATAGATCTATTAAAACGTAGTGATTAAGTACTCTGTGCTTGTGATTTGTGATCCCGTCCGTAGGGAACTAGGGAGTATACAGTGTTGCCAATGCTACAGCAATTACCGTGTTCTACGGCTTTCGGGCCAAAAAATCACAAAATCTACGGTCTACGGCTGGAACCATATTACCGTAGAAAATTCTACGGCTTTTCGCAAATTCTCCGGTCTTTTTTTATTTACTTGTTTTGAAACATTTTACGAATGTTAAAACCCATAAAACAGCGCCACTAGGCAAATGTTGATGTTAATTTAAGCTAATGAAAAATGATTCCTTGTTTTGTGGACATCAAATTCACTGCCGATGACTTTTTTTTTTTAGTTCGAAGGCTGAACCGATGGTATTTAATGGCGTAATTGCATTGCTACGGCCCACACTTGATTTTTTCCCATATAAACACGGCTTTTTTATCTAATGTACACGGCCTTCAAAAATTTTCATTGGCAACACTGGGAGTATATCACAGAGTACTTATTCACTACGTTTTATGAGGTTTTATCATTCTTTTATGTTTATTGTTCCATTTGTTCCTATTGTTTTGTGTAGACAATTTTATATTATATTAAATTAAATAAACTAAGGTAAGATGTCTGACTAGATTTAAATTAATTTATTTTACGTTTTAGTTTTAGTTTTCATTCATAATTTACATACCAGTTCTTGTAATAATGACAAGTGGATCATCAATGATAAAATTATAAAGTTAAATCTACTTGGTCTAGTATTTTTAAATGTAGTAGGTATGCTTATCTACGTTATCTACAAAACAATATCACAACGAGTTTAAATAAAATAAAATTTCATAACTTGTTCAATTTAACTGTACCGAATCAGATGTTTGTAAGATTGAAGTTTGTAGAGGTTCTTCGGTCGATTACAACGGCACCCCTCGCGACTTTGCGACACACTGTTTAGGAGAAAATTGAAAGGACTTTGCAAACACCCGCACCAATAAATTCCGGAATAAATTTGGAAAGAACTTTAATATTTACTACTTATTTTTTTAATATTTACTATTTATTACTTTTTTAATATTTTAACCGATTCAAAAAAAGGAGGTTCTCGATTCAACTGTATTTTTTTATGTTTGTTACCTCAGAACTTTCGACTGGGTGAACCGATTTTGATGATTCTTTTTTTTACTCGAAAGCAGTTGCTTGTTATGTGATCATTAATTAATTAAGTCATTATGTAATTTTGGAAGTCAGTTATTTTTTGTTAGTAAAATTTAGATTCTTTCTGGTTAATATTTGCTTTTTTATTTAAGCCGAGAAAGGAATCACACAGAGCGGGGTTCCATCAACATCTTAATACATATGTAGTTGGTACATTATTATGACATTAGTGTGGACTGTGGTCAATGCAGTTGTATGTTGCATTTTTTAATTTTATTATGCATCGTCTAAAGTTTAGAATGGTGTCTTTGTAATAATTATTGATTCCTTCTTTCCTCTTCTTTATAGTATTCTGTATTATAAACCAGTGACATTTTTGGCATCTTCACTTAAATGAAATTTAAATCAGAAATATTTATTTAATTAATGAAATCTCAATTGCAATTATTACAAATTCCAATTATTTAATAATTTATTATTAAAAAAAGCATTCTTCATTGTTAAGTGCATTTGTACCATTACTTTATTGAAGTGCATGGTTTATTTATGTAACAACACTACTGTGAAACTCATAGAAAATATCTGGAAACTTATCTGAAACCGTGCTTCATAATAGTTAACTATAAATAATTGATATTGAATGAATTTAATGTTTTTACTTATTATACTTTTTATAACCAATTCTAGAAAACTCAATAATTGTTTATAGAAAAAAACATCATGGGTGTACCCACTTAATCGGTTACCTACCGTAAATAAATACCCTGAGCCCTTCGGTACAGCCATTGATGTTCGTATGAAGTGGTTAAGTTAGAACGTTAATAAATAGGACAATGGTATTTTCATATTGTGACCCATTACAGGGCTTGGGTCTTCCCTCATAACTGAGGAGGCATAGAGCATACTCCACCACATTGCTCCATTGCAGGCTGGTGGGGGGATTAGTGGTCTTACATGGTTTATCAACTGCTGTCTAATGATTATAACCGGGACTGACTGGTCACCCATCCAATACAATACAGGCTGCGCTCTCCGGCCTCCGGGCCAACTGGCTGGTTCTGGCTTGACTTGCTTAAACTTATTGTGGCTTAATGTTATAAAATTCATAATTTAATAATTTTTCAATAGCAAACCAAGTATACTACAATATGTAAGTGCCAACTTCAATTAATACTGAGCTTATATTAACAGAATGATGTTTACGAAGAAAGTGGTCCTTATCACCGGTGCTAGCTCGGGCATCGGAGCTGAAACAGCCATAGACTTCTCAAAACTTGGAGCGGACCTAGTAATTACGGGAAGAAATAAAGAGAATCTGGAAAAAATAGCGAAACAATGCGAAGAGAACTCTCCAGAAAAATTAAAACCCTTAATCGTTATAGCAGATATGAACAAGGAAATCGATGTCGAAAATATAATAAAGAGCACCATAGATAAGTTTGGGCAGCTAGATGTTCTTGTGAATAACGCGGGAATTTTGGAAGCGGGTACGATTGAAACGACTTCACTAGAGCAATACGACAGAGTAATGAATACGAATGTCCGTTCTCCGTATCATTTGACGATGATGGCTGCATCGCATTTGATCAAAACAAAAGGTAACATTGTGAACGTGTCTAGTGTGACTGGTTTGAGATCATTCCCGAATGTTTTAGCGTATTGCATGTCTAAAAGTGCACTGGACCAGTTTACGCGTTGTGTTTCACTGGAACTTGCCCCGAAAGGTGTTCGTGTGAATGCTGTAAACCCAGGAGTCATTACTACTGGTATACATAAAAAGAATACGATGAATGACCAGCAGTATGAAGAGTTTCTGATAAAATGCGCTGAAACTCACGCCTTAGGTAGACCTGGTGACGCGAAGGAAGTTTCATCAGTTATTGTGTTTTTGGCTAGCGACGGAGCAAGTAATATTACTGGTGCTACGTTGCCTGTGGACGGTGGTCGTCATGCTATGTGTCCCCGATGATACACCTAAATTTTTAAATCTATGAGAATCTATCAGAACAACTTATATTTGTACAGTACCTATTATGTATTTACAATAAATTTTATGTAACTGTTCCCTGTTTATTTATGTCTGTATGTTCCAATTTATGTCGTTGTTAGCAGTATCCGTTAATTCATTACATGATCATAGGTAGTATCGCAATGATTTCTCTGTCAGCGTGAAAGTGTAAATGGCGCTATGCTAAAAGCAAGCTTTGTTCTTACTAGTCCGACGATCGAACTAGTGAGAAAAAGAATCCACTTGTTCGACGATCGGACTAACGAGTAGAACTAGTGGGAACAAAGCAAAATCAACTGTCCATTGCCCTGACCAAAGTGACCAACAACAACCCACGCCGGATGGGTGTCGTAAGAGGCGACTACATCCGGCCCGTTAGTGGTATTATATTGGTAATATTATTTTTTTATAGTTCACTAACACCATAATTAGTATTATTATTTCACCATGGTCTTCCTGGATGATACTTACTGTGGCTACCACTGTCATGCTACTCACGCCAAACGAACGGCTTGATGGGGGCTTGAAGGACAGATCTTTCTTTTTTTCTCTTTCTTGGCTAGCAACGGATCAGTGATGCGCTTTGAAGCGCTCATAGCCCGGCGGCTTGCGTCGATCCTATGTGGTCGACAAAGTTAATCAACAGTGGTCGTGGTCGGTAATTGGATGGGTGACCGATAGTGGCAAAAATTTCTTGAGCGTTTCCGTGCTTCGGAGGGCACGTAAAGCCGTCGGTCCCGGTTGTTGTCGTAAGATAACAGTCGTAAAGCAATTTATCGGAGGCCCTGGGGCGGTTTGAAAAAAAATTGTGTGTTAAAGCTGTGTTATAAGCCTGTTATGAGTGGTAATGAATGATCGTATTGTTCTATTGTACTGTACCTTTAAAAAAATGAAACGCATGGTTTACATACATTATTTTATTCCATGCAAAATAGTAGGTATCATTTTGCCCCAAATTTTAAAAAGGAATTTATTCAAAATCAACGTCCAAAACCAAAAGGCAGGCTCCCGGTGGAACATTTTGAAATATCCGAAACAATCTTGGGGGTTTCTGCTCCGGCCATCATGAGATGTTTTTTAGCACACAGCTCCAGTGCGTCTGGCAAGGCTTTCACAGCTGTGTTGATTGAATTAAGCTGTGGGTACAAAAGAATAAGCTAATTAGATGCAGCACTATAATAGCATAGAAAGAGTCGTTGCTACATAGATCTTCTTTAAAAAAAATGTTTGTAAAGTCGGTATACGGACGGAGATTTAACGTGACAACGTCTGTTCGTGGTATAAGTTTTTGGAACATAAGTTCACTAATTAGTCTATTCAACTCCGACGCCAGAAACGCTCGCGTAGAAGAGAGACGCAAAGCGCGCGCCGGTCGAGCGAGCCTCTCTCTTTAATGCTGCGCGCGCATGGTAACGTTCCGGCAAATCTTACTTGGTCGTTACACAGTTTTCGTGAATGACACCCGAGTCAACTAATTTATAGACGTTGTCACGTCAAAAAAGTGGCTGTGACATAACGGACGGACGAAGAGACAGACATGACGAATCCATAATGGTGGTCACTCACGGTCATTCCATCGCGTCATTTTTGGAGCCACGCCAAACGACATATGTCAAAATGGTTGGATGCCAAACATGATGCACACTCACGATCATTCCAATTCTCTTTCATTTGCGCGTTTGACCTCATCGAAAGACGTTGACATGACGTTGCGTTCGGAAGCCATTTTGTTACAAAAAATTATATAATGACATTTGGAAGTGTCTCCTTCGTTCGACGTCTCGGCGTGAAACAGGGTTGGATTTTCTACTATAATAATTATAGTATTTACACTATAATTTCACCCTTTGTACTATGTACTATCCACATCTAAGTATAGTACGCTAAAATACTATAATTTTATTTGGTCCCGAATGTTTAGTTTTAAGTAGTGTCCGACCGAAGGTGCAATTCTGGCCGAAGCCGAAGCCGAAGCCGATTAATCGGTATTCACCAAAACCTTCGGCCGAAGCCGAAGCCGAAGCCGAAGGTGTCATTGACCTTGAGAAATACGATAGTTACTTTGATCTCAGAATAAACTAGATACATATTGTGAGAGCTTTAGAGATTTAGCCCAATAACGAGCCGAGTGACCAACATATACAAGTAGGTAATAAAATATTGTCAAAAATAAAAGTTTCAAATATACAATGTTAATTAGATCACATTTCACGAGATTTCGAGTCACATTTTTTTAATTATCAGACGAACACAAAATATTTCTATAAAATAATTGAGCAAAGTTTAACGCTTTTTCAATATCTATTTTTTGCATATATTTTTTTAGAATTTTTGAGAAAATTAAATACTTATATGTAATTTCTTAGGATAATTAAGTTAAACTTGTTTTGACTCGTTTAGTTTACTAACTGCGATTCGTTTGGGCCGGTGCGGCGGCGCGGCGAATCTCTGCTGCTCTGCACACTCTCCGTCTCGCTCTAGCATCGTTCAGTAAATTTCAATATTTGACAACTAGCAAACCTTCGGCTTCGGCCAAACCTTCGGCAAATTTTTGGCCGAAGCCGAAGATTTGGCCGAAGGTGCTTTTTTGGCCGAAGGTGGCCGAAGCCGAAGCCGAAGCCGAAGCTTCGGTCGGACACTAGTTTTAAGACATATTATGAATATTTCGACAGTGCGTGTATCCGACCGAATTCTGATCTTGCGTTTCCTGTCTCAATGTCCTCAGCAGTAGGCTTCTTTTTTTTTACACGAATAAGTTAATGCTTGACCACAATCCCACCTGATGGTAAGTGTAGATGTGGTCCAAGGTGTCTTTTGTTCCTTTCCACTAACAGTAACTAATCTCGTTCCTTATGATTCCTTTCATTCCATACGAAATTCAATCAAAGCGATAACAATCGCTTGCGAATTTGTGTATAATAATACGTTTATTTACGAAGTTCCTCCAACTACTTGACTTGAAAGTAAAAGTATTTTTTCCATTTCAACAAAGGGGGGGCGGGGTGCAAAAGCAGTTGATGCCCGATTTTGTGCTTGCAACACTCAGTGTACTATAATTTTTTTTATAAATACTATACTTTTCATTGTTTTGTACTATATTTTTCAATGTACCTAAATCCAACCCTGGCGCGAAATGAACAAAAAATGGATGTGGGTTTGCGCATTCACGATCAGTCGGCGCGATGTTGCGGCGTGACGACATGGCGCGATTGGAAATCCAGGGTTTTATATCACGCCATCAGTTTTTCACATTCACGATCAAATTTTGGCTGTATATCACGCCATTTGACGCGATGGACTGACCGTCAGTGGCCACCTTAAGGGTTCCGTTTTTTGTCATTTGGCTACGGAACCCTAAAAAGGATGCGTGTACTTTTGTACGCGCGTGAGAAGTTATATTTCTTTGACATTGGACATAATTAAATAAATATTTAACCCTCTCCCAAAAAACATGAATTAACAAATTCCCGTAAGTGAGTAGGTTATACTACTGCAACTTATACCTATATTATATTAAGCGTAAGGACAAGCTCAAACGCACGCTCAAATGATGCACTTAAATTGGATCAATGATCACTAGATACATGGTGTCCCGTTTCTTATGGTCCAACAGGATAGGGGTAATACAGGAGCTCATTCTGCATGAGTACCAAAATAGTTATCGCCTTGGGACTCTTGGGTCCAGTAGGTATATCTAGCTTACGATATTAACTTTTTGGGTCACCCTATGTGTAATGCGATGATCTCAAATAGTTCGTAACTTAAGAGAGAGAGATGGCACTCCTTTTGTATGAAGAAGATTTAGTGTAAAATGTTCCGACGGGCCTAACCTAAGTTTTGAAATCATCGAAGATAGCATTTTATTAATGACCATGGTGATTACTTACTGAGGTTTGTCTTTGTGCTTCAAAGGTTGCAGAAGCGGTTTTCGTTTGCGAAGTAACGGAGTTGAGGCAGGCTTTTGTACTCGCTTCGATCCCATAGTTGACTTCTGTACAATTTCTAGTATTCTCTGTGGCAACTTTGGTATAATCGATAGCGTTTTCAGACAATTTTCCAAGATTTTTTATCATATCGGACAATTCGTTGATTCTTTGGTCAGCACAATCCTTAGCTTTAGATTCAGTGTTATCATAGAGAGTATTTGCTTTTTCTTGAAGTGACTGTAATTATAAAATAATATTAGGATTCACTTTTTCAAAATTTTATTTATCCATAAAAATACTAGATAGTTTTATTAAATTTTATTTGTATACCGGAGTCATTTCATCCAAGTTGGTACCTACCTACCTAAGTTAGAATTTATTTTTTATTTTACCATCATCTTGATTAGGTATTTATTTATTTCATTTATCATTTCAGTTAAATTCACATAATATTTAGTATACTTTACCTCCGGTTTCATTGAATACTTATTTGATGTTGTAACCAAGAAAAGTAATTATATTGTTTACATACCTTAGAACATTTCTGAGTGCCCGGTACAAGTGAGATTGCACTGAAAGCTGTATTAATTTGATCTCTGAATTCGTTCAATTTCGATGTTATTGATTCAATAAACAAGCTAGCTTGTTTGTTCATACCGGTGGCTAAGCTTTCAAGTGTCTGTATAGTTTGTTGTGCTAATTTGGCCATGTTACGTATTAACTCTGCGATTGTATCCCTGAAAGTAAGTATTTTATATACAGGGTGTCCCGTAAGTAGCGGATCAACCGAAGGTGGCAGATAGCTTGAAGGTTGACCTATCATACGTCAGAAAATTACCTTAGTAAAAGTGTCACCGTTTTCGAGATATTGACCATTTTTTAAAATTGAGAAAATTCGGCTCCTTTACCCTACTTTTTCCTGTTGAGTCCACAAATGAGCAGATATTTTGATAATTTTTTTTCCTAGAGCTCTCAGATAGTTGCTTTATAATTATCAGTATGTAACATTGTTGAAATTATTAGGGAACGCTGAGAAAATAGCGTCTACTTTGGATATTTTTGTTTTTGATTTTCTTCGATACAACTTTGATGCGAGGTGGTTGAAAAAAAATGTACTGAGCAAGTATTACTTGAAAAATATTGTTTATTTCAAAGAATTACTTGAAAAATATTGTTTATTTCAAAGATATACTACTATATATACTATAGATATATATACTATGATTTACTGTTTTTTTAATATTAGATGATCGGGAAGCCTTGTAAATTATTGTTTTAAGATTATTTTTGTATGAATATTCAACAAAAAAAAAAAGAATGAGAAAAAATGTAAGTAAAATATTTTTTTTTTTATTTTATCATACAAAAATAATCTTAAAGTAATAATTGACAAGGTTTGCTGATCACCTAGTATAAAAAACAATAAATAATAGCATTATTTTTTGAAGAAACAATATTTTTCAAGTAATTCTTAGGTAAACTGAAATTTCTTTTAAAGGTTTAAATATCACAAAATAATTATTATTTTAAATATTTATTAGATCAATAATTTAACGTAACGTAATATTAAGCAAAAACCATTGAAAAACTTCATCCCATAACAGTAAACAATAAAATAACTTTTGATTCAAATTCACCCCTTTGACACTGAAATGGCTTTTACTTGAAAATTTTCCCTATCAAAGTAGCCTATATTGTACCTTTTTAAAATCTGCATTAAACTGACAAGTTTTTAAAATACCGGGGCATACTTGCTCAGTACATTTTTTTTCAACCACCTCGCATCAAATTTGTGTCGAAGAAAATCAAAAACAAAAATATCCAAAGTAGACGCTATTTTCTCAGCGTTTCCTAATAATTTCAACAATGTTACATACTGATAATTATAAAGCAACTGTCTGAGAGCTCTAGGAAAAAAAAATTATCAAATTATCTGCTCATTTGTGGACTCAACAGGAAAAAGTAGAGTAAAGGAGCCGAATTTTCTAAATTTATAAAAATGGTCAATATCTCGAAAACGGTGAGACTTTTACTAAGGTAATTTTTTGACATATCGCACCTTTGGTGGTACAAGGGCACATCTTACAAAAAATTGTAAAATGACAAAAATTAAACAAAAAAATATTTTACACCTGCAAAGTACATGCCCATATTCACAAATACATGGGTCGTATCTCATGCAAAGAACAAACACTTTGAAGCAATAAAAAGACGAATAATACGACTCGGAATGCAAAAAAAAAAAACTTTAAAATGGCTCTCCTGTAAAATTACTAAAGTGCAGTTGAGCCCTTGTTCCACCAAAGGTGCGATATGATAGGTCAACCTTCAAGCTATCTTCCACCTTCAGTTGATCCGCTACTTACGGGACACCCTGTAGAATTAGTTAAGGATTTATCCTTGTCCAGCCTTTATTCCATCGACAGTATTTTACAGTACTTTGAGTTCGTATCAAACATAATAAGTATAGTATTTTGCCGTAAGCCGATTGATCGTTTCTTTCCTAAAAGCATAAGTGAGTGTTCACACTGAACTCGCGGGCGCGGGCGCGGGCGCGGGCGCGGTCGCGGTAAACGCTACATACACCGCGCGCGCGTTTTGGTGTGAACACTTTCATAGTAGCTCATATGTTTGATATTTCGCGACCGCGCCCGCGAGTTCAGTGTGAACAAGCACTAAGACGAGCCATATGGTATAGTTATGTATGCTTATAAAATTTTGTTAATTTTCAAAACATTAGGTACATAATTAATTATGAATTTATCTCAAGAGCAAGAAAAAATAAATCATACCTGTTTAGCTAGCAAATAGTTTCCAGTATGAATAACTCATATATACCTATTTAAAACAAACATCGCCGTCAATGATGTTTATTATGTAAATTAAAAATTACCTTAGGTTAGTGAGTGCGTCAATTTCTTTCGGTTTTGTCAGAACTAAACCATTTCCTGATCTGGGCTCTTGTTTTTCAGTTTGTTGCTCAAACTCTTGTCTATCAGCCTGAAATAAATACAAACTTTAAGAATTGTGGTAAGAATGGTATACTAAGGTATTACGGTAGGTACTTTTGTTTCTAAGATTATTTTAGTTTAAATTCCGACTAATAAAAAAGTTACTAATATCATTTTAGGTGACTGCCCGGAATCACCACTGACTAAGATTTTCCGGGTCGTCATAATATAGATAACTACGAAGATTTTCATATGATCCTATACTTACGACAAAAAATACACCTTGCCACTGCGACATAATAATATTATGTAGAATTGTAGACATTGCGATAACTTACTATAATGTAGGTACCTACTAGAGATACAATTATGTAGGTAGGTACTACATAATACTTAATATGTTTTTGACAAAAATCAAACCTACCCGTTTCTTAATTTCACTGACGTCATTTACCCAGTCTGGCCAAGACATTACTTTACTGGCTAACTTCTTTCCTGGGCTTTCAGTCGAGAGTAGCTGACTGTGAACCACTACTTTATGATCTGCTGACAATCGCTGTGCATCTACGCCGCATTTAATCAAATCTTGAACGGCATTTAAAGACTTCGGAGATGGGTCTTGGTCTGAAAAAAAAAACAGGGACCAAAAAATGTGAAAAACGATACATCGGTTCGTTCGAAGTTTTTCCTATAATCTAAATTTTACTAACAAAAAATAACCGACTTCAATTACTCAAAAACTACTTGTCAGATCTCGTCCAAATTTATGTGGGATTACATGACAAGCACTTGCTTCCGATTAAAAAAAGAATCATCGAAATCGTTTGGCGTGATATTGAGTTATTCGTCCATTTGTCACGTAAATACTTAATACGAATTTAAGACTTATATGGTTTTATAATGGATGCCATTGTCAGATCTCAATAAAATTTATATGGGACCACATGACAGCCACCAGCTTTCGATTAAAAAAAGAATCATCAAAATCGGTTCGCCCAGTCCAAAGTTCTGAGGTAACGAACATAAAAAAAATACAGTTGAATTGAGAACCTCCTCCTTTTTTGAAGTCGGTTAAAAAGTAGGATCCATACGTCGTTGGTCGTATTTTAAAAATAATACACGTAGTTCTGCAAAATATTTACTCGCCGCATGTACCTACCTATTTTATTTACATAAAATATAGCTCGTGTTAGCATACTCACAAAAAATAATGCATTCTATTAAAGAAAGAATAATTAAAATCGGTATGTCAGTACTTTCTTAACCTAGTCGGTATTAGAAAAATACAAATATTTTCTCTATAAAACATTAATCGTTTGAGCTCTTTTTAACCAAGCTGAAATCCAGATTGTGCCTTGGATTCCTTGGAATGAATTCAGATAAAGAAAAAACTTACTGTTAAAGTTGCCAATAAAAGCAATTCCAATAGACTGATTGTTGAAACCTGGAGTGTGGACTGCGACATGGTGCCATCCTCTACCTTCGTACAGTTTTCCAGTACCACCAACTAGGAATCTGAAATTATAGCGATGTATATTGTTGTGGCTATATAGCGATGTACATATATAAATATGCTGTTCAGAGAATTCATGTAGGTACCTAAATAGGCCAAAAATCCGCAAAGCATCCAACAATAAATTTCGACTTCTTATTTAATTGTTTGTCGTCGCAACTACGTACCATTTTTATGCTGAGTATCTTAAACCTGAATTCATTTAGATATATTGCCATTAATGAGTAATAGCTGCAGAAGATGGAATAGAAAGCTTGAGGTCGACATAAACGAAAATTGATTTTTGGGGTCGACGGGGTCTAAAATTGACCCCCATTAATTATAATACAAGATCTTAATTCAAACTTCCATTCAAGATACTATAATACAATTTTTCCGAAGTAAAGTAAGAGCAAGTTACTAGTAGGTGCGGGTTACAATATACTTACAATAAAGTTAACGCGATAATAACTTATAAATTAATGTCATAATTAATTGTATAATGTTGCTGGTAACATGAATGCCCATAATTTTATCATGCAACATCATAAATAACAGACATTCGCGTCAGTTTGTTGGAGGATAACTGCGCCATTAATATTTTCGCTTGACTTTACTTTATTAATATTCCGATTGTAAGTAATTAAAGAAACATAGTGTTTGTCGAAGTCTAAGAGATACCAGACCGTAAAACCTACCTTATATTAATAATCTTCAAATTTATATAATTATAAAAATTAAAATGTGTGCAATTCACACGTGGTAGAAGTGAAACCTTCAAATTTTTTGTTTTCAAGATAATGAGACGAATGTAAAATTTCGGGAAGATGATAAATGTAGGTTTCACTGCTCCACTCCGCTCCGCCCCGCTCCGCTCCGCCCGCCCTACCCCTACCCCTACCCCTACCCCTACCCCTGGACAATGCTTCCTATTTCACTTTAGAATTTATGTGTTTGTCTCTTTTTACTGGACAGTTTCGTTTCATAAAATTTCAAGTCACCCCCGTACTAAAGAAGTTTTCACTTCAAAATAAATATTTTTAAATCTCATCTTATTACGAGTTACGGATTACACTGACGTTTCCAGCACACTAAATTCAGACTTCTGTGAAAAACAAACGCTTGAGCTACCTGCGGACGTCAACAATAAATAGTTCGTAACTTGCTTCTTCAATGCATGAGGTCCACATGGATAGATAACACCGTCTAGCTCAAGTCAGATAGTTGAGTTGAGTCGTCATGTTCCGACTGGGGGCTTGAGAGCCAGTTCTTTCTTTCTGTCTATTTCTTGACTGGCAACGTATCAGTGATGCCTTTGCTATTACTAATGTCCATGGGCGACGAAAGCAACTTGCCATCATATGGATCGTCAGCTCGTTTGCTGGCTATTTCCATAAAAAATACTTTGCATCAGTGGCGTAGCGTGGGCTCCCGCCGCCCGGGGCCGACCTTTGCCCTTTGAAAATTTGCCGCCCCCCCTCCCCCCCCAGTGATCTTTGCCGCCCCCATATTATTTAAAATATTTTTTTTATTAATTAAAAATGCACTTTTCTTGTTTTTTTCATAGCACAATAATTTACATTAAAATTTAAATAAAATTAATTTTAATGTATATTTTTTTATTATTTAAAAATCGAGTGGCTTGCCGCCCCCTCTTCATGTGCCGCCCGGGGCCTCGGAACACTACGCTACTGCTTTGCATACAAACTTACGAAGGTGCAATATCCCACAAATAGGCTTGTTCTATGTGTGTTTTCTGAAGATCCCTCACAACTTCTGCGCAGCTCTTGTCGTTGGAACACGTCTGAGTGACCGTGTGCTGGATGACAACGAGGTCTACCGGGATATCCAGGTAATTAATATGCTGCGGCTTAATAGCATCCCATTCTTTTCTACCTATGATCGGTGGGCATTCTGAAAAAATATAAAAGGGATTTTTCACTATGGTAGATACCTACTAACGTATCGGTACCTATAAAGATTAAAAGAGTATCCCTAAAAGCTCTCAGGTCTGATAAAGAACAATCTTGCTTTTTTAATAAAAATCTTTGTAGGTACGAATATGTCTCTATGGACGCAACCTTCCGATTAATTCGTAAATATGTATTCATAAGTATGAAATATTAATAAAAAGAAATTTAATTATGAAAATAAGACAAGGAAATATTAGTACGGTCTACCTACCTACCTACCCACCTAACTACCTAGGCTAGCCTCTTCTATAAACAGGAAAACAAATGATAAAATGCAAGATGATAATGAAATAATAATTTAATATTAGGATACATAGGATAGGATTTCATTGTTGAAAAAAGTGACCTTCAGAAATATCTAGTTTTTAATGGTTTTTAAGTTTACTTTGAAACAAAATAGATGTTTGGTGATTGGTGAGAAAAAGAGAATAAATATGTCAGAATATTTAAATTAGTATACTTTGGTGGAGAAGGTCACATAATGTCACGTCGAGTCGAAAAAAAATGCCCGGTCACTCGATAAGTTTTGAGATGATCGTAATTTATAAATGGAACTATAGTTGTAAGGTCGGTTTAAAACGAATCAAACCATCCCGTTTAAAACCAAAATTTTGGTTTAAAACCGTTTAAAACGGTGTTTTACGGTTTTTATGGTTAGAAACAGTGTTTTTTTAATATGAACTCAGAATGCATTAGATATCGATTTCGCCATGCAACGGAGTACCAAACTGTGTATTTTCATGTTTATTAGATTTTTTACTAATAATTAATATTAGTGAAAAGCAATGAAAAAATGCCTTTTTCACTTTTTACTTAAGAATTACCGCTCAAAACGCAAAAAGTTAAAAAACTTCGAAAAATAATAATGATTATACATATTAACTCTAATTTAATAACTTCTTAATAAAAAACATATTATTTCATTACCGATTCAAGTTCATCTATGCAACGTTGCCAGCTTGCACGCACAAACATAGTAGCCCAGTCATATTAGGGTTTCACCTCGGAATGAAAGATAATAAGCTCTAAATTGGTATAAATAAACCTTTGTTTTGTCGTTCTAAATGTTGTCTCAAAAGTCACAAGTGCTATCGTGTCCGCGTCTTAAGATATTCAAGGTCAAAGGTCGTAAAAATCGGTTTTTCTATATATATGACTGTACGCGGCGCAATCTTCGCGGTCTACTGCAAAAACCGTTGATCGTATGAAAAAAAGTTCAAACAAAAGTTGTAGAGAATTTTATATTCTATAACTTTTACATTGGTGCAAATCTCATTTAAGGAATAAAAATCGGAGATATTCATGAAAAACCGATTTTTACGACCTTTGACCTTGAATATCTTAAGACGCGGACACGTTAGCATTTGTGACTTGTGAGACAACATTTAGAACGACAAAACGAAGGTTTTTTACTAATTTACAGCTTATTATCTTTCATTCCGAGGTTGACCCCTTTTTTTGCCTAATTTGATTGGGCTATAGTTGTCATGTCGCTGAGTCGGACGATTCGTGCGCGCGAGTGGGTAGTGTATTTTTTCGTATGAAGTGCTAAGAGAACAATAATTATTTATTTATTTTATTTATTTATTTATTTATTTATCATTTAACAAAAGTTACATGCAATCATAGGTTAGCATTATAAAAACCACTGAGGTTTGTGTCATAATGCTATATAAGTTTACATCAATTTTTCTAATTTAAAGTAACCAATAATATAAAAAGTAGTAATATTCTTTTTTACTTGTAAATATTTCATTTCAACAAAAAAACCATTAAAGTAACTAGCTTGTAAAATATTGCACGTTATTTTATGCCTTTACAATTCTAAATACTTATCTCTCTTTTGTCTCCGCAGTCGGGTATTACACCGTTTAAAACGGTGGCTTTCGGGTTTTAAACGGTGCGTTTCGGTTTTAAACGTTTTAAACTGGTTTTTTTACAACTATAAATGGAACGCATCTGTATTTTATATTTTTAAAAAGCATAATTTAAAAATAGAACACAGATATGTTGCCGGTTTAAAAAAAATGATGTTCCGGCATTGAGGTACAACTTTACATAGAGAAGCTATCTCAAACAAAATGTGTGTTCCACCCTTAGAGTATATTATTAGTATAGAGTGCGGGTATCACACAAATGGAACGGTACGCATCGTAGGCAGATGATCTATAGATACGTATATCGATACGTGTATGACGGATAGGGATGTATCAATTACGTGCCGATCGGCAACGAGGTATCGATAAGTTATTTCGATAACTTATCTTATTTCCTACTATTAAACGAGATTTTTTTTATATAAATATGTATATTTATTTATATATTTGTTTGTAATCACGTTCTCGATAACAGCACTAACGATTTCGATGAAATTTACAATGTTATGGTTTACGAGGGCGACTAATCGATCTAGCTAGTTCTCATATCTGTGAAAATTTGTTTTCTCTATTTTCACTTGAGCAAGCTCATTTGCCCAGGTACTTATTACACCATTTGCTGTACTACAGTACATTAGTTGTACCTATGGCACCCATAATACCAGATTCTCCTAGTGATGGAGCTGTTAGTGTGATCTATATTGTTGGTTATTTAAAATACGAAAGTCACTCAGTTTTTTAGTTTTACACGAGTATTCTTGTTATTTAGATAGTAAATGTTTATGGTACAAACAACCGAAGAAAATATAGACATAGACTCAATTAAATAAATCATCCATTTTAATATTAATCTTGTTTTAATTTAATTTAATTTCACTTAAACTTCTATTTATCACGAAACATTGTCAAAACTTCTTTGCACAGCAACAATATATCGATGACAATTTGACAGCTAGGAACTTAAGATTGTCGTTGATTCATAAGTATTGAAAGACAAATCGATATTCTAAATCGTTGGAATGATTTCTTGATCGATATAATAATATTTTAACTTTACGCTTGAAAATTTGAGACATATTTTTAAAACTGTGAATTGTTATTTTTGTCTTTTTCTATTACCCAAGGTTACAATGACAATAATTTTTCGTTCGCATCATGGCAAATAATTTTAAACAGAAATATTTAAGTAGGTACTTATCAATTCCCATAGTCATTTTCTATAACAGATAATGAAATTTAGTCGCTGTATCATATGAACCGACTCCAAGTTTCATTATATATACTGTCTATGGCAAATTGACATTAGAAGTCGGCCATATTTGTTTACGACTTTAGACTCGACCAAAAAAATGGACTATAGACTACCTGCGCCGACTACCTGGGCGAACCGGTCCCGATAAGCGCTGGCAGATCGGCGCCGGTAGCCAGCTTTCTACGTGAATGCGCCCTTATATTTACATTCCTAGCTTACGTTAAAATACTTTCGCATTATAAATATTACAAAGTATATCATACAAAACACACACTATAATGATTTATAATAAATGTTTATAAGATTTTGATTTTTTTATTAAAGTTACATAAATATAATACGTTGTTCTCATAGCAAACATTTCAAAACATATTTTAAATATCGACTACAGCGTTGGTCGCATCACATCACTACAGTCTCGCGAGGAGAACGCGGCGCGCGGGCGGTCTTTCCGTGCCCGCCCCTCACGTCTCCTTCACACCCGCGATGCGTGATTTGTTTTCTTAAAAATAAATATAAAAATCAACTTACCGATGAAATGTGATACTGGATTTCAGTTTTGTGTGTTTCCTACTATCGTTTTTGCAAGATGGAACTGCACATTTGACCATTTTGATACGAAAATATTTAAAAATCTCTCTAGAACTGCACACCGCTAGCAATCAACCACGACTACAAGCGCTCGCGACGGGAACGTCGTGTTGTTCTCACCCGTGCCTACTGTTCCCACTTCGTTACACTCGCTTTATACTAATACTTACTTTATGGTTCCACCGCCGGCTTGCCCTCCGTTCTCTTTTCAAACTAGAAGCCTCGTTTGCACATTTGCCATAGAGTAACTTTGTATATGATACTCGAACCAAGACAAGCAGTCACCGACTCCAAATCTTTACAAGCTCTTACTCCAACTTTATTTAACGTGCAAAAGCGTTTAAACGATTTCAAACGTAATTACCATTGATTCGTGTCAAAAAATCCAACACTTTAAATTGGTCACAAGCGTCGCGTCGGCAAGCTTATTTAGTACTCCATTAACACGCTAGTGGCTTGCCAAGTTCAAACGCTCCTTATGATTTTTTCATTCAAAATGGCGGGAACATTGCTCAATAATTTAATTAAATTCGTTTTAGTTGATTTAAGTTAAGGCGATATTATCCCAAGAAATGGTATTTTTGAAGGTGTTTTGTTCATAAATGGTACATAATACAATTCTAAAAAAAATATATGTTATTTTACAGTCTTTGTTCTTTCGTTCCCTCATACTTGATACACGATAGCAATTATTTCATTGGATAGAAATAAATCACAAAGTGGGGTCTAATCTGGCATAAAAATGGCGTTTTATTCGCGTTTTAATCGCTTCCAGATAATAAAAAATATACCACAGTATAGGTCCTATAGATACCAATATTTCTTTCTGATCATAATTTGAAATTTTGAAAAACTTCCCTTTCAATTTCTATTTTTTCCCTTTCCACGAGCAACGAAACGCCCGACGCGTTAATTTACTCAATTTTACTCTCGCGCCAGTCGCCTTCGAGGTAGGACCTGTGCTAATCGGCATCGCAGCCGCACGTTGTCGAATTTCCGACACTAATTTTAATTTCGAATTTGGCGCGCGCGCCTTCTGAACTTATATTACGTATTAGGTACTGTCCAAAGTATCCACACTGCTGTAATTTGAAATAATATTAGTATTTGGGTATTGGTATAAGTCAAGTGCTAATTACACAATTATTATCTAATACTATCCCAAGCCGGATGGGTGTCGTAAAAGGCGACTAAATCCGGCCCGCTGGTGGTAGGGCCCCTCGAGGGATTATATTGGTAATATTGATTTTAAATTTAATACCATTATTACTATTATTATTTCTCCATGGGGTTCGCATGGATAGCTACCACCCTTGAGCATGTGTCAGTCGCCAAACGACTCGTCGTGACGGCTGGGAGCTTGAGAGACAGTTTTCTTTTTTGAAGTTATACCTTATTTAGGCGCGTTATGAAATAAATGGAAAATTGTTTTGAAAAAATGATTATTGAAGTGAAAACTTCTTGAAGTCAAAAGTCAAAAAAGTCGAAAGTCAAAAATGTCAAAAAAGTCAAAAAAGTCAAAAGTTGAAATTCAAAAAAGTCAAAAGTCAAAAGTCAAAAAAGTAAAAAAAGTCAAAAAAGTCAAGTCAAAAAAGTCAAAGTCAAAAAAGTCAAAATTCAAACAAGTCAAAAGTCAAAAGTCAAAAAAGTCAAAAAAGTCAAGTCAAAAAAGTCAAAAAAGTCAAAGTCAAAAAAGTCAAAAGTCAAAAAAGTCAAAATTCAAAAAAGTCAAAAGTCAAAAGTCAAATGTCAAAAAAGTCAAAAGTCAAAAGTCTAAAGTCAAAAAAGTCAAAAGTCAAAAAAGTCAAAAGTCAAAAAAGTCAAAAAAGTCAAAATTCAAAAAAGTCAAAAGTCAAGTCAAAAGTCAAAAAAGTCAAGTCAAAAAAGTCAAAAAAGTCAAAAGTCAAAAAAGTCAAAATTCAAAAAAGTCAAAAGTCAAGTCAAAAGTCAAAAAAGTCAAAAGTCAAAAGTCAAAAAAGTCAAAAGTCTAAAGTCAAAAAAGTCAAAAGTCAAAAAAGTCAAAAAAGTCAAAATTCAAAAAAGTCAAAAGTCAAAAGTCAAAAAAGTCATAAAAGTCAAGTCAAAAAAGTCAAAGTCAAAAAAGTCAAAATTCAAAAAAGTCAAAAAAGTCAAAAGTCAAAAGTCAAAAAAGTCAAAATTCAAAAAAGTCAAAAGTCAAAAGTCAAAAAAGTCATAAAAGTCAAGTCAAAAAAGTCAAAGTCAAAAAAGTCAAAAAAGTCAAAATTCAAAAAAGTCAAAAGTCAAAAGTCAAAAAAGTCAAAAGTCAAAGTCAAAAAAGTCAAAAGTCAAAAAAGTCAAAATTCAAAAAAGTCAAAAGTCAAAAGTCTAAAGTCAAAAAAGTAAAAAAAGTCAAAAAAGTCAAAAGTCAAAAAGGTCAAAATTCAAAAAAGTCAAAAGTCAAAAGTCAAAAGTCAAAAAAGTCAAAAGTCAAAAAAGTCAAAAGTCAAAAAAGTCAAAAGTCAAAAAAGTCAAAAAAGCCAAAAAAGTCAAAGTCAAAATTCAAAAAAGTCAAAAAAGTCAAAAGTCAAAAGTCAAAAGTCAAAAGTCAAAAAAGTCAAGTCAAAAAAGTAAAAAAAGTCAAGTCAAAAAAGTCCAAAAAGTCAATAAAGTGAAAAAAGTAAGAAAAGTCAAAGTCAAAAAAGTCAACAGTCAAGTCAAAAACGTCAAAAAAAGTCAAAAAAGTCTAAAGTCTAAAGTCAAAAAAGGCAAAAAAGTCAAAAGTCAAAATTTGTGGAGTGGAGTGGAGTGGAGTGGAATAGTAAAACCTACAATTATCATCTTCCCGAAATTTTACATTCGTCTCATTATCTTGAAAACAAAATTTTTGAAGGTTTCACTTCTAAGTTCTAAAATGTGTGAATGGCACACATTTTAATTTTTTTGTTTTTATTATTTTTTACGTATCTTTAGGTATTTTATTTTAAATTATTCTTATACTTTTTATCATTCTCAACATACTTGTAAAATATCTTATCCAAAGGGTTTGAAGATTTTTGTACGGAACCTGGCATACCTACAAGTCCGCCATTTTGAAAAAAAAGCTCGTTTCGATTTTGAAGTTGGTTACTTTTTGTTAGTATTTAGATGATATTAGTCAATTTTGTATGTAAGTACCTACTTATTTGTAGGTGAACCGATTTTGATGATTCTTTTTTTGATAGAAAGCTGGTGCGTATCATGTGGTTCCACATAAATTTGAGGGAGATTTGACAAGTAGTTTTCGAGTTATTTTGAAGTTGGTTATTTTTTGTTAGTATTTAGATGATATTAGTCAATTTTGTATGTAAGTACCTACTTATTTGTTATCCACTCACCTTTAGTCTCCACTGGACAGTTTCGTTTCATAAAATTTCAAGTCAGTCTGCACTCACCTCTAGTCTCCACTGGACAGTTTCGTTTCATAAAATTTCAAGTCAGTCTCCACTCAACTCTAGTCTCCACTGGACAGTTTCGTTTCATAAAATTTCAAGTCAGTCTCCACTCACCTCTAGTCTCCACTGGACAGTTTCGTTTCATAAAATTTCAAGTCAGTCTCCACTCACCTCTAGTCTCCACTGGACAGTTTCGTATCATAAAATTTCAAGTCAGTCTCCACTCACCTCTAGTCTCCACTGGACAGTTTCGTATCATAAAATTTCAAGTCAGTCTCCACTCACCTCTAGTCTCCACTGGCCAGTTTCGTATCATAAAATTTCAAGTCAGTCTCCACTCACCTCTAGTCTCCACTGGACAGTTTCGTATCATAAAATTTCAAGTCAGTCTCCACTCACCTCTAGTCTCCACTGGACAGTTTCGTATCATAAAATTTCAAGTCAGTCTCCACTCACCTCTAGTCTCCATTGGACAGTTTCGTATCATAAAATTTCAAGTCAGTCTCCACTCACCTCTAGTCTCCACTGGATAAGCTAAAATTATCATTACTCTTATTTTATTACACCTAAAATTCCAATGAATAAATCAAAATAAAGTATGCTTACACCCCAACTCAGAGCAGTTACTAATAATAATAATAATAATAATAATAAAACCCTTCCACACTCATACCCCCGCAGTAGGTTACAAGTATTTACCTGTGTCGCGGGTGGCATGTACTACACATATAACACATCACAATAACAGCCATGACACGAGTACAAATATTTATCTGTCACATAAATATTTGCCCCGGCCGGAAATCGAACCCGAAACCCCTCGCTTCGCAGTTCGCAGGCAGGTCCACTACCAACTAGGCTATGTAGGATCTACAGCTACGCACGGGGTCATTAACCTCACAGCCGCGCGCGGCCGGCTCACGGCGTGGCGGTCGAGTTTACACTCAGGGGAGCGGGGTAAAGGGCAGTGAACAAAATGCCTACAACGGTCGAATACGCTCGCCTTAAGATTTTGTTTTCTTACTGATGATAAAGTGATAACATTATCTTTTTTGTTTTTTATCGTGCAATTGTGACACATTCTTATTACGCACTACGGCATTTTTTCAGTTTTTTCATAAACAATTTTGGCATGCGGCCGCAATGAGCGCAGCCGAGTGACAGCCGAGTGACAGAATTAAATGCAGCCGGCCGGCTGCAATGCACACCCCCGAACCCGATGTTCGCGGTGTCCCTTCTATACGCTAGTAATATTAATTCTATGTGTTCCGGCCATTTATTTAATTACGATGGTTCCCGCGTTTTTCTTTTACAACGATTGCGTGCTATGATATTTTATGATTTTAAATTTGGTTTAACTGAAAAATTTAGCCTTCAACGATTACAATCAGCTTTAGGGGAGTCTGCCCCGTCTCGTGCAACAGTTTTTAGATGGTTCAGTGAATTTAAAAGGGGTAAAACAAACCTCGAAGTAACTGCAGAAAATGTGTGGACTACTGAAATGATGGTGCGAGAAGACCCACGAATTATTTACTCGGACATCGAGACGATTATTGGCGTAAGTTCGGGGAGCGTTAACATTATTTTGCATAAGCATCTTGGAGTAAGGAAGCTTTGTTGTCGTTAGATCCCGCGTTTGCTCTCAGACACTGAAAAATAGGCCCGTGCGGATTGGTGCCGCGAAATGCGTCTACGATTTGAAAACGCAACGTCAAGACGTGTTTCGGAAATCATCACAGGTGACGAAACTTGGATTTATGAATATGATCCGGAAAATAAGAGACAGTCGTCAGTATGGGTCTTTTCGAAAGGAATGTTGCCGACAAAACTGCAAAGACCTCGTAACCTTGGTAAAAAAATGGTGGCTAGTTTGTTTTTCTCGCTGCGGGCATGTCGAAACAATGTTGGAAAATCATAGATCTATTAACTTGGAATGGTATACAACAGTAGTATTGCCGAAAGTTTTTTAAGCTCTGCAAAAAAGGAGACCAAAGATTGGGCTTCGGGGAATCATGCTGCATCACGACAACGCTTCGTCACACACGTCGCTCAGAACAAAGGCGTTTCTTGAGGAATCCGGTGTTGAAACTTTGCTCCATCCACCGTACAGTCCTGATTTAGTTTCTTTTGATTTCTTTTTGTTCCCAATAATCAAGGAAGAAATAAAAGGGATTTTTTTTCGTGTGCCGAAGAGGCCGTGTCCGCCTACGAAGTCGCAATTTCGGACCTATCGGATCAAGACTGGCAAAAAAGTTTTAATAATTGGTTTAGACGAATGGAACTTTGCATAGAGAATGAAGGAGAGTATTTCGAAACAATGTAAAATAAATATTGTTAACATCTTGTATAGTTTTCTCTTGTCTCAAAACTTATCGAGTTACTTACGTATAAAAAAAGAATAAAATTTGTCTCTACAATATAAGTACGTACAACCCCTACTTGGTTTTAGTTACCTAGTAATTTACTTTGCTTCGGTAAATAGCTATAAATAAATTGGAAATGAGTTTTGAGTCTTAGATTGTACTCTACATTAATACCATTATTACTATTATTATTTCTCCATGGGGTTCGCCTGGATAGCGAACACCCTTGAACATGACTCAGCCGTTAAACGACTCGTCGTGTTCCGGCTGGGGGCTTGAGAGCCAGTTCTTTCTTTCTTTTTCTTCCTTCTTTCTTGGCCGGTAACGTATCAGTTTTGCCTTTGGTGTTGTTGATAATGCTGATGTTCTGAGCGACCATAGCCATTTACCATCAGGTGGATCGTTAGCTCGTTTTGTCGGCTACTATTTCCATAAAAACCGCTCAAGTGCCCACGTAGGCCACGCGCAAAGTAAGGTTACAAAGTAGTAAGTTTATCGACTATCACTTATTAACTACTTAGGCTAACATAGCCGTGATAGTTTTCCTTGTAAATTCATCATATAAAATTATAAACTATTTTTGAGAATTTTTTCACGTGTCCAACTGTGGGGTAGACAACCGTGGGAGGACACTTGACTCTAACCAAAATTAGCATTTCGAAGTCAAATATTTTGTAAACGGACCCCTAATTACAAAAATGGTCTTACAAGACCCATAATATTTTTGGAAGATCTTTTCATTGATACCCCACACTATAGGGTAGGTACGCGACGATAAAAAAATCATCCTCGCGTTACCTGTAGGTAGCGTTGCCAGGTGTCCCGATTTGCGCGGGACGTCCCGATTTTCAGGGGTCCGGCGGGGACGCGTCCCGATTTGCACCTGATCGGGACGCTAATTGTCCCGATTAATCAATAAATAAATCAAAAACCATTATTATTCAAAAACAAATCAATAAAATTAAGCACCACATCACTATGTCGAGTGCGAAAATGCGTTTAAAGTAGCCCGCATCATCATAATATCACTAGCGCTATCCCTCTCTTTATGACGTTTTAAATTTTTGCTTTTTAACTTAAGAAAGTATTTTATTTCACAATTTTTAAAGTTTGTAGAAGATGAATCGTAGCAAAAAATTGGGCTATTAAGTATTCTAATTTACTGTTTTTATAATTACTTGCAAAACGCGATAAATTAAACTTTATTTAAAAAATCTTGTTTGTCCCGATTTGCAGACCCAAATCCCGATTTTTTTACCTTCTGTCCCGATTAAAAAAAAATCAGACCTGGCAACCCTACCTGTAGGGGAGGTACCCTGAAAAAAATGTTAGTGCTGTAACCGTGTGTGCATGTGAAAAGGGCGTATGGCTATGATTTTGCGACACTAAAGAACAATGCCCAACTGCCATACATAGTTTTATTTCATTTTCAACTTAAGCGTCTTAAAATAAAAAAAAATCTAAAAAATACAGCATTAATTTCTGAGCTTAGATATATAAGAATTTTCAGCAGGCACACCCCAGAACCAAAGTATTTTGATATTGAATGTTTTATAACCATAGAAGTATTATACATAGAGTACCTGGTGCACAACAAAACAACGATGCCGGAAGAGTATGTGATGACAATGATGTCAAGATTTGATCATTAAACGTCAACGTCAATTTTAAAAACGATTCAGAAGTTGCCATTTTACTACTACTGAAAGATTAAATTACTTAAAAGAATTTCATGAGCATGACGAAAATAAATATTTTTAAATATAAAAATAAAAAAGTCCAAGCAGAATGTTACTTTTTTATTAAAGATTGCCCAAATTACTCACTTTATACAATATGAAATAATTAAAATCAGAAAATATGTACGACTATCGAAATATATTTTCTACCATTAAAGGAAAAAAGTATGAAATGGTAACATTTTTACCGCATGAAAATGGACAATATCGACATCATTCTTATTATTATAGTCAATTCATCACTTATTATTAAAATTATTTTACCCTGGGTAATACGGGTACAGATATTAATTTTAAAAAACGTAAAAAAATATTGAATTGCTTCGGTGTAACTGACGTTTTAAGACGCTACAAAAAATAAAAATAATTTTTCGGCATTGTTCTTTCCAGTTTTATAACGTTAAACTCTTAATTTCCATAATTATTCCAATGCGCTAATGTTAAATCTTTATAAAATGCAAAGTGCGGCCTTGTTACTCAAATCATGGCATCACTAGTCTGATTTAAGAACTTGTTTATTTTGGTATGGATTATTATATACTTGTATTGGGATATTATTGGAACGAGTTACTTTGTAAGTATTAAGTTCGGAGATAAATTGAGGCGCCCTGGTTGGTTGTATAGTTGTGGTCACGATCACCTTTACTATCGATTACTAATTGGACAGTTACTAATCTGCACTAGCAGCTTCTTAGTTTAAGTCCTCTTAAATTTAATAAAATAACAAAACTAATTGATATTATTTTTAGCGCCTAATACTAACAGTTAGTAGAACTGACTGTAGTCTTTTCTGGTTTTGACACAGATGTTCATGAGCGGCAGAGGATATTGGCACTGCAAGCTCGTATTCCATCTTTGTCACACTAAAAAAATTAAAAGGAGCATTAACACGGCTAGGCCCAACAAGTAAACGAGTTATGGTCGATTAGCTCGTTTGTCAGCTATTTAAAAAAGCGGCCAAGTGCGAGTCGGACTCGCCCATGAAGGGTTCCGTAGCAGCAAGTAACATAATATAAAAGTTCTTGAAGTTCGTTGTAACTTTGATCGAGGTAAATTGCGGTTTACCATTTATGACGTATTAAACAAACTACTTACTAGATCTCGTTCAAACCAATTTTCGTTGGAAGTTTGCATGGTAATGTACATCATATATTTTTTTTAGTTTTATCATTCTCTTATTTTTGAAGTTACTCACACATTTTACCACTTTGGAAGTGTCTCTCGCCCAAACTATTCAGTTTAGAAAAAAATGATATTAGAAACCTCAATATCATTTTTGAAGACCTATTCATAGATACCCCGTAGATAATTCGTATGGGTTTGATGAAAAAAAAATTTTTGAGTTTCAGTTCTAAGTATGGGGAACCCCCAAAAGTTATTGTTTTTTTTCTATTTTTGTGTGAAAACCTTAATGCGGTTTACAGAATACATCTACTTACCAAGTTTCAACAGTATAGTTCCTATAGTTTCGGAAAAAAGTGGCTGTGACATACGGACGGACGGACAGACAGACATGACGAATCTATAAGGGTTCCGTTTTTTGCCATTTGGCTACGGAACCCTAATAAAAACCGGGCAAGTGGGTGTCAGGCCACGCGCAATGTAGGGTTCCGAAGTAGTAAGCTTGTCGACTGTTTCCTGTTTGCTTTTATTTACTCATTAACTACTTATGCCAACACAGCCGTGATAGTTTTTCTTGTAAATTCATCATATAACCTATTTTTGAAAAAAAATCCTTTTGTCCAACTCCAACCGTTTAGCCTGCAGGAGGGGGGGGGGGGGGGACACTTGACTGTAACCAAAATTAGCAATTTAAAGCCAAATATTTCGCAAACGAACCCCTTAATCCAAAATAAGCACCTAATAGGAGACCCATTATTTTAAAAAGACCTTTTCAACAATACCTCACACTATGGGGTTACACACACACAACGAAAACGTTACCTGTTGTACCTGTAGGGGAGTGAAAAAAAAATCTATATTTTATTCTACGATTTCGGAGTTTTAATAAATATGTATAATATCCATGCCAAATTACAGTTTTCTAGCTCTAAGGGTTTCAGCGCTATGCTTCAGACAGACGAACGGACAGACATGACAAAACCATAAGGGTTCCGATTTTACTTCGGAACCCTAAAAACGAGAGAGCGGTGAATCGTGTCCCACAAAACCTGTAACGATTCAACCGGAGCGTTTAAGAGGGAACTTATTTGGAGCAACTTGACAAGTAACCTTTCGTAGATAGGTATCTACTGCTGAAATTGAACGGAATTTTATCCATCTGTTTTACGTTTGTACGTTATAGACTTGCACCAACCGATGCATGATGTGGCCCCAACTGGTTTCATTTGAAAGGCAATTGCGGAGATGGTTTGAGACAACTAAACAATGCATTAGGCACATTCAGTCCATTCATGATGTCGAATTTTGACTTTCCCCATGCAATTTTTTTCCTTAAACAAAGGTTTATTTTTATTTTTAATTTTAGTATCAACCTAGTGGTCTATTAATAATGATGTATGGACTAAAATGAAACCTGTTTTTCTGTCGTGGAGAACTTTTAACATGCCCAAGAAAAATATACTTATTCATCAAAGTCGTCCAGCGTTCACATGATAATGAATAAGGAAAAATAGGGACAACTGAACGTCGGGAATTCAAATGTCTCAGCAAAATTTATGAGGTGACTAACGTTGAAGTTAAATGAAAATAATGTTAATGTATGGCTGGATTGCCCCTCATAAAAAAATCTAGTAATGCCTAAATCCAAGGCTGCTTAATAATATCTATCTTGTATGGATAACTGAAACATTTTTATTTAGTATATTTAAACTCAGATCTTACTAATTATAGCAGCGCGTGATAAAAATAATTATGGTAGCGGTCAGCGATGCTTTGCTGGTTCAGCCCAGGCAAAACTAAAAAATAAAAAATCATGAGAACCTGTTGCATTTAAAAATAATATTATTCATCTGAATTCAATATATCAAAAAGAGAAAACAGTCACATCACGTTTTCTGCTGTGTTTTGTCCATCAGTTCAATATAATCGTAATAATACATTGTAGTTGAAACAAAATTAATTTGTTTTCACCTCCAACGTGAGAGGAGTAGTATTTATAGTAGGTATAGTAGTTATATTTCAGCTTGCAAGATATTATTATCTAACTAACAAAGCAAGTTAAAATAAGCTCGTAATAAAAGCGTAGTTGAAGCAGTTTTTTAATCCACTAGCTTTCGTAAATTTTCTGCATGTAATTTTTCTCAGATTTCCATTTTTTACACTCGTATATTATTTTTTGTGAATACCCCAGGTGAAAACAAAGGAATTCGCCATCTATATTTATTAAACGAATATTATAAAGAGGAAAGTTTTCATGTTTTGTTTGTTTTTAATAGATAAACTCAAAAACTACTGGATTGATTTCAAAAATTCTTTCACCAATAGGATGCTCGATTGTTTCTGAGTAACATTAGCTATATTTTGTTAAAAAATGATTAAAACGAAAAACGAAGGATAGCGAGGGCAGTTACTAATAAACCTATAGGTACCTATATTTTTGACTAGGTTTTGCCCGCGCCTTCGCCCGCGGTAGAGTGTGGTAGAGTGGTTTCGAAACGAAATGTTTAATTAATTAATTAAGATTTATGTATTATGCTCGTGGCTTCGTTCGCGTGGATATCGCCTTTTTACAAATCCCGTGGGAACCCTTATATTTTCCATTCCATTCCAAATTTCAGCGACATCGGTTGAGTTGTAGTTTGATTGAGGAACAAAAATCTAAAAATCTTCACAGACTTTCGCATTTTTAATACTCACCTATTAATAGTATGACTAGTTAGACTAGTTTAGACTGTTGTCACTTAGATTGGTTACGAATTATTAAAATACACGCAAAGCGTTATAAATGGTTAGCAATAATGGCTTATGTACTATCTGGTCATCGCAATGATAATAATATTCGTACGGGTCCGAAAGTTTTTTTTAAGTTTTGATATAATACGAATAATTTTTAATAAAACTTAAATTAAATCCAAAAACCCTACGAAAACGAGTAATTACGAGTAAAAGACGAAGTTGTTGTTTGTTTGTCGGAATGAAAATAATGATGAACAATCTGAACCCATTGTAAATTATAGTAGGGGAGGCCGCGACTCAAGGAAGCTAGATGAAATAAACAAAATTTTCCAAAAAAACGTGACTTTAAAGTCTTCGAGAAACATAGTAGGTACTTTATATCAAAATCGTCATAAGTATAATAATAATATATTATGATGTCGATGTATATTATGATACTCGATACGTGTAATAGTTACTTGAGGAAATCTCTCAATTTCTAATACTTAGTGCACATAATCAAAACTATTTTATAAATATGGGACCAATCTCCATAATAATATCTTTCAAATAAAAAATGAATTTTCTAGATCGGTTGGTAAACAGAGTCTCAAGGCAACAGAAATAAAAAAAAGGAAATAAATACAATGAAATGAACACCTCCTTTTTTAAATCGGTAAATATTACTTGAGGTAAGTAAATACAGATAATGTTTAGTCAACTAACCTGCCTGAGTATCCTGTGCAGCCCACACAACCAAAAAACAAGAAAATATTAAAAACATGTTGTAGGTATTTTGCAATCAAACTGGTCTCAATCGAATATGGCAACAGAATGAAGATATTGGAAGTTGAGCAGGCGTTTACATAATAACAGCTTTCAATACTGATCTTAACCCTAAAGAAGATTCTCGAAGTGGGGTAGAGTTGACCAATAACTACTGTTTATTGTCAACTCAATAATGTATGCGATATTATATACTGAAACCGAAGCCAAGATAAATAAGGTAAACCTACTTATTAATTTATATTTTATAAATAAAATATGTTAATTTACAAAATGGGTAGGTACGCATTAGGGGTAAAGTTTCTTGAAAAATATAATATTGAATGTTTTTCTAATATATTTTATGTTAAAATATTACTAGTTTATAGTCGCGTTTTATGATATTTTTTATAGAAATATCATAGTTGACTATGTCTAAGATAAATATTATTACAAAACTTAACGGATCACTTAAAAAAATGTCAATATTTACAAAACTCTAATTACCAATATTCTAATAAAAATAGATTATAAATAGTTTTTTTTAAATTGAAATAGCCGGCAAACGAGCTGACGATCCACCTGATGGTAAGTGGCTATCGTCGCCCATGAAAAAAAAGAAAGAAAAAAAAACTGGCTCTCAAGCCCCCAGCTTATAGTTAAAAATTAAAAACCAACCTCGGCAACCTCTAATTGGATGAACATTAACTGTTAAATATTTCGTGTAATAACCGTAGGTAATTAATAAGACTTATTTAGAAAAATATCTTTAATTTAGACCAACTTAAAGTGTGACCTAGCTAAGAATAATAAAATTACTGTATAAAATATAAAGTCTAGAGCATAATAAGGTATCTAATAGCAGAAAACTAGTGCACGCTTCGCAGGGTACATGAAGTATCTAAATAAACTCCTTACGCAAATTAGTCAGCAACATTTGTTTCTTGTGATTCAACATTATGGTACTGACATTTATGTACCTACTATTATTTTCTCTGTGGTACTGGAAAGCATACAATTTTCAGTCCCCTGTCTTCTGTCCACTGTCCCCTGTCCCCTGCCCTCTGCCCCCTGCCATCACTAGATACGCAAATAGACGTGTTTTTTATTTTATGAGCAGTTTTTTCTCTTGACTTCTCTGTCAAGATAGTAGCTAGTAATACTAATGCTAGTAGTATTACTTAGTAGTGGCTCTTTAGTCTTTCATTCTTAGCTAATAATGATACAATTTAGACGATTCATGTAAATGTTATAGATATTGAAATGTCTTTCTTTAATTGAAGCCTGGGAAAATTGAAATAGGAATGCCTAAAGAAGGTTTACAATTGACAAATTGCAATACCATTTCCTCGGTTTGCGTGCTGGCTTCTGGAAGAAGGTTTTTAGTACACCAATTAAATGCTTCTGGCAAAGCTTCCATAGCTTTTGTAATACTGTTGATCTGTGGAAGAAAATCTAAATTAACAAATTTTCAGACACAGAGAGTCCAAAGATCCTTGCGTGTTTACTTAAATCTAAGGCAAACGCCCTGTTTGTGGTCCCTAATGATTAACTTAACAGACGAGACTTGCCTCGAGGAACATCCATTCCATTTGATGGTCGCTGAGTTATATCTACCCCAAAAAACGAAAAGGAGAAAAAACCATCGTTCATTCATCATACATGTTTTAAGAAAGTAGTGCATTACTTACAGTAACCGTCGTTTGCGACTCATAGGTCTGAGCTAAGTTTTGAGTTCTTCTCGTTACAGAATCAAGACATGCTTCGGTTGATGATTTAATTCCAAAATTGAGTTCTGTGCAGTTCTTTGTTTCCTCTACGGCAGTATTCGCAAAATCGATGATATTATTTGACACAGTGCTCAGATTCTCGATCATTTTATTGACTTCATTAACTTTGTTTTCCGCGCAAGTTTTAATTTTGAGTTCAGTGTCATCATACAAATTATTAGCTCTTTCCTGGATTTGCTAAAATATTGTGGCATATATTATTTTAATCATGTATTATTATTATCAAATTCCCCTACGCAATTTGTTCCCAGTGTCAACAGTTTTTATACGGGCTCAACATGCGTTAAGTGTGTATTATAATTTCGTGAGAATACTATAAGCGGTCACACATGGAAGTTATCTAAGTCGATCACTAATAACAAGCCATCGGGTTGATTTAGTTTATTTCACAAACGGAAGCTATGGCTATAAGAAACTTACAAAGGTTTAAGAAGATTAAAAAGAGAAAGTTAATGGTGAATAAAATGTAATAGGTACATACTGCGCTACATTGGGCAACACCGGGAATCATAGAGACAGCCCTGGCAGCTGCATTGATGCGATCCTTGTGCGTTCTTAAACCATATATTAGTCCTTCTCTAAATAAATTAATTTGTCCAGTGATCGCCAATGCTAAAGTTTCTAGTGTAAAGAGAGTTTGTCTCGCCAACTTGTATATATTATTAATTATTTCGGCAATAATGTCCCTGTAAATGAAATAATAAAAACTTATGTATTAATGTTTATAATACAATTATGTAATGTAACAATTAATAAATAAACTATTAAAAAGTCCTCTATCATAGTAAGGAACAATTTTTTACCTTTTGTCCGAAAGATGGTCAATTTCTTTTGGTGTTGTCAAAATGTATATTTTAGGTGTTTTTACTTCGGTGGATAGTGAATTCTGATCCACAGGAGTATTTAGTAAATTATTAACTCCTTTATTATATATCTGAAAAGAACCATATTTTTTAATCTCCGACGAAAAAAGAGGGGTGTTATAAGTTTGATACATCTGTCTGTGCGGATGAACCGATTTTGATCTAGTTTTTTTTGTATGAAAGGTGACTTAATCGAGAGTGTTCTTAGCTATGTTTAGTGTAAATACAACCGTCGAGGGTTTTTTTTATTGTAATATTATTTACTGTAATATTAATTATTAATGTATTTACACTAAACACCTACCTACCTACCTAGCTTAACAGTTTATTGTTTACAATAAGTACTCATAAAATAATCGAAATAAACTCATAATTGTCTTTTGTCAGGCATAATATATGGCTATTTCCCAGTAAATACCTAGGAATAGATCATTGGATATTCTTGGCGATCATGGTTATGACTTATGACTCTGGGAAAATTTTCAAGACGAAAAATTTAATTTAAAATTTTGTTTCAGGATGAAAATTTCGTAATATACCCGTTTAGTAATTTCGGTGACATCACGTATCCAGTTGGGCCATGACATTATTTTACTAGTCAACTTCTTCCCTGGGCTTTCAGTTGGAATGAGCTGTTTTTGTAAAACTACTTTATGATTTGGTGTTAAACGCCCTAGTTCAACTCCGCACGCGATGAGGGCTCTAGATGAATCCAGGGCTTGAAGCGACGGTTCCTGATCTGAGTGAGAGAAAGAGAGTTTTAATTAACAATCCCCATGCCCGAAATCCATCTTATGTAAATCGTTTGTCTTTTAGCGTGTTTTTAGGCCTTCTCTCCTCTCATCAGAGGGCGCCACACATAATTTCCTTTGAAATTACCGTAGACAGTCGAGACTCCGGATGTCTTATGTGATTTTTAGGTGGTGGTAGTTTTTGTCTTAATAATAAAAGGTGGCTCGTGATTAAGTTAGGTAGTCAAAAACGTATCTTACTTGCTGCGATAAATATTTAAACATTATACCGAAATTAAAGGAATTAAATTGGTGGGTTGATTTTTTCGGATATTTCATTGAATTTATTATCTCGCTCAGAAACAAATATGATCTTGTACAAACGTACTCTAATTTTGTTGTTAGCCTCAAAATTTTTCTTGAACTTCGTCGCCTTTTAACCATCAAAATATCTTTTAGTTAAGCATTAATTTAGAAGAAAAAAAATACTCACTGTTAAAGGTACCAATGAAAGCTATTCCTAACGATTGATTGTTATATCCAACAGTGTGTACCGGGACATAATTCCAACCTCTACCTTCATATATTTTTCCTGTGTTTGCTATCAGGAATCTAAAAATAATAAATATTTTAAAAATACTTTTAAAAACAAACTTTTAATTTTTATTTGTGCTGTTGACCGCTGAGGAGTTTTCTTATCTGGAGCCAATTCTGAGCGTGGAATCAGGTCATCATTATCATAAAAATACGTTGTCCTCGGAATCGAAGTATCGAACATAGCAAGTTAATAAAAACTTGTAATTATTATAAATTAAAAAGGATATTTTGTAATATAATATTTTATATTGACGTCCTAAATACTCGTGTACCCTGTTAGAGCTATTGCCGGTCGGGATAACATTTATTTTGCATTCAAATATTTGTTTTTAACGTTAAAATATATTTAAATTTGGAACAGCAGAAGATATTTGAGAAATGTTTCTATTTTTTATTTTAACAATGGGTACCAAATGGTTATTAGATCAATAAAGGTAAATCAGTAAATTAACTTAATTTACACGTAAGCCTCAAAAGGGCATACCCAAATTAATGACATCTTTACAGATACACGATGGCATAACATATAATTATTATTAAATCCCACTCCCATTCCAGAAAATGAACATAACTACATCAGAATCTCACAGTCTATTTAAGTAGTCCACAAAAAAAATCATTTAATGTTAACATTTTGTGAGTACTTACGACGGTCCAATATCCCATAGGAAAGCTTCATTTTGATGAATTCTTTGAATATCCTTTACTGTACTAAGGCAGCTTTGATCATTATTACACAAATGTGTAACTGTGTGTTGTATGATCACTAGATCTAGTGGAGTGGAGAGATACTGCCTATGCTTTGGTTTTGCACCATCCCACTCGTTCTTACTTATGATCGCTGGACATTCTGAAAGTTAAAAATCATTAGAAAGTTTTAAAATACTTCAATCACTACACTCACAGCCTTTAGTGGCTACAAAAATGGGATGAGGATCGTCTCCATTACCGTTTTTGCTTTTAGAATTACCGACACTCTAAAAAAGAAGCCTCGTTAAAATGTAAAAATAATAATATATGAATTTAAATAATTTATTGAGGCAATCACTTTGTGTCGGTTGGCGTTACTACAACAACTATTGTATAACAGAAAAGTAATTTTTTCACCTTACGCCCATGTGACGGAAGCGAAACGGCCAAGTCATATATTTTCACTAAGGTGTACATTTTGTGAAGTTAGGACTTGTAGAGTCAGGGCGTGTAGAATTAGGATGGCTCTACATGAGATCTGAATACTTTTTGATGTAGAGCCATATTATGGTCTCGTCTTGGCATCATTTGACATTAATATGTGTTTGGTGGGATATGGGATTACTTAGTGCGCCTTATAAGATTACTTTATGTGGACTGAACTTCAACTGTGCGATTTATGGTGTGTTTGGTTGCATTCTTTCACCGCTTTCATACTTTTCTAATTGGGACATGTAGTTCGGAATATTGATTCCATGGGGCGGCTCGTAGTCTAAGGCCAAGTCGAAGGCAAGCACTCACGGGACCATTTCGTAACACGCTGGACAGACTCAATTAAAGATTCCACATAAAGCTCCCGATGGAGAAGATCGCAAGAGTAGCAATAATCAAGGACAAACAAAAAACAACAATAATTTTAAATCATCGTGAATCCAAGACTACTCTGCCAAGTATATACGACTGAAGAAAACATATTGCATGAATTTTGAAAAGGCCGCAAAGTATAGGAAAAAAATGTTTTCTTTATTACCCATAATAGTAATATTATATAAATACTTAATTTGAGCTTCCAAGGGATTGGGATTATGGGTTGACTGGTGGACAATGCCATTAGGCATTAAGTTTGCCCTTTGTTTCTTCTTTTTAAGAGGTGACATAAATATGTAAATAAATAAATAAATAAATTATGTTTTTTTAAATACATTTATTAAAGAAACTATGATATGAATTAATACGGCGGACAATTTAATGCACTCTAACAGTATGAATTTTGGTATCAAAGTTCAAACACAAAGTGGGAAACACTGGTTTTTTATAGTTCCTTTTAATTATAAGTCATAAATAAGTTGCCTTAAAAAAACAAAATGCTTTATTTAGTCTGACAGTAAAACGTTAATACCTATAAGCTATTCTACTTACCAGCCCCAACATTTTGCATCAAGGCAGTAAATAAACAAATGAATATAAATATAATCATTTTAGTAAACTGAACCAAGGACCGCACGATTGGATGCACTGGGTGTCTGATCGACGTCGAGTTATATATAACGGTGCTGCGACAATGCCTCCGTATTTATCTCTTGGATGATACGGTTCAACAATAATGTAACCCTTTAACATTAAGCCAAAGATTAATTACCGAAATGGGAAATTTTACAATTCATATCTAAAGGAAATATTTTTTCGTATTTCTTAAACAAATTCAAGAGATTCTATTCCATACCAAAGCTGCAAAGGTTTTATAGATATCTGTGCGTACATTTTTATTATTATTATTTATTATTATATTACCTTATTTTCAAAATACTCCCCAACCAAATTTTGTATTGACATAGATGATATTTATGTTTTTTTTTAAATTATTTCTTTATCATTGAATGTAACAACAGTCCAATTATTTATTATGAAATGTACATAATTGTGTAACTGTGTGAACTCGCGTTCTGTGCGTTGATTGTCTAAGACCGACGGATTTAACTTTGATTTTCGTTCTTTTTTGAATAATTCAAAACTGTCTGTTACTATAATAACTATAGTAACTTTTGATTTCATTACGAGTGATCCTATATGGGGTTCCGTTTTTTTAAGGAACCTTAAAATTTAAAAACAAGCTACTCCGAAACTACTAGACTAAATGATTTCTTATCGCTGCTTTGAATGAATACTAACACACAGTGACGGACCAAGACTACTTGATGCCCTAAGCAATCCTAAGCTATCCGTATGTCAACGTGGTTTTTTGTGCTTTTTTGTGCTTCTTCTGGTGCCCCCCCAGACGTGATCCCCTAGACAATTGCTTAACAAATTAAGCAATTGTCTAGGGGATCACGTCTGGGGGGGCACCAGAAGAAGCACAAAAAAGCACAAAAAACCACGTTGACATACGGATAGCTTAGGATTGCTTAGGGCATCAAGTAGTCTTGGTCCGTCACTGTGTGTTAGTAATCAAAATTAAGGGTTAATCCGTCACTGCTAACACAACTCAAATAAGGCAATTTTTCAGGAGAGCCGATTAAATTTTTTTAACGAAATGTTTGCCTTCATAACTTTTTATTGAACACGATCGCCTTTTGTGACAAAATACAATTAAATTTACTCAAAAACAAACGAACACTATAATAAAAAAAAACTGTTTACCATCAACTTTATGGTAGTCACTCACGGTCAGTCCATCGCGTCAAATCGCGTGATATACAGCCAAAATTTGATCGTGAATGTGAAAAACTGATGGCGTGATAAAAAAATCTCTATGTCAAATCGCGCCATTTTGATATATGTCATTTGGCGTGGCTCCATAAATGACGCGATGGACTGACCGTGAGTGACCACCATTATCTATTCCATTCTGTTACTTTTGCTTTCCACTTAATACTTTAGCGCTATCGTGGTCTCGGAACGGAGGTAACGGATTCCCAAACAGAATATTGAAATTGAAATTTTGATTAAATTTAATTATATTTTATATACTAGGGCAATGTTTACAAATGACTTTCGTTAAAATATTAGCTTTTCGATTCAATAATTTCCATTAAAATATATTTCCATTTACCTTGAGAAATCAGCTGTTTCCAAAGGGAACTTCAAAATTGCTACAAGGTCGACTCAACTTTATTTACTTAATCCCTGGAAAACTACTGAAAAAAGACTGAAATAACCGTGCATAGATTGTCATGCGATTATCCAAAAATGATTTGCCATACGTAATATTTATCAGTTCTCATGGTAGAATCTCAGATCAATAAATAATCTGCAGGTAGAATTTACAAAAAATATAAAACCGCGGTAACGATACATGGAACATTTTTTTGAAATTTATTTTAGACTCTATTTCTGCCAATTTGCGGTCCAAAAGTGATTAAAAACTGACTTTTTTACAGTGGTGACATTCAGTTAATGTTATTTAGCCCCGATGTTTCCGATCAAACAAAAAATGTTTTATCGCATGTTTTGTAGTCGAACGCTGCAGGGGACATCATAAAAACGATGGTCTTATTTTATGAAATTATTAACAAAAGTTATTCATATTAGGCAATAATTGCAACTTTTGTTGGTGTTGCCGTAAACTTTATTGAACAAATAAAATAAAATAAAAATAAGATTTTATCTTTTTGACATTTTTTTTAAGAAAATTCGAAGTATGAAGTCAGGGGAGACGGTAAAAACGAAAGGTACTTACATTTTTGGCGAAAATACCCATGCTCCTTTATAACCATTCCCCGGCCCAGGCCCCGACCAATTTACCAAGTTTTGCAAATAGGTTTAAAATCATTTTCTTTGTGATACTTACTTACAATTCACAGTTTCAGATTTTTTCTTTAACCTATGTTTTACCTAAGACCTTTCTTCTAGCCGAGTGTCTTTTGATTGGATTGACGACAAAGATTGATTTAATTTCCTCAGCTCCTAGGGATTGCAGACCTGAGTGTTATCAATTTGTTACCTTCACGCGTTCCTGAGAAATAAGATCTTGAAAGACAGATAGATAGACAGACGGCCAATGGAGTGAGTGATCTTAAGAAAACCGTTTTTTTTTCTTTTGAGGCTAGGAACCCTAAAAATATCGAAACGTTATGTCGTGTGTTGACCTCTCACTGTAATGCGGTTCTAATGATCAATCATGCTGCTTTAAGAGTATGTTATGTTCTGCTATGTTCTGTAAGTAAACTAAAGTACTATTATTTCCGAAGCGAAGCGAGGGCAATTGCTAGTAGTCGATAAACTCACTACCGTAGGCGGTAGGATACATTGCGCGTGGCCTGACTCGCACGTGTTTATTTATGGACAGATTGAAATGAAACAAATACTAAATAGGTATTACGTAAAGCACAACTGAAGCCTAAAATCATAAAGCCATAGCAATACAAATCGGTATAGCCGCTTCTGAGCTTAACGTAATAAATGTCATATTAATTATAATTATTATTTTCGTAATGTTTGTTGATGCGTTTGTTTCTGCAAATCTCAGATATGGCTTGGCCAATTTCAATGCAATTTTCACTGTTATTTGTAGATACCTTATATCGTACCCTCAGTGATAAAATGGCATAAGATGACAATTGCAATTTTACAGGAGAGCAAAAAAACTGTTAAAATAATTGAGCATAATATGCAGCTTTTGTTCTTGTTTTCAACCTTACATAAGACGACCCGTGTGGTGCAATGGTTACCATGCCAGATCGCCGCACCAGGGGTCCTGGGTTCGATTCCCAGCGAGGCGGAAATTTGATTGATGACTTTGAATTTCTGTTCTCGGTCTGGGTGTGAATGTCGTTGTCTATGTTGTGTGTTGTCCATGGCACCCACGACACAGGGAATCCTAGTGTGGGGCTATGAGCGTGAAGCGTTATTTATTTATTTTATTTATTTATATTAATAACTAAAATTCAAAGTAACACGACTTATTATGCTTTTTTTCCACTAAGTCCCACTGAGGCTGCGATATTATTTGGGTAATAATAGGTTTGTTTCATTTCAATCGAATCAGAAATTAAAAAGATTTACTAATTAAAAAATCCTTAGATTAAGTAACATACAAATTCATTGAAGCAAAATAAAAAAGCAGAAAAAATGGTAAATTGTTAAGTATTATGTCCATAAATCAAGATTTTCTGTCTTGCGTCTAAATACATTCAAATTAGGTAATTGGATTTCCCATATTAAAGCCATAATGTTTATTTATGTTTAAATATGTGCAGTTTTATTCAACGTTACTCAATCTTAATATTAATATCGTAAAATAAAAAAATCACAGACGATATAATATTACGTTTATATTAAGGACCCTGTAGCCTAGTTGGTATTGACTATTGACCCTAAGCTGCCTGCGAAGCGAGAGGTCCTGAATTCCCTTCCCGGCCGGGGCAGATATTTATGTGACAGATCAATATTTGTACTCGGATTATGGGTGTTATTGTGATGTGTTTTATGTGTCGTCCATGCCACTCGCGACACAGGTTAAAACCTACTGCGGGGGTGTGAGTGTGTAAGCGTTTATGTGTAAGCGTTTATTCTTCAGTGGAATAACGGAGGGCTGTTGGTAATTATGAATAATATATTTTATACTAAAATACTGCTTTGATTTAATGCACACAGACAATAGTATAGGTAGGAAAAAGAACAGTCATGTATGTTACGAGTAGATGAATGAGATTGAATAAGAGGACAATAATACTTTTTTATATTCCCAAAATTTATTTGTATTACATAATTTTACATAATATTTATTAGCAAATACGTTTCAGTTTACATTCAATTATGAATGAAGAATCCTAAGTGTGGCTGCAGTTAATAAATTGCGAATATATCTCGTTAACTTGTGGGTCAGCTTCCAAAAGTGGTTTTGTAGCACATTGATCAAGTGCTGCTGGCAAGTGATCCATTGCAATTTTGATACTGTTGAGCTGTGGAAAATATTTTAAATTAAATAGAAAGTATGGCATAAAAAAAGAGCGAGAGAGAGTGAGTCCTAAGGAAGAGTATTGAGATTTTAAAGAAGCAATAATTATGCGTATGAAAAGTTTTTTCTAATGGAAATAGCCGACAAACGAGTTGACGATCCACCTGATGGTAAGTGGCTATCGTCGCACATGAACATCAGAAACACCAAAGGCATCACTGATGCGTTGGCGGCCAAAAAAGAGAGAAGAAATATAAAGAAAGAACTGGCTCTCAAGCCCCCAGCCGGAACACGACGAGTCGTTTGGCGGCTGACTCAAGCTCAAGGGTGGTAGCTAGCCAGACGAACCCCATGGAGAAACAATAATAGTAATAATGGTAGGTATTAATTAAAAATTAAAATCAATATTATCAATATAACCCCTCGAGGGGTTCTACCACAAGCGGACCAGATTTAGTCGCCTCTTACGACACCCATCCAGCGTGGGTCTGGGGTTAATATTCTAAGCCGCCCCAATACGGCTAAGTATGAAAGAAATTAAGAAGAAAGTAAAAGGGAAAAAACAAGAAATTTTGGCAACGGCTTCATCTACGAACTATGTTTTAATAAGGTAATACAATAGGTAGGTACTCACACTAAAAACGCAAGTCGACTCATAATACTGAGTCATATATTTTGTTTGTTTATACAAAAAGTCTAAACAATTCAGTTCTGTGCAGTTACTCCTGTCAACATGATCAAAGAAATTGATGACAAAAATTGTAAACTCGTTGAGCTTGTCGAGAGTGTCATTCATTTTACTAACAATTTGATGAGCGCAAGTCTTCATTTTAAGTTCAGTGGCATCATATAATTCATTAGCTCTGTCTTTGATTTCCTGAAATAAGTTGTGAATAATATTATGACTATATTTAATAAACAACACAAGTATATTTACAATGCATAAAAATGCACAAATGTCAACTCTTCAATGCATGGAATTACGGTCAAATTTTGAACGCAGAGCGGGTCTCTAGTGAATCCTAAATCCTCATCGCAATTTTAGCTTTCAACTAACTTAACCCAGTCGAAAACTTATAACTAATCGTTGTTAATTATGAGGGTTAGGTAATTAACTAAACACATTTATTATTTAAAAAAGTTAATGTTTTACATACTGTGACACATCGGCGTAAAACTGCAGGCATTTCCAAACCACCCACAGCTGAATTGATTTGATCCTTGTGCTTTCTTAAAAATTTTACTCGTTTTAAGAATAGCCTTTGTTGTCCACTGAGAGTTTGTGATATAGTTTCTTTTTCATCTAGAGTTTTAGTCACTAAATTCAGTGCATTAGCAAGTAAATCGGTAATAACGTCGCTGTAAATAAATGAATCATAAAGATTAAAAGTATACTAGTAGAGTAGTTAAAAGTAGACTACTAAAATATATGGTGTTATACATATAGCCTTCCTCGGTAAGTTGGCTATCAAACACAAAAATATTTTTTCAGTTTGAACCAATAGTTCCTGAGATTAGCGCGTTCAACCAAACAAACTCTTCAGCTTTATAATGTTAGTATACACTAGCTGTTGCCCGCAGCTTCGCATACGGAAATTACGTTTTACCTTATTTGTACCTCTTGCAGAACGAAAAAAGTGGTGAATTTATATTGAAGTACTTATATTTTGTAATTTATATACTGAAACCCACGATAAAATCACGAAGGATTCCTCCAGGATCGGGTTTTGAATAATAAGCAATATTCACATTAATTTGTATTTTTTTTGCAAAATTTTGAAAAACTGAAAAATATGTATTCCATAAAGGAGGTGGCCAATATTTACCCCGGAAATGGTTATAATACGTTTTTTTGTACAAGGTTTTAGTCCTCTGAAAATACATATTTTCCATTTATTATAACATAACTAGAATTTTAATTTTCTTCTGAACTCCGCCGTGAGTAGTTATAATAAATTAACAATAATAATAAGTTGTATTGTATACAAATATACTTTTACTACCTCCATTGCTATCACCCCAGTCACTCACATGCGCGCAAATGTTTGACATTTTTACGAATGTTTGCACATAATTATGTGAAGGGCGGTCAGGCAAATGGGTTCGCATATGAGTATACAAGCCCATTTCCGTTTCCTCCTACACTTTGTTCACGAATGTTCAATCTTGCTGTTGTTATTATGTTGTTGTCATTCAAATCCATTTTCAATACAGAAAATAAATGGAAGTACGATTAGACGCCACGATCCACGAAAAATTAGGAGATACATCACCTTTTTAGTCGTGTGCGCAACTGTTCGCACGAATGTGTGGGAGACTACACGAAGGTTCGAGGTTCGCGCGCTTTGATGTGCGACAAAAAACCGACACAGCTTGGAAAACCCCGAATGCCTCCAAAACTTCGCATAATCATTCGCGAAGGTCGTCCCACACTTGTGGGTTCGCGTATTCGCGCGAATGTGAGTGACCGGCATCACTGGATGTTGACAATTGGCTGACAGAAGTGCGAATGTCTACTATATTGTCATTTGCCAAAATAATATTTTTCAGTTTCATTTCTGCAAAATATTAATTGTATTTGATTTTTTGCCATGAGCTGCATTAATTGCGCGGTTGATATTGAGCGCATGGCACGTCACTCCATATCTTCCTTAGCAAGAAACCTGCAATCCATATTGGTAGAATGGATCACTGCAGTACAGGTAGGTATAGCATTTTTCTTTACTATTAAGTAGTGCTTACTACGACTAGGTTCACGCGGCAATGTACAATATTCCTGTTTTTTTTGCAATACGTTTAGAAATTAAGTTCTATTTTATAATAGGCTCCTAACATTTTTTCTTTCAACTTTTAGGAAAAGGCTACTATACTGTAGATGAGTACATAAATGACAAAGACGCATGGAAATGACCAGCTCTGCAACCAGTTCTGTACAAGCTGTATATTTTTTTGTAACAAATATTATATCAATGTATTTTTATTTTTAAAAGATGTGTTGAGGAGATTTTTTACAGCTTTTATTGTCCTCCATGACAAAGCACCTTTGCGAAAAGCTGGTTGATTAAAAAATTACGTGCATAAGTATATCAATGATACCTAAACGAATAAATGATTTTGAATGAAATAAATGATTTATTTGGTACTATTGTTTTATTTTATTTCTTAATTTTTACATATGTGTACCTAAATGTATATAATGAAACACTTGATAATATCAATATGCAGTTTTATTAATATTACGTTTGCTTGTGAATATTTACAGATAGGTAGGTGACAAGTTAATACGTATATTTTATTTAGTACTGCTGGTACCTACTTCTTTTTGTAGGAATAAGGTCATAAAGTGATAATTAAAGTAAAAGACATAGTATATTAATTAATTATCCAAAAGATAAATAGTATTTATTTAATACAAAAATCGCTCTTTAAAACACTTTTTCACGATTACATATGTTTTGCAGAATGTCAAACTACAAAAGCTAAAACTGCCCGTAAAAGGAGAATCCCGAGTTCTAGAAATTTTTATTGATAAAATTATCAAAGTAGATATTGTAAGCTTTAATGTAAGGTAAAAATAATATGTGTACATTATACTTCACAAATGGGGCAAATGCCCATACAGATGTTGGCCACCTCCTTTAAGCAAGGAACATTTGTTGCAAAGGAGGTGGCCAATATTTACCCCGGAAATGGTTAAAATACGTTTTTTTGTACAAGGTTTTAGTCCTCTGAAAAGACATATTTTCCATTTATTATAACATAACTAGAATTTTAATTTTCTTCTGAACTCCGCCGTGAGTAGTTATAATAAATTAACAATAATAATAAGTTGTATTGTATACAAATATACTTTTACTATCTCCATTGCTATCACCCCGGTCACTCACATGCGCGCAAATGTTTGACATTTTTACGAATGTTTGCACATATGTGAAGGGCGGTCAGGCAAATGGGTTCGCATATGTGTATACAAGCCCATTTCCGCTTCCTCCTACACTTTGTTCACGAATGTTCAATCTTGCTGTTGTTATTATGTTGTTGTCATTCAAATCCATTTTCAATACAGAAAATAAATGGTAGTATGATTAGACGCCACGAACCACGAAAAATTAGGAGATACATCACCTTTTTAGTCGTGTGCGCAACTGGTCGCACGAATGTGTGGGAGACTACACGAAGGTTCGAGGTTCGCGCGCTTTGATGTGCGACAAAAAACCGACACAGATTGGAAAACCCCGAATGCCTCCAAAACTTCGCATAATCATTCGCGAAGGTAGTCCCACACTTGTCGGTTTGCGTATTCGCGCGAATGTGAGTGACCGGCATCACTGGAGGTTGACAATTGGCTGACAGAAGTGCGAATGTCTACTATATTGTCATTTGCCAAAATAATATTTTTCAGTTTCATTTCTGCAAAATATTAATTGTATTTGATTTTTTGCCATGAGGTGCATTAATTGCGCGGTTGATATTGAGCGCATGGCACGTCACTCCATATCTTCCTTAGCAAGAAACCTGCAATCCATATTGGTAGAATGGATCACTGCAGTACAGCTATTAACTCTTGGAATGCTGAGCATCAGGTATCATCTATTTATCATTATTTTATTAACATTTATGTTCAAGGCAAAGGCTTTTTCTTTCATAGGAGACATGGATATGAATATGATGGATATGATAATATCAAAGTGAACCAACTGTTGTAGTACATATAGAAATCTCTCGGAATATGTTAGGTTCCCCACAATTTTTCCTTCGACCAAAAACTTATAGTAGAAATGGTAAAATAAATAATTATTAAAGATCCCTAGAAAGTTCAAAAGATATATCCGTGATTGTTTTGAACTTCAAGCCCTTACATTCTTACTTTGTTTAAGGTTTCGAGCTGGCGAAATAACCTTTCATGTCATACATGTTTTGTTCGTGCAGAAAGGCAGTTGGTATTGCAAAGAAATAGGCCATTAATATCAGTTCCTGATGTTCCTGAAGACCAACATATTCCCGAACCTCGAACCGAACCTATAGTAATGTGGTTTTTATACGGAATAATACAAGCGCGTGTAAACAAAATTGTGATATCAATAATCGCCAAATAAGAAGAATGCACCAGTTAGTAACGCCATCTTACCGTCTTTCTAAAGTGCAGCGATCTTTTATGGGCCTTGGTGTACAGTTCCATAATAAAATCCCAAACATGTAAAATCTCAACTTTTAGGCAAAGGCTACTATACTGTAGATGAGTACATAAATGACAAAGACGCATGGAAATGACCAGCTCTGCAACCAGTTCTGTACAAGCTGTATATTTTTTTGTAATAAATATATCAATGTATTTTTATTTTTAAAAGATATGTTGAGATTTTTTACAGCTTTTCTTGTCCTCCATGACAAAGCACCTTTGCGAAAAGCTGGTTGATTAAAAAATTACGTGCATAAGTGTATCAATGATACCTAAACGAATAAATGATTTTGAATTTGAAAAAAAAAATAATGAATCACCTTATTTGCCTTATTTGGTACTATTGTTATATTTTATTCCTTAATTTTTACATATGTGTACCTAAATGTATACAAACACTTAATAATATCAATATGCAGTTTTATTTATATTACGTTTGCTTGTGAATATTTACAGATAGGTAGGTGACAAGTTAATTTAACGTATATTTTATTTAGTACTGCTGGTACTTCTTTTTGTCGGAATAAGGTCATAATTAAAGTAAAAGACATATCTTAATTAATTATCCAAAAGATAAATAGTATTTATTTAATACAAAAATCGCTCTTTAAAACACTTTTTCACGATTACATATGTTTTGCAGAATGTCAAACTACAAAAGCTAAAACTGCCCGTAAAAGGAGAATCCCGAGTTCTAGAGATTTTTATTGATAAAATTATCAAAGTAGATATTGTAAGCTTTAATGTAAGGAAAAAATAATATGTGTACATTATACTTCACAAATGGGGCAAATGCCCATACAGATGTTGGCCACCTCCTTTGAAGCAAATCGGTGGATGTTTTAAAAATATTCCATACAAACTTTCATCCCGTTTTCCGGAGAAACCTTTTAATTCTCCGGGATAAAAAGTATCCTAAAATATGACCCGGAGTATTGGTAACAACTTTACCAATTTTCATCGAAATCCGTTCAAGGGTTTTCATGTGATGCCCGGACAGACAAACAGACAGACAGACAGACAGACAGACAATAATTCTAAAAAAATATTTTTGTGCTCTAACACGTTATTGAAGTGCCCCCTAATCAATTTTTTTTTAATATTCAATGTACAGAAAATTTGAGTTTTATTATAGTATACTTAGATTTAAAACATACAAATATTTAGATATTATCTACCATCAATAGCATCAACACTGATGATGATGATGTATAGATAAAATAATTTTGTTTTTACCTTTTTACTGAAATAAGCTCCACGTCTTTTGGTGTAGTCAAAACTTCTCTTTTATTTTTCTTTTTTTCGGTGGGTAATAAATACCCAGCATTTCTGAATTGAATTGTCTCATTTTCAATTTCTTGTGCATTCACTAAAGTGGTAACTTCTCTAACAATCTGAAAATATAATATATTTTCAAAAATCATGTAAGAAATAAAAATCATGTATAATTATAATATACTAGCTGCCCGGACAGACTTCGTTCTGTCAAAAAAAAATTGCAATAAAATAATATTGCGACTATAAATTTTATTGAGATGTAAGCTATCTTAGCTATCCTATCTTTCAAGTTGGATCAAACTGCACACGGTGTGCAAATTTGATTAAAATCGGTTATGTAGTTTAGGAGTCCATCGCGGACAAACAACGTGACACGTAATTTATATATATTAAGATTTATACATGATTTTTATTATATTATTATGTATAAATATAATATATTTATACATGATTTTTATTTCTACCAAAACTACTTAAAAAATCTGTAGTTCAATGGTCTTTATCAGAAATAATAGTAAGTTCTGATTAGTCGACCGGTTAAGGTGGCGTTAATAAAGTAAAGTGAAATAAATGTCTTTTTTACTCAAAATGAGTTGCATGACCGGGATTGTGGTACATAAATAAGTTAATGCTTGACCACAATCCCACCTGATGGTGAGTGGAGATGTAGTCCAGGAAGGTGAGCTTAATTATACCATATACAATGTGGTACAAACGACGGACTTAATGCTAAAAGCATTCTCTGCCAGTCAACCTTTGGGCATATGTGTGTTGCATACGCTAGATTCTATAAGATCTCCTGTCGACCGGTTTTGGCGAAACCCGTACTGCCGGTCACTAAGGAGAACATTTTGCTCTAGGTATGCCATGAGGCACCTATTCAATGTACATAAGTTCCATAATCTTGCAGATAATGGAGGTAATTGAGATAGGTCAATAGTTGGGGGGCAGCACGGCTGTCTTTCTTAGGCACGGGCTGCACTTCATTTATTTCCAGTAGACCTCAGGAAAAGATTACTTAACTATTATTATTCTTACGATTATTCTTACTGATTTCTTCATGGTTTCGAGACGAATCAAGACGTAAAAAAATATTAAAATACCCGTTTCTTGATTTCCATGGCACCCAGTAACCAATCGAGTGTCTCAGCCTCCATCCCGAGATTCTCAGTTGATGTGAGCTTGTTTGGTACCACTTCTTGATGATCTGGTGTCAAATGATTTAGTTCATCTCCGTTCTGTCCTTTAAACGATGGTCCTTGAAATTAAAATTGTTACAGTAAATTCATTTTTATAAATAACTTAAATAAAAATTTTAAAAACCCCGACAGTTTTATTTACACTACACATACCTAGGAACACTCTCGATTAAGTGAGTGTTCACACTGAACTCGCGGGCGCGGGCGCGGGCGCGGTGGCGGATTCGTGTTCACACTGGCCGCCAGGCGTTTGCGCGATTGTGACATGTTGTCAGAGGTTGAAAACATGGACGACGATCTTTTTTTAACCGAAAATTCATACCTAAAGTTCCATTTAGGTACTCACCCTCCATATCAGGAAAAAATTCAGCAATTTCCTTCCATAGTTTATTAAGAATGTTTCTGTTCATAAGATGCCTGTGTTTACTCTGCCAAATCTGAGTTCAAATCAAATCAGTTCTAGCCTGAATAGTACTAATAAACTCTTCTGTATTGAAGGACATGATCTTAGATGAAAGAACAACCCTTTAATCTGGGGACATAATGAATTCATGTGCTATCGTTTCTAGCGACAAGTTCAAAATGGTTGAACTTACCTGACATAATCGCGCGTTCCGCCGCTAGTTCAGTGTGAACACACTCATACATTCTCATGCGTTTGATATTGCCGCTAGCGGGCCGCGCGCGGTTGTCGCTAGCGTGCCCGCTACTTACACCGCACGTGCGTTTTGTATGTGAACACTTCCATAGTAGTTCATATGTTTGAAATTTCGCGACCGCGCCCGCGACCGCGCCCGCGAGTCAGTATGAACAAGCACTATGGCCCATAATATCAATAGCAGTATAATCTATGATTCTGAGTTTAAACTGTCTTTGTTGAAGCAACAACGACAGTTTATTAAACTCAAAATCATAGCTTAAACTGCTATTGATATTAAACTATAATACTAAATATTAAACTATAATATATAACTTAATTATATTGAAATTGATTTAATAAACTGTCGTTGTTGCTTCAACAAAGACAGTTTAAACTCAAAATCATAGATTAAACTGCTATTGATATTACGGGCCTAAGGCACCCAAACAAAAAAAATTACATCAAAATCGTTTCATCCGTTTCGGAGCTATGATAGATGTACAGATACACAGACACACATACACAGACACGTTAAACTTAAAAAACCCATCTTTTTTCGTCGCCGCGTCGGGGGTTAATAGATGCAATTATCAAAATACAATAACAAATACAATTATTGAAGAAAATAGAATATTAAATATTCTCAATGTAAAGTAATTGACCCTTTGACGATATGAATTATGGTCCAATTTTGATCACAGACATGTATATAGTTTGCCAATAGTATAATGATTTATTTACATGAAAAATAAAATACCTCAAAAACAGGAATGCTCTCTTCTAGTTATTCTGATAGGGATAGAAATATTTTTTACTTACCGGCCTCAACATTTTGCAGCCACACAGTAAACAAACAACAGAATACGAGTGAAAACATTTTACTTTTTAGTATTTGTAGTACACTGCGCATGCGCAAGTCTTGTCCCTCGGATGTGTGATCGAGGGAAGTGGACATCGACTTATATAGAGCACTGCGGTAAAGCATTTGCTTTTATCTCTACTTGGTAGGTATTCTAAAATAAATATATCGTATGATTCAGGTCAATGGAACTAATGGAAGAAATACCCAAAGTATAATCTAAATTTTACTAACAAAAAATAACCGACTTCAAAGTCTCAAAAACGACTTGCCAGTCAGATTTCGTTCAAATTTATGTGGGACCACATGACAAGCACCTGCTTTCGATTAAAAAAAGAATCATCGAAATCGGTTGGCGTGATATTGAGTTATTCGTCAATTTGTCGCGCACATCTTAACACAAATTTACGACTTATGTGGTTTTATCATGGATGCCATTGTCAGATCTCAATAAAATTTATATGGGACCACATGACAGCCACCAGCTTTCGATTAAAAAAAGAATCATCAAAATCGGTTCGCCCAGTCCAAAGTTCTGAGGTAACAAACATAAAAAAAAAAAAAAAAAAAAAAAATACAGTCGAATTGAGAACCTCCTCCTTTTTTTGAAGTCGGTTAAAAAGTAAAGTAAAGTAAAAGGAAATTGACAAAGTCCTGTTTTTATTTATTTATTTTTATAAAGTCAACACTAACATTACAGGACAATTATCCTAATGCGTTAGCAAAAAACATACATTAAATATAAATTACATTAAAATAATCTATTAAAATACCAAATAATATAATAAATAATAACTAACACAATTTAAAAGCATTAAAAATATCTGTATAATTAATTGTAATCGACAAGTATCAAGTTTGTAATGATCCAGCGAACTTTGTACTGCCTAATAAGTCCTCTCCTTCTCATCTCGACTGACAGTTTTAAAATAAAAAAAATATGTTGCTAAGGTTACATTAGAAAAGTTAATATTATGGTCGTTAAGTTTTCTAAAATTTTCTCATTTTTCGCACAACTTTCTTACTTTCTTTCTTTTTTTTTTCTTTAATAAGAACCTTCTTCTGACATTAACAAACAGAACAAAAGAAGAATTTGCGATATCCGTCCAGAAGTTCGGTTCGCGAGTTTTGCACTTAGAAACTCATATGGTGATTTTTTATTTAGGTTTTTCAAATCGGTTCAGTAGTTTCGGAGCCTATAACGTAATGAATTTCATATTAATTACTAGTTGACCCGGCGAACTTCGTATTGCCTAAGAATGTAACAAATCAAAGATCATAAAAGTCGGTACGGCCGTTACAGTTTTTGTGTGAATATCTCCTCCCTCTCCCTGTCCCTCTCCCTCTCCCGTGATACAGATATTTTTTGTGTTTAAATATAAGCTTATACTTTTCACCTTTTTTACTTCCAAACTGACGAAGTGGCCATACTAACTTGCACCGCCTTAATAAAACCTTTGGACGATGATTTTGCAAAAAAACGCATTACTGTTAATTAGGGTTCCGTAGCCAAATGGCAAAAAATGGAACCCTTATAGATTCGTCATGTCTGTCTGTCTGTCTGTCTGTCTGTCTGTCCGTCCGTCCGTATGTCACAGCCACTTTTTTTTGTTTCTAATCTTGAGCTAATAGACCAATTTTCATGTTTTTAACTTCAAAAATGACGAAGTTGCGTATTAAGTTCCATCCCCTAAATTAACATTTTAAGGGATGATTTTCCAAAAAAATGAATTAAAATTAATTTTTGTTTATAACTTACATAAAAAAAATCATTTTTATAACTCTAAAACTGATGAAGTTGGTTTGTATAAAAGTGACTTCCAACCGGTATTTTTACTCCTAAGGGGATGAATGTCCAAAAATTTGATAAGCTTAGTTACTCAGGGATAATGCAGCATTCTAATGGTGAAAGAATTTTTAAAATCGGTTCAGTAGTTTTTGTGTTTATTTGTTACAAACATACAAAAATACAAAGCTTTCCTCTTTATAATATTAGTATAGATAATTTATTTTTGTAATGTTTGTTGATGCGTTTGTTCCTACTGATCTCAGATACGGCTAGGCCAATATCGATGTAATTTTCACTGTTATATACCTTATATTATTTGGTTAATAATAGGTGTGTGTTTCATTTCAATCGAATCAAAATTAAAAATATTTACTGAATAAAAGACGTTAAACTGTTTAGCATTTTGTCCATAAATCAAGACTTTCTGTCTTGCGTCTAAATACATTCAAAGTAATTGGATTTGTATTAAAATGTGGTGCAGTTTTATTCAATGTCACAGTCAGTCTTAATATTAATAACGTACAATAAAAAAATCACAGCGATATAATATTACGTTTATATTGACGACCCTGTAGCGTAGTTGGTATTGACTATTGACCCTGTCTGCGAAGCGAGGGGTCCCGGGTCGCTTCCCGGCCGGGGCAGATATTTATGTGACAGATAAATATTTGTACTCGTCTTATGGATGTATTGTGATGTGTATATGTGTCGTCCATGCCACCTGCGACACAGGTAAAAACCTGTGTGAGTGTGTAAGCGTTCATGTATAAGCGTTTATTCTTCAGTGGAATAACGGAGGGCTGTTGGTAATTAATAATATATTTTATACTGCTTTAATACTGCTTTGATTTAATGCATGCAGAAAGTGATAAAGCTAGGAAAAAGAACAGTTATCTATGTTACGAGTAGAGGAATGAGATTGAATAAGGGGCCAATAATACTTTTTTATATTTCCTAAATTTATTTGTTTTACATAATTTTACATATTAATAATATTTAATAATATTTTTACATAATAATATTTTTTAGCTTATTTTCAATGTATGAACGAAAAATCCAAAGTGTGGCTGCAGTTATTAAATCGCGAATATATGTCGTTAACATATGGCTCAGCCTCCAGAAGTGCTTTTGTAGCATATCGATCAAGGGCATTGCAGTTTTTTTGATCAAGGGCATTGCAATTTTGTGGATCAAGGGCATTGCAATTTTGTGGATCAAGGTCATTGCAATTTTGTTGACCAAGTGCATTGCAATTTTGATACCGTTGAGCTGTGGAAGACAGTTTAAATTAAATACATAGAAAGTATGGCATAAAGAAAGAGAAAGAGAGAGTCCTAAGGAAGAGTATAGAGATTTTAAAGAAATGGAAATAGCCGGCGAACGAGCTGACTATCCACCTGATGGCAAGTGGCTATCATCGCATCAGCAACACCAAAGGCATCACTGGTGCGTTGCCGGCCAAAAAAGAGAGAAGAAAAATACAGAAAGAACTGGCTCTCAAGCCCCCAGCCGGAACACGTCGAGTCGTATGGCGGCTGATTCAAGCTCAAGGGTGTTAGCTATCCAGGGGAACCCCATGGAGAAATAATAATAATAGTTATTATGGTATTAATAAAAAATTAAAATCAATAATACCAATATAATCCCTCCGAGTCCTACCACAAGCGGACCGGATTCAGTCGCCTCTTACGACACCCATCCAGCTTGGGACTGGGGTTAGTATTCTAAGCCGCCCCAATACGACTAAGTATGAAAGAAGAAAAAAACCAAGAAATTTTGGCCACGGCTTCTGCTGCGAACTATGTTTTATTTTAATAAGGTAATACAATAGGTACTCACCCCAAAAAAACAAATCGACTGTATCGATAATAGATAGTACTGATAAATAATGTATTTTGTTTGTTTTTTCAAAAAGTTTACACAATTCAGTGCTGTGCAATTATTCCATTCAACATTATAAAATAAATTGATGACAGTAAATGTAAACTCGTGGAGCTTGTTGAGAGTGTTATAAATTTTACTAACACTTTGATAAGCGCAAGTCTTCATTTTAAGTTCAGTAGCATCATATAATTCATTAGCTCTGTCTTTGATTTGCTGAAATAAGTTGTGAAGAAAATTATGACTTTATAACACAAGTATATTTACAATTCATAAAAATGTACAATGCACAATTTTAATGTCAATGTAAAGTTACATTACGGTCAAATTTTGATCGAAGGCGGGTCTCTAGTGAATCCTAAATCCTCATCACAATTTTAGCTTTCGAGTATCTCTACCGATTGGGCATGGGCAGTAACTTAACCCAGTCGACCACTTATAACTAATCGGTGTTAATTATGAGGGTTAATTAACTCCACACATTATTTAAAAAAGTTAATATTTTACATACTGTGACACATCGGCGAAAATCGGTAAGTGACTTCAAACCGCCCAGAGCTGAATTGATTTGATCCTTATGGTTTCTTAAAAATTCTGTTTTATCAATAGTTTCAGTCACTAAATTCAGTGCATTATTAAATAAACCAGCAATAATGCCCCTGTAAATAAATTAAATATAAAGCTTAAAATATATTGTTGTATTCAAAACTTAGGAATATGGAGTATGAATATATATGAACTTAGGAAAACAATTGTACGATTGTATTAATACAATAAAGCTAAATTTTAGATATAATCTATATAAGATAACAAGAAAACACAATATAATCTATGGAAATTTAGAAAATATTAAAAAAACATTTCTACATTTACTACACTGTCATGTATAAAATACAATGAGCATATTATTAAATGTTTCTAAGAAAATATTACAGAAATCATTATAAACTAAAGAGAAGGTAAGTAAAATTTTATTACAATTCCTTCACAAATTAATCGAAAGGAAATTCATTCCATCCGGGTGTCCCTTAACATCTCTCATTTTTTTTAATTAACCGTTAATAGCATCAACACTGATGATGAAGTACCTACAGATAAAATAATAATTATTAATATTAATTTTTACCTTTTTACCGAAAGTTGCTGCAAATCTGTTCCTTTTGGTGTAGTCATGTTGGCAACCAACATTAAAAAAGGTATATTTTTTTATAATGACAATGTGTCAGATTTTATTTCTTCTTGTTCGAGTTTTCTCTTCATCACTAACATCAGCAACTAGCCTGCAATACAAACAAGTCAAAACTTCTCTTTTATCTTTGTTTATTTTTGTCGGTGTATTGTGGCCTAGTCCAGAGAGGGAGAGGGAGAGGGGAGAGGGAGAGGGAGAGGGGAGAGGGAGAGGGAGAGGGAGAGGGAAGAGGGAGAGGGAGAGGGGAGAGGGAAAGGGGAGAGGGATAGGGGAGAGGGAGACGGAGAGGGAGACGGAGACGGAGACGGAGACGCAGACGGAGACGGAGACGGAGACGGAGACGGAGACGGAGACGGAGACGGAGACGGAGACGGAGACGGAGACGGAGACGGAGACGGAGACGGAGACGGAGACGGAGACGGAGACGGAGACGGAGACGGAGACGGAGACGGAGACGGAGACGGAGACGGAGACGGAGACGGAGACGGAGACGGAGACGGAGACGGAGACGGAGAAGGAGACGGAGACGGAGACGGAGAGTAAAATTTTGTTTCCAAATCATAATGATAGTAATTTCAAGGTATACACTATCCAATAAAAAGAATCATCGAAATCGGATCATTCAGTACAAAGTTATTGGGGTAACGGGTAAAAATTCAGTGGATGAACAATCAGTCATCCCCTATTTTCGTACCATTAGGGTAGGAATAAAATTTTGGAAAAAAATGGGACCAACTTCAACATCCATTAAAAATGGTTGTCTGTAAAGTCGGTTTACGGACGGTAGTTTAACGTGACAACGTCATGACCGCTCCACTCAACTACGATCGCCTACGGCTCGCCGATGCCGTAGCTCGCTACGCCGCTCGCTACGCTACGATACGCCGACCGTAGCCGATAGTGCCTCTCTCTCTCGCTTTTGCCGCTGTCTCGCTCGCGGAATGCTACATTTTTTCAAAGATGCTCTCGGTGCGCGCGGAGCATCATCAGGGTAAGTTGACTCTACGATGGTTATGTGGATGACTAACGAACCCGAAACGGAGCATCATCAGGGTAAGTTGACTCTACGATGGTTATGTGGATGACTAACCATCGTAGAGTCAACTTACCCTGATGATGCTCCGTTTCGGGGCGAAACACGTGTTGGTGCTGGTATGTATGTTGGTATATACGTTTAATATTGTAGTGCATGTTTCCGTTGTGGGAGGGAGGGAGGTGTCACGCATGTTTTAAAGTATATACCATCATACATGTTACACGCGGATTGTTGCAAAGTAGACTAATACTAACTTAATAACAATGGATTTCCGCAAAGTAACGCCTGATACTATTAACTAAAAGAAATATAACATATAACCGTCGCTTTAAATGAGTGCCAATAATTTTTACTTACCGGCCCCAACATTTTACAGCCAAGTAGTAAACTAACAACAGAATATGAGTAAAAACATATTATCGACATCGATTTATATACGAGTAGAGCACTGCGATAAAGCCTTGGTTTTTATCACAGAAGACATAATAGTATGTACTTTTAATAGCTTTTATCTCTACTTGGAAAGTACTGTAAAATTCAAGTCAAGAAAATGGATTGTCATTGAAACGTCGAGAATAGAGACACGTCACGGAGATAAATTGAAAAAATCCTATTTATAAGTTATGTAAAAAGTTAATTCTCTGTATTTTAATAACTCAATAACACGCCAACCGATTTCAATGATTCTTTTTTTAATCGAAAGCAGGTGCTTGTCATGTGGTCCCACATAAATTTGAACGAGATCTGACTGAAAAGTCGTTTTTGAGACTTTGAAGTCGGTTATTTTTTGTTAGTAAAATTTAGATTATTTTATGTAAGTTTATAGTAGTAAACAAAAGTTAACTTAGAGTTTATTTTTTTCGGAAAATCATCCCTTAAAGATTTAATTTAGGGGAATGAACTTAGTAAGCAACTTCGTCATTTTTTAAGTTAAGAATGGACAGGGAGCAGGAGAGGGAGAAGGAGCGGAAGAGGGAGATAGAGAGGGACAGGGATCGGGAGAGGGAGTGGGAGCGGGACAGAAATCGGGAGAGGGGGCGGGAGAGGAACTGGGAGCGATAGAGGAAGAGGGAGAGGGAGAGGGAAATGTGGTGGGAGAAGAACCTCGAGCGGGACAGGGACAGGGAGTGGGACAGGAAGAGGGAGAGCGAGGGGAGTGAGACAGGGAGCGGGAGAGTAAAAGGGACAGGGAGCGGGAGAGGAAGAGGGCAAGGGGAGAGAGGGAGATGGAGAGGGAGAGGGAGAGGGAGAGGGAAAAGAAAAAAAGTTAATGTTGTTTACTATTCCAAACCCGCTCCCGGAGGAATAATCTGTGATTGTATCGTAAGTTTCAGTATGTAAATTCCTAAATATAAGTACTTCAATATAAATGAACCTGTTTTTAAATTTTCTTTTGTAAGGGATAATAAATAATATGATAAGCATAATTTCCGCGTGCGAAGCTGCGGGCAACAGCTAGTAGTCGATAAACTTACTACTTCGGAACATATATTGCGCGTGGCCTGATACGCACTTGCCTGGTTTTATATTAATAGTTGAAGCAGACAGTTACCTACGCGGATGAATATATTATATTTGGCACAGTTAAACTTGGTGAGGGGAGGGGTAAGGGGAGGAGGAGGAGCTGGGAGAGAGGGAGCGGGGGGGGGGGGGGAGAGAGGGAATTTAATGGTCTCTGATTTGTTAAACCTACCAAAACTATAAAATTAAAAGTAACATTTGTTGTTAAAACATTTGTTGTGCATGTAAAAATGATTATTAGGCGATACGAAGTTCGCCAAGACAGCTAGTGTTAAGTATTTATTTTAATGATGCCAAAGAAGTATAACTTCTCACGCGCGTACGTAAGTACACGTTTATGTTTAGTACAAAATAGTTTTTGAAAGATAATTAATACTGATATACGTTATTAAATTAATACCTTTATTTTTGAAGTTTTCACTTCTACCACGTGTGAACTGCACACATTTTTTTTATTTCTTTGTGATTAATAGAACTTTAATAATATGATAATCCTATTTAAAACTTAAAATTTTGTTAGATATTAATACAATTTCTTATGCCTCCTTTAATTGCAAACTGCTATTTCTTCCTTTTTTCATAAATTTTCTTTTGTTTGTCGGCTTTTATCCTTGTGACACACATTGAACGATTTGGATAGTTTCATTGACGATAACGGTCGTTGATTTGATTATGCCATCTGTTGTACATTCCACTATTGTGTTTAACAGATCGTTGGTTACCCCTCTCATTGCAGTATGCTGGAAGAACAATTTTCATTCATATAAAGGGTTAAACCATATTCTAGTTCGTTTCTATTTATTATGTAATTGATAGAGTCCCAATGTGCATTCCAAATTCGATATGTCGAATGGTTACTTCACATTCATCACTATCGGTAGTCTAATGTAATATTATTTACTTTAACAAATATAATATTATATAATTTTTGCACACATTGTGACTGTGTTATTTAGGACTGTTTCGATAGTTGATGCAAAAATAACTTAACGATTTTAGGCGGTTTTATTTTCATTACTCTACTTCACATTACCATAAATTATATTTTATCAATGTAAGTTGATAAAACTAAGCTTATGTTTGTTGCTATTTTTTGTAACTATAAAATGTTTTAATTTGTTTTAATGACAATTCATAGAACGTTTATATTAATACGACTCTTTAGAAATTACATAAATTTTGATTATTTACATTGTAAAATATAAAAATAAATACTTAAAAGTTATTAAAATATAAATTAATTAAAATAAATGTATGTAACTAGGCTAGGTCCCTGCGGTGTAGTACCTAAAATGGCAGCATTCCCTCGCTGTATAGCTATGCTACTCGTAACATGCTGAGCAAGAAAGCTGCCAGCTCTAGGGTCGCTTGTCATTTCCTTTAATTTTTTATTATTTTCTTTAAAAAGATAGTGAGGGACCCCACGGGCCAAGTTTTTCTACACCGAGTGTTTTAAAGATGTAACTGGATCCTAAATTTCCATATTTGAAATGTTTTGTTTTTTGGCCGCTTCTGCCGCCGCACCTGCTCAGATTTTGCTACCATGAAGATGGGATGGAGCCAATGTATCTACGCATAATATTATATTAATTGAATAAGGAAAAGATATCCCTAAGGAAACCAAGATCGTGTTATCTAGAAGGTACGGTTATAAAAACGAGAATTATAATGAACTTACATTTTGTAGAATATATTCCTCTGTTATTGTAATATTTTTATAAATACCCTTTCTGACATTTTGAATACAATCTTCAACTTCGTCGTGTTTCTTAAATTTTGTCAAGCATACATTGACATCACGTTCAATACCTTTTAGGAACTCAGTTTGGTTGGGAATCGGTCCATACTGTACAGCGGCAAAGTTTTTAAGATGATTTGAATTGCTGGATATGCAATTGGTGACATCAATTAGAATATTTCTCAATATTTCGTCTATTTCCTCCTTACGTTCCTAGAAAAAAAAAACAAAATAATTATAGCATTTAGCTATCTGGAAAAAATTAAGATATTATTCTTCATTTAAAAAATGATCAATTGGTTCGGCAATTATTTTAAATGTCCAATATCCAATATTTAACACTGACACTGACTGACAGCATGATTGTGAATGATTGTAAGTAACCATTATGGCAATAATATACATGTTTAAGGGCCACGAGTTAAGCAATGTGTTTTAATTTGCTTTGCAAGAGTGTAGTTGCTTGGTACAAACAAGGTCTCGTAACTTTCTTTTCTAAATAAGGGACCCTCTTAGGGTCTTATATATTTGCCATTTGGGTTTTACAAGCAGGCTGTGAAATTGTGGGCTCAAAGGGCTACTATAATTTACTTTAGTTAAGAATAGTTAATTTATCACTCCAATTATGTTTTATATAAATAATCTCTCTCTGTTCTCTAATTTTAATTTTACCTTTAGACATTTTTTCACCATGTCACCAGTCTTCATAACATTTTTAATCAGTTCATGAACGCAATATTTCATTTTGACGAAGTGCTCTTCGAATCCCTTGCGGAGATCTTGGGATTTAATCTGTATCTTTGTTATCCAATCTTCAAATTTTTTCGAAGTATTTTTAACTAAGTGTGTGATATACTCCCATGCATTATCAGCCGGTTTTTTAATACTGTTCTATACATCCAAAATGCTACGTTTTTGAAGACCATGTTTGACACTTGTTAGTTCATAACGATGAAATCCTGTAACTTCAGTCGTTTGTTTGCCTTTGATGCACTGAAACCAAAAAAAAAAGCAAATTATTAAAAAAATCACGCAATATTAAACTTCTATTATGTTCTTTGCAGTTGATGATAGGGTGTTTTGATAATATTAAATGAGATGCCTCATAGCCACAACCTCGTTCGTTTATGTGGTTTTGGTCCGAGGCTTGGAACTCTATATGGATAAAGGTCCTGACATCCCTAATCTGAAAAATAAATTATTTACTCTTTAGCAAGGGTTACCTGACACCAAATTAAAACTATAACAAAAAGCAGAGTAACACGCATCTTGCTGTATTGCTTTAATATCTTTGTATGTCCTAACAATGATATTTACTTCAATTTATACGTCGATTTTATCATCAAACCCTTCACAATAATATCCACTTCAAGTTCTCAAATAATTTTATTACATTTAAAAGCCTTTTGTGTAGTTCTTCCAAATTATAGAGTATGATGGCAAGCTTATTAAAGGTTTGTTATTACTTACTCGTATCATATCTATTCAATATTTGTCATTTGGGTTCAGTGTTTTCTCAAGAGCAATTACAGCAAATTATCTTTTAGAGATTTTGCATGCTTTTATCTTTAGATTCCTTATTGTTTGCGTATATAGGTATCATTTTTGTTTTCTTAATTTGTTCTTTTCATGTTTCTTATCTTGCTATAGTAGAGTCCATAATGCGACGGAACACTTTGACAATTAGTATTGCTATCTATTGCAGAAAATTACTAGTAACGTGGCCATCCATAAATTACGTCACACTAATTTCATGACTTTTGACCCCCCCCCCCCCCCCGTCCTTGTCACAGCTGGTCACATTTGTGAGACCTCTTCACCCTAGTGTGACGTTACATGTTAAGTATGAAATTTTACACCTAGAAATTATTAAATTAAAACAGCAGTTCCGAAATAAGTTTTATTTCCATTAATTTTGTTTTTTAATATTTACCTATACATACCAATTATTCGATTTTGAAATGACGTCACGAAATTTAGGAACCCTCCCATCCCTTGTCACACAATGTCACAATACATCGACCCCCCTCCCCCTAACGTGTGACTTAATTTATGGATGGCCCCTAAGGGGGTAAGTGTCGATATTTCAGTGTCGACACTTGATTCATTGAGAAAGTGAGCGTTAAAAAAACGTTTTGTTCAGACGTGCATTGAAAATCAAAGGATTTAACGTAACTAAAAAGTTACGTTGATAAAATAGTGTGCGATTAATGTTTGTACTCCTTAAATATCTACTTAAAATATCTTCCGTTTAATGATTCGATGCCAGCTTAAAATCAGTTGTATGTATTTAAGTTGTATTTCATTTAATCAAAATTCAGTCACATTTTTATCACGAAGAATGCATTAAGTTAGAGTTAACAATTTGATTTTAAAATTCACGCAAAATATCGATAAGAACATTTTTCATAATGTCGATAAGAACAGCAATTGCCATGTCTGGCAATATTTTTGCATTTGAGTTGTCAAAGTGGTGCCTCGAATTATAAATACATATAGGTACATAATTTCTACAGTTATAATATTATTTCTCTGTGTAATGAATATTTTTGTTACTTTTATGAAGAATTTGTAGCATTGTTGAATATATTGTGCATGTAGGGCATTCTAATGCATTTTAGTTTTTATCATCTCTGTATATAATTATAAAATACAATCTTTAATAGCAAATAGTTTTTTGAAAAAATCAAGATTTTGGTCTCTGGCAGTTAAAAGAAACTTAAAGACGGAAGTGAATTGTATGTATGCTTTATTTGACCTCCAAATAAAGTACAATAATTAGCTTAAAAGTTAAATATTCAGAATAACAAGGAGTTGCTATTGAACGTTGTAAAGACAGAGGATGCAGAGCAGCTTCCAATTTCCATGACGAGTTTGGCAGTACTGATCCCAGCGCTGAGCAACTGAGAGCCAGCGCACACGTCGAGCGCCGCCGGGAGAGTCGCTATAGCTAGGTTGATGCGACTGATCTGTTAAAAAAATAAACAATATATTAGTCAAACTGTATCTTATTTACCAGCAGTGCCAGCGTTAGAGCAACTAACGCTCTAGACAAGAATATTGTGGCGTCCACATAAAAATATAATAATCGAGCTTTTTTGTTGTGGATGGCTATTTCCTTATCATTATAATGAATATTACAACATTATTAGGCAGGCCAACGAGCAAACGGGACACTTGATGGTAGATCATTGTCATCTATAAACCTTTATAGCCGTCATCTAAGAGTCATCTATGAAAGTCAGTCTATGAAACCCTGACCATAAGCCATGATATCTATGAGCCATGGACCGTCTTTTTGGACGATACTATGTCATGCAGAAGGAAACCATGACGCTTCAGATGTTATGAATGAATTGTAACTGGTACTCACTGCTAATCCACTCTGCGTTAAAAAGACAGCTCCCTTCACTTCAGATTGTAGTGCCACAGAACCAAGGCAGGCGCCGGTCGCAAGGATGTTGCCACTGTTGACTTCTGTGCACTTCTTGAGATCCTCCATGGCACCGTTGGAGAATTCAATGGCATCACTGGAAAGTGTTCTCAGATTTTGCACCATTTCTTGCACGTCTTTCATTCTCTCGTCAGCACAGTTCCTTGCTTTAACTGCGGCTTCACCAAACATAGCATCGGCTTCTTGTCTTCGTGACTAGAATAAAACCAACTAGTCAAAAATCAAAAAAGTTTGGGTATTGTTTAGGAATTTCGTCAAGAAGTTGACTTTAATTCTAATTATTCTGTGACTTACTCTTATTAATCTACGAGTTACTCTTTAAATCTAAGCAGACCTATACGAATCGATTAGCTGTAAATGGAATATTATTATGCCAATGTGTGCTAAAGATTTAGTTAATCTTTTTTTTTCAGTTAATGCTCGAACAAATGAGTATGTATGTATGTATGATAATTTTTGAGATTTTGTCTAGGTATTAAGCAATTGAAAAGCTTTATACATACATCAATACAAGCCCTGACAGCTTCGCCTGCGCCGGCAAACTTGTCAGTAACCTTGTTTATTGCTTCAGTGATGCGGTCTCTTAGGTCTTTCATGTCACTAACTAGTTTTTCTCCGAACAGAGCTGCTTGGTTCTGTAGGCCTTGTGTAAAAGATCCAATCGATTCCATGGCTTGCTTAGCTGCCTGCTGGAGATTTTGAATCAATTGTTCTACTAGTTTTCTGTAAAAAAAAATATTTCCACTTACGCGTACCTTCGATACTTAAAGCTGGAAGTTTAGTTTAATTGGCTATTAGACAATTTTTGGAAAAATATTTAAAAATTTTCGTAGTTTTATTTTATACCTCTTACAATATTTATTTTTCTCATAAAAGTTTTATTTAGTAGGAAAAAAATAACTTTTAATCCATTAATTTTAAATTCGCGCAAAAATAGTCCGCCATCTGTCACTTGCTGGCTGTGACGTCATATTTCAATTAACAAAAGTTTACGCTCTAACTCTGAAGATATTTTAAGTGAAAAACTTACACCTTTTTCACTGGAATTATGAAAATGACAAGCTACAAGACGTGTGCAGTGCCTATGTGTAGAAGTACTACAATTAAACCTGACAAATTGTTTATACCTACACGTTCCTTAATGCCCTCAACATCGAAAGCAGTGGTTACAATTAGCACGTCGAGACCCATAGTTAACATCTGTTATCAGCAATATTCTTTTGTGAGGACCACTTTGATGTAAGTATTTAGAAGAAATCAACTTAGCCTCTGATTTACTAAAAAAACAAATTAAACCTAACCTAATATTGTTCATAAACATAACCTATAAGTAATTTAAAATCATTAGTAATATGGTGTCGTTTGTGGGGCGTTGAGGAAAAACTTAGAAAAAAATCCCCCTGTGACCTTGCTAAGTAGCAAGACTGACCAATTTTACTTTATTAATTTCAGTACTTACAAGGAGGTTTTTGCATTCTGAAACTCGGTAGAGCAAAAGTCAGGGTTACACGCAAAGAAATTTGCGACCATAAATGAATCAACTATAGGCAAATTCGCACTGTCAGCTTTTGTATAGCCTGACTCCATTTTACAAAACCTCTCAAAAGCAGAAATCAAAATATATCTTATTAATTTTCTCAGTAAATTGCACAGTGCACACGATATAGTTAGTAGTAGACGCTTTATTTTTTGAATTGTGACGTCATAACATGCTCAATCATGGCCGCCCCCGTTTCGGTTCTCGTATCCACAGGTAAAAAAACTCAAATCTATTTTTCAAAAGTAAAAATATTTACAATTTATTTTCATGCAAGAAACGTATTGTATAATTATTGTTAACCATTATGCAACCATATATAACACATTTCATATTTTACCGTGACAACTGTCAAATAGCCAATTGTCATTGTAAACGTGCCTAGACTTAAACATGAATCAACAATCAAAATATTCGGTAAGAAACATAAGAAATTAAAAATTAATAAAAGAAAATTATTACTTTATAGCGATAACCAATAAGACTTCTAGATAAGTTATTATGTTCGACTGAATGATAAATCGATCTGACCTGGTATTCCCCAGAATATCGACCTGTCGCTTCTGTATTATTACAGCGTTATCATCGGGGTTTGCCGGAGTGCTGGTACAGAGGCATACCTAAAGAAAACATATTACGTATAAAAAATAATTACAAAAACAAATTTATAAAATTTCTTGTTTGTGTTGTTGGTCGCTGAGGACATTTCTGGTATGGAGCTGAGAGCGGCAGTTACATTATGATACCCCTGGTTTCTATGAAAAAAAAACAAATAATCAGAATTTTACCCAGAAAAAATAACAGACTTCAATATAACTCAAAAACTACTCGTCAGATCTAGTTCAAATTTAAGTGGAACCACATGACAATCACTAGCTTTCGATTAAAAAAAGAATCATCAAAATCAGTTCACCCAGTCAAAAGTTCTTAGGTAACAAACGTAAAAAAATACAGTTGAATTGAATACCTCCTCCTTTTTTAAGTCAGTTAAAAAATTACACCATGCTTAGGGTACTACGTATACATTCAGCCATTTATGATATTAGAAAAGAACAAACGCGCAAAGAGACATAATTTAAAAAAAATCGTTATGAAAGGGATAATAATACCGGTCATACCGGTGTCGCATTTTTATTACTATGAAAAAGTGGAATGGAAAAAAGAAGAGCCCATATTATATGAAGAGGCATCAAATAAACTGGAGGATAATGATATTGGACGAGACAATATATATCTGGAACATTAGTCTATTTTTGCTTATTATAAGCTTTAACAATAAGTATAATTATATATTGAATCCACGAAAACTACTGCCGATAAACTGCTTCGCAGTTTGGCAGACTTGTAAAGCATGAAATTTTACTTGTTTATTTAAATATACAAATAAAAAAAATACATTACACCAAAATTTATCGTAATAGCAAAATTCAATAACTCACCAGCCCCAACAGAACGAATAAAAGTGCGATTTTCATTTTTTAAATTTTAAGTTAATTCACGGTAGTCCTTCCGATGAACTGTAACTTTGAGAAGAATTCATGGTTTTTATAGTACATTCTTGCAAAATGCAATCATTATCAGAACAAATAGATTTATCTTATCGCATCCATGGGATTTTATGTAAATAGTTCGGGCAAACAGTCATAGTCTAATTTACTATCGTGTTGTTTAATTCAGCTCTGCTAATTATCATATATGCCAAAAGTGAAATACTCTTAGGTGCTTTACCTTTCAGTTTATTTCGTAACTATAAAATTTATTGCTCTCATCTGCCGTCCTAATATGCATATTTAATCTTCTTACCTAGCTGTAAATAAGATACGCTTTATTTGTTAAAGGTACAGTTTTGGCTGTAAATGCGTAGGGGGCGTTTTTTTATGTAAATTACTGAAAACCCAGCATACAGGCTTTCTGATGGTAAATGGTCATCATCACCTTAAACATCAGAGACGCGATGCAAGTTAAGAAAAAAATGAAGAAAGAAAGAAAGAATTGGCTTTCAAACTAAGACAAAAAAATATTTTATGGAAAACAATACAATGACAATTTTTTTTTATTAATTTTTATTTAAAGTATGTAATATCCAAGTCATTTTTACAAAACTAGAAAATGGACTTGGCGGCTTTTATGGCAGAAATTCCACAAACATTTGCTAACTCGCTTTTTGCTACTCAACGTCATAGGAATTAAGAAAGTATTTGCTGATATGGCTTCAACCCACTAACGCCCCATATCGAGCACGGTCTCTTCTCTTGAGGAGGCCTAGAACATACCTACTCCACCACGCTGCTCCAGTGTGGATTGGTGCAGGTGTTGGTTGGTGGTCACAACTTACCCAGGAACGATTTCCGCCTCAGCCTATGACCATCTTAGAATCATGTGTTGATAAAAGTACCAACTCATTTAACTTTAAACCCGTTACTTGTAATCAAATTATACAAAGTTTCAATTCGATAAATGTTAAAAAGTCAAGTGATATCTGGGGTCTTTCTACAGTTGTAGTTAAATCAATAATCAACTCAATAGCCCCCCATTTAAGTTTTATTTTTAATAAATGTGTTGAAGATAGTATTTTTCCCAATCTTATGAAACATGGGAAAATAATACCGGTTTTTAAATCTGGAGATAAAAACGACCCAACAAATTTTAGACCAATATCCATCTTACCAGCCCTCAGTAAAATTTTCGAAAAAATTATCTACAACCAACTACTATCGCATTTTTCTACAAACAAATTATTTCATATTAATCAGTTTGGTTTTTCAAAAGGGAAAAACACCACTGATGCAGGCATCGCACTTCTTAAACACATTTTTAATGCTTGGGAGGATAAGCATGATGCTATCGGTATATTCTGTGATCTCTCAAAGGCATTCGATTGTGTTGATCATAATATATTAATAAACAAACTTAGGCATTATGGTGTCTCAACACAATCAGTTAGTCTTATAAAATCTTATTTATCTGAACGTAGTCAAAAAGTAGTTATTAATGGAATAGAGTCACCTGGAGTGCACATGACCATGGGTGTGCCCCAGGGATCAATATTAGGACCACTGCTATTTTTAATATATCAATGATCTTCCTTATTTCACTAAGGACATGTGTGAAACGGTATTGTTTGCTGACGATACTTCTCTAATTTTTAAAGTAGATAGGAGGAAAAAATGTTATGACGACGTAAATAATACTGTTTCGCAAGTATTACACTGGTTTACATGTAATAACTTGATGTTAAACGCGAAAAAAACTAAATGTGTCAGATTTGCCTTACCTAATGTGAAACAGATCCCAGCTCAAATTGTCCTAAATAAGGAAGTATTAGAACTAGTAAATTCTACAACATTTCTCGGCATTACCATAGACTCTCGACTACAATGGGGTCCTCATATTGAAGCCTTGTCAGGGAGGCTCAGTTCCGCTGCTTATGCAGTTAAGAAAGTAAGGCTCTTAACTGATGTAGAAACAGCAAGATTAGTTTATTACAGCTACTTTCATAGTATAATGTCCTACGGTTTGTTGTTGTGGGGCTCAGCTGCAGATATTGAGTCAATCTTTGTATTACAGAAAAGAGCAGTTCGCGCTATTTACAACCTCAGGCCTAGGGACTCTCTTAGAGAACTCTTTAAAGAAATCAATATACTAACTCTTAGTTCACAATACATTTTGGAAAATATTATGTATGTTAAAAAATACTCCGATACTTTTCTTAAAAAGAGTGATGTTCACAATATTAACACAAGGAATAAGGCTAGACTGATTGTGCCTAGTTTTAGACTCAACAAAACTGGTGGCTCGTTCATGGGTAGATGTGTAAAAATCTACAATAAAATCCCGTTAGAATTAACAGAAATGCCATACTGTAAATTAAAAACTCATGTAAAAGGTATTCTCATGAAGAAAGCATATTACAAAGTTGATGAGTATTTAAATGACAAGACTGCTTGGACATGAGTTTTTTTTTTTTTTTTTTTTAATTAAATAATGTAATAAGTAGTAGTAAGTACTGTCTGTAACTGTGAGTAGGAAAAAAAATAATCCCGGGAGTTTCTTGCCGCTTCTTCTACCGGGACCACTCACGGTAGGGATTGGTTGAAGCGATGGCGTTGAGTGACTTTCGAAAAGTGTTTGTAACAAACCTACTTCGAATAAACTAATTTCATTTCATTTCATTTCATTTTATCCAAATGAAGTAGGTACCTTTTAACTTCAAAACGCATTGGAAATTATATAAAACAAAATAAAAATATGAAGGCATTAGAGCTAGAGTCACAATTTCAGAAATATAAGTATACTTTGACGACCCTGTAGCCTAGTTGCTAGCGACCCTGCCTGTGAAGTGAGGGGTCCCGGTTTCAATTCCCGGCCGGGGCAGACATTTAAGTGATAGATAAACATTTGTACCTACTCGGGTCATGGGTGTGATTGTGGTGTGTTATATGTGTCGGCCATGCTACCTGCGACACAGGCAATAACCTACTGCGGGGTTATCAGTGTGTTACCGTTTATTTATTTATTTTTATGCTAATATACCTATAGGCTCTCCACCAACCCGCACTGGAGCAGCGTGGTGGAGTATGATCTAGGCCTCCTCAAGAGGAGAAACCCATTCTCAGTAGTGGCACAGTAAAAATATAATATTATAATAAAAATATTATGAGTAATGGGCTATTAATGGATTGAAGCCAATATAATATAGGCTATCAAAATTATAACTGAAAATTTTTGGCGATTTTTTTTCCCTTGGATGCTGTAGTCGCTTTACTATGTACCTTACTTCGGCGGTGCGTCCCGCTACAAATAGCGCAATGAAAAGTAAAAATTACGTAATATTACCAACTCGCTACACTCCCCTCTGTACAACCCGCCTTGGTGTCCCCTACCTATATATTTAGGGAGAATAGGTAGATGTTCAGGCAATAGGTATCGGTTTGCTCAGTCAGTTTGTTTTTGCAATAACATGAGAGAAACAAAACGTCATTGTGTATATGGATTTTTTTATCTCAATAAAATTACCCACACTTAGTGTTTATGTACTTTGTGATTACCCAGTAGGTACATGTAATATTATGTCGGTACATAAATTTATTATCCTCAATCAATGATATTGTATGTATAAAATATAATTATGTAGAGTTAAGTTTAAATATATATCATATTTATTTATTTATTTATTTATTTATTTTTGTACACGAAGGAAATCTCACACAAAACAACAATGATGACACAATTTGCACAAAGGAACTGCTTATTTCTTTAAGAAATCTCTTCCAGCAGCCCTGTGAGAAGGAGATAGTCATTAGATGGTAGACAGAACGTGTACCTATAAATAATCACTAAAAACTAAACTAGAAATACATATCTTTATTACATATACTATATATATAATATATATATATTCATTTATATATATACATATATTTATATTTACATATACATTAAAATTGATATTTTATAATATATACACAAATAATCTATACTATAATAAAACTCAAAGGGCAAATTTACTGTACATTTAATATTTTTTTAAAATTTTGACTAGGGGGCACTTCAATAACGTGTTAGAGCATAAAAATATTTTTTTTAGAATTATTGTCTGTCTGTCTGTCTGTCCGGGCATCACATGAAAACCCTTGAACGGATTTCGATGAAAATTGGTAAAGTTGTTACTAATACTCCGGGTCATATTTTAGGATACTTTTTATCCCGGAAAATTCAAAGGTTTTCCCGGGAAACGGGATGAAAGTTTGTATGGAATATTTTTAAAACATCAACCGATTTGCTTCAAATTTGCCGCAAATGTTCCTTGCTTAAATTAATGAAACATGTATTTTTCAGTTTTTCAAAATTTTGCAAAAAAAAAGAAAAAAATACAAATTAATGTGAATATTGCTTATTTTTCAAAACCCGCTCCTGGAGGAATCCTTTGTGATTTTATCGTGGGTTTCAGTATATAAATTACTAAATATAAGTACTTTTCAATATAAATTCACCGCTTTTTAAATTTCCTTCTATAAGAGGTACAAATAAGGTAAAACATAATTTCCGTATGCGAAGCTGCGGGCAACAGCTAGTACAACATAAATATTATACAGATATTTACAATCTTTGAGTCAGTAGATTGTGTTAATGAGCGTAATATAATAATCATACAGTTAAGGAAAAATAGTCATCATAATTTATTCAATAACCACATAATGAATAATTCTGTCGTCTGTAATTGTAGACTTTTCCTAAATGACTTCATTCACCATCACCATTAACCATCAGGTGGGATTGTTGTAATATTTTATTTATGCCTCCACGACAATCCCTTTGTAGCTTCAACCCATTAATGGCTCACTAATGAGCACGGGTCTCTCCTCTTGAGGAGGACTAGAGCATACTCCACCACGCTGCTCCAGTGCGGATTGGTGGAGGGGTTAGTAGCCAACCTGAGTGTCGGAAGTTTTCATACCGCCCGAGGGTCTCCGCCACGCCATCTTATATTACACCTGGGATCGACGACGGCTTTACATGCCATGTCATAGCGCTTCGGGAATACCTGAGATGGAATGGAATTACAATTTGTCTGTTAATTGCAGCCTCAGGCCTCAGATCAGTAAAAAGATTGATCTGAGATTGCAGCAATACGCTTCACTAAAGGCACACGTAACATGAAGTAGGTTATGTGATATGTCTCAAGGCTGCGGTAGTAAGTCAACAGATAGTTATCAGTGTTTACAAAGTTTGAACGATTACGCTTTGAGTGGAATGAAAGCTAATTAGTGTTAATGCCGCAACTCAGAGTCACTAATGGTTACTTATATCGCTCATTAGTAAAGAATCAACGTACAAATTTTGTTCTAAGGAGCGATTTAAGTAACCATTAGTGACTCTGAGTTGAGCATGTTATGAAGTATGAGTAATACACAAATACTAATAGTTAAAATATGCTACAAGTGGCTACAAGTAAATAATTATGCTCGCATTGAAAACTATTTCTGACTATTAGAAAGGCAGGTTTCAATGATTTCTAGGGATAGTAAAATGCAACGTCCATAAAAATAAAATAGTCCCCAAATTAAATTACGGCGGAAACTAGTTAAAAAATAAGCAGGTTCATTCATGCATCTGATTCAATTTATAACCTACTTTAGAATAAGTGCAAAATATAATTAAATTTGTTAATTAGTGGTTTCCGCGTGATATTGGCACAAACGTACAATTTTAGACAGGCAGGCAGACAAGCAGACAAGAAATTCAGATAAATAATAATGTGTTTTGCCTCAAGAAGTATTATTATCTGTATCAAAGAAGTATCAAAGAACTGGCTCTCAATTTTCTTAGAAAAAAATAGCAAATATTATTATTATTGTAGTGATTATTACAAGAAAATAATTATTTATGGAAGGTTGCTGGCCAAGAAAAAGAATGAAAGAACTGGCTCTCAAGTTTCTTATTATAAAAAGTAGCAAATATTATTAATATTGTAGTCATTATTATAAGAAAATTATTAGGCATCGAAGGCTGCTACATTTTGACGCTGAAATATCGCAATCATTAAAATTTAAAAATTGTATTTAGAATTCACAAACTTTGACGTTTATAATATTAGATACTAGAAGAAGGATAGAAAAGGCAATTATTTTTACAATATTATCATTATAATCGTGGTTGCTGCCACACGATCTAGTCTACCTAAGTGCTGTGCAGAAGGAATTCGCTGGAACAGGCACGTCAGCGGTGGATACTAGTGCGGGAGTACTGCGTGGTCGTCCCTATGGAGGCGTGGCGCTGCTGTGGCGTAAGAGAGCTTTTTCCTCAGTGTCTATAGTAAAGTGTAATAATGCGAGGCTGTGCGCGATAAAATGTAAAATACGTGAGTTGACGATGTTAATATTCTCTGTATATATGCCTACGGACTGTGCTGATAACCTACCAGAATTCACTGACTGTTTGAGTGAAGTCAATGCGGTGGTTCAGGACAGTGGAATAGGTATGGTTTTTGTATTAGGGGACTTTAATGCCCATCCAGGCGAGCAATTCTTTGAGGAAATGCAACTATTTTGTACGGAACAACAATGGTTTTGTGTGGATTACGATATGTTGCCAAACAATGGGGAGTCGTATACATTTAAGAGTGATGCCCATGGCTGTACACGTTGGCTCGACCATTGTCTGGTAACAAGTATGGCTAAGGATTACGTCCAAAATATAATAATAAATAATGACGTGTCGTGGTCTGATCACTATCCCTTAGAAATTATTTGTGATCTTAAACCCGTATCTACTCGCTGTGACATACCTAAAGGTTGTTACAGTGATAAGATAATTTGGGGGCGAAGGGATAGTGATCAGGCGACGCTTTTCACGGAGTATTGTAATGAAAAGTTGGGCAATATTGTATTTCCTGCGGAACTCACGGATTGCTACAACACAAATTGCCAAAGAACTGAACATAGGCAACTCATTGATAGGATGTACTCGGAGATAGCTTGCATACTACAAAATGGGGCTATTTTAAGCCATAAGGCTATCTGGCGAAATAAAAAAGGGTACGTTACCGGGTGGAACAAGCATGTGGCGCCCCTGCACGCGAAAGCTCGTCTGTGTTTCCAGTCTTGGGTAGAGGCGGGGAAGCCAAGTAGGGGAGTCATATATGACGATACGTGTGAGTCCCGTAGGCTCTTCAAAAGAAAGCTGAAATGGTGCCAGGATAATGAGGAACAAATTAAAATGGACAGGTTGGCTGAGGCCCATGACACCAAAAATTTCGGTAGGTTCTGGCACCAGACAAATAAATTGAATGTTCGGGCGAGCCTTCCCGTGGAGGTGGGAGGCACAAGTGGACACCAAAACATAGCCAATATGTTTAAGGCACATCTCAAAGTTGAGCCACCGAGTACATCCTATCAATTAGAGGACGTAGCTCGGGACATCGTGGACGTACGAGAGGATAGGGTGCGCTTCTCATCATGTGAGGTTAGTAGTGCTGTAAAGCGTATGAAGCGTGGTAGATCTCCGGGACACGATGGCCTGAGTGTCGAGCATCTACGTCATGCTGGGGTGCACCTACCGGGGGCCCTAGCCATGCTCTACAATATCAGTATTGACCATAGTTATCTGCCAGAAACAATGATGAAGACAGTGGTTGTACCTCTGGTGAAAAATAGGACGGGTGATGCAGCAGACAGATCTAATTACAGGCCAATATCCCTTGCGACGATCATAGCGAAGGTGCTGGACAGTTTGCTTGATACGCAATTAAATAAATCCATGAAGATTCATGACGCACAATTCGGTTTTAAGCCCGAGTTGTCAACTGAGAGCGCGATATTGTGTCTCAAGCAGACTGTCCGCTACTATACTGACAGAAAAACACCGGTTTATGCATGCTTTCTGGATCTGTCTAAAGCATTTGACCTGGTGACATATAAAGTTCTATGGCACAAACTTAGAACCGAGACCAATTTAAGGCCAGAACTGTTATCATTGTTTCAGTACTGGTACGGCAATCAGTTAAATGTAGTGAGGTGGGGAGATGCAATGAGTGACCCCTACAAACTGAATTGTGGAGTAAGGCAGGGAGGGCTGACGTCGCCGAGGCTTTTCAACCTCTACGTCAACCAGCTGATAGAGAGGCTCAGTAGGGCGGGTGTTGGATGCTCGATTGATGGAGTTTGTATTAACAACATCAGTTATGCTGATGACATGGTCCTGCTGAGTCCCTCAGTCAGTGGCCTCCGAAAACTTTTGAGAATTTGTGAGGAGTATGCCGGGGTACATGGACTCTGTTATAACGCGAAAAAGAGCGAGATCCTTGTTTTCAGGGGGAAAAACAAACCTTTGAATTTTAAACCCATTTTTACGCTGTGTGGATCCCCCCTGGAACAGGTGACTGAGTTTAGGTACCTCGGACACATAGTTGACGAGCGTCTCGAGGACGACGGGGACGTAGAGAGAGAGCGACGGGCGATGTCGGTCCGAGGCAATATGTTGGCCCGCAGATTTGCACGATGTAATAAGCAGGTAAAGTTGTCGCTCTTTAGAGCATATTGTCAGACTTTTTACACGTGCAGTCTGTGGGTGGACTATAAGCAGCGACCCTCAGAGCCCTTCGCGTGCAGTACAACAATGTGCTGAGGGCGGTTCTGGGTAAGCCGCGCTACTGTAGTGCGTCCGCCATGTTTGCAGAGGCTCAGATGGACGATTTTTACGCAGTCATCCGCAAGCGTGTGGCGTCGATGATGAGACGGGCGGCGGATAGCAGTAACACCCTCCTCAGCACATTGGCGTACAAATTAGACAGCCCTCTCTGGGCCTACTGGAATGGTGTACACATGCTTGCCAATAGGCGTTTGTGTACATAATATATAATTTTTTAGTTTTCTTTGTTTAATTTTAATACTAACGTAGGCTAAGTTTGTTTTAATACTAACCCATGTGCTGTTTTTAGATATGTAACTACCTAACATAGTGTTAAGAATAATGTAGACTAACCCAAAATATGGACTCTTGGTCTGAAATAAAGTATTTATTATTATTATTATTATATTATAATGGATTATTTAAAAAAAAATAATGAGATTGTGATGGAATATATCAGTTGAATAATAATAGCAAGTCTTAAATAATAATAGCCTGTTAAATATCAATAGCAACTGTTTTGGATGTGGATGTTGCTTGTAAAGGCACGGTTAGCTATGTCAGGTGTCTAATTTTAAATACGTTTTCCTATATTATGTTGTTTAACACATTTGAATATTGGGAGCTCCGACACTTACGAAGAACATGCTGTAGGAATACTTGGACTAATCTTAATATATATAAATTACGTGTCACGTTGTTTGTCCGCGATGGACTCCTAAACTACTGAACCGATTTTAATCAAATTTACACACCGTGTGCAGTTTGATCCAACTTGAAAGATAGGATAGCTTACATCTCAAAATAAAAAAAAACTTTTAACAGAACGAAGTTTGTCTGGGCAGCTAGTTTAGTAATAAATGACTACAACTGAAAACTAAAAGATGTCGTTAGTGTAGTGTGTCGTGTTGTGAAAGGAAAACGATCGAGACGTATGGTAGACAGGCTTATCTATCACTAGCTTATACCCGCGAATTCGTCTGCGTGGACTTCAGAATCGGTTTCTTAAAAGAAGTGTATCATTAATATTATAATGTTTTATTTTGTACATCTGAATTGTCACTGTGATGAAAAACTGACTGTAAATTGTACCTCTTATCCCTCAGGAACAGGTATATTTCTCGGGATAAAAAGTAGCCTATCCAGTAAGTTACGTTAAAAGTTGTTCATGTGCCGAATTTTATCCATATCCATTCAGCCGTTTATAATATTTGTAGCGTAAATTGTCACCTGTCAAGAGTCTCTCCCCGTCGCGTCGCCGCAGTCTCACCGTGACCACGATCCAAGTAACTAGGTCGAAGTATCGGTATTAAGTCGGCAGTTGGCGGTAATTTACATGAGTGTACAAGACTACCAACCGAGATTACTGAGACAAGTGGCGATTGCTCGTGAGGCGCTTAACATCTGCCCACAGTAATGATACTACGTGACGACCACGACCGCTCTGACAAGAGCGATACGACAAAGAAGAAGAGGAAGAAATTACCAATCGTAAGTACCCGTTGCATTTGAAATGTTCGGTTTCCGCGATGATATAAGTTTAGAATCATTTGAAGTACCTGTGGCGATCAAATTGTTATAGGTAAGATAGATTTCAGTCACAGACACGATACTTCCATCCGTCTTCATTCCTAAAAAGTTACATTTATTTCTCACATTTTATTGATTTTAAACACTTATCGAATAGTAATTCAGCAAAAGAGAAAATTCCTCGCTCGAGGATCGCAACGCCTGAAAATGTGTAATAGCATAAACTGCGATATATTACAATTCAAAACTATTGTTAATGTTCAATGTATCTAATTATTGACAGTAAATGGAGAACTGATCCAACGGATTAAGTGGGAAGTCAAAATCAAATCTTCGTCTCCCCACAGGCACAGGGGAAAACCTAAAAATGTACAACATTCGCTTGACAAACAAAAATAAACCAGTAAGTGATTTGCCTTACGTTCACTAATAGCTAAGTGAGCGTACAACCATTTTGCAATGCACTGCCAAATTGAGCTACTTTTTAGAAACAACCGCCCACTAAATATTATTTTTACAACCTGTACAGCAAATATAATTTTTATTTCTATTTATTATATACAACATTGAAGGGGAAATGTTTGTTTACATTTATTTAATATACATTATTTTCTAAATATTGCCCCTTATTTATGTTATAATGAAATATGCTGCGCCCCCACGTTCAGTTTTAAAGTAGATTTTCTCTACTTGTGTCGCTAAATACTTAGTTGCAACCAATTGCTACGATTTCCTAGGTACGTACAATCAGTTACGAATGTTATGATAATATGGATGGCTCATTTTACGTTATTACGTACGATGTGTTATGTAAAATTCATTATATCGCCAATAGAGGTAGTATCATGGTCCATTCCAGATAATTAGTGTTCTGATCTGATCTAATCCAGATGAAGTTGTCAAGAAATGTGGTTTCTTAACCCACTTCAAATAAGGAGAAGGTTCTCTATTCGGTTGTATTTTTAATGTTTGTTACCTGTACGTTAGTATATTAGTTCATTGTTGTTACCTCAGAACTGCGTCATATAACAGCCGATTTGGGAAGTGTTTTTTTTATTTGAAAGAGTAGGTATATTTTCAGATTTCTACTCACAACACAAAGACATAAACACATACATCTAGATTGAGAACAGAAATTCAAATTATGGTATTATGTATTGTCGTATGTTTCTCGAAGACTTAGGGCCCTCGCCGACGACGAATTTTTGTAGCGATGCAGTAGCGAATTAGCGATGCTGTCGCGCGTCCGCATCGATACAGCGGCGAAGCGGTCGCTAGCTGTGTGCCCTCGCCCACGGGCCGAGATTCAGTCGCGATACAAACGCGATTCAGTAACGGCACCATGGTAACTGCGATCGCTACAGTTGCAAGATACCGATGTCGTCCGACACGGTCGCGCGTTGAATCGATACAGTCGCGATGTTGTAGCGCGTTAGTAGCGCGTTGGCATCGCTTCTGTAGCGCGTTGCAAATGCGACCAAGCGTTAGTAGCGATGCTGTTGCGTGTTCATGAAACGCGCGACAGCATCGCTACAAAAAGTCGTCGTCGGCGAGGGCCCTTATGTTTTTGAAGTCGGTTACATTTTTCCGTAAAATTTAAATTATTTAAATCGCTTGTACTGGTACTGTTAATCGCGTGTTACGGGGGGCTGTTACTAGCACTTATAACTAAAATTTTCACAATCTACAGAGCGTAAAATTAGATTCTTTAAGAAATCCCACAGTGAATTTAACCATTCTGTACCCAATCTTTCCCCATTCACGTAGTGTCGTAGAGTTTTGTAAAGAGATACGCGTGACTTGAATTTGTAATACATTCGTCGTACGTCAGCGTTGCTTAATTGTATAAATTTTAGTTGGCTAGTTTTTCTTTGCAGCTCAGAAATACATAAAGGTGTTAAACTAATCCACAGTAATTTTATTGTACTATTATTTTTTTCAATTTATTTTCGTTACTTTTAGTGTCATATTAATCGGATAAAATGGTATTACTATGGATATTTTTAAATGATTATAGATGCACTTCGCACGAGCAGAACATAATTAAATAACTAACAACAACAACAACAACAACAATACTCTTTATTGTACACCAATATACAGTAATAACTTAAAGGTATAGCTAGAATGGTAGGTACAACAGGCGGCCTTATCGCTAAAGAAGCAATTTCTTCCAGGCAACCTTAGGGAAGAGGACAAATTAATATAGAGACAGTGTAGTGATGTACGAGTGCTAACTTTAATGTCTATACATTTTTTTATTGGAGTGTGGTTTATATCAGCGTATCGCATCAAGAAAGTCGCTTTGATTAAAATGTGAGTGATGTTAATAGTTCATCCTATTTAGAGTAATAATTTTTAACCAATTTTTAAAAAAGGAGGTTCTGTTTTCGGCCCTTTTGTAAATCCATGCACCTAATATTGTATGTATGCAGGCCGTAATCTAATGTTTTAATATAATTGTGAATTAAATCTAATGTAAACTTGTCGTCAAACAGTCGTACTGTCGTAAAACATTATTGATATCGGATTTTCTTCGTCAAGAATAAATACAGTCTTCCTGATTACTGAGAAATTTCCTCAGGAAATGGACGCACACAATCACATATCCGTAACTATTTTACTACTGCGGTATAAATAACTTATACCTATAGACACTGTACTGTACACTATACTGTGATCAAAAAGTAAGGTGAATTTGTTTATATAATGTAAATTCTTTATTTATTCTTCCAAATCAATTTCATTCCCTTCAAAGTAATCCTCGTCCGATAAAACGCACTTTTGACAACGCTTTTTCCAGTCCTCGAAACAGTCGGAATAGTATTTTTTCGGTATAGCCTTCAAGACCTTCTTCGATTCGGGGTTTTATCTCCTCAATCGTGTCAAAACGACGTCCCCGCATTGGCCGTTTGAGCTTGCTAAATAGCCAGAAGTCGCATGGAGCCAAATCAGGCGAATACGGTGGTTGCGGTGGTCCTGATAGTCAGACATCAAAGTTTCACACACATCAACGCGACGCTTTTTTTCCAAAAAATTGAGCGATTTTGGCACCAATCGAGACTTGACGCGTTTGAAACACAAAAAATCCTTCAAAATGGCTTGGGCTGAGCCAAATGATATTCCAACACTATCAGCGAGGTCTCTAATTGTCAATCGACGATTTTCAAGCACCAAATCTTTGATTTTTTGGACGTAGCCCTCGACTGCCCTCGTCGGTAGACGTTGATGGTCGTCCAGAGCCCGGTTCGTCTTCAACGCGTTCTCGGTCCGCTTTGAACTCGTTGTACCACTAATAAACGTTTTTTTGTGCCATAGTTTGATCACCAAAGGCCTTCCGCAACATTTTCAACGTGTCCGCACAAGAATATTCGTTCCACAAACAAAATTTGATGCAAGTTCTTTGCTTAACAAAATCACTCATTGAAAAAATCGAAAAATTTACTTTTGGTTGTTTACAAAAACACGTGTAACTCAGAGATAATCAAAGCTTTTGACAAAAAGACGCTTGGCAAATGTTATAGACAGTCGTACCAACCTAGGAAAAAAAATTTACCTACCTTCCTAATGCCCGGGAGTTTTAAATGACAATTTCACCTTACTTTTTGATCACAGTATTATATGTATATACTAGACAGGCTGTTTAGTACTAAAAGTTTGGACACCTATATGTAGACACCAAATGGTGCCAACGCATTTTATAATTGGTAAATAACTATATTTTACTTACATTTTTGAAAATTATTTAGTGCAAAATATTTGATATCCGCCATTTTGAACTGGACTTGACCGAACCATGGAGCATTGATATATAGAAGGAGCGCCATCTCATATGAAGGGAAAGTGTCCCGCTGTTTAAAGAAAATAGAGGTTCCAATAATGGCCATTTCTGAATGGCGCGGGCGCTAGTGTGATACAAATAGCGAACCATGAACATAACTGTTGTAGACGGAGTGAAGTTTGCCTAGTGATTAGAGCACCGCAGTGCCACCCGTAATTTTACGCGTTTTCACGGACACTTTTCATATACAGAATTACAGAAATGGCATTCCTTCTCCTCTATTTTCCATGGACCGAACGAAGCGCTGTCACAGAGTATTAAAAATGCTTGAAAAATGTGACACGCATTTTGTTTAGAACAGCCCGTCTATATATTTAAGTCTATGGTTATACCACGTGTAGAGGTCTATAATTCGATTTGTTCTTCAATTGGTGGTCAGCGGTCATGTGCCGCGGGTTCTCGTGACCGCTGATTGCCCCAACCCCTTTTATGTCAGGATGAGCCCGTTTATTGCTAAATTACACTGCTGACGAATCATCCAATTGCGAATCTTTAGCTGCTGTTCACCGCGACTTACACGGATGGATAAATTCTACAGTAGGTACTTACTGGAAACTATCTATTTTTGGCACAAATTGGTGTTACCTACTATGTTTATTCCTGTGGCAACCAGTTGGTGATGCCTCTGAAATCTGAATCCTCTGATATCGGAGTCGTCAATACATAGTCGGCCTTGGAGAACACTTTTAACACTTATTTTGAACCCTTTGTCATAGAGAATGTCTTCGAAGCTTACTCCACATTTTGTATGCCGCCCTTCTAAAGCAAAAATCTGAAAAATAATAATATAATTAAGCTACCTACATGTTTTTAAATAGCTAATATTATACTATAATTTCATTTAGCTCTCATAGTCCGGAGGCTTGAGCGATCGACATAGTTAAAAGCAATAGCGGGCGCGGTCGGTAGTTGGATGAAGTGACCGCTAGTGGCAAAATTTTCTTGGGCGCTTCCGTGCCTCGGAGGGCACCTAAAGCCGTCTTGGAGGCCCTCGGACGGCATGAAAACTTCCGACACTTGGGTTGGCCACTAACCCCTCCACCAATCCGCACTGGAGCAGCGTGGTGGAGTATGCTCTAGGCCTCCTCAAGAGGAGAGACCCGCGCTCAGTAGTGGGCCAACCAGCCAAGTCAAGCCAATCCCATTTAGATAATACATAGCACATAAATATAAAAACTACTCTATGGCAGTATTTTACAGGAAAATAGTTCTCAAAACACTACATTATATCAAGTGCGCACTGTGGCACTGGATAATTAGAGTGTATCATACGTGTTCATGCTTACCTGCTTAGTGTCGTGTTCGAGGCAATCCAGTCGCGAGTGCCGTGACCTAGGTCGTGTGATCGCCGCTAAAAACTGAGAATTGTGCAATTGTTATCACATTAAATTGCTTTTTCTTACCCGATGCAAAGTGTTTCACTTGCCGCTTAGAGGCGAGCTCAGCGATCCGATATACCAATATCGTCAACCTCAGAATACGTATTTATCACCCTCGAGTAACCGCCCTCGCTTTGCTTCGGTTTTTTTTACACCTTGGGTTACATTGTTGGAGTTTTATTAAGGATCCCTAATTTATTAAATTATAATATAGCCTATGTCACCCGGGGATAGTGTAGCTTCCTGACAGTGAATGAATTTTTCAAATCGGTTCAGTAGTTTTGGAGCCTATTCAATGCAAACGAACAATCAAATCTTTCCTCTTTATAATATTAGTACCTATAGATGTATTCCGAGTCGTCAACGATATTTTGTAATCGAAAAATGGTTTATGTTTTTGTACGAGTATATTTATTTTTCGGGTTATTTTTAGCAATTTTTAGGTATCGGATTTTAGATTTAGCATTGGTTAGTAAATTATGATTTTTGATTTACAGCTCTAGCAATTCACTGTAGGTACCTATCATTTATAGGTGACACAAATTAATAAGGAATAAGGCAAAAAGTTAAATTAAATTCGTAAACAAATAACTTTGATTTTCGTCGTAGTTGGTATAATTTAAGTAAAACATATACCTTGCGGGTAACAAAAAGATAATTAAAGTAAAATATGTATAAGCATTAAGAATAAAGAAATTTCTTATCTTTAATTGCATGTCGTGCACTAGCTCGCGGTAAGACAGCGGCTTGTTTTAACAAAAACTCCACCTTCATGCGATATAATGCGGAAATGTTAACGTCAATGCTTGGCGCACAGCATGGCGATAGCGAATTACTTGCCGTTTCGTCATTTTCAGGGTTCCACTATTTTAAACATAAAATAAATACCACAGACGAATGGGAAAAAAACTGTATACCTACTATATATTAACTGTATACCTACAAGTATTAGTAGTATCTATTACTATTGAAGTATACTAGATAAAATTTTAAAAGATGTGCTGAGGAGCTTCTTTCGGATTTCTTCTCCTCCAAGACAAAGCTGAATATGAATATCAGTGATACCTACATGAATAAATTATTTTGTCTTTCTCTGATAAAGATAAGTCAAGTTAACTACATTATACCGGTTATTTCTATAATGCTTAAATGTTACTAAAATATTTACACGGCATCCTTGAACTCGTGAATTTAAATATTAAAAACACTAATCTCGCAGGTCTGAATACTCAATTAGGTAGGAATAAAACAAATATTCTTTAGAATAATTTGTTCTGATAGATAAAATTCTGTCTGAACAAGTTTTAAACATAATATATTATGTTTAAGAGGAGGAAATGTCTGTAAAATATATCTATAGAAAAAAAAACAACTAATGGTTTAGCTAAGTTATGGTTCAGTTCTTTCTTGGGAATGCAATCGTATCAACAAATTTTATTTTATTGGAGTTACACGAGGTATTGGTCATTGACCAATCATCAAGCAGTACGCAAAATCACCATCCATCATTTGTCCAGTTATTAGTCAGGTTTAACTCTGAGCTCATACAAACTGTAATAATGTTTTTCAACAGATCATAATAATTATATGCGAGTTTGATTCAGGCGGCATAATAAATCGCAATTTAACACGGTACCGCGCACCGCCATAAGGCATAATGGAATACTTCACAGAATAGATAACACGTAGAAATGGTACGTGATTATTGAGTATTTTTACGCAAGATAATACTTGACTGCAATTCTACCTCATGGTAAGTGATAATGAAGTTAAGGATGAAAATAACATTAACTTTGTAAAATCTTTATTCACTCCTTTCTCAAAGACTTCGACATCATATTTGGTCAAGAAAAGTGGCTGTGACATACGGACGAACGAAAGTCAGACAGACAAACATGACGAATCTATAAGGCTTCCCTTTTTTGCCATTCAGCTATGGAACCTTAATAATGATTTAAAAACGAGACTTTTCATTCGATGCTTACACCTACACTATTTACATAAACTTATTCCATAAAATAAAGCCATCATAGACATTACTTCTACCACCATTCTTTTATTCATAAAATGATTAATGAAAAATATAAAAAATAATTAAGAAGTGAGGGCGAATATACTACATATTATAGGCTCTCCTCATAAGGTAACGCAAATTTTATTTAACAGGCGTTTCTGGTCGGCACTTACTCTGTGACAAATATACGAGTAGATAATTATATTTATTTACAATATAAACTCTTATTTCCTTTGTCATGATATATACATTTGGCTTGTTATACATATAATACTGTTTTTGTACACAATGGAAGCATAAAGTGTATTTAAAACCGGCAATGGAACGAACAGTAGCGTAAAAGAAATTGCATTGTTTCCGTTTGCCGAGACTAAACTTGCACTTTCGTTTTAAATAGAAAGTCAGATTTAGTGTTAGTACAGATTGTATTGTATTGGACTGTTTTATTCATCATCTATTTTCGAGTGGAATTTACGCGACGCGCTTTTAGTTAAGTGCTTGTAGTTAAACACATGAATAATTAGTTGAAGGGAAAGTTTTCTGTGTTTCTATAAAATCAATAGACAAGGTGTTTATAATTCGACGGTATTTGTGTAGATGTGAAACTTATGAGCAATTAGGCTTACGTAACTAAACTATCTACCAATTAAAAACTTTTCATACTAAGGTCTGTTTTATTCCCATAGAGAAATTCGACTTATTTTTTTTTGGCATTTAGCTTATTGCTTATTAGCTGTGACTTTTTGTGTTTTAAAAAGTTTTTAAAGTTCATTTTTTTAATGCTTTTAGCAGGCAAACGAGCAGACGGGTCACCTGATGGTAATAAGTGATCACCGCCGCCCATGGACATTAGTAACACTGCTGCACTGGGGGCGTCATTATGATGGTACTTAATTTATTCTTTATTCTGAGGTACTGAACTGTAAGACGTAATTCTATAAATGAAAAGTGTATGGTCTACAATCTATATACAATCACTAATTTATATGTACATATGTCTAGAAAAAAAATCGACTGATACGTACAGAGTTTAAATATTTTCTGTGGTCGAATTTCGCCCGCTGGTAGAACACTTTGTCTATTTTTAATTGTATAGAAAGAGTCATGGCCTACAATTTTTAAGTTACCATTAATGCTAACAATCATCCTTATGTAGATTAAATAAACTAAATACATGAAGATAATATTGATCACATTTAAGTGACATTGCTATTTTTATTCCTTAGTTAATGCATAACCTAAGACTCAAATAATAAGAGTTGAAATCGTATCTTTATATACTTTTAAAATACAAGTCTAACTTTGTTTCTCCCTATATTAAGACTATAATAATATAGACAATATTGTATTAGCGATGTATACGCAAAATATTTGTTTAATGATGTCAATTTGTGAGTGACCACATATTGTAGCTCGTCTGCTCTTTTATCGATTATTTACTTTAAAAAATTGATCGTATGTGTTGTAAGACTGAAAATGTGAACGATTTCGAACATAACCTTTGAATCCTATAGTATATTAGGTGTAGCAACTGTAGAGACACTAAAATGTTACGCATGTGCAATATAATTTACAAATAAGCTATAATTCTGGGTTAAGTGGTTAAAATCCCAGTACGGAACGCAATCCTTGACATTAAAAACTCCGGTCAGCTATATTTTATTGGCTAATATGCATTATTAGGTATAGAGGTATACTATGTATTAGTGAAGTCATCGCGTAAGTATTGTTACAATAATTATTTGGAGTGAAAAGGAAGTAAGTGGAGCAGAGGCTGCAAAAAACTAAAAACAATAAAAAATATTTTTTTGCCTAACTCTATGTAGAGTTAGGTATGTAGCAAATGTAGCAAAAAAATATACTAACTCTATGTAGAGTTAGGCAAAAAAATATTTTTTATTCGATACTTCTCAAAAGAAGAATGTTCTTCTTTTGAGAAGAATCGAATTTTATTTCATGTTTCTAATGATATACAAAAATACAACCATAATTACATGCAACTATTTTTTTCATAGAAAACGGAGTATAAAAGTATCATTAGTGATTTTCATGAAGTAATTAAGTTCAAATACATTGAACTAATGAGCAGATAAATTAACCGATAGTAAATGTTCACATTGTGGACTAACAGGTAAGATATTGCAATCAAAACACATACGAAAAATATATTTTTCTCATCTTTAAATTATCATACACTAGCTGTTGCCCGCAGCTACGCATGCGGAAATTATGCTTATCACACTCTTGCGCTTTTCACCCCTATGGGGGTTAAATGAAAAATCCTTCCTTAGTGGATGCCTACGTCATAAGAGGAATACGTGTGCGAAATTTTAAGTTTCTAGCCTTAAGGGTTTGGCCTGAGCGTTGATACATCAGTCAATTACTTTTGCCTTTTATATATATGTATATAGATTATTTGTTGTATACTACATTTTTAACGATAACTTATTTTTTACAAGTTTTTCTTAGTTAAGTTTTGTTGGAACTTACGCGGCGCGAATTATAATTTTCATTGATCGATGTTATCTATTCAAATCTTTCTTAGTAGTAAGTACTGCGGGCAGGCAGGTATCACTCTTACAATTTTTCAATGTTCCGTACAATATACTATACGATCTATAACGCATCCCGTGTAATTTATCAGTAGAGTTATTTAATGCTTACTTATTAATCGTGGGAACTTTATATCAATAATCGTCTTTAAATCGTCATTTAATCGTCTGTGACGGTGAGATAAACTGCTTCCTATTTAGATAATATTTTTATTTAATTTTCCAAGGAATCCTAATATTATTATGATAAAGAGACATAAAAATGTGATGCACATTTCTATGTCCCTTTATGCTACATAAACGCTGAATAATGTTATACTTAAATGCAACCAGCTGCCTAGTTAATTGATAAACATGGCACCTATTTGCGTTGATAATTTGCTCGAAGTTTTTTTTAATCCTATTTATTTTTCGCACTTTCGTTTAATATTTGCTCATCTAGATCCGCTTTCTATTTGTTTCCGCTTACTTCCGCAGCCATATCTATTAGCTGCTTAGCGTGGTTTTAGTGAAATCTCGAGAAATCATTGTACTTGTCGACACCCGTGCTGCAAACCAGTTGTCGTTAAATTCGAATTTCGCATGGGACATTACTTTTAAGACTTAAAACGGAACATTGAAATCATTAAAAGGTTAGATAACGTTTGCTTTTAATTGAACTAAACCAATTTATTTATGAATTATTCTATTATTGAAATTAGTAAACTACTTGTTATCTCTACTACATCCATCAGCTAGGTAGGTACTTTTATAACTCGGTTTATTTTGCATCCCAAACTGTTTAAATTTTAAATTCTCGGGCGGACATTGCTTTCCTGATACAAATCCAAAGTAATTAGCTCCAGGAATCTTTTATTAATCGTAAAAAGCGCTATTCTTCGAATGTTCCTTTCAACAGGCCCTAAACATTATAGCGGCGATCGTAAGTTGAGTTTACAGAATGACCCTCTGTTATACTGCTAACGATATAAAGTAAGAATAATAATTAACATACGAAAATAATACCAGCGAGTACCTATATAAAACGCTTAAAAACGCTTTCACACTCATACCCCGCAGTAGGTTTTTCCTTTGTCGCAGGTGGCATGTGATGGACGACACAATAACACCCATGACCCGAGTACAAATAATTATCCGTCACATAAATGACCCGGGACCCCTCGCTTCGCAGGCAGGGTCAATACCAACTAGGCTACAGGGTGGTTAACTATTTACAATAAAATTTATAAATATTATTATTAGAGTTCTGTAACCAAAGATTAAAAACGGGACCCTATTTCTAAGACTCCGCTATCCGTCTGTATGTCTGTCTGTCACCAGGCTGTATCTCATGAACCGTAATAGCTAGACAGTTGAAATTTCATAATAATATTAGTAGGCGTAGGATAGGAAAATACAGGTGACATGGATGCTGATCCAAATTAAAAGTTTATTACTAAAGCGAACATCGCATATCGTATATTCGCTGTCAGGGTACTTCAAGCGGCTTCAACAAACGGCTTATGAGAAAAAACTTGAAAGTTCAGGTGTGGCTGCCTTAGGCGACTTCTTACAGAATAAGACCCCAGTGCTGTTATTAAATCAGGTACATCGTTAGGTGTTTTTAAATCATTACTATTACTTAGTAGCCTTCAGTTTTCACACGATCTTTTATGGGAATCGTTTGGGTTTTTAAGGAAGGTTAGGATGAATTGTTTCGCATCAATATATAATAATACTAGCTGCCCGGACAGACTTCGTTCTGTCAAGTTTTTTTTGAGATGTAAGCTATAAAGTAAGTTTTCTATCTTTCAAGTTGGATCAAACTGCACACGGTGTGCAAATTTGATTAAAATCGGTTAAGTAGTTTAGGAGTCCATCGCGGACAAACAACGTGACACGTAATTTATATATATTAAGATAATAGAGATCAAAAACATTCATCGTTAAATCTTGAATCGGTGAATCTTTTCGGTAAATGTAGTTTTATAATTTGAACATATAATTACTGAGTGTACTATATTTGATATTATAAATTATATTCTAGGACTGGCATAACGAAACAAAACATTAATATGAATTGTAGAAAACTAATAAATGCGGAGATCCAGTAGTAATTAGTATCCATTAAAAATATTAAGTATAACTTTCGGTAAAATACGCTTAGAATAATAATAAAAAAATACGTTACATATTGTATTATCTTGAACTATCCGACAAAATATGTAGATATACCAAGGAGGTTAGAAATAAAATAAGAAAAAAAAGTATTTACGTTGTATTAAGATTTAAAAGAGTTCGTGCCAGTCTATAATGCTTAATTACATATTTATTATCCTACTTATAGCTAAATTTTAGTGTAGTTTTTTATATCAGTAGCCAAACGAGTCGCATGATGTTAACTAATCAGCTGCAATAAAAATAAGTAATGTAGTTTCCATAAATTTACATTATAATCATAGCCTACCTGTTTGTACATGTCTGGCCGCAAATTAGGTGGAATCGACTCAAATATCGTGTTTATGGAGTGCCGCAGACATTGCAAACGAACCCTAAAAATCATGTATTGGACGTCGATCAAGCTTCACGATTTTGTCGGACATGTCGAAACGTGGGCCGATGGAAGTAGATTTAAATGAAGCGTCCTGCGTTTTTTTAAATTAAAATAATAAATAATGGCTGGTGATTAACAAAGAGCGTGCTATAAGAACTAAACAGATAACTGTAATCTATTTATTCGTTTTTTAGGGTTCCGTATGAAAAAACGAAAACCTTTATAGGATCGCTCGTGTTAACAGCCAATTTACTCCGAAACAACTGGACCTTTAATTATAAATTATAATTTAATAATAGAAATGAGGCTTAATTAAAATTATGTTTGAATTTATAGAAAATGCTTGAAAACTAAAATCTAACCACAATAAAATGTAAGGAAAGTAGTGGCCGCGGCATTTATTCCTGGAACACCACAATTCAGTACTATCGATTGTCAGATATAAATTTTCACCCTTATAAAACATATTGTTTATATTTTGCAGTACGATATCAATGGAATACGAACAGTTCAGAATACGATCACTACCTCAACATACACTACATGAAGGTTATTATGCAATGTAAAGAGAAAGAATTGTAATGGCCCATCATTAAACGGTCCACTTTGACATTTGCGGTCTCTTCTAGGTTGGCGTACGGCCATGTTAGGGTTTAACGACCGAGTGCGCCTGCGCCGGTCAAAACCGATTTAATTGAAACACCATAAACGGAACCCCACACCTGCGTGTTGGACCAAGAACAAGTAACATACGGAGCTCAAGTTTTGTACAAAGAACTCGTTAAAATTTATGATAAAAGTACCTATATAATTTCGTTACGTAAGTTTATAATGCACTCTTGTTCGAGTTTGTTTAATTTAAGCATGCTCTATGGTGTGCAAATATAAATAGATATATTTATCTGTCTATTCACATTTTATTCACAAACGTGAATAAGTATGAACATTAACAAAAATTCAATTTATGTCGTGGAAGGATACGCATTCTACGTTGCAACAGATTCTGCGGCCAAAAATGTTAGGTTTTAATATTTTTATTTTTATAGCTTGAACCTGACGAAAAAATAGACGGACCCCCTCCCCATGATACTAAACAGTCCCCGTCGTCGCCTATGGACATGTGCAACACCAAAAGATTCACGAGAGAGAACGCTTCATATGGGTCCTTCACACAAGCGTTTCTACATCATACGTCTTAAAACGCTTACGCTGGAGAAACGCTAGTGTGAAGATACTCTTACACATTTTCCTTCCAATATAATACGCCTTACGTAACGTAGGCATTTAACTAATAAATACAACACGCACTTCTGTACAGTTACCATCAGAGGAAGAGATACGTGTACGCCTTTCCAGTCGCACGTAATTCGATAACATTAATATTGCAGTAAATTGGTCAGTGTAGTTGCATCTTAGGCTTGCTTTCGAAGCTTTAGCTTTTCCTGTAAGGCTGTTAGTGAAGTAGCATGCATTATATGCGCACAAATGGCATTAATATAATAAGACTGATGTCTAATAGAAGACCTTCAAAGACCTATTAATGAACTAGATGTCTCAGGCAAGGTCGTAACCCAATAATTTGGGTTTATCCCACTAGTCCCATTATGATGACGTATGATGAGACCGCTGACACTCTTTGGCCTCAGTATTCCCCTGGCTCAGTGACACCAATATTTTCCTAGGCTACTGTGAATCTGTTATTGAAACACGGGGTTATTCTTAAACTTTTTTTTGTTTTTGTATACCATCAGCAAAATTTTTGAGAGAAAACACATCTTGCGTGTAGAGCGTAAGATTAGAAAAAAAAAAACGCTTACAAAACTAATTTTAAGTATTGCACTGTTTCATCTTATTCGTTTTTCATATTAGTGAAAAAACCAAACACTTTATAAACCTTTTACATAACATTGCTCGTTTTTATGAATAAGGGGAGATAGTGTATATAACTATCATTCAAACAGCAGTCGACGACATGCAGATACAATGGCGTCATCTTACGGCCCATTTGTTACATCACATTCAGCGTTCGTTCATTGTGTGACTGACAATACATGAATAAGTTTTTATCTGTATGACCAAAAATGTACGTAGCTTTAAATAAGTATTCAGAAAAAAGAAGCACGTGAAGAACTAAGCGAACTCTATTTTTAATGGCATTTTTTCTCGATAGATGAGCCATTTAATAGAGATCATTGCTCACTTCTTACAGGATTATCGAAACTGAAAATGATATTTCCTAATAGTTAATCCAATGCGGAAACCACTAATGATTAGACCTGAAGACAAACTAGTCATGACTCATCCACTGTATAAATTCAAGACCAGAGACTCTGCGACACCTTGTCCTATATTCCTCTTCTTAGATTAATCACATCTTTAACTACCACCTGATTATATACATACTATTGTAGTGCATATTACCAGCCGTTCAGTACACGATGTACTAGAGGTTAATTGTGTTCGTGATTTTCCCACACATTTGCATAAAACCGTTGAAATATCAGCGAATGTGTTTAGGAATTGAAGGTGTTATGTTGATTTTATTTTACACCAAGTGAGTTATGCATGAGAAATAATTAGAATCTCAAGATTCTCACGGAATTCAAACACCTTTGTGTAAAAACTCGTACAATACTTTGATTTACTTTTCCAAGTCATTGTACAATAAACATGATAATTTTATAGTAAAAAAAACATAAAGCACTTACTATCACTTTCGCTTTATCAGACCCTGATTAGATAAATTATTTTTTCACATTATGGAAATGACCAGCTCTGCAACCATTTCCGCTCAGATTAGTAAATTATTTGTAATATTTTCTTTTTTGTAATATTTTTTTAAAAAGATGTGCCGAGGAGTTTCTTTACGGCTTTTCTTCTCCTCCATGACAAAGCAACCTTCCGAAAAGGTGGTAGATTAAAAATTGACGTGCATAAGTGTATCAGTGATACCTATATGAATAAAATATTTTACTTTGACTTTGAGTATAATATCAAGTTAAAACGAGGCATTAAGTTCACTAAAATATTTCTTCTTTATTTTGTATTCCACTGCACGTGGGCCTTCCTTAATTTGTTTAGTGTATTGCTTAGTTATCAGTAAACATAATGGAGTGAATTTTTAATACATCCTGGTCAACGAACGAGGTAATGGCGTAAGCTCTTAGGTCGCTGGGATCGATATCAACAAACGTATTTTATTCAAATAAGGTTTTAAACCTACCTGGCATAGCAAGGGACCCCTACAATTAATTAAGTCGTATGGTACCTATTCATGTTTTGGAGAGAGAAATTTTACAAACCATCCCTGATTTGCCTTGCGTTGCAGATCTTCGGGTCTTTTATTTGTCCGCTCCACTTTATTTTCACGTCTCATTTTCTTGGTTAACTTTGTTTATTGTTATTAAGTTGGTTCAATTTTCGTAAAGTTTTGTTATATTCAATTTTTATTTATTATATCAATTTTCTATTATATCATCTTATTTTTCATTATTTCACACACTTCTCATTTTTCTCTGGATTCAATTTTAAAGTCTACGCAGGCAATGTCGCAGGCAGAAGCTAACACTGAAATATTTATAATATTATCAATACTAAAACAGCTACGTCACAGGCAAGCAAACCTTTAATATTATTCAACCAAAATATTTGTTTCAGAGATTGTATTAAAAAAAATAATGCTACATTTGTCCTAATTCTCATACAGCAGGTGACTGGGCGGAGTAAGCAATTCATTATGACGCCAACGCACAGGTTTTGTGATCACTTCGTACGCAGCAACACTTACCTCAATTCGCACGTACCATTCACACTTTCTTAGTAACTCTGATGCAAAAAGAGGGTATTATAAGCTTAACGTGTGACAATGACGGTCCGTGTGGCGCAATGGTTACCATGCCAGATCGCCGCACCAAGGGTCCTGGGTTCGATTTCCAGCCAGGCGGAAATTGGAATGATGAGTTTGAATTTCTGTTCTCGGTCTGGGTGTGAATATCCTTGTCTAGTGTGTTGTCCATGGCACCCACGACACAGGGAATCTAAGGCGCTCCACCCACTGAAGACGCGTCCCGCCGCGGTGCGCAGAGCGACTGATAACACAACTGCGCGCGGAGCAATTTCCCGCGCGGTGCCGCGTCGGCAGTGTGTTGTGCTAGGCGTGATTTCTATATAAATTGAGATAATTGCATACAATGGTAAAATCTGCCATCCCGCGCACCGCGACGGAGCGCGGTGCAGTGGGTGGAGCGCCTTAGTGTGGGGCTATGAGTGTGAAGCGTTATTTATTATTATTAAAAAATTGCCGCTTGGTAGTTGGATTGGTGACCGCTAGTGGCAATTTATTGATAGCTTCCGTGTTTTGGAGGACATGTAAATCCATCGGTGCCGGTTGTTATTGGACAGCAATCGTTAAACCATGTCGGAAGCCTTCAAGTGGCATAAAAACCGATACTTGAGCAATGTGGGCACCTAACCTAACCTAAGCAGTCGTTTTTTTGTATTGCCACTTTATGTCTTTATATGTATAAAGTAATGAAACGACAAACCTAAATAGTAAGTGCTTAAGTTAAGTTGACTTCGATGGACATTAGTAGACCTAACGATATCAAGAAGACGTAGCAGGACAACGGCCAAGGAAGAAGCATAATTAAGTCCAATTCTTCACAGGAACCTGAAACAATTATCTTCTCAGTTTTTCGGCAAGGCACATTTGTCGTGCTCGTGTTGGTTGGTTCCGGCTTAAGGATGTATGCAAGTTATTAAACTCGAGAAATTATTCGGGAACATGTCACCATATCCTCGTGCATAGTACCTGCTGGGTACGACACCTCAAGGATAGGTATAACATCTTATATTTTTAAAAAACAATTATTAATTTGCTAACCTAATTAACAATTATATTATAAACCCGGCCCCATTACGGCTATTAGTATTTATTTAATATACATACCAAATGAATGATTATACGTATTAGATTTTTTTATTTAAATTTTCAAGACTTATTTATTGCATGCAATTTATATTTCAATCAACTATCAAGTTGGTGATAAACGATAGCGTCAATAATTATAAGCAGAATGTCATTGTAAAGGCATGCGTCACACTTCAAACGAGTAGCGTTAAAATATGAAATGTATTATTGAAAATGACGACATTTTTGCACTGATCATGATCAGCGGTTTTCTGTTAGCAAAGTAGATATAAAAAGACCATGGCTTCCACTTGACCGGAACTTTTATGTGTTATTGTAATATTTTTACCGCTCACATGTCACTTAAGGTCACATTAAGGTACATTGTTACCTTTAATACAACGCTAAATTTTATTAGAAATAAAAATATTATAAAATTTACACCGAAGAAATCTGGCTTCATCCCTGTACTATAAAATAAGCCAGACAATTTAGCTGAAATACATTATTTTTCTTTAATTACGCCCCCTTTATAAGATTTTCCTAATTTTTATGGACAAAATAATATAATAATGAATTTACACAAAAACTGAAAATTATTCGTCCAAACGTTTGCTCCAATTGAGAATCGAGCAAACCCGAACCGCAGCGAACGCAACCGAACCCGGAAAAATCTATCTCTAGATCCGTTTTCGCTTATAGTTTACTCTGAGATAATCAAACACAAAGATATTAAAATAATCAATCAGTAGTAATCAAAGCCTTATGCAGTCTTCCTACATTGCAGTACAAGGAAGCTGTACTCATTTTTACATTCATAAAAAGTGTTGCCAACCGTACATTATCTTGGTTAATACATTAAAGTCAACCCTGTGTTTATCAGTGAATTATATACTGTTTTAATGTAATTTATGTACTAATTGGAATCGTGTGGGTGACCGGTTCAACATAACTTAACCTCAATCATAACCACAACCCGTTTAGTGTCATTTATATGCATGGCATTTCCTATGGGCTATGAAAAAATAAAAAATTAAAGAAAAATTTCTACGTTCTACGTAGTCCTATTTCTTCACCTGTAAGTGTGAACGTAACTGTTAGTGGTTTAATTTAAACGTGAATTAGGAAATCTAAAAGTAAATTCTTACTTATCTGATGCTGAGAGCTGCTTTATATTTCATTTCAATAAATTAATACATTTTAGAAAATAGCAATGTAATAAATAAGTAAGAACTTCGAAACGGGGGGCTTAGATTCCTTATAACTTTATACTAATAAACGAAATAATTTAAAATTTCTACTTTTAAGACGATTTAAATTGTAACCGAATAATTTAACTTCAAGATAATGATAATAAAAAGGTAAGAGCATTGATGATATTTATGAAAGTGGTTCAAAAAACGACAAAGAAAACATAATTATATGTATAATACGAGTAACCGCCCTCGCTTTACTTTGGTTTTCTAATTTTTTTACACCTTGGCTTACATTATTTGACTTTTATTAAGGATCCCTATTTTTTTTGAAAATATAATATAGCCTATGTCACCTGGGGATATCTAGTATAGCTTCCCAACAGTAAAAGAATTTTTCAAATCGGTTCAGCAGTTTCGGAGCCTATTCAATGTAAACAATCAAATCTTTCCTCTTTATAATACATATTAGTATAGATGTATAGTGGTTACTTTTAGAAATAAATACAATAAAATTTATGTAGAGAAATAAAAAGCTATGATGCATTTGAAATAACCTCGTTTAAGAACTGTCAGGTCTTAATAACATAAAATTGGAAGGATCAAGGCAAAGGTTTAAGCCAATTAAATTAAAAAATAAAATACGTAGATAGCTATGTATTAAATTAGGAAAAGCATTAAACCTATGTAGAGTTCATTCAAACCAGTTTCAAATCTGAATTGTAACATAATAAAATACACAAATGAAAGGCACACTAGATAAAGTAATTAAGTAACCTAATTAATGATATTTGCGATTAGCTTAAAATAGAAAAATAATCACTCGGTCCTGTCAATACTTATTTAAATTTAAGCTAAACCCGTGGTCCTATTGCAAGATAAACGAGGTGGATATGATTGACAAATATGACAATGCTTACTTACGCATCTACTGAGTATAAATAAATCCAATATAACTGTTCACACACGCGCCGCACTCGAAAGTTCGTCTGCAGGTACAGCATTCATGGCGAGCAGGTCTCTCGACCTTGGAACCTGTACAGCGGATATTTTATTTGCTCATTTTTTATTATTTTTTTCCGCAAACCTACAATGTAGTACTTAACTCAAAACGGTTCTTGTTTTGTAAACATAACAACGCCCCTCACAGTATTATCTATATCTTCACGTCCTCAACCGCAAATGCTTTATTCCGCTCAGATAACAGCGTTCTCTCTTCTCCAAGCGATAATGTGTTGTGTACCGACTCATTTAGGGTTTGAACAACGAACTTGTTGTTATAGGATTCTGGGGCATCCTGATTAAGACGTGCACGTCAACCGATGCATTTTAATGTGGAGATGATAATGAGTGGCGGGCATTGAACGCTGCATTATCCTCCGGAGGGCAATAGGTGACGTGATATGATAGCCAGGGCTCTTGCAAGTGCGGTCGAGGCCGGGAGCTCGGGAGAGGTGGTAGCCGCTCGCATGCCATACTCAGTGTACAATCGTGCGCCTCAAGTGTTGCGCGCACGCATCGCTCGTTGCAGCCGAGCCGTTGCGCACCTATCGAACTGATCGCCGTATCGATATACCTTGCATCCGAACCGATCGGAATTCCGAACAGTGATGATACATCTCGCCGCAACACGCGAATGTTTGGCCTAATGGGAATATAAACAAGTGCACGTGATGCTTCCGTAATTAGTGAGTGACGAGTGACGACAGCAGTGATAGTAGACCGAGGGGCGCTGCAAATGGACCCGATCCATGTGAGTCCTGTAGTGTCTAAGGAGATAACGTGATGTGACAACGATACGTGTCGGAGTGCAAGTGGAATAGTTTTGTGAAAGTGTGCAGCGAGCGTGAGTGAGTAGACGGCAGCCGGCGCGGCCGGTGCCCCGTCACAATGTTGAACTGCACAGATCTGGAATGTATCCTGCATCACCACCACTACTATGCGCACCTACACCACATACATCACCTGCAAAAGGCGCAGGAATCAGGTATGCTATTACTAGAGGTATCGAAAACGCAACCGACAATACCAGTAACATTCGACGAAAGAACGATCCAAAAACAATTGTAGTTACAATGAAACGGTATATCAAACATCAAATAAAAGTTGTTAATGATAACAGAACAAGACCCGCGACGCTTGAATCCTTGATACGACTAGCATAAACAATGAATTTAGACAATGTCGAAACGAAGACAGACATTTTACTCTGTCCGCTTACCGTATGAGGAACTTGACCTTTATGAGCAATGGAAACATATACATATTTAAGTATTGTGTTAGAAACGCTAATGGACTGAAATACAACGTACGCAGGTGTTAGGAACAGACACGAGAGATCACGCAATATGCCGGCTTGACGCGGCGTTTTCTCTTGAAACACCGGCGTCCGCCGGACTGGCCTGGCGATGCGAAATGGATGTATTTGTTCAAGAGAATTTTAATACTGCTTGTTTTCTCTTTTTGCACATGTCAGCCATTCAAAAATCTCCAAGTTTCAATATCACTCACTAAATAATTTAAATACAGCTTATGTCAAAAGATTTACAAGTGTGGTATTATTAATTATCATATGAATTAAATGTTTGGTATTAACTACCACAATTCACAATACTTATTTGCAGCTGAACAAAGCGTTGTCGTCTTTTCTGTAAATATATTTAAGTACCCATGTTACTACCTCAAAGAAGTTTAACATCAAGTTTGGGAATTTTAGCACCTTTTCAATAATAAGAACTGATTTTTTTTATTTCTTAAAATTCTATAACTTAGGACGCCATTCTTCGATCTACGTCATCTATATTATTTATTTAAATTAATACAGCATCTTCTTCTACTGATTATAAACTTGTTTTATTTCTTCGATGATCCAAATGATATTGGAATTGCAAATACTTAATGGACTCAGTTGAGTTAAATCTTCGCTTCGTTTTAAACCTGTTTTTATAAAATAAATCTATTAAATACCATCATGGATTCTATGCCACATAGCATTAGTTTTGTTAAATTAAAATTCAAAATTATCATCCTGATTATCTATATTAGCATTCTGAATAATTGCCTTATTATGTACTTTATATTATACGCCAAAGTAAATTTATATGAACTACTATATAAAGTGATGTTTATAGGAACATGTTTAGAAAGTACTGAAGTAAGACAGAGAAATTATAAAATTGCAGATAAAAGGTCAATAAAGTCGCCTAACTGAATAACTTCTAAAATCTATAGGTACAATAAAGGTATAACCTTTTTCACAAATATATTGAGTATTTCTTAGGTATTTCAAACTCTACTATCACCAATTTATTAATCTGTACTCATTAGATCTAGTTTCGTTTTCTCCGAACGCATTTGATAATTGTATAATTGTCAATCGTGTTCAAATGAAAATATGTTTTAACTGATTCACTTACTATATTCAATGGAATGGAACAATGATGAATGCGGCATGCATTGTTACAGCGTCATAAGTATGCGTAAAACAAACAGACGCGTACACGGTATAAAAACTTCGGACACTCTTTTCGTTAATTTAAAAGATTGCAGGAATACTGAGTATACATAATTATTTATTGTATATTTTTTAGTATACAAAGATTCTTACCAGTTTATAGTATTTTCAAAATTAACATTCTTGTTTTTGTTATCCTTCAATTCCACCTGTTTTTTAACCGACTTCAAAAAAAGGAGGAGGTTCTCAATTCGACTGTATTTTTTTTTTTTTTTTTTTTTTATGTTTGTTACCTCAGAACTTTGGACTGGACGAACCGATTTTAATGATTCTTTTTTTAATCGAAAACTGATGGCTGTCATGTGGTCCCACATAAATTTTATTGAGATCTGACAATGGCATCCATGAGAAAACTACATAAGTCGTAAATTTGTGTTAAGATGTGCGCGACAAATTGACGAATAACTCAATATCACGTCAACCGATTTCGATGATTCTTTTTTTAATAGAAAGCTGGTCCTTGTCATGTGGTCCCACATAAATTTGAACGAGATCTGACAAGTAGTTTTTGAGAATTTGAAGTCGGTTATTTTTTGTTAGTAAAATTTATTAACTATAACAATAGATACGTTTATTTAAATACAAAACTCGTTATAAAATACATTCTAAATCAAAGATGATAAAAGCTGATATTTAAGGAAAACAAATTTAAACAAGTGAAGACTTCATTTTTGCAATATCAATACAATCAACTCAAGCATCTATTAATTGCACATACATTTTTTTTGTTTTACTTCTGCTTCGCCAACATTCTCGATTTTATTTATAACACTAAGCTCGAGCTTGTGATGACGCTAAAAGATTGTCAAAGGACATCGTATGCACCAGAATTGACTCTTTTAAGAACGAGTTTTCAGAGAATATTCCAGCTGTAAACAAATTATATTCGATCAAAGCAAAACCAAGTGAATCGAATCGGCAATACCAACTATAGAAGTATTAACAGTCAGGACCTATTTAATTTTTACAGGGCTGCTTGGGATAAAAAATAAAAACAAGATTTGATTGGTTGAAGAATAAGTCCAGACTGTTAATCCTTCTATGGTGTAGTTGTTCAGTATTTACTTTTAACAACATTCTGAAGTACTGGGCTTGTTTTTTTCTTTTTCTTTTTTTGCATAGTGGAGTTTTTATTATTATTTTTTTAATTAAGTTTTTCGTATTAATATCGTGTCAGTCATCTAGAACATTTGACTATTGTCCAGGCAAAGTCAAAGAACGGTTTATAGATCTCACCTTAAGTTTAGTTACACATTTTTGTGAACATCGAAAGCGAAGTGTAACATAACTAATGCATTAGCGGTCGACCGCAGGTTGCTTGTCACTCCTTGCGATTATGATGTCTTGGACGTGTTGGTGAAGGGTTTATGGCCAACAGGCCAACTCAATCGATTTGGCTCATTGACGCGATCGGCTTTGCTTGCTAACAATCTAACCGGAATCGATAGCTCCAATGACAACGGTCACGACCCAGGCAAATTATGAAAAATATAAAATTATTCAGCGACTAGTAAAAAAGGTAACCCTAGTAATTCCCTAGTATTTTCTCAGAAATAATTTATTTTATAAGCAGACACCGCTCAGTTATTATTATTATTATTATTATACTAACGCCCCAACTCAGATTCACTAACGGTTACTTAAATCACTCCTTAGTACAGAATTGCATGGTGATTCTTTACTAAGGAGCTATTTAGGTAACCGTTAGTGACTCTGAGTTGGGGCGTAAGTATATAAAGATAATGTTCACAATAAGAAACTTCATAATCATCATAAACTTTTGGTTTAGATTATCATAAGGTGCCTTGTGTGAGAACATTATCTTATCATCATTAAAATTTCCTATAATAAATCCGACACAATTTCATCAGTAATTTCATCAACGTGTACTATGTAGATACTTAATACTTTACGTAAGTTTACTATGTAAATTGTATTTACTTTTATTCAAAGTTTAATAAAATGTTGGATATGAATATAAGTAGGACAATAAAATTGTATTGTCTTTTATCTTAATATATATAAATTACGTGTCACGTTGTTTGTCCGTGATGGACTCCTAAACTACTTAACCGATTTTAATGAAATTTGCACACCGTGTGCAGTTTGATCCAACTTGAAAGATAGGATACCTTACATCTCAAAAAAAAACTTTTGACAGAACGAAGTCTGTCCGGGCAGCTAGTATTTATTTATTTTTAATTTTTCATACATTCCTATCGGTGTTATAATTTTGATTACGGTATATTGATAAGATAAATGCTGATTATAAAAATGCTTTCTAAAATAAAATTCTACGTTATGTTATTCAGTTCATAGAAACATTTAATATCACTTACCTACTTATAAATCTAGTTTAAAACTAATTTAAGATGTTAGTTTACTTACGTAATGATAATAATTTAATCCAATGCGCTATCATAATTGCTACTTAATTAACGTGTCGGGTAATTATAACTTTCATGCTAATAATTGAGTCGCGTACAAAACACATGATATTTTAGTTTAGAGATAGCTCACGAATATTATATTACGGACTTCTTCAACCGTGACGCCAACATTTTTAATTAATATTATGCAATTATTTAATTAAAGGACTGTTGATGAGATTTCTTAGTAAATTTATAGTATTTTTACGGTTAGTCATAAAATATAATAATATAGTGGATACAACACAGAGAAAACTGAGAAAGTATGAGAAAATTCAAATAAAGAGGAAAATAATTGTTTATTTTATCAAAAGCTATTTTTGTACTGCTTTAGTAAAGAAGATTCTTTCTTTCTTTTTCTTCTCTCTTTCTTGGCCGGCAACGTATCAGTGATGCCTTTGGTATTGCTGATGTCCATGGGCAACGATAGCTCCTTACCATCAGGTGGATCGTCAGCTCGTTTGCCGGCTATTTCCATAAAAAAAGAAAAGGAAGCAATTTCATGACTTACTTACTTTACACAACCCGCATACTGACTTTAATTTTGCATGACAGCGATGGGCATTGTAAAGGCTTTAAAAGTATCATGCCTGTCAATTGAAAGGCGCAGGTTACACGTACAATCATTATTGTTAATCAATGATCATTCAAATTATGACGGGATTACGATGGGATTACGAACCCACTATAGCCTGGATTCCTACAAATGACATCGTTATCCCGTCTTTTGAAGGATTGTTGATTGACAATCATTATTGGGTGCGTAACCTGGGCCAATGCTTATCTTATGCAACTAACACCGACACAACACATAAGATACGTTGAAATCGTACCTACCTAAGCAAACATTTTAACATGATGACTTTAATATTTAGTCGAGGTGTGTTCATTTGATGGCGATCTCTACCGCCCTCATGTTAAAAATCAGCTTTGATTATTATGTTATTAACGCAGCTTATTTGCGTCGATGTTAGTTGCGTAAAAGATAAGCGCAATATTAAAAGGCATGTTATTTTTTGGTCGAAAACGCGTCCATTCCGTCCCTTGTGCTGCGTAGGCGATGACCACTCTCCGTATCATTTGTTCGTGCATCTGTCAACTCTTATCATATACAATTAAATTGTGCTGCTGCATCATTCCATTGATTTTATGTTATCTGGTGTTCAAAGTGTACGTTATTTATTAGGTTAAAAAATAATAAAACGTCTTATTATCAACTTGACATACTTTGTAAAATCCCCACATAATAAAAAGAACCGTTTTATTTTTAAGTTATATGGCCAGTGAGCTTTACGGAGTTTTATTAATATCGATTTATTATGAATTTATTATGGATTTATTATGAATTTGCTATTCGCCTGGTGATTGAAGTCCGGTGGTAAAAATTTAATATTACATTCAGTTTCATGTGTTTTTAACGAATATTAAATTAAATAAAACTTCATGCAACAGTTCTTCTTCTTGCTACGTGCCCAGATTTACGCTAAAATTTTAATATGCGCACATAATAATATTATTTTATAATTGCAATAACTGGCCAAACAACCAGCAAATGGTATGATTTTTTAATGGAAACAGCCGAGCCGACAAAAGAGTTGACGATCCACCTGATGCTTTACCGGCCAAGAAAGAGAGAAGAAAAAGAAAGAAAGAAAGGTAAGCTGTTGTCACTCAAGCAGATACACCTACTAGCAGATAGAATATCCTGCAGGATTAAATTGAGTTGAGTTGTTAGTTACAAACTTTGTATGTAATATAGGTACGTGAGTAACTATTTACGAGTGTAACTTATCAATCTTATCATCGATCGAAAGTTTATTACTCAGTAGGTTTCATAACGCCGATAGGATAATAAAGAGTTGTTTATTTTGGCTTGGTTGATTAAACATTCCAACCATCGTGTCAACTCCGCCTTCCACATGTCTACTGATAAAGCCTTTCAGCAACAAGTGAACTGAACAAGTTTCCTGATGCTATGTCTAAGATAGATAATGATCTAACCTTAGATATATTTATTTTATTAAACAATGACATTTATACCTAAAGAACCTAAAGTAAATGTTATCGAATGTTTGAGCGATAATATTACATTTTCAGTTGTGCACAAATACGAGTATTCATTCCATGCCCGCCTGAGTATAAAGTCTACGTCTCTACATACGAGTAATATTACGTATATTATGTAGTATTATTACGAACATTATGTAGTTTTATTATGTATATTGATTATTACGTCCAACTTCAAGTCTTTATATTTGAGGTTTTATGATTTTTTAACAGGAAAAGTTAAACCAGGCGTAACAAGTAGTTAAAATTTCATCGGTGTTTGTTGACACTTCGTTGCATTACAGGGCTTACAATATCTCGTGCAGAGCTTTTGTTTTGTGCGGCCGCGGCATCAAAAACCGTGTTTTTTCACTGAATGCGAGAGACTATAACGTCTAAAGTTCTACGTGTATGATAATTTGCTTCTCGTTTAAATTTTGATTCAATGGTGTAATAAAATATATATGGGATCGACAAACACCCTAACGCACTGAAGTAAAAATATCTTCATTGTTCATTCCTGACGTTTGGGGTTTTGTTGATACCCGTGAATCGTGAGCCGCAAGGACGGGAGATTGGGAGGCGCAAGCGCTGCAAGTTTTGTTTTAGTGCTGTTCATGTATCGATCGTGACGGCCACGCGCTTTGATATCAAACTATTACGCTCGTAAATGCGGTTTTATTGTAGAAATAAAGAATACGAAAATAATGAGGTATTTTAAAAGGAAAAAGTGTGAAAAGTCAGAAATAAATAATAAACAAAACCATTTAAAATAATTATGATTTGTATGTAATGTAACAGTTCCATGTGTTTACCTTGTTTTAATGAAAAACATTTTTCTTCAAATATTAATATTCATGTATGTACCTACCAAATTGTTTAAATAAAACTTTTTAACCTATAGACAACTGGGATTTTATTTTATTCCTATCACTAGTATCTATATTTAATTATCTGTTCCATTTGTTGCGGAACGGGGAATAGATCCCTAATTTTATTTTGTAATAGCGGTTTACTCTAATGTCATAACTGCGTGCGAACCTACCAAAATATACCAAAATCTCAACTTTTAGGCAAAGGCTACTATACTGTAGATGAATACATAAATGACAAAGACGCATGGAAATGACCAGATCTGCAACCAGTTCCGTACAGGTTAGTGATACTTCTTTGTAAAAAATATACCAATGTATTTTATTTTTAAAAGATGTGCTGAGGAGTTTCTTTCGGCTTTTCTTCTCCTCCATGACAAAGCACCTTTCCGAAAAGCTGGTAAATTAAAAAAATGACGTGCATAAGTGTATCAATGATACCTACATGAATAAATGATTTTGAATTTGAATTTGAATTTGAATTTATAGAGTCACAACCTATGTTTAAGCCACAAAAAAATCATAAATATATCATTGGTTTTGAGGAATATATAAATTATTTTCAAAACTGTTATTTTAGAGGTCTGAAGAGTTCCCGAACGCATCACAGGAAAGTTTAGTTAAGGGGTTTGTCAGGTCCCCATAGCACAGGCTGAAAGTTATTTGAAAATGTTGACGCAGGCAATGTGTTAAAAATAAAATGTTAAAATGTAATAACAAAAAACTAGATACTTAGATCAGACAGATACTAGATAGACAGATACTTAGATCAGAAGATAATAAAATAACTGTCTAGGCCTTACAATCTAAAAGTCAGTCTGCTAATACAAACTAGTTCTGAATAGGAAATGCGTGTGACGCGAAGTAATTACTTTTGGCTCCGGAGTGCAAGTGAATAATCATAAACATGAACAAGTTTCTCTTTGATCTAGTATTTACTACTCCTAATACATAATGTATCTTTAGAGCGATAACTACGAACTCAAGAATGACTCGATTTCAATTACGTCATGTCTATTTGTTTTAAATCCTGCACATTTCTAACCGACTTCAAGAAACAAGCTTTTCAATTCAGTTGACTGTTTTTTATTAAATTGTTACCTCAGAACTTCGGCATTGTATAAGGTACTATTATGTATTCTGTGGCATTGTCAACCGATTTGGCCGAACACACGTATGTAGCATATTGTATAAATGAAGAGACCTCTTCATGCGGTATTTTACACTTACAAAAAAGAATATGACAAATGTTTCTCAGCTTTATTTTTATACGCTCAGCTTTTCCTCGTAAACCTATGTTTAAATTGGATGTATTTTGAAACTGCTCACGTCAGTGCGGTGACAAACTGCTTAGTACTTGTTCTGTAAATACGTTGCCATTGTCTGCGGCGCGTTTCATAATAAAACATTCATTTATAAGTAAGTATATACTGTCACTTACTCTCAATCGAGATCTCCGCAGTAAACCGCGCAGAACATTATTGCATCAAATTTTATAATTGGTTTGAAATTTTGTGATATATGGCTATATTTTCCTACCGTATTGTGTAATGCCATTTCATTGGATTGGCTTTGACGTAATTTTCAAAGAATGTAGGACTGTACTACAGCACTTCTGAAGTATATTTTCAGTATGGGTATGTGAAGATTTACTGTTAACATGCACGGAAAATAAATGTTATAGCTTCGTCATGTCCGTCCGTCCGTTTTTCCGTTGTGCTGAGAGGCTGCAATTTATTAAAAAGAAAAAAAAAACTTAAAAAAAAATAGGATAACTACCTCCCCTACACGTAAAGTGGGGATGATTTTTTTCAAGTCTACCCCATAGTGTGGGATATCATCGAAAAAATCCTTGGGTTACTAAAGATCGTTTGTTGATTCAAGGGTCTGTTTGTGAAATATTCGACTTTAAAGTGACAATTCTTATATATTCTTGTCAAATCTTATTTGAGTTACTTATCAGATGCATTCATCACCTTTGTGTAAAGTATCTTTGATAATTCAAATATTCCAAGATAAATAGACAAATCTTATCTTAACTTTTGTTGACAAACGTTGTCCTTGTCATAAACAGCTGAGCAAAAATGTAAGCGATCTAAAGAGATTTTTCATGTTCTGACGCACTGAAATCTGAACAAATAAAATTATATGTATATCCTTTGATAATTTATAAATACACACTCATACACCCCCCCCCCACTAGAATTTCCTGCGTTGCGAGAGTACTAGGAATCGAACCCAGAACCCAGAACATCTCACTTCGCAGAGTCACAACTCACAAGTCACAGCCAACTAGAGCTACATAGACTATAGAATCGTCTTATCATATTATTGCATCAATACATGTACATTACATGAACTTATGCTATTTTAAACTAGGAGGATATAGAAATATTCGTATTGTTATAGCGATGCGATTACATTTTCTACCGGTTCAAATATGGGTTAAATCCGCTACATAATGTATTACCAAACAGTACTAGAATAATGTCTTCATGTTCGCTGTACTTTCAATCCTACGTTATAAGTAAATCGATTAAACTCCGATGTTTTGATTGGCTTCGGCTACGGAAACTGTAAATATAGATGTAGAGCAATGTATTGACACAGTTTAAAGAATGCAATGTATTAAAACCTACAAATTAAGATCTTAACACTTCTGTATAATGTCGTTTTTCAATTTCTGTATATTTGTCTTCTGTATTTATTTTTATATATTTGCATAGACTTTATGAAGAACGTACTAAGGTCGCAAGTTGAATAACTTTCGTGTGTTTGCGTATAAAATCATATGAAAGTGTATGAAAGGGCATTTAATGCAGTTATTGCAATAAAATGGCTGTTCGCGACGTATAATTGAAAAATATTTCACTGATTGCAATACATTAACAAATTGTTGATAATATTTAACAACTTATAAATTAGGCGTATCCGCGTATACCATTACATACTTCATTTGCCTAATTTAAATAGAAAGTGCGTGTTGTTTACCTGGAAAAGTAATTAAGAAAACCGGACATAGGTATTACGACTTTATCGAAGCTAAATAAATCTCATCAAAAAACTAAATGTGAAATGAGAATCAAGTACAAAAAAAGAATGAATTCATAATAATATCTAAATGCCAAGTTCTGTGCAGAAAATCCTAAAATTTTTGTCCCAACAACATGTAATTCAAGCTTTACATTTGACTTGATTACATTACATTTATTACATTTGATTTGATACAGCCTGGTGACAGACAGACGGATAGTGGAGTCTTAGTAATAGGGTCCCGTTTGGGTTCGGAACTCTAAAAACGAAACGAAACTTACTGGCTAAATAAATACAAGCAAGAAAAACATAGAAACTAAGAATTACTTTATTATTATTATTTTACGGATACTCGAAAGTACAATATTTGAGGCTCAGCTGAGATTTGATATTTGAGGGTATTATGAGCTTTGTCCGGCGTCAAGTACTGTGGTAATCCCAGCAGTAGGTATCATATTATTGGCGGTGATCATCTACGAAGGGGAGACTGATCTGAACTGGAATTACAGGAAGTGTTCTATTTATAACTTGTACGGATTGATATGGACAATTTAATATACTAATGTAAGTTACCAATGACAGTATCTAAGTCTAACATTTGAAATATTTATTAACATCTAGACACGCGGAGCGTGTCAAGTCAATTTCTTAGCTAACAGAATTGACGAGCAGCACCGTGTGTAATATTACACGAACCATTTGGAGCCACTTTTGACCACCTCATAACTCAAAAACTATTCAACATAAACCTGTCAAATTTGGCTCATTTATTAAGACATGCGAAATACATACGTCTTTCAAATTTCATAAACAGATCTCAAACGGTTATTTAGATATTAACGACCAAAAATCGAGAAATTTAACACTGACTGACCTATAGATCAAAACTATATCCAACTTCCAGGTGACCTAGAAAGTTAAAATTTGGCATGCAGATAGGTAGTCGGGTGAATACAAAGGAATAAATCTGAAAGTAGTAAATTTTTATCAATTTATGATAATTTTTCAAAAAATTGATTCTATTAGGAACACTTACTTAAAATGCCTGAAATTTAAGAGTAGCGATCAAAATTGATGACATCTGGTCATTATGTGGATTCCAAGGTGAATATATAACGAAACATATCAGTTTTAGTACTTTCTGAAGCTTTCAACGGGAGGAAGATGTTCAGTGTCCCAAGTGCCTGTGAGAAGTGCACAGCACATATACATTTACGTGAAGATCAGTGGTTCGTCAGGAGACGTTATTTCCAGTGTATTACGTCGTTTTATTTTTAATGTGTGGAAAATTATTTTTCTCTAATCTACAAGATTACACCACAAAATTTTGTATTATTTCCGTAATTATACCAGTTTAAAGTAATTCGAAGTATTGTTTCAAAATTTATTGTTGCACGATGTCATCGAACATAAACAACTTATCTGTACTAATAGTACAATATAAAGAGGAAAGATTTGATTGTTTGTTTGCATTGAATAGGCTCCGAAACTACTAAGCCGATTTGAAAAATTCCTTCACTGTTGGAAAGCTACACTATCCTCGGGTAACATAGGCTATATTATATTTTCAATAAATTAGGGATCCTTAATAAAACTCCAATAACGTAACCCAAGGTGTAAAAAAATAAGAAAACCAAAGCAAAGCGAGGGCGGTCACTCGTAACTAATAAGAGTATAGTCGACTTTCGTATTTATTACGATAGTATAGTTGGGATTTAGTATTAATTATTATTTCAATATTTAGCGGACATCAATAGTGGAAGATCATTACTTATAAATAATGAAATAATAGGTACCGTATTTTGGACCACGGCGCACTAACTACAGAGTAGTTGAAGAGCACTATAACAGTTCATGTATTAAAATTAATCAGTAACGTTATGAATAAGTACTTACTAATAATTTCTATACAAAAAGTAATGATATCCCATCAAAAACATAAATGTAAAGTGAGAGTCAATTTCAAAAAAAAAAAGAATTGAGATCTAAATGGGTGCCAATTTCTGTGTAGAAAAGCCTAAAATTTTAGTCACAAGAACATGTAATTCAAGCTTTAAATTTGACTTGGCTAGTTTTCTTTAGTTAGCAACCAACAAACCAAATTAGAGAAGAGTGTCATAAGCCATCAACCTAACAGATTTGACGAAGCTAATTACATAGATATAATATAGCCTAGGTAGGAACGTGAAAACTAACCAAGTCAAATGTGGAGCTTGAATTACATGTTCTTGTGACTAAAATTTTAGGCTTTTCTACACAGAAATTGGCACCCATTTAGATCTCAATTCTTTTTTTTTTTGAAATTGACTCTCACTTTACATTTATGTTTTTGATGGGATTAAAACTACATCGCATGTTTGTGGCTTCAAATGTAGAAAAGTTGAATAACTGACTAAATTTTTTTTAGAAAATATTACTTAATAGAAGTGTTTTTATACTTTTTATTTTGACGTTTCTATGGGAAATGGGAAATTTAAGAAGTTTTTTTCAAGTTATAATTAGCATAGTTATTTCTACAATATCATTTTGATAATAGCATCCACTGAGACAAGGATACAGGGTTAAATGGTGCGGGTAAGCGGCCAGCAGGGTTTTTAATCGCCTTAGCTTTATAGCTTACTAGCGGATATCTGGTCTGGCATTTGCTACTACCCTAAAAATATTGCAGGAAAATCGCCTTCATGAATGGACCGAATATGCCTAATGCATTGTTTTAGTGGCCTCAAATCATCTTTGCGTTATTGCCTTTCAAATGAAACCAGTTTAGGGCACATCGTTTGGATGGTTTCAAAGTGTATATGTAAAGGACATTGCCACAAACATATTTTGTGTTTTATATACAAAAAAGATACGTGGAGGCGTTAACGACAACCACCGTTACTCAACTTTCGTCATCGTTATGCATTCCGTTGTGGTACGGGTTTAGTCCTTCCCAGGGGAAACCCTTATTCAATCAGTTTGAATCACCTATTTCATATGTAATACCTATTTAAAATTTTAAACGTTGCTTTATAGTCATTCTCTTCCCAGATAAAAGTAGGTTAATCAGACCACGTGCCTCTCTGATTGGTATGTATGGATGCATTGTCAATTGCATAGTCAAACGCAGTTTGTGTCTGCTAATGGAAATCGATCGATTCTTAAGTTACAAGTTTACAGTGTGTTAAAGATTTTTTTTGAACCCGTAGATGGTCAATTTGTGTGTAACAAGTTTGTTAATAAACAGGATCTTTAATCATCTGGTCGAGGGGCGCCTTATGATCATTTTTCCGCGTGGTCCATTCGAAGATATTGAAGCCATTCTATAGCCAGTTGCGTAGCTAGCCTAAGCAGGCACTATATCAATATTTTCTGGAGGGCCCCCCGCACCAACTTTAGCTCCTTTCGTGAGAAAAAGGGGCGCCAATTGTAGGGCGATATCCTTAGGGCGACTAGCGAGCTTTTTTTTTGAGAGGTACCATGTTCTGAAATGTAGCGAAGTGTATGTCGATAAAAGGGCGCTTGGTTTGTCACTATATTACTACTAGTCAGGGTTCCTGTAGGCTGATGTTCCCATATAGTTGATACAGTTGATGCGGCGGTAGCTACGCCCCTGCCTACCTGTCCAATTATTTATTACGCAATGCAATCTCTCAGCGACGTAAAAACGAACAAATATCCTTAACTAGTCCTGAATGCAAGCGTTTGTCTGTTTAAATTACATTACAGTTCACGCGCACTTGACCCTGTATATGAATTGATGTCGTCGTGGACTGGACGAATGAACGTAGGCGGAGCCAAGGTGCTATTATCAAATGACGCTCGATTGTGTCTTTATTGGGCTAATACAGTACTGCACGCAGTGAGGTTAGCTTGTTGAACATTTAGATTATACGAGTATATCCTCTGATTTTAAGATCTGATCTAAAGATTTTTTGTTTCTCAAATGTTCTCTTGTAAGTTATGGTTACCGTATATCGATATAATAATGGGTCACAAATTTAGGTACACCTGTGTACCTAAAATTTTTTGAAAGAAACTGCTGCGTAAATGATAAGAAAAGAGTTCTGGTTTTCATTTCTCTTCCCGCTTCATCTTATGTATAAAATCTTACAAAATAAGAGAGAACATGTAGACATTCTTTACAACAGATTTTGCAACTTCGTTAAAATAGTCAAGTTGCAGAGTGTGTAGAATTTTGTAAGATGATTTGTAGGATTTTGTAGATTCAGTTTTGTATTTAGCATAAGAAACTGGATATTTAAAGAACGGCTCTACGCTAGAATACTGTTCTAACACTGATTTTATGGAAAACGAGATATGCGAGCTTCGTCCAACATTTTATTTTGTCCAGTATTAGAATGAATAAAAACCTTATATAATTCGTTTTATTTTGTTATATTTATATACTTTCTTAGCTGTAACTTATTACACTATAACTAATTCGATGTTCCAGTCGTAACCAGGTTTAAGTTATATTAGCCTAAGATCCGGCCGCAAAATTCCGTGCTCATCTGTTTTTTACTTCAAACCAAATTTTTATGAATATTTATAATGAGGAGAATATAGAATGACTAGGTTGCCTATCAAAATTGGGCCGCTAGTATTTTTAATTAAATTATTTTTAATTTATTTTTGGGAAAAAAATTCGTTCACTTGTTTTTTAAATAAAACCTCATCTACGTCACGGCCACTTATATAAAGATTCTAAAAAATCACGGTTGCCTGTGCGCAAACGGCCGCAACCTCTTGGCAGCCTGGTGTAAACAGGTATGATTTCGACACGTTTATACGTTCATAACGTACATTTATATATTATATCTCTAATTAAAGCTAATTTTTTTCTATTTACTATCATATATGGTTGCCTACTTAAATCCGGCCGCAAATAAGGGTTGCCGGCTGTTAAAGATATCCGGCTGCAGGATTAGTCCGCTCATCGGTTTTTTGCTCAAACCCGAATTCTTATGCTTATTTATAATTAGGAGAATATATAATTACCAAGTTGTCTGTCAAAATTTGGCCACTAGTATTTTTAACTAAATTATTTTTAATTTATTTATGCAGCTGGATATCTTTGACAGCCGGCAACCCTTATTTGCGGCCGGATTTAAGTAGGCAACCATATACGATAGTAAATAGAAAAAAAATAGCTTTAATTTGAGATATAATTTATAAATGTACGTTATGAACGTATAAACGTGTCGAAATCATACCTGTTTACACCAGGCTGCCAAGAGGTTGCGGCCGTTTGCGCACAGGCAACCGTGATTTTTTAGAATCTTTATATAAGTGGCCGTGACGTAGATGACGTTTTATTTAAAAAACAAGTGAACGAAATTTTTTCCCAAAAATAATTTAAAAATAATTTAATTAAAAATACTAGCGTCCAAATTTTGACAGACAACTTGGTAATTATATATTCTCCTAATTATAAATAAGCATAAAAATTCAAGTTTGAGCAAAAAATCAATGAGCGCACTAATCCTGCAGCCGGATATCTTTAACAGCCGGCAACCCTTATTTGCGGCCGGATTTAAGTAGGCAACCATATACGATAATAAATAGAAAATAATTAGCTTTAATTTGAGATATAAAATATAAATGTACGTTATGAACGTATAAACGTGTCGAAATCATACCTGTTTACACCAGGCTGCCAAGAGGTTGCGGCCGTTTGCGCACATGCAACCGTGATTTTTTAGAATCTTTATATAAGTGGCCGTGACGTAGATGAGTTTTTATTTAAAAAACAAGTGAACGAAATTTTTTCCCAAAAATAATTTAAAAATAATTTAATTAAAAATACTAGCGACCAAATTTTGACAGACAACTTGGTAATTATATATTCTCCTAATTATAAATAAGCATAAGAATTCAAGTTTGAGCAAAAATCGATGAGCGCACTAATCCTGCAGCCGGATATCTTTGACAGCCGGCAACCCTTATTTGCGGCCGGATTTAAGTAGGCAACCATATACGATAGTAAATAGAAAAAAATTTGCTTTAATTAGAGATATAATATATAAATGTACGTTATGAACGTATAAACGTGTCGAAATAATACCTGTTTACACCAGGCTGCTAAGAGGTTGCGGCCGTTTGCGCAAAGGCAACCGTGATTTTTTAGAATCTTTATATATGTGGCCGTGACGTAGATGAGGTTTTATTCAAAAAACAAGTGAACGAAATTTTTTCCCAAAAATAAATTAAAAATAATTTAATTAAAAATACTAGCGGCCAAATTTTGATAGGCAACCTAGTCATTCTATATTCTCCTCATTATAAATATTCATAAAAATTTGGTTTGTAGTAAAAAACAGATGAGCACGGAATTTTGCGGCCGGATCTTAGGCTATATGAGCTAGTTTGATCCGCCATGGTGACTGGTCGTATAATTAGATTAAATAATACTTCAAAAGTAAAACTTAAATAAAAAGTCGAACCGCCTTCAAAACAAACATGACGAAACTATAAGGGTTCCTATTTTACTTCGGAAGAAAAATTACTGAAAAAAGTTAACAATGTATACGTTCATAAAGTATGCCGATACCAGGTTAAGTCGGTCATTTAGATTTTCATTTTGAAGACGGTTCGACTTTATATTTTAAAATTTCAACATTTTTTTGGTGTAAACCATTAGAATTTAAACACATTAATTAACAAGAAAATCTTAACTTTAATAGCCTCGTAGTCTATTAATCACACTTGATCAGACGATGTTGACTAATAAAACTTTGAAGAGAAAGCTATTTCTGAGCCGAATTCGATTTTAAACAGACTTTTAATGATTCTAATTGGTGCTGAGACGGTAAGTGAAGACCCCGAGTAATTAATTACATTACACCGTAAAGAGATTACGTTCCAAGACGGTTAAAGTTTATTCTATGCTGTTTCAACTAATTGGATTTGACTTCCGTGTTCATTGCAAACTGAATAATAATTACACTTTCCTATGTTTTTCCGACAAATGGAGAAGAGCCTTGCTAAGACCATTATATTACAATCTAATCAATGGTAATAATGGTTACCATTAGATGAAGGTGACTATAAGAAGTACTAATAGTAGGTGACTGTAATATATTATTATTATCACCTTCGACATCGGTACCGCCAAAGTCACTAGTGACGCTTTTATTCATTAACATCCATTTAACAATAACCAACAACAAACAACAAACAAAACTGTAACAAAATCAATCATTCATTCAAATAAACTACATTTTTAAAGGTCATTCATAGATTGTTTGATCAATGATCTTAAGTAGGTCATGGGAGTCGATCACACGTGATCCAATTGAATACATAATGAAATAACTTTAATTATCTGTTAATTTGTTAATGACAATGACATTTACAGTTGGCTATATCAGAGCAATATATTTATTTTTCTGTATAGGAGAATGTAAAAATAAGTGTACGATTTCAAATCAATGTACAGTACACCTTTTAATATGTAACTAACAGCAGGTACCTACCTAGGTTGTTAAAGATCAAAATGATAAGTTACGTTAAGTTACCATCCTTTTCAACGGACTTTAAAACCGGGCAAGTGCGTGTCAGGTCACGCGCAATGTAGGGTTCCGAAGTAGTAAGTTTATCGACTATTACTCATTAAGTACTTATGCTAACAGCCGTGATAGTTTTCCTTGTATGTACATTCATCATATAACCTATTTTTGAGAATTTTTTCATCTGTCCAACTCCAACTGTTTAGCCAGCAGGGGGGACACTTAACTCTAACAAAAATTAGCACTTTGCAGTTTGCACAATGCGTTTAGGTACTACGATACCACAGACAGACTCAAAAATACACAGTCACATGTTAAACTTATAGTAATACGAGTACTTCAATGACTTATAGCACCCTTTTTGGCGTAGGGAATTACTAAGACAACCCAATAGGCTACTCACAAACGTATGAGAAAAGCAGCCAAACAGTATTACATAACTGTATCTTTATGGATAGCACATCAAATTGATTAATAGTATGGACAATTACAGAAACAAGTTTTGACACGGTTATCCTTATAATATATGCTTGACATTTGGACCATATAGACGACGATTATTTGCGAAATTTTCCCGAATCAAAGTGTTAAATGATTGCTCAATCAGAAAGGCAATGTGAGATTTGCAAATCGTTATGGTAATTGTTACAAAAACGGTGATAATAAAAAATCCTTTGAAGGAACTAAATTATGTTCCTTCCAAGTTTACATTAAAATGCTTGCGTTAAGTTTATAGGTTTATAGGTTCTCACTACACGTTCAATCTGATGTCAATCTCATCGAGATTGATGACAAAAATCAAAATATCCGGATAATTCGTGATCCATTTCAATCTGACATCAATCAACACCTTACACGATCAATCTGAAATCAATCTAACCAAGGTCACAGATTGAATTGATGCCAGATTGATCGTCTAATGGCCGCCTATGGGTTGAGTCGGAAACGTCGGAGTAGAGTTGAATTCGAGTTGGTGGTGCCTGATGTTAGGGTACCAGTCCCGGTCCCGTAGCACGGGAGTTTTGATAGTAACTTAGTGCACAATTTTTACCCGACTGACAGAAAGGGTTATTATGTTTTTCGCGCGTATCTTGTATGTATGTATGTTTGTGTGTATGTATGTATGCGTGTAATATTCTTTATTACCTCATATCTTCCAAACCGCTGAACGGATTTATGTAATTAAGGTATCATTAGATTCGTCTTGACAACGTTATTATTATTAGATAAGTGAAATAAAAAAAACAAATATGGTGGCTGTGAGATGCCATTGTTTTAAGTTTCAAGAAATAAAAATAAATCGAAGAATGCAATATGAATATCAAATTAAAGAGCTCACCATAACGATTTCAAAAAGGTATAACATGATAGATTTTTTGATAGGAGGCTGTTTTATTTATTTATTTATACTACTTAGTTTCTTTTAATCGACAGCTTGTCTAGTAGAAGCACCGGATACATGGAAGTCATTGCTTCTGACGTTAAAACCCTTCATAACCAATGGAATACACAGCCTGTAGAGTAACATTGAGCTCCTCAATTGTGAGAAACGTTTGCCCGATAGCGACTCGCTGATGGTTAGGCCATTGTATAAAATACTTATCTGTAAATAGTACTTATTTAATATCAAGCTTAAAGATGAGCTGAAAATACAATATAAGGAATGAGGAAAAATTTATTCATTGTTGTGAGAACAACCTTGCTTAAAGGCTAGACTTGGATTACTGATAGCGTATGGTTGATGCATTATTAAAATATTATGACATTTGTCGATGCTAAAGCAGTTTTCTACAAAAGAAGTTGATCTAAATAAGCCCATTATTTTTATCATCATAACATAGTCTGAATTTTACCAATAAAAAATAACCGACTTCAAAATAACTCAAAAACTACTCGTCAGATGACCACATGACAAGCAACAGCTTTCGATTAAAAAAAGTATCATCAAAATCGGTTCACACAGTCGAAAGTTCTGAGGAAACATAAAAAACAGTCAAATTGAATACCTTCACCTTTTTTGAAGTCGGTTAAAAATAGTTCCTACATTGGTAGTCCGGACTTAACCCAAACGGTTGGGTAATAACCATAATAATTAACAAACCCAGGTAAACCTAAGTTTGCTTTTTTTTTCTAGCATTACCCAAAACATACGTATATTAACAATAATTAATTTAAGTTATTACATTCACAGGTTACAATTAATGGCAATGTGGATTTCTCAATAACCCGGTGTAAGTATCGTATACTGGTTTTAATTTTGATTCAATTAAAATTAAGTTTTTAAACTCTGATGTGTGTGCAATAAACCTTGGAATATCTTAATTGGAGTTCAATTCATTTATCGAAGTATGGATAAACTTCAGTAAGCATAATTATTTGTAGAAATCTTCAAAGTATTACCTAATTTAAATTTATTAAATAAATGATGTGTCTTTGTACCTTTATATAACACGAGAGCAATGCTCGTTTTCTTTACATTTTTAAAACACTTTTTCAGTTCATTGCAAAACAACCGCTTTCATCATTACAAAGAATGCTTTAGCATTTACTTCGCTTCTCATTCCGTTACTTAAATAACGACCATTATTAGGTGGAGTAAATAAATAAATACTGCTGTACAACAGCTACGAAAGTACAGTACTTTTTTAGTAACTACTCACCTCCTTTTTTCGATTGGGAGAATATGCCATACCATTTGTACTATTAAATTAATAATAATAAAGTGTAGTAATAACACTATTCTTCTAAATAAATAAAAATATAATAACTTTACCATATACCAATAAATAAATAAATAAATAACCGACTTCAAAATTAGGGTTAACGCAAAAACCGTGAAGTCTCGTTCATTTTTAAATGGGACCACATGACAAGCATCAGCTATCGAAAATAAAAATAATCATCAAAATCGATACACCCAGTAAAAACTTAGGAGGTTACACACATAAAAAATACAATCGAATTCAATTGAAAACCTCCTCCTTTTTTAACCGACTTCAAAAAATGAGGAGGTTCTCAATTCGACTGTATTTTTTTTTAATGTTTGTTACCTCAGAACTTTGGACTGGGTGAACCGATTTTGATGATTCTTTTTTAATCGAAAGCTGGTGGCTGTCATGTGGTCTCACATAAATTTGAACGAGATCTGACAAGTATGTAGTTTTTGAGACTTTGAAGTCGGTTATTTTTTGTTAGTAAAATTTAAATTATTTGAAGTCAGTTAACAAAAGAGATTTTTTGTTTGAAACCACTTACCTAAATCTAGAATTAGTAATAATTGGATTAAAAAATATTCTTGTATGTAATAGTTAGTAATACGAGTTAAGACTGAATACTCGATGGGGTTATTGGCTTGGCCCGCTAGTCACTACACATGTAATCCTATTATGGAGATGGAGTGTGTGAGATTAAAATAAAATAAAAATAAAGTAACTTAGTAATAATTAAATGGGTTGTCATTGGTTATTTGTGACTCTCACTTGTTTATAATCATGCCACCATGAATCCTCATGCGAGGGTATGTGTCTGACTAAAACAGCAACGTATAATTATTGTAATATCTATTATATCTAGTGCTAATTGTAAGTGCAAATTGTAACTATTGGTAAGATTTATATGAAACATAACAGGACACTTGCAATAATCGTCAATTTTTTACGTGTCTCGAAATAACGCCTCTTGCAATTAATGCCAATGATCTATACAACCTTGACTTGATCTATTGACGTGATAAAGTAAGCGGCAATCAGGTTTAGTTATATCAGATAAGTTACTTCGTACTGTTCTCTTTTTTCTTGTTTCCATAAACTAAGGCCCTTTGCTGACGACAGATTTTTTTAGTCTTCAAAAACAATTTTTTTAACCCTCTCAAGATTATTTTAATCATTGCTTACATTTTTTGTTAAAATAGTACGAGTGTATTAGTATATCACAATCACACATTTTTACTTTTCTAACTTTGGCCTAGGTCATGGATGGGTAGGTAAATATTTTCTACGCGGGTCAATATTTACGTAAACATAATCTGTGGATCCAGGATTTTATATTTTTTTACTAAGGTTATTTGGTGGCCAAAAGTCTGAAAATTGAATGTAGGACCAGGGGCCAGTGAAACCATAGTGTGGCGCAATAGTTACCGCACCGGACCGCCATTCAAAAGTCCTGGTTTGATTCTCAACGGGGCGGAAATTGAATGATGAGTTTTAATTTCTGTTCTCGGTCTCTGTGTGTGTTCTTATCTTCATGTGTCATGGCAGCCACGTTAGAGGGAATCTATGTAGCGTTAAAAAAAGTGAGCATACTAAGCTTTACGTTATAAGTTGGGTTTGTAGTGTTTATGTTTTAGAGTCAGTCCTTGTGATTTAGGATCGGATCATGAGATGATAACTTTTTAACACAATAATTCTTGACAAAAAATAACCGACTTCAATATTACGGATAACTCAAAATCGGTTCACCCAGTCAAAAGTTTAAACAAACAACAAACTAAAAAAAAACTCGAACAACACCTCCTTTTTTGAACACTCCTCCTTTTTTGAACTCGGTTAAAAAGAGTTATGAATTTGTGAGTCTTGGCAACTTATTTTGTTTGAAATTTTAATGTGGGATTGTTCTATCTATCTCCGATATAAAGTCGGTTAACAATCGTTTATCTCGTATGTGAGAAGCCTTAATTGCATCAAATTGAAAATAGCTTACTTGTTTATTTTGTAGTTCACTTGTAAATGGTTATCTTAAAACGTAGACTGTGTATGCACAGGCTTGTTTTAGTATCTAATTGTAAGTATGTACATAAGTAGTAAGTACCCTCACGAGCACTTAATACTAACAAACCGTAACAGGTGCTTACAATTTTGCATTTTATATCCATATTTTGAACTATAACAACATTGAACTGCACCAATAGTTTGAGTATAAAATGATTAGAAAAAAAGGATTAAGTTAACAAACATGGCACCACAAGCTTGTAACTTAATAATCATTCTGATAATATAATATTTCGGAAAGCTCTATAGGCAAGCATGTATAACGTTAAAAATTGTCCTTTTTCATAACGTCTAATAAAAATTCCTAATGACATTGCACATTTGCTAATTGATACTGGTAAAAAATAATTGTGCTTTGGTTCATTAAGCATCCATTAACATGTACACACGTAACAAAAACAGAAAAAAGTAAACTCGTGGATGATCTTAGTGTTAAAGGTCAGTAAATATTATTGAACATCGAATTAAGACTACATTACGTTTGTAATACGATTAATATTTAAATTATTTAAGGATGTGTTTTTTTACTATTTCTATTGCATTTATTGACAACCGCGAAGGCCATGCGGTAGTGATCACACCTGTCGAGGTTCGATTCACGGTCAGAGCAAATATTTAAATATGTGACAGATAAAGGTTTTTTTATGAAAATAGCGCGCAAATAAGCTGACTATCCACTTGATGGTAAGTGGCTGTTGTCGCCCATTGACATCAGCAACGCATCACTGATAACGCATCAAAAGCCAAGAAAGAGAACAAAACGAAAGAAAGAAAAAAAGCAGATGTTCGTCCTAGTTGTTTGAGATTTTTTATTTTAAATATCTGCCCCGGCCGGGTTTCCAACCCGGGACCCTTCGTTTCGCAGGCCACTACCAACTAGGCTACGCGGTCGTCGTGTAAACGTTAAATTTATATTATTAATATTATAATTTTAACTTCCCTTTCGTCTAAAATTTAAATTAACCTACATTTCTCCGTTTTGCAATACATACTCGTAATACAAGTATTGTCCGTTCTAGTATTTTGTTATGCACATAAAGTACGGATATGTTTCTATTCACACGTAGAATTAAGTATAATACTTATGACATAACGAGTTTCACACCTTTCCTTTGACACAGATAGTATAAGTTATGCCGCGTTGTCACTAAATTATTTTTGATGAGGTTTGATGTGTGTCTCATTTTTAATAGTAACCCCATTTTTGTACTGTTGCATGTAATTTTAATAGGATAAAATCTAATTATATAAAAAAATCTCGTGTCATGGCATTTGTGGTCGCATTCGTCTGAAACGGCTTGACCGATTTTTATGATGTTTGTGTATGTTTGGTTGATATGAGAACAGGTATATTTCATACCGCTAGGTCATTAGGATGTCCCTATCCAGAAATTTTTTGGCAGAGCAACGTTTGCAAATAATGAATTTGATTGATTGCCGAGTCAGCTAGTAATGTATAATACCTATATAACATCTCAATGTAACATGAATTTAATTTGAATAGGTCACATTTGAGCATACCCATTTGCGATACTTTTCTATACATAATGATATTTGATGAAAAATACTTTTTATCCGGTATGCAGATGGGTGAAGGATGCCTCTAAATTTTATAATAGCTTGATATCCTAGACATGAATGCGTTATCTATACTAATATTATAAAGCTGAAGAGTTTGTTTGGTTGAACACGCTAATCTCAGGAACTACTGGTTCGAATTGGAAAATTCTTTTTGTGTTTAATAGTCCATTTATCAAGGAAGGTTATAGGCTTTTAACATCATATATTTTATTTGTTAGTTTTTCCATAAAGTAACGCGAGTGAAACCGCGGGAAACAGCTAGTCTGACAAAAAAATTCAAACCGTATTTTTTAAAATACCTTTTCCTTTTTCCTTTTTATTATATCAACACTGCAGCTAATAAGCAAATAGCTTAAACTATTTTCACGGCAATCTCAGCCTCTAAGCAATGATTAAGGTGGACACTCACGGTCATTCCATCGCGTCAAATGGCGTGATATACAGCCAAAATTTGATCGTGAATGTGAAAAACTGATGGCGTGATTTAAAAAATTTGTATGTCCAATCGCGCCATTTTGACATATGTCGTTTGGCGTGGCTCCAAAAATGACGCGATGGAATGACCGTGAGTGACCACCATTAGACGTAAGCAGGTATAATTATCGCCGCCCTGGTTGATGCTAATTGTTGTACGCAATACTTCCCTTTGTTTACGTTCGAGCGTGGGAAATCCGCTTGTTGTACGTACGTACCATCGTATCAATCAAGTAGTCGATACCCAAGTAGCAAACTAGTCATATAATACAACTAAAAGACGTATAAGGGTTTTGTTTCAGTTTTGTAGCAACCAAATAATTGTAAAGTGGTATTCAATATGATGCTTTAGTTATATATAATTTAAATCATATAAATACGTCTGGTAAACGTCGTCTCAACGAATTTATATGACGTAATATAAACGTATCTGCCACTACGTTTACACGATAAAGTTTTGAGTCGAGTTAACGTTATAGTCAGATAATAGTCAGGAGTTCCTATTTTTGTGTAATTTTGGAAACTTTTATGTAACGCTTAAATAATTAACTGTCCTATAATGATTGTATAATAAACTATTATAAAAAAGTCTTATTAAGGCGTTTAGTTCAATCATTATGTAACTTTTAGGCAATAAGTTTATTCTTATATGACTTTTATAATTCATGTAATTATTTAAATGATAATAAGTAACTTTTATATGACTCAGAAGCCATTTTTAATTTAATTCATAGTTATGGATCCCGGAAAGTGGAAAAGAATTAACAAAAGTGGTGGTTTTAGAAGAAAAGTAAACAAAAATTATAAATCATTAAAAATATCAAAAATACCTACAATTAATCTGGAAAAGACATTGTCGTGCGGTCCCAATCAAAAAGAAAGTAGCAAAAATCAAGGTGGTTCCGTATATTTTTTAACACTTAGGCAGTACCCAGCATTAGTACCTACCACTTAGGCTATAGGCGATACGACTTAGGCAACCAGGCGCCTAAATCGTATCGAAGGACCTTTTTGGAAAAGTGTTGAAATTTCTATTTCTTTAAAAGATTTCTTATGCTTATGTCAATTCTATTATAGCTTAGTAAATAAACATTAAGTGGATGTATGCGATTTTATTTAATTTGAAATACCCTAAAATACAGCTAATTTTCCTTAGATAAAGTAGTAGCAGAGTAAATTAAATTTAATAGTGGCAACATTATTTTTTCAAAAAGAAGATATTAAAATTTGTTTTTTTTTTTTTAATTTCAAAAATAATTTTTATTATAAAATTAAAAACAATATTCAAGTAAGTAAACAAAAAAAAACATTTCTAAAAACATCAAAAATAAATTCAAAAATAAATTAAAAAAATATGTCAAAAAAAATTAAATATTTAAAACGAATGGCAACGTATTTATATTTAATATTTATTTCAAAAATTTCCGCGCGATATATCGGCTACGTCTACGTCACGCCTTGGTAACGCTTTTTCGTGACAGAAAATTCCTAATACCCCTACATTGAAGTCTATATAGAAGTTTCACTTCAAAAACAGAACTATTAATAAAGGTTTTTTTTCATATTTTTCTGTTCCATAGAACCCTAATTGCAACCGTAATGCTGGACGATAGGACGACATAAGTTGAATAAAATACATGTATATAACCAGTAGTCATATACACGTCGTAAAGCGGTCGCTCAGTGTGTTGATTGCAATATGGCGGAAATTATTAAAGTTAATTCATATATATAATTTTAATATACAATATTAAAACATCAATATTTTGAAGGCCCATTAAAATATGAACAAAGATGTCCATACATATTCTCGAAAAAATTTAATGGCCACTATGTCATCACCCTCCTCATCTTCAACCACAATCGGCTTTCTTTATATTAAATAAATGAAAATCATGATAACATTTGGCTTAACTTTTTATAAAGTATTTCAAGAAGAAAAAATATTGTTCGTTCGCATAAGAAAACTCATGTAGATGTTGTGTGTTTAACCATAACAGGACTCTTTTGTAATTTTATTTACATCTATATACGGTTAAAGTTATGTAGGAGTATCACTAGACACTATTATAAAACATATTAGTCACACTTGCAACATCTATGTGAGTTTTACGTAACGTAATTGACGCCGTTGCGACGACAAAACGACCCTTACACGATGTAAATGTCATATAAGGTGCGCCCAAACCCGCGTTATATAGACGTCTAATATACTGTAATATAACCATTTTGACTGACTGAAAGTTAATCTAAGACGTTTGTTGACCATTTATATAACTTTATTTTGCTACTTGGGTAATAATCTAGTATCGCTAGTGGTAAACGTTTCTTGCTTCCGTGCTTCGGAGGGCACGGAAAGCCGTTGGTTCAGTTGTTATCATTCAGGAGTTGTTAAAATATAGGTTTAGGCATAAAAATAAACGCTTAACGCTTGGTGTAGTGTTTAGAGGGTCAATAATACACACATATTACTCTGTAATAGGTAAGGTATGTATACGCAAAGCGCACGTCTGCACACTGCTCTCGGCACGTGGCCTAGTCGCAGACTGCCCGCTGTGCATAGACACTACACTTGGAATGGCCATTTACTCTTTTATTAATCCGTATTGGAGCAGTGCGTTGGGTTGTACATCTCCTAGGGAGAAGGTTCTCCTCTGTTCTTGTAGTGGGTTAAAAAAAATTTGCTTCATGTAGGTATTGGTGAGAGCTGAGGGTGAGAGTATCAAACTCTACTGTCATTATACTTTTATGCTGTTTGGGCGCCGACTTGGCTTTAGCTTAAACCCACTATATAATAGCAAGTGAATTATAAAACACTTTTTCAACATGAATACATTTTCAGTGATTCAAATTCGATTTAACTCGTAATTGATTGTAACGCTCGATTACTGAATTTGAGTTCTGAGATAAATGCCCTCTTGAAGAATACGTTTACGATTTCTAGAAAAAATCTTTTGAAGCCTCCAATAGTCGTTTGTCGTGCAGAATGGCACATCTTATTATACATGTCTATGGCAGATACGGTATAAAAATACCACGCGTCAATAGTGCTGATGCAAAGTGCTGATGTCATCATTACCATCCATCAGTTACGTGTTTAAACTTTCTTGTTGCAAATGTCTAAGTTTAAGACCATTGATGAAGCATTTGTTTGACTTGCATGTGAAGAACTGGTAGATATCGAGTAAGCGAAGTCTTGCTTTTTAGGGTTCCGAAGTAAAATCGGAGAAAAGTGCACGATATTTGCACCAGTAATTAAAAAAATTAGAGTATATTTTGCATTACCTTAAGCTCTCTGACATTAACCTAAAAGCATAGCATTAACCAGGAAGCATAAAATTGCTTCATTTGCCGTCAACGTGTCGATAACGTTCAGAAACTAAGAGAGAGAGAGTAAAGAAAATTATTAAAAATACGATAACTTAATTATGAAGTAAATTACGAAATTTTTACTTTCAAATACGAATAAAAATTTGGAGAGCGTAAACGCCACATGACGCTTCTTGCATTTGGGTTTAATCACTCATCTATCAAACGATTCTATAAGAAATTTGAATCTCACAGATTTGTTCTGCACATAGCATTACTAGGTATAAATAACTAAACAACAAAATGTATAATTCAGTGTCTTTTAAAAAATATTCTAAACATTTTTTTATTACACTGCATTATGTTCTGTGTTCCACTGCCGTTTGTCCATTACGGGTGCACCAACCTTATCATAAAAGACTGTTTTAATATGGTTTTACACTTAGTTGTTTCGCTCGCCGAAATGAAAAAGAAGACGATTCATGAAAGGCGTATCGGTCCGTAGAGTCCGTTTGGGTGTTACGCCATTATGACAATAGCTGTGAAAGTATTTAGAAAGTGTAAGTCGGGTCAGATTCACGTACACGTTATATCAGAACTGAATTTACATAACAATTACACCTTTGTGGGTAATTGGAGCGCTTATGGAATTCGTACCTGAAGGTCAGTGGTGTTTGTATAAATTAGATAGTAGGGGAGCCCAAGAGGGGATTTTTTGATTTACTCGCGCGCGTTAGATTGTGGAGGATACGTTGCATATTGATAAGTACCTCCGGCCAGTATGAGCCCTTAATATAGGGGGTACGCTCCCCTGAAACAAAGTTTCCACTAGTTCAACGATCGATATACGAGTCGAACTAGGGAGAAAAGCTTTCAGACGATCGTTTTTTTCACTGATGGGTTCCTTGAGCGTCTCTGACGCGCTCGAGTAAATCCAAAAATCCCCTCTTGGGCTCTCTTACTATTATATTATCTATACTAATAAAGCTGAAGAGTTTGTTTGGTTGAACGTGCTAATCTCAGAAACTACTGTATACTATACAAACGCAAAATAATATTTTTTGTGAATAATAAACACAATATTTTTACCTACACGTAAACACATCCTATCAGCATCTATTAGACACAAAAAATGCACGGATAAAATTAATATTATTATTAATTACTATACTATCGCCAATAAAATTGAGGTGGAATCCCCGGATCGATCTGGAAGTATAAAAAATGGTTGTCTGTAAAGTCGGTTTACGGACGGTAGTTTAACGTGACAACGTCATGACAAAGTTCCGCTTCGCCCCGCCCCGATCCGCCCCGCTCCGTTCCGCCCCGATCCGCTCCACCCCGCTCCGATCCACCCCGCTCCGCTCCACCCCGCTCCAATCCGCCCCGCTCCGCTCCACTCTGCTCCACTCAACTAAGATCGCCTACGGCTCGCCTATGGCATCGGCTACGATACGCCGATCGTAGCCGATACTGCCTCTCTCTCGCTTTTGCGGCTCTCTCGCTCGCGGAACGTTTCATTTTTTCATAGATGCGCCCGGCGCTCATCGTTTTAATAGACGTTATCACGTCAATAAAAAACGAAATTTACAAATTGGTTTAAAATTGTTAAACTAATAGTGCTGAGGTAACGACCATAAAAATATTACAATCGTATTGAGAACTTCCTCCGTTTTCTGAAGTAAATTAAAACTAAATTAGGTACATTCATGGTAAAAGATTATATAATAAAGGTTTTTCAAAATATTCTCAGTAAGCTTAACTATTTCGCCATATTTTGCAATATATAAATGCAGATTTGCTCTTGCCGTATTTTTTCATTATATGCATACCATAAATGCCAAGGTCATATTATCTAACATTAATTGAGTTGTTTGATTTTGTTAATTTATTTTGTCTTTCGATGGACATTCGTTATGCACAATATCAAAAAGTGGTGTTATAAGTTTTATGATACATAATATTTACAGTAAAAAACCTACGGACTTTTCAGTTTTTATTATAATTGATAATATGCATTAACTAAGTACATAATTATATTACATTTTTCGTATTTTTAATTTGAGTTAGTAATACCTACTTATTAACATATACACACTAAAAGGCTCCTGAAAGGGAGGTTTTGCTTACGAGAAACTGCAAGTATGTATTTAAAATGTCTATAACAATTAATGTATGTATGCATGCATGGAATACTTACTATTATAGAAGCCCAAATTAAGCCCACAGTCGTGAAAATAGTCGACATTTTGTTTAAATTCATAATAGAAATCTGTATCACTTTATGGTGTTTCTATGATATTTGTATTTTGTTGTAATTGCGCTGAGAATTCCGATAAATATTTGAACTTGACATTCGGAACTTGAACTTTGAACACTAACGGCCGGTCTCAATAATGTACTAACAGATGGAAGGCTGTGAATAGGGCTACCATTAGTATGTTATCTGTCATATTTGTCAATTTTTGCCTCTGAAAAATTGACAAATATGACAGATGACAGCCCTATCCACAGTCTTCCATCTGTTAGTACATTATTGAGACCGGCTGTAAAAAAAGTTGAACGAAGTTTTAGGGTACACTGGCTTATTTTTTGTTATGATAAATCTGTGTGAGAGAGACATATATTAATAGCATACAAAATATTTTCTACTTCTTTATTTCTTTTTTTCTCCTTAAATACTACAAGTAGAACTAATGTACTATGTATGTCACGACAAATAGGTATAACAATATAATTTGTAGATTTAGTACCTACTGTAGAAACACTTTTTAAAACTGTCGTTTATGTTTTTGTTTATTAACACTAAACATTGCTAAGAATCATTTCATTCAAACAAAAAACCGCATCAAAATCAGTCCATTTGTTTAGGAACTACGATGCCACACTTATAACACCGCACTTTTTGCGTGGGGGTTATAATCTAAATTTTACTAACAAAAATTACAGACTTCAAAGTCTCAAAAACTACATAGTTGTCAGATCTCGTTCAAATTTATGTGAGACCACATGACAAGCGCCTGCTTTCGATTAAAAAAAGAATCATCGAAATAGGTTGGCGTGATATTGAGTTATTTGTCAATTTGTCGCGCACATCTTAACACAAATTTACGACTTATGTAGTTTTCTCATGGATGCCGTTGTTAGATCTCAATAAAATGTATGTGGGACCACATGACAGCCAGCAGCTTTCGATTAAAAAAAGAATTATCAAAATCGGTTAACCCAGTCCAAAGTTCTGAGGTAACAAACATAAAAAAAAAATACAGTCGAATTGAGAGCCTCCTCCTTTTTCGAAGTCGGTTAAAAAATATAACCCACGTTTATTTCAGTCTATTAAAGTAATTGTCGTACTTATTAATTGTTGCTGGATTATTAACACTGTATTATAAAATTTGTCGTACTTTGTAATGGTTGCTGGGTTAGTTAGTCCGGTTTGTCGCGACTCGCGGTATCGCTGTATCGCGATGTCGTGACTTTACAACGTCCGCGTCCGAGCGACGTCTTGCGTAATGGCTGGCTGGTCAATTGATTGTCGGTGTCGGTACACGTGACTAACTCTATTTTTAATGTTTTTACCTGGGTAATCAACTACTGTAGAATCACTCTTTAATTCGCTGTCACTTCGTTAGCGCTCTTCCATAAGGAAAGACACATCTGAAGAGATTTTCAAAATTGTTGATGTAAAAAAATACTTTCTTAAGGTCATTGGATTTATACACAGACATTAGAGAAGATTTCTAAATATAGTTATAAATTTTAAATATCAAAATCTCTCTTCTAGTTTCGAATCATATCTATATTTCTCGTTGGTAAATCTTTTGAACAACAATAATTCTTGCTAGGTCAAGGCATCGTTTTGTCCGCGAAATTCTTAAAAGCACTCCATAAACATGTTCCAGACAATGCGTGACGGTATATTGTAATGAATCGATTGTTTCTGATTGCTGTCTTTGACGAGCGCGACATAGAGCAATTTGAAAACGGTAAGGACAGACAATAATAAATAGATACTAAAAATCTATGATTTACCTACTTCAAATTATGAATTTTAGTGGAATTGATCCTATTCTAAAAGCATATTCTTACATCTTATGTAAGAAGGAGGGGACTCCAAGTTTTATGTGTTCTTACATGGGGGTAGGGGAGGAGATTCAAAAATCCATACCTACTAATATTATAAATGTGAAAGTATGTTTGTTTGTTTGTTTGTCCGTCTTTCACGTCGCAACGAAGCTGTTATATGGTATGGTTTTTGTGTGTTGAGGTAGTGAGGAGGGTGGAGAGTAACGTAAGCTACTTTTTACCACGGTAAACCATCCCCATGGGAAGATCGATATTTTGTTAGTTGCTAGATATTTAGTTCTGGATGTTGTTAATAGATGGCGTTAGTAAAATTCATTTGCATTTCACGCTATCAAAATGATACATGTAAATTACTAAAGTCATAGGCAACTAAGTCTAACTAAGTAAAAGTAAGTAAGTAGGATTTGTAAAAAATCGACCTCTACCGCGGGCGAAGCTGCGGGCAAAAGCTAGTTACAAATATAGAAATTGCGTAAATTAAGCAAGTTCTAAGCAAACTCTAAATATGATTTCTGTACGAAAAATCCGGAAAATTTATATTTATACTTATAGTTACCCCTTACTTGACAAAATAATCAAAAAAGGAAAATATATTAATCAGTTTTATTCCCCATTCCGCACTGGAGCAGCGTGGTGGAGTATGCTCTAGGCCTCCTCAAGAGGAGAGACCCGTGCACAGTAGTGGGCCATGGGTAGTGTCAGCCAGCCATTTCCATTTCCGGGGCATTTTTTTCCGTTTCAGCAAAGTAAAATTTAATGAAATTTTATTTTGAAATGTCATTATTTACTTACTCTTTTGAAATGATTTATCTTTTACTATATTGACGATAAATGAGTAAAACAGAAATAGGTCAGAAACTCATGCGACTTCTGCTCCACTATTTATTCATTGTTTCTTGCAGAAACATTTAGTTTATACAAAGAGCAACCTTACACGCACATCACTTAGCAATTATTGACATCTACATGGATGAACAAGTTTACTGTGTAAGTATACTGCAATGTTACAATATACGGTACGTTATTTATATATAGAGTTATTCTTGAAGTTAATCCACCAATCCGCACTGGGGTTGCGTAGTGGATTATGCTATAGGCCTCCTCAATGTTAAGTATTGGGCTATAAATGGGCTATCAATGAAGTTAATTAGAGTATTTACTTCACCTTATCCTAAGGATAAGAGGAAGTAATTAGTTCTGTTATTTGACCCAAATAATGTAACTGACAAACTAACAAACATTGCGAGGCAAATAAAGGCTTGAAAAAACTATGGCATGGTTCGTATCCAAGTTGCTCTAATTTTTTTCATGTTTACCTAAAGAAACCAAATTGCTCTACAAGCAACGTTACGCATAACCGATTGCCAGTGACATAATCGTAGACAAGGCATTTGTTGTTGTTTATGCCATGTTAATGCGAATATTTTAACGCAGTTTGAATTCAAATAGGTAAAAATACTTTTTAAAAATTTATAAAACTTTATAATTTTGTTTCTGGTGTTGGCCATCGAGGAGTTCACTTGTTGAGGAAACCCTGAGCGCATCAGATGAACATTAGGTATCAAAAAAAATGCATTGTCATCGAAAACAAATCAATTTGTGTTTTAACTCTTACTTTATTTGTCTACATTATTCTCAAAAAGGGATAAAAAGTTTTCTTTTCCTGTTTACATAGATTCTAGCACACAAACCTGGTTACGGAGTTGAGTGGTTTTGCAAATCATCTTCTCTATTGTCATTTTATTACACGTATGGCCATGAAAAAATATTTACCAAGCGTTACTTAATTAAGTAGCAGTTGTAACTACTCAGTTTGCATTATCTATTAAAGCATGCAAGGTCTATACATAACGTATAGCAATTAAAATTTAATATTATTTGATCAGCTGTGATAAACAGCCAAATTGATGTAAATAATATCTTGAAATACTTATATGATGAGCCGAATGTGACTGGAAAAGACGCGAAGAGTATTTCGCACCCTTAGAATGAGAGTGACCTAACTCAAAAATTGCAATTTGTGGGAAATGAGCAAGAAAGTTTTCAAAAAAGTATATGTCGATGAATAGAGCGATCAATGAAAGTGACCGATTATTAGGTTGTCCTTTTCTTACTCATAATTCGAGCTCTTTTTCATCACAGGGTTTTAGGGTACGCATTTTAAGGTAAGTTTATAGCAAAAACAGAAATTACCGGAATTTTGAGTTAGGTCACTTTCATTCTAAGGGTGCGATTTGCAGTTGTAACGAGTTCCGTAGTAACAAGTAATTACGTCCTGCATGTCCGCTGCTTATCTTAGTATAATTGGTGTTATGCGTTTTCTAAGATCAGTTTTCGATTCAAGAATTTGTTGGCGAGTTAAGCATAAAGTGATAAATTTGGTTAGAGTCAAGTGTCCACCCCTGTCAGCTAAATTATTGGTGATGGATATGTGAAAAAAATCGCAGCAGTACTATAATGTAATGAATTTAAAGATAAAACCGACTAGTAAATGCGCAAGTCGATCAACTTATAACTACGGAACCCCAAGTATCGCGTGACCCGACAAACACTTGGCCGGTTTTAAGTTAAAGTTTTACACGGTGACTCATGGTTGATAATTTTTAAAAGCATTCTTATTTTTATTGCGTTACCAATGTTACAATACATGCCTTCAAATATGAACGACTTTTTAATTTCAATATATTTTTTACGGTCCTCCGATGGCCGATGGATCATAAAATTGTCGATTTAAAGTACATTGCGCATTAAATCTTTGAAAAATATTTTAATACATTGTTGATCTTCTTTCATGTACAAACGTCGTTTTCTTAGCCAGCTTAGCCTAATGCTGAAAACTAGTTCGTCATCTAGTTAATTAATAATAAAATATGCACGAAATTTAAAGCAACAGCTTATGTAGAAAGTTCTCGTCTTATAATTTAGAAAAACATTTCAAAGTGTAGATTGTAAAAACGATTGGTTTTAATATCTGCCGTTTATCATAAATGTACATAGGGTGCTCGAAAAGTTTTACAAAATGACATAGGTAATTATATCCTATCATACTTACTATTAAAAATCGTTTGCCATTTATCCTTTGAAACGGAAGCTCGTTATTGTCCCAAGCACCTAATGATTCCTCCTCAGTTACAAATTTTTGGCCTGTTAATTTATTTTTTATGAAAGGAAAGAGTCCTAAATCACACAGCGCAAGGTCCGGCCTAGGTATAGGGAGGATGATCCAACCCTGATAAGATAGTGTAATGTAATAAAGTGTAATGAAGTGTAATGTAATAGGTGACCTTGACAACAAACCTATTATCGTATACTTGTCAAGTCTGCAGTTTGACCTGTCAAATTTGACGCAGAATTGACGCGGCATCCAGTATACTTGATGGGTCTTGTATGGTCAAGTAGACTTGAAGTAGCCATACACGATCAAGTATACTGGATGCCCCGTCAAGTCCGCTTGGCGATTCATAGTACACTTGATCGTGTATGGCCTCTTTTAAACACTAAATAACGCAGCATTAAAATCATAATTGCCTTCACTGAGAGCGGTTATAAACACCTTTTTAGTTTTACAGCATAAATCTCACTAACAAGGCTCATGTGCCAGATCACCAGATCATAGCTTTTCTAACAGCGCCTTACTAAATAGCAGTATGTCAGGTTTCTAGGTTTGTAGGAGTGTCGACATGATTGACTCGCCGCTATCGCTGTTGGGACGTTAATGAATTTAAAATGGTTTTTACACGTTACACTTTACACTTCCATGTGTTCTACATAAAGAGTTGGTATCGCGTGGACATACGATGGAAAATCCAGAGAAAATTATGTTTATAATTTGTGTATCTTTATGTGTTAGCGTGGGTGCGTCCATGTATATTAGTAAATATGTGCGCAAGTGTGCGAGTGTGTTTATGTGTGTGTATGTGTGTGTGTGTTTGTGCGTGCGTGTGTGTGTTTGTGCGTGCGTGTGTGTGTTTGTGCGTGCGTGTGTGTGTGTGTGCGTGCGATCACAGTCATTGTATAGTCACGGTCCCCTGTAATACTGCCATACTGGAAAGTTATCAACATTATCATACTACGGTGACCAAGTGTGCAAAAACATCTAGCATAAATAATAGTTGAAAAGAACTATGTGTGTGAACGGACACGGTTTTATATTGTCAATTTAGATAGTGAAGAAAAAAAAGGGACTGTGCTGTTAACCATTAAGGTGTTCCCTCGACTGGAGCCAAACCTGGGAGTAGTATCAGGTCAAGCTTGTCACAAATATGGATTGTCACCAGAACTACAGCAATGTGTATAATCTAAATTTTACTAACAAAAAATAACCGACTTCAAATTCTCAAAAACTACTTGTCAGATCTCGTTCAAATTTATGTGGGACCACATGACAAGCACCAGCTTTCTATTAAAAAAAGAATCATCGAAATCGGTTGACGTGATATTGAGTTATTCGTCAATTTGTCGCGCACATCTTAACACAAATTTACGACTTATGTAGTTTTCTCATGGATGCCATTGTCAAATCTCAATAAAATTTATGTGGGACCACATGACAGCCATCAGCTTTCGATTAAAAAAAGAATCATCAAAATCGGTTCTCCCAGTCCAAAGTTCTGAGGTAACAAACATAAAAAAAAACCAGTCGAATTGAGAACCTCCTCCTTTTTTGAAGTCGGTTAAAAATTATAACTCCTTAGGATAAGTGGAAGTAGGTCTAATTAGGCTTGCAAGATTTGACCCAAACAAAGAAATAAATAAACAGGGCAAGCTAAATAAATCCGTTTCACAAGTCTAGTCAAGTTCTTATACGTATAAGCATGTGATGTGATGAATCACAGGAAATATTTAAAGTAGGTATATCTGTATATTTTGTGTTCGGTTATGCTTTATTTAGAGACCCTTATTTCTTATATCGCATTTCGTAATTACTACGTGGTAAGAGATCCTTCGTCTACATAATGTGACGACAGGTATCTTCGGTAACAGCAAAATGTAACCGGTTAGCAATTCTGTTCATGGTACGCAAATTGCAGTTTTTGTACACGAGTACATTTTTCCGTTATATCAATATTATCAACTCGCGTATGTAATTTTTTTTTCTTTTATGCTCACCGGTCACTTCAAGTATGATGTATGAAGCTAACAGTTTTATTTGCGTTTATTTGCTTACAGATACAATATAGTTTTATGTATAGTTATGTAATGAATAAGCGTGTTGGGAAACCCAATAGTTTTTTCCAAAAGAAAACCGGAGAAAAGCGAGCGTTAGTAATCAGTTTCAATACAACTGAGTTTATGTTGTAGCTTCAATTTTTTGTTCAATATTTTTGGAGAAAACCCAGGATCGATCTCGGGGGCGGAGTTGAAGTAACCTCTAATTTAACAACATAATGTTTAAATTACTATAGGTATAAAAACCGGGCAAGTGCGAGTCAGGCCACGCGCAATGTAGGGTTCTGAAGTAGTAAGTTTATGGTATGGTTTTATGGTATCGACGCATCGGCGTTGATAAATATATATTTTTCAATAGTAAATTATGTAAGAGTAAATTATGATACTTACACTTCAAAGAATAAAGTCCATTTGGAAAAAATATTGCTTTAATCTTTATAAAAAATAGACGATTGCTATTTCTCGATTTTTTCTTGAAAACCAACTTGTTGACTAGACTACTAATTCGTTTTGTTATTGTGACATCATGTTCTCGTAAGAAAAACGAATAATATTTAATAAAGTAACGTCTACTGACTAACACCAAGAGAATTTGTAAAGATATTTGTACAGCTTGTGTATCAATACAATTCAGGTAATAAAAGCTTATAAATCATTATAAACTAACAGCATTACTGAAAACATCTTTTGTTATTAAACCAAGTTACAATTATGTGACCTCTAGATTATGTTAAATTAAATAAGAATTACCTACTGAAACATACCAATAACACAATATACTACTAACAAGTAAAGAAGACAAAACACGAAAAAATTACTAAAATGAAAAAAATATTTATTGCGTATCCTTTATACTTATCTATTTTGATTACACTAGGATTCGGTGTTGTGAGAAACTAGGTTCGTTATAAATAAATAAATATAGTTATAAATAAATAAAAAAGTAAATATAAGAATTAAAAAAAAGATATCAATTATACAAAAATTGTGTGTGTGTGTGTGTGTGTGTGTGTGTGCTGATTCGCGTGTGTAAATGTGTGGATGTGCATTTATTTAATATTTTACCTTATTATAAGTATTATATGCTTCAAAGTAAGTTTTAAGTTTCTTCAAATGTTAGTTGGACTAGCCAAGATTTAACTTTGTTTTTGCATATAAACGTAGTATGATTTGCTAGATTAAGTTTGTGATGTAGTTTGCTATAGATGTAAGGTCCTAGAAAAGAAAATGTTCTACTGAAAAAAACTGTATTCGATTTAGGTAAGGGTCATTTCAGCTTTCTTTGTGATTTATAGGTGGTGATCGTTGACGTTAGAGAATTTTTGTGGTAACGTTGAATCAAAGCTAAGATGTATAATTGACGCACTCTCAGGATTCCATATTCTGCATATGGTATGTATATATATTCATGCCAAATTACAGCTTTTTAGCGGGTCTCAGCGCTTTGCTTCAGTCGGAGGGACGGACGGATGGACGGACGGACAGAGGAACGGACAGACGGACGGACAGAAGGACGGACAGAAGGACGGACAGAAGGACGGACAGAAGGACGGACAGACATGACGAAACCATAAAGGTTCCGATTTTTCTTCGGAACCCTAAAAAGACAAATAAAATTGACATAAAGAATGGAAAAAAATTACAAATAAAATTGGCATAAAAATTAACATACAAGAAATTGACAAAAAAATTGACAAAAAAAAATAATTGATTTAAAAAAAAATGTCAAAAAAATACAAAAAGATGACAAAAAATTACAAAAAAATTGTCATAAAAAATTTATGATGATGATGATGATGTTTCATATTAGAGTAGGATTGTACCAAGATTATTATTACCATTCGCGCTGGCATGGCGTTGTTACTGATCAATCATCCAAAGCCAAAGCAAAGATTATGTGTTACGAATTACAAATATAACGCATAACGTAACGGAAAAAAATGATTTTACTCCCCATACAATCTCATACCGCGGGCTTAAATATTATGAAATCGATAGATAAGGATTTAAGAAATGTATGCTTTTTAACGCCACCCAATAACCCCAATAAATAAAATACTAGTTTTGGGTTTACATTAGCTTCAAAGGAAGGAAGTGAATGAGCTTACGGTTATGTAGCTTCACCGCAGCAGAAACATATCCGTTAACCTTTTCGATAATAAATGAATTATGATTTATTATTATGTATGAAATAAATTAATGTAAAACTCAATTAAATAAAATTATTTGATACTAGTAGAATTAGCGGCAGCTTTGATGAATTTAATACTGATGCCGAATGTTTATTAATGATTTCTGCGTGTGTTACTCTGCACGTATGATATAAAAACAAGTTTATGTTTAAAAATGAAATAAGCACTGACGTCCGTGCGTCACTAAATGGACTCACTGAAAATCAGCGCCGTAGCTACCACTACGGCATTACGCTGAGTGAGCTCCATTTTCTGTGCCACTGGACACATGCGAGCATTACAGACCAATGTAGTAAATACTCATTGTTGTTTTAAAAAATAGAATATGTATATTTCTATATATATTTTTTTTTTTTTTTTTGATCTATGTTCGTGTGTGTACCTAATGGGCACAGGAATAAACGTTTTTTCTTTCTTTCTTTCTTTCTTTCTAATAAAAGTTTTTATAGTGTCAATCGCAGTACTAATATAAAAAATTGTTATTGTGCTGTTAAGTGTAAAGGAGTTACTCGTGAGTCCAACCTGAGTGTAGTATCAGGTCATGCTTATAAAAAATGCATTATCATCAGAACAAAAGCAATATGAAAAATTTTAACTCCTGAGGATAAGAGGAAATAAGTCTAATTAAGATTGCAACATTGGATTCTCACAAACAGGATAAGCTAAGTAAAACTGATCATCATCTCATCAAAATCTCATCATCATCGCAACTCATAGCTGTCTCAATACTCTCAATATTAGGCTCATACTCGTAGGCATCTCCTCTCACAATGTTAGAGCAAAGCAGTGCATCCCGATGACCAAGTGCGAATTGTCAGACTTCACACACCTTTGAAAACATTATAGAGAACTTTAAGGTGTATAGGTTTATTTTCATATTTATTACATACTCATATTTATTACTTTTACTTGTAATGTATAGTTTACTAATTAGTAGTGTTAACTACTAAAGAAGTCTGCAGATTCCTGATTGAAATCAAGAAAGATTTAATAAATAATCTTAAAAACAAGTATCAGTAATGACATTATACGTAATCCTCATAAAAATATCGACATTATTTATTTATTTCATTCACTACAACGGCAATTAATTATACGACGATACATTCATGATGTAACTTTAAGGAAAAGAAAGATGAAGCTGTTGAAGCCCATGTATAGGTTTAAACAGATTAGACTTACATTTTAATGTAAATATTCATAAAATATACGAATCCTATCATTAGAGCTATTTGATTGCCATAAAAACGATTTATGTAACTTCCTGCACAAACATTAGTTACATAACATTTAACCTTTAATTGATATATTTAGTAAAAATTGTTCGGCTAAAACACGTTAGATATTATTTTGCGTGTTTAATGTTCAGAAAAATTGTATATTCCTGTGAAAACATTAGACTTGTGTGATTTTTAAGTAGAACATTGATAATATTGAAGTTTTTCTGTATGTTCTATATTTGTAGCCTTTTTTCTGTATTTGTAGCCTTAGGATTTTGTTATTGGTGCATTAAAGGACTTGCGAGAAAATAATATTTAGAGATATTGAAGATTGATGAAGAAAATTAAGGGAGTAATTTCTAGGTTTTCGTTTTAGACATTTTTATTGACATGGGAAGACGAAGCTTGAAGGCTCTAATATGACTTAAATACTGCTATCGAATGACAAAAACGAGGATATTGACTTGTCATCTGAAATACGGAAGCGTCAAGAAACTTCTTCTACAGCAATCTATCAATCTAGCTTTCAAGATGCTCGTTCGACGTTACTTCACTCGGTCGATGACTTACTCGTATAAGAGTAATAAGTGAGTTACTAGCGCATCACACAGCTTCCTATACCTAACCAAAAATTACAACATCTTCCCATTAGTGTTAAATGATTAATTGCTTTATTCCTTCCCGAACATTCGATTTCAGGAAATCCTTTTGTTTCTTATGTGTAATGAACTGTAAAATCCTTTATTTCTCTTTCCGTTTTTTGCAATCACATTTTTATCGGCGTGTAAACTTATAATTTTAGATTAATGAAATTATTGAAACTTAACAAAAGTACCACATAATTTTTATAAATCTTTTTCAAAGGGTACCTAAATAAAATCATGGAACTGTTTCATTCGTTTTCGTAGATAAACTGTTATAAGAAATTTTACAGTTTTAAAACTGCTAAACTGATTTTAATTATGGACCTAAATGGATATAACGTATTGTATATTTTTTTATAATTGTAACCGTACGATAGCAAAAAATTGTCAGTTTGATTTGTTGAACGCGACAAGCAGATCAGATTTTATATACTCATTTTACAGACTCAGACATAAACCATATTTTTTAAATAATGAAAACAATATATTTTTGTAATTTAAAATGAATAATTCTCTACTCCATAATCTGCCGCTAATGTGTAGATTTCACTGAAAAGTACCTATTGTATAACCGTATACTCGTATATCACGATTCACGGACGATCGACGAGTTATAATAACATAACAATTACCTAAGCAGACACTGAGATGTGTAAAATGAAAGAAATAGTTGTGGCCAGTCAGACCTGATGACATAATTAAATGTCACCAGGTCAAATCGACACGGCGATTAGTTGTGTCCGGTTGTTATTCGTAATGTATGCGATGATTATCTCTCATAATGTTTGCATATCGCATGAGAATTTTGAAGAAACTTGAATAATCTTAGCATGGCCCGTCGAGAAAAAAGCGACAAACTAAAATTTTATTACCAGCTATACGACTTTATCCTTGCTGTTTTGCAAAACGCGTATATGACGTCAATCGTTCCAAGTACAGCGCAAGGTAGATAGTTCAAGTAAATTGGAGAGGAAAATAAAACCAACTTAGAAAAGATAGATACATTATCAACACGTATTTTAGGAAACCGGCTCACAAATTACTAACGTTTTAATTATCTATTATTGGGGATTTTAAATCAAGAACATAAACCGATATGTAATTGGTTAATCGCTGCGACTATATTCACGCAAGAACAAAGCGAATAATTGCTTATTACAATTATTGTTCCGTAAATAATTACTTCTAATTATGATTACATCACTATACACTACACAGTCGAACGCCGGTTCTAACTACTTGGAAACAGTATATATTTACATGAATAATAAATATCATTATTAAGCGGTGTCATAATACGTAGGTGAATATATTATGATAAGCGTGCCATATGTTATCGTTTTTAGGATTCCGAATTAAAATCGAATCCCTTATAGTTTCGTCATGTCCGTCCGTCCGTCCGTCCGTCCGTCCATCTGTGCGTCTGTCCGAAGCTAAGCGCCAAAGTCTTCCCCCTGCCGCCAGCTAAACGGTTGGAGTCGGACAAGTGAAAGAATTCTCAAAAATATGTTATAATCTGATGAATTTACAAGGAAAACTATCACGGCAATGTAAGCATAAGTAGTTAATGAGTAATAGTCGATAAACTTACTACTTTGGAAGCCTACATTGCGCGTGGCCTGACGGCTGACACGCACTTGCCCGGTTTTTTCAGTCACTGAGTTAGGAGGCAATGTTATTGTTATGTATTTATTTATTTAAGTTCACCAACCATTATGACATTCAAAACTAACATCAATAAGCAAAAAATTGAGTAATTTAATGAGAGAAATAAAATAAAATTTGTAAAGTAATCTTTTAAACACACAACGAGCTTTACGAGAAATGGACATGTTACCAAGTATGCACGAGACGGGTATAAATAAAATTAAAACAATAAAAAATTAGGTCAAATCGATCGAGACTTGTTTTAAATCTATCTTACAGTTGCATTTCGAGCGCCGAGCGCGTCTCTATAGATATAAATAAATAACAATTATTCCTAACACCAATTTCAATCCAAATAAAACAAAGCTACTAAATTAAAGCTACCCAAAGACGATGAACTTACGTGTCACTATTCATCAAGTAGTATAGGAAATATTAGCATAACATATCTGTAGCTTATATCCGCGAACCTTTGTTAATGTACTCGCTGACTCCCGAACTACTAATAATATGTTAATTCTTCAATGTCAACAGTCATGTTTTATAAATTGAAGTACCTAGTAAGAAAAAATATATTTTTATTGTTCGGATAACTACTATAAAATGTCAATAGCGTTATTTATAGTGCTGACAAATTAATCGTAGCTCGTGACCGAGTGTTGTAGTTGAGTGGTTTCTGAACGCCTGTTTTGGAGAACAATACTAGCCATAGGGATTTGGTACTCGTTTGTTCTGTTCGTTGTATGATACAAACATTAAGGTATTGTATAGACCAGTTGTTACAGGATAGTGTGGGATAAGTAAATCAATAGAATAATCTGAATTTTACTAAGAAAGAAATAACTGACTTCAAAATAACTCAAAAATTACTCGTCAAATCTAGCTCCTTAAGTGAGACTATATGACAAGCATTAGCTTTCGATTAAAAAAATCATCAAAATCGGTTCACCCAGTCGAAAGTTCTGAGGCAACAAACATAAAAATACAGTCGAATTGAATACCTCCTCCTTTTTTGAAATCGGTTAAAAAGAAAAACGAACCATAAAGTTAAAAAAAATTAACTATTCTGTTGCCAGCCGCAGAGTCTACAGTTTACAGCCTACAGAGTCGCAGTCTGTATTATATATTTTTATTATATTTCATGACGCAGTACAATTGTGGAGTAGGTACCAACAACAGGAATAATTTTAGATTTTAATCTAAAGTAATCTTTTGGCCTTTAAAAGGAATGGCCTATTATTGTTGACATCGTCATTTCCATCATACTATTTATTTCCCAGGTCACTAAGACCGACCGTAGTCTGGGTCTTCGTGACGTGAATAAAAATTTATTTCACGTCAAGTAAAAAAATGTTTTATATCGTTTAAACACTTACAATCTGTTTTCAGTTTTTCACATGATTAGCTGGTGTCAATGACAGTAGACATTACGTATGTCCTTTTTAACAGACTTTAAAAAAGGAGGAGGTATTCAATTCAACTGTATGTTTGTTACCTCAGAACTTTCGACTGGGTGAACCGATTTTGAAAATTCTTTTTTTAATCGAAAGCTGGTGCTTGTTCTGTGGTCCCACTTAAAGAGTAAGATCTGACGAGTAGTTTTTGAGTTATTTTGAAGTCAGTTATTTTTTTCTTGGTAAAATTCAGATTACTGTGGCTTAAGCATGAAAAATAAATTTTTGTCCCATCTCCCGATAACCAACTCGGTGACAACTCGTAGTAACGTTATGTCAAGACTTTCACTACGATACCGCGAATTCTTATGATTGCATACTTCTTGCAAACTCGTTTAATCGAGAACTTTAAATGTCGGTCACGGTAGAGAGATTTGCTCAGCCAGGTAAGATGGAAATCATAATATGGTATGGCGAGTGTGTAGCACATACCGATACGTATGAGAACCTACAACTAAGTGGTAAAAATAAAATATGAATTGAAATAAACATAGTTCTGTGGTCCTAAAAAAGTGACGTACTAAAATTATGCAAATTGAAATCTATATAGTTATATGTATGTATATATGGAAGAAGGGTATTCTATGGTGTTGGTTATTCAATAATATTCCTTTTAATTTGCACCATGATATATTTCCAATTCTCCTAACGTTCACATCAATATTTCTGCGTACTTCAACACTACGTGATCATCCGTTCTAATCTTATTGACAATAATTCTTTACTCTAAATATGACATGTCGTTTCTTATATGCCAACCTCTGCATCGGACAAGCGTTGTAGAATAAAGAGGTCCGTCCCTGGACCTTCACTGGAGATTCGTGGCCTCACCGACATATATATCTATAAACAAAAAACGGATGCCCTTTATAGACTCTGAAACCATCCAACCGATAAACTCAAAATGTTTTCATTTAGAAGGCAATAATCCGAAAGTGTTTTGAGACCACTAAAACAATATCGATTTTTGACTTATTCATATAAAAATATTATTCGCCGGCTATGGCTAGTACCTAGTTGTAAATTAAAAAAAAATGTATCTATGTACCAATCTAATTTAACAATAAAAAATATGTACAGAGTAGTATGTTAAATGTACGATTAAATTAAATTACTCCTTACTGGAAGCATTTTAGCATAATTTAAAAGCATTATCTTTCAAAATTCCTCTTAGGTGGAAGGTAGGTACATGTATAATAAAATTAAAGTAATCTTAAATGTAAAATTTTCGTTATACGATAATTTGTGAACGTGTGAGACGAGAATTACGTATGCATATTTGAACTACAACTATGTAATGTAATGAAATAACGGATCATAGGCAAAAAAACGAAAGATTGTATCGTGGGTCACTCACGAGTCAAGTGACGTTCTCTGAATTTGAATAATTACTAGACACATAAATAAAAAGATGTAGTTTCGATAAAAAATAATGTCTGTTTATAAAAGGAAAACGGATTTTAGAATAGCAAGCAAGCAAAGCAAGCAAGCAAGCAAAACAAGCAACAACCCATAATTGTCCCACTGCTGGGCTCGGGGTCTCCTCTCACAATGTGAGGGGTATTAGGCCATAGTCTACCACGCTGGCCAAGTGCGGATTGGTAGACTTCACACACCTTTGAGAACTTTTATGGAGAACTCTCCGGTGTGCAGGTTTCCTCACGATGTTTTCCTTCACCGAAGCAAGTGATAATTAACTTATAATACGCACATAATATTTGAAAATCAGAGGTGCGTGCCAGGATTTGAACCCGGGCCCCTTCGTTCGGGAGACCAACGTTCTAACCGCTAGGCTATCACTGCTGATTTTAGAATATTTATACTTATTGCCAGCAGTCAAACCAAATGATGGTAAGTCGATACTATGTCGAGACATCAAAGGTCAAGTTTAGTGTTAGTTACGTCGACCAAGGAGGAAGCAATGAAAACTATTCAAAACATATAACGTCGTTGCGACTTTACCACCTCTTATGTGTTTTGTGCCACTTTTGGCAAAATCACTTTTTTACGTCAAATGATTCTACATTTTGAAGCACTATCGAACTCAAAAACTCTCATGTGTGCACGACTTTTCCATGGTAATTTATTCACCAAATTCAAAATCACCTATGTGCTTGCTAAACAAAACTTTATCGATTTTTATAGATTCCCTCAAAAAGCTGATTTTTTACACATAAGAGGCCTTAAAGTCGCAACGACGATAAATAGTTTTTGGGTTTCACAATCAAAGATGTTTCACAATCCAAGCTGAGAATTAGCAGATGTTCGCACCATTGATTTATAGAAACCTGTACGATGCTTTCAAACCCAAATATTTTAATACGCACATAACTGCAAGCTACGAGACTATCACTATTTACTTTTGTTTTTATTTTTCTGTAAAACATAAGGAAAAACTAATGTAATATGGAGGATATTTAACGGAATATATTATTGATTCATAACATAGGTGGAGTTGATTTCACACTGCTCACCTAGCGTCGAGCTGTCTCGCGGTTTTCTCGAATCGAAAAGAATTATCGACTCGACACTAGCAGTTACCACCGATGACAAATAGAAAGATAATTATGGGTGAGAGATATTGAGAGAAAGTAAATAAACAGATCATCGTTGTATCATAAAATCTATAACATAAAAAATACTATAGATAATATCTAAATCATTTTACGACTGTCATTCATACGTGTAGATTACTGTAGATACCATGCTTAAGTACTCGTATATAACATCTGTTTGAGGAAGTTTTTTCTTATATATATGTCCAAGATTAGATTAGAAACCAGGAAGGCATTAAAAGCCAACAATCAGTATATAAAGTTTAAAAAAATTAGCCAACCAATGAATTCATTGAAGTAATTAAAACTCCGCTCACAACTTAAGACGTTGCTTTTATTAAGCACTTATATAACTGCTGCCAACGCCTAGCCTATAGTACCAACCCGTTAATAGGGTAAACAGAGCGAAAGCCCAGTAGCTGTTTACCACATGAACCTTTGAAACCGCAAGCTGTCGTCTCCGGAACGAGCAATAACTGTACAGACACTTGATAGTCTTGATACCCTGAACACAACGGACTGTTTACCGCTCTGTTCTAGTATCGTCATTCTAAACATGTTATGAACTTTGAGATGCACAGTAGCTTCGTATAATTATTATTGAGAGTATTTTTATTCAACCAACTTCAAAAAGAGGTATTCAATTCGACTATATTTTTTATTTATTTTTATGTTGTTACCTCAGAACTTTTGACTGGGTAAACCGATTTTGATGATTCTTTTTTTATTCGAAAGCTTGTCATGTAGTCCCAAATAAAGAGTGAGATTGACAAGTAGTTTTTGAGTTATCCCTAATTTTGAAGTCGGTTATTTTTTGTCAAGAATTATGTATGTTTATTTTCTTGTAATATACTTTTTACATAAATACGAGTAGGTACATACTTACATTTTATAAAACTCCTTTTTTGCATTTTAAATAAAATACCAAATTTGGTTTCAAGCTGTTATTTACGAATTTTAGAATAATTGAGGTCTCTTGAATGCCATATTACTCGTAGTATAAGATTTTCTCTTTGGCATTTCACCTAATGACTCAAAACTTGCATTACATTCTAGGAATTAGGACGTTAAAGGTTGACTTGTTCGATTGAATTAAATTTTGTCTTGCATACGACGCGTGCGAATAGTTAACTTAAAACTTCACCCTGCTAATGTCAAAGAAGGAAAATAGAGTAAAAAACAAGCTTTAATTAGTAAACATGTTATGTTACATTTTTTAAAAAACATCACACGTATTTAATGTAGTTACGCTCCATCAGTTGGGGTTTATCCCAGGCATTAATTCATAATAATGACATGATAATAAGTGGAGATAAAGGCTTAACTCAGTAAAGGACTAGATATGATTTTTACTTTTATTGAAGGGTAATTATTAATCCAATATTTCTTGGTATGTATACTTAATGAATGATGAGGCAAACCAAGTATCGTCGTCCGAACCGGCGGGATGTTCACAAAGGGATGGATTGGTATTGATACACGCCGTTTGCATGTAATGACACATTTTTATATTTATATACATTGCATTCTAGTGAAGGTCTGCGAATGTGTAAGCATAAATTAACTATTACGTATTACTTTCAAGCCGGTTTGCATCAGTTCTCCAAGTTCCAACTTTAAACGCACTTAACAACAGTTGCTTGACAAATTACATAGCTGGAAGTAATAATCGAATCACTCATAAAGAATTCGGAAATGCTGATCGATCAGTTTCTTGCGAAATGTAATCGCCTCTTAATTTTATGCTGTACAGCTTTAAAAGTGACTTTTACATGAAGATATCGGTAATTTATCAAAAGGGATATTTTCTGGAGTTATTTTGTAACTACATACCTCATACTGTCATGTTTTTAAAATGCATTATTAATTTAAATATTCATATACAGGCTTCACTCGAAAATACGTATGGACACGATTCTTTAAATTGACTTAACTTTTTTATTTGTGTGTTGATTGAAATAAACAAATACTAAATATTAACCAGAGCTCACTACAAAACATCAGCGAAAATTACTTCCAAATTGGTTAAACCGTTTATGAGATTAGCCGGAATAAAAACACACAAATAAATCGACAGAGACAAAATATCTAAAAATCACTTACCTATATGTGGTATTGCTACTGCGCTATTAAATATCCCCAGTAATATTCTTTCCAAACATCTTCCAGATACAGACACCGGTCAGTTATAATATATGTATGTGTGATGATGATTTATGATTAAAATGATGAAGATTTTTTTTCATCTTCTGTCAGTTCCAGACGATTTCTTCTGCTTACTTGCTTCTGCTTACTTGGATAATTAAAACTTAAATTATTTCAATTTTCATTACGTTTAAATTTTTTTTTCAAAAATTAATCTGTTTCTGACGCGATATTATAAACTCTTAAGTCATAATTGAAGTTTTGCTTAGTCTACATAATGCTAGGACTTTTTTGCAGCTATTGCAATTATACGGGATTTTTGACCCCGTTGTAAGTAGATAAATACATTCATTAGAAACATTTTGAACCAGTTTCTTCGATGACCTGAAGTTAAGACTGTAGGTTGTAACGGGAATCTCAATCAAGATTCGTGTTTACAGTGATTGTTTTGTAGTTATTAATATCGAATTTAGTGCATTGGAACTTTTTAATTATAATAATATTAAATGGCAATGTTTTGTCGTTGAAATTTGGGACACTGTAACTTTTTTTTCAGTATCGTGGCGTGATTTTCTTGAAGACATGGCTCAGTTGTAAGTAGGTACATAAAACCTACGTGCTTCAAAAAAATTACTTGCTCTATGATTTTTTTAAATATCTAAATGTGTAAATATTGAAAGCAATTTCTTTATTTCATTTATTTGATTTATTTACCCTTTTATATATTATAATTAGGTATATATAATTCTATTTAGATACCAATTGTCTTATTCATCTGTCAACTTCTTCCATCGGTACATTATTGTTATGAAAGACGCATTACCCACAAAAACAGCAATATATTGCAGACTCCAACAATCTTCCATGGAATCAAGCCATAATTTTTACAGTGCAGTTTATATGTTTCATGTAAATGTAGTTCTATGAGAATAGTAACATTTATTCAAATCTTCGGTGAAGTCGGTGTGAACAAATTTCTGGACTGAAGCCACTTTTGTCGTCGCGCACCGAATTTGTAATTTTACTGGTCACCTCGAAGGCGTTAGTTAGTCCATTATTTTTGAACGAATTATATGATAAATAGGTCCTTTATCATATAATTCGTTCTAAATCGTAAATAGGTAGATTGTGAAATGTGATGTCACTGATAATAATAATAATAAACGCTTACACTCTCATACCCCGCAGTAGGTTTTCACCTGTGTCGCGGGTGGCATGGACGACACATACATATGACACATCACATCAACACCCATGACTCGAGTACAAATATATTGTATCTGTCTCATAAATATCTGCCCTGGCCGGGAATCGAACCCGGGAGCCCTCGCTTCGCAGGCAGGGTCGCTACCAACTAGGCTACAGGGTCGACAATATCATACGATCATACTGATATTACCTGTAAGGATAGCAAGACTTAAAAATATTTATAGAGCCAATATCCTATGATAACGGTTACCTGGAACTAAAACTAACATAGAAAAATATTTACTACTGTCATAATTTGTTCCTAAACATTTTTTATTATTTATCTATCACTTCACGTGAAGGTGTTGAGTACCACTTATCATTGAGTCTGCTTCGATTAGATGTAACGGTCAGACCATTTTTGACGGGTCAAAAGCCTCTACGAGAATGATCTTGTTATCGATATGACCTATCTTAAATACTAACAGTGAATTGTGACCTGTGACAGTTGAAGTACCGCCTTATTGTTCTTGTCTGCAACCCACTATTGAGCACGGGTCTCTCTTCCTGAGGAGGCCTAGGGCATACCACGCAGCACCACGCTAATAAATGGTTTGTTAAATGAACAGTTTAACTTATAAAACTAGTATCACTATTATGGTAAGGCTTTTAATTTATTACCTGACACCACACACCCTCAGATGAAAATGAATGTAAAACTTCAAAGCACATTTTCATTTTATCTACAAGTAAAAAAGTAAATCTTGTAATACTGAATCAAGGACAAACATAATTTTAAAGGTTTAATTATGTTATGTTACAAAACTTAGTTTTAAAACGAAAAAAGGCGAATAGTGTATGTGTGGTATGTTTTTCACATAGTAAATAAAACTAGGTTAACTATTTTAGAGCTTTATATATTCTCGGTACTGCAGGGGGGTTTTAAAATAAGCACATACGGCAGGCAACGGCATGCAACAGTCCTGAATTATTTATACCGAATAGAGGATAGCAGGATTGCTCGGAGAATTCTAAGTGCTTAGCAAAAGAATTTAAAGCTATTAATTTAACGCTCATGTCTGACCTACCCCATTGCTCAACTATACTACGCACGCTCTCTCATTTCCATTGCTAATACAACACTGAACGATGATACTATTCGCTACTACGGTTTCTAGAACACATTGATAAATAATATTAGAGATTTAAGATTAAGATGCATGGGATGTACGAGAGTTATATATTAACAGTATATTTATAGTGTTTTTACTTTTTATATTTAATCTGAAAGATATTTTTAGTTATAAAATAATGCAGGTTTTCCGGTTTCCTTTTTTTTCGGCAAAGCATGATTAGGTATTTATGTAATTAAGAAATGGACGATGATTATGAAATAAAATCATTTGGCTTCCCTGCTCGTTCATAGTCTACTTTACGTAAAAAAAATTAAGAAGGTAGTTGGCCGCCCGATTGAAATATTACAATTGGCTTTCGTGAAGGCTGATTCAAAACAGAAAATTAAATTTTCCTTCAAAAGTTCAAACCATGTACGTTAGACAAGCCATTGATGCAGATTACATGGATATAATATAATTATGAGTCATATAAAGATTAATTAATTTATAACCTAATGTACAGATGTTATAGCTTCTATTTTGCGCTTACCTATATTAAGTTTGTTTTTTGTGTATAGAGCTAGTCACGTTTAAATTTGACATAATAATATTTCAATTTCTGGTTAAGCAAGTTAATTGATAAACTATCTAAGTACTTATTATTTACGTAAATTCATGTATACATACATAGATTGAAAGTTTATCAAAGTACGCTGAGTTATATCCTATTTATTTTTAGTTAAATAGTAATTATTAGAAATGAAAATGTATTTTTAACTAAAGAACTTATTGTTAGTTAATTCTGAGTTAATATTGTGAGTGAGTGACTATTGTGAATGCAGTGTGAGTTTATTACGACTTAAGAAACATTAGTAGTAGACGACGCGACGGCCAGGTTTTGATGTCAACACGGTGGATTCTATGTTCTGCACATAACTCGAATTGCAATCAGATTAACGGTACAATTTTGCGATACTGTTTTGATTGCTTCTTTATATGTAAGGAAAACTAGATATGTTGCATATTTCTGTGTTGCAAGACTTTACCAATAAATACTAGTTCACGACTTGAGTATTCTACAAGTGAAACAAGTTTTTAATTGGCTTAAAAACTGTCACTGCACTTGTCGAGAGAAATTGAAATTTATTTAACTAGCCAATTATAGTTGAAAATCACATTCAGAATAAACTTGATTTAAATACATTATTGGCACGTGCTGCGAATGTTTATATAGCAAATTTTTTGACTAGTGACGTCAAATTTAATTAGTTCAATAGCTTTGTTAAATTGAATACTAATTAATTATGTTATTGCCATTTTATTATTATTATAAGTAGTGTTTGATTCCTAGGGCAGGTATTGTACATTATTGCCTTAATATTTTGTTCAAGCAAGGCAGCAGTAAGTTTGAGTAAAAAAATATAGATTATAAGGATCAATAGGATCAATCTATCTATCTACCTATATTTATAAAAGGCAAAAGTGATTGACTGATATATGTATCTACGCCATACGCACAGCCCAAACCCTTAGGGCTAGAAACTTAAAATTTCGCACACGTATTCCTCTTAGGTATGACGTAGGCATCCAATAAGGAAGGATTTTTCAAAATTCAACCACTCAAACTTGAAATAGGGGATAAATATGATAAGCATAATTTCCGCGTGCGAAGCTGCAGGCAACAGCTAGTTATAAAATATTTTTAACAAAACTATTGTCATAAAATAAACTGTGTCGTCGTAGGTTGCGAATGCGTCAGGTAATAACACACTGTGAAGATTATATGAATTACTTTATGTAAATTAACTGCAGATGATTATCGTCTTCATGTAACTGAATTTTAAAAGCTAATTTTGCTTGCAATCTTGTGAAAGGCGTTTCTATAAAATTCTCTAGGGTAATGAACACAATGTAAATTGTAAGACGCGTCGGCTAATTACTTTTAAGACGTGATTTTATTTTATGTGCCAACAAAGTTGCGTTGGGATTTAACTATGTTGTTTTCTCTTTAAAGGATTTAATAGGATAAATAATTAATAGTTTTATTTTTAAAAGCTTTCCTTTTTCTAGTGTTATATATTTTAATAACCGATAAAAAAGCCGATATTCAAGATTATTACTGCGAGCGAATATCAGTCAAAACTAGAAGATCTATGACACTCTACCAGCTCTTTAACTGGCTTCCCCACATCATCGAATGAATATAAGTAATGCAAAAGGGCAAAGGACTGATACATAAACCACCAAAAAAAAAATGGACAGTTCAACGTGCTCCCTCTAAAGTACGGAAATGATACTTTTACCATTACCATTACCAGTAATAAATCTGAATCTATTCATTCCATTTTGATTCATATTGCCCAAGTATTAAAATGTAATTTTCAGAGTTACCCCTTTAAACAATTTCACTATATACAAACACTATTGGTTAATATTCGTTGGCGGTCCCTAACTCGCCTTGGGCGCGGCCGGCAACGACCGAACGTTCGAGAGGTCAAGGAAGTAAAGCCATCAGAAGCGTCACTTCTTCAAGTGCGTAACTGACGTCACAGTAAGTAAGTTTAAGCTTGATGTTGATGAAATAAGAATATCTAACTAGTTTCAACTATTTAGATTTTTTCTCCCAACTTATTTTTTAGGGGATGAATTTACCAAAATTGTCTGTAGAATTTTTAAAATTTGCTGCCTGGGATTTCTTTCGTACAAATATTTTAGTTTTTACGCTTTTTGATAATTAATTCTTCAAAAGCTTTTCTTAATTCTACGCCCACGGTATTAAGAACTTTTGATAAATGTTTCTAGGTCCACTGATTTAGCTGCGTTGTCTGTGAGTCAGTAAACAAAACATTTATGGCAATTATTATATATTTTTTTCAATCAATCATTTGTTTGTTATTCATTCAATTTCTGAATGCTGATGAATAAATTTTTTGCATGAAAACTAAGCAGTAATCTTCATGCAATCTACTCGTACCTGTAATCAGTGCTACGCCGAAACGTTAGATTTAAGTACAATAACAATTTAAAATCACGAGCTAAATTTTATTTACAGAAACTATTTACTATTAAACTGACCTCAATTTTTCTGGGTTAATGTAACATTTAAGGTCACTGCCTTAAGTGTTAAACGGTAATGTTATCGAAATATATTTAGCGTAAATACCTATGCACTGCAAACAGTTATATTTACTATGTGATTTAAATATACATCACTGCAATAAAGACTAGACAAGTATGGGAATACATTTTATTAAGTAGCTAATCACCATATTAACTACATTATACTCGATGCTATGTTTCCTTTTGACATCATGCATAAATTAACATGTAGATAAAATGCTAAACGTTAAATGCTCACCCATTAATCAAGTATTTTCCAACATTGTTTAGCTTGCACTAGATTCACTTGTGTGTTCGCTTCATTGATGAATAAACTACGCTTAGTACGTTAATCTTTATGCGCTCGATTCTACTTGTCATATCCAGTTGTCCTATTGCTGAGTTCCCTACCTTCTATAAGTCAAGAGGAAAATGACACAATCGTCCACTTCCTAACAGATATCCTATCCTAGGTCAATCTCATTAGAAGTGTGCACACGGAAAATTGTGACGATACTGGTTTAAATCAAATCCGCCTTTTGACTGGTTAAGGTCGTTTGGTTATTGAACTGTATCTAAGTACAATAGTATTGTTTTGAACAATTATAACTTAAAATAGTTTACAAAGAGCCGGATATGTTGAAAAAGTTTTAGTTGAGGTTCAATAACCTAGTTTGACTTCGATCATTGGTTTAAGATTTTTTCTTTAATAATAAATTAATAATAGCACTAACAAATTCAAATGTGAGTGCTTCTTCAAGTAGGAATCATAATATTATGGTAACGGGAGTTGTATGAAGCAAGTCCGTTCGCATAGATTTTACTACTATTAGACGTATGATAATTATAATTTACGGTCACCAAATTTTGCCACTGCGATCACCCATCTAAGTACCGACCGCATAACAAGCCAGGCTACGAGTGTTTCTAAAATTTATCTTTCTAATTATCTCCTCTTTATTCAATTCATTAACAGCTGTCTTCAGGAAAAGGGTCTTCTGATATGAAGAGGGGCTTGAATTTTTGATTTTAATATAAAAATTAGTTTCATCCAACTTACAATAAGTAGTTTAAAATTTACAATTTTAGCGAACAGTGGTTACCAGCTGCATTTAACTTGTTGTTAGTGAAATATGTTAACTGACACATAATAAATATCTGCCCTTAGTAGAGACCGTCTACTTAAAAAATGAACGCGTTATATTATTTTTGTAAATGGAAATATTTCGAATTTTTTTACATTTTATTAACACATATTTCCACTTCAATGTTGCATTACGAGTAAATAAATAGAACAAAAAAAAATTTAAATTTACAGGTTGTAAGAATAATTTATTGGTGGGTACGATCATTTTCAAAATAGACGGTCTCTAAGATAGGCTTGTATCGTGGTGAATTACAAAAACACTTATGTATGTAATGACTTGAGTTACTTATTGTATGTGTCTATGACGTCAGTCGTGTTTTTATATAATATATCTATAGATGTACAAAGTATTGAATTGTGCGCGCATTTAACAGGCGTGAAAACCCAATTAGCATACTTATCTCTCGCCTTGTGATAAATTGTGTTTTTCAAGTTGAAATAAGATGTATTTTAAAAAGTATTTGTAGCAAATACATACATATTTGTATATTATTTTTAAATTATTCACAACTCATTTGTCGTTTGGGGTACTTATCTGGGTAGGTTACACTATTCACGTTTAAAGTGGGATTAGTGGAGAATGCATTAGTGGAGTACCTATGCATTAGTGGAATATGATCACTCACATTATGATAGTATGATAGTAATCATCACGTCATTTGCTAACATCTTGATCGTCTACTCGTTTGATATGGTTGGATACTGCTGAACAGATACTTACTTGTGGATTTCAATTCTTATTGTTTTTTTTTTCTTTTCGTTTATTTTTTGTTCGCCTGTATTTCGATATTATTTACAATTGTTATGTAAAACCCAATTTCTATGAATATTCATTTTTGTATGTGATCCTTTTTAGAGTTCTGTAGTTAAAACGGAACCTTTCATCATACGTCATCATATCATCATACGTCCGTACGTCGTCTCCTGTTTAGGTCAAAGATCCTGTTTAGATTAAGTGTATTTCTTCTGTAGGGAAGATTTTTTTTTTCGTTCAGAAATCCGATTATGAAATATTAAGTTTTTCATTGCTTATTTTTGTTAGAGTCAAGTGTCCCCCCCCCCTGCCTGCTAAGTGGTAAGTAGGTGTTGGATATGTGAAAAAAATTACGGCAATTTCCAATTACGAATTTAAAAGGAAAGCTTTCACGGCAAGTTGGGTAAAGGGTCGATCAAGTAAGAACAACGGAACTCTACATTTAACACGCACTTTTCCGGTGCGGTTTTTGTTTGTTCATTAGGTTCTAATGATTATGTTTTAACTCTATTTCAAAATCATATATCTATTTCATTATCAGTACGTAATACTAGATTATAGATAGTAACAAAGAGTGACTGAACAACATCGTAAACTTGTTTCTCTAATAACCGCAACCGCACCGGTAATGTTATGTTGTATTATGTATGTTTTGTAATATTATGTATGTTATGTTCAGGTATATATCTTAATATATATAAATTACGTGTCACGTTGTTTGTCCGCGATGGACTCCTAAACTACTGAACCGATTGTAATCTTTGCACGCCGTGTGCAGTTTGATCCAACTTGAAAGATAGGATAACTTACATCTCAAAATAATAATAAAAACTTTTGACAGAACGAAGTCTGTCAGGGCAGCTAGTAATGTATAAAAATCTCGTGTTACGGTGTTTGTGGTCGCACTCCCCCGAAGCGGCTCAAAAATTGTAACTATCTAATACTTTTTATTATGTAGGACTATTTATTTTATAATGAATATATTTCTGTTTCATTAATCTATAACGAATCACAAAAAGTTACCTATACGTTACGAATACTTAACAATGTATTTATCATAATAATTTCCTTGAATACCCATGACAGTACTATAATGATCATTTCTTGCAGCCATCATTAAAGATGGACGAGTCAGTCACGACCACAATATGTTATAATTACAATACGTACGTATATATTCTTACAATACGTACGTATATATTCTGCACGTGTATTACTAAACTTTAATTATACGTATATTATATTGCATAACGTGAACATGATCGGAAGATTCATATTGCTCGCAATTCTATATGGCAATTAAAGTCTTTCATTCTACGAGTAACTAGAAAGCATGAAAGTAAGTATACACAATTTATTTACTTTTATTATTTATTTAAAAAGATAATTTAATTTTGAGAAATTTATAAATACAGATTTTTAATTATTGATTGATATTTGGGGGAAATAATAAGCTTGTAATCACGTCCATAGCACATGTTTAGGATATATCAATATCAAAATATTCCTTAGTAATTAAAAAAAACAGAAACGTACAAAAGGGAGATATTAGTTATTACCAGTGACAAAAAATTCTTCTAGTATACAAATATATTTTTTTGCATTGAGTGATTTTGTAAACGCTGTTGGATGGCCTAAAAAATACATAAATAAATACCTAGAGTCCATACATAATGTATCTGTTGTATTTTTAGACGTCTTCTATTTAGGAAAGAAACTTACCTACAGGATATTTTTCTCATAATTTGTAATTATAAATAAGACAGGCATTAAATGAAAGGAATATAAGGACGAAATTATTAGAAATTCTACTTGTTCCTGATATTTTAAACTAATATTTCAGTAAAAGGTCCCAAAAATCGTTTACCAAATTAGTCAATGTCAAGTTATTATGCAATTTCAAAGTATTACCTACTTGGTAAATTAATGTATTACTTGGTATTTAACACTTCAAGATAAATTAAAAACCAGAAGGAACCAGCCTAATACATGCACTAATGAATCGCCGTGGAAAATGTTGTAACTTGCATTTGAAGTGAACAAGACATCCAGATTTTTCTTACGTGAACCTTGATAAGCTTAGTTACGTACATAATTATGCTAAGATTTGCAAGGCTGTCATTAGAATTCACAATGTTAAAAGCTTGTGATTTTACTCAAGAGGTAAATTATAATGTAGCAATTCACGCAATTTAGTATGTCCGACATCACTAATAATAATTAAAGTAAATTCTTGGCCTCCCACGCAGTGCGTAGTGTATCTACATATACGAAGCCTGTATACACACCCAATTTTAGAAATGTACCTTTATTATTATCGCTTGTTGCTATCTCTAATCAACTGTAACTTCTGCCATGATTATTAATCAGGCTACGTTTCTTATTTGAGTATATTGTGCTAAGAAAATTTTATTGGTAAAGTTCTGTAAGTCATTTTTTAAATTATCTGAGATTCATAGTTTTATAGAGATTGAGGAGTCGCTGGTATTTTCCTGTGATGTTTTTCAAGCTATTACATAATATATGTATATTCATTGCTGCCTATGGTCATGCCCAAATGCTCTTAAACACGTCGTTAGCAGTCGCTTACAACATACAGCCCGTAATTACTGTCATTATTACTGATACCTATACGAAAGAATTTCCGTACAGCTGTCCGTATGTCCACTGAATACCGGCACATGTACCTACGTGAATACTGCGTGGCAGTAACAGGTAGGAGAGAATTTCTACCGGAAGCATCTAGAACCAGGGCTGCCAGATGATTGGAAAGTCCGGGATTATCCTGGAATTTTATATCTTGTACCGTAAATAATTAGTCTCTAGTTATTAGACAATTGAAGCATTAGGGCGTATTATTAAACGCTTTCATATGACTTACGTTTATGTTGGTCAAATATTGCAAACTTTACTACACCTTCGGTTAATAGCATAGGCACTTTTATTATAGTTAATTAATATACGTAGTATAAAAGCATTATTTTGCGGAAATCCATTTTTATTAGTTAGTATAAGTTTACTCTGCAACAATCCGCGGTTAACATGTATGATGGTATATACTTCGGTGGCACCTCCCTCCCTCCGACAACGGAAAGCATGCACTACAATAATTTAAAGTATTTACCAACATACATACCAACACAACACATGTTTCACCCCGAAACGGAGCATCATCAGGGTAAGTTGACTCTACGATGGGTAGTCGCAAAGTAGTCAAAGCAGCTAAAGCGATAAAGAATAATATAATATCCAAGCGTGTATTAAATTAACCGACTTCAAAAAAAGGAGGAGGTTCTCAATTCGACTGTATTTTTTTTTCATGTTCGTTACCTCAGAACTTTGGACTGGGTGAACCGATTTTGATGTTTTTTTTTAAATCAAAAGCTGGTGGCTGTTATGTGGTCCCATATAAATTTTATTGAGATCTGACAATGGCATCCATGATAAAACCATATACCTAAGTCTTAAATTTGTATTAAGTATGTGCGCGACAAAAGGACGAATAACTCAATATCACGCCAACCGATTTCGATGATTCTTTTTTTAATCGAAAGCAGGTGCTTGTTATGTAATTCTACATAAATTTGAACGAGATCTGAGAAGTAGTTTTTGAGTAACTTTGAAGTCGGTTATTTTTTGTTAGTAAAATTTAGATTATTAAACTATCAACTTGCTTGTTTACACAACATAAACACATACGTCATGATCAGAGAAAATTATGACTCGTGAAGAATTTGTAACGGAAGTAAATTATAGTGTTTCTACATATGACAAGTCAAGGTGGCTTCTTGACCGTGACATAACGGTTAACAAGTCTTTAGTAAGTAATTAGCGGTTTTAGTTAAGATAAGTCGTGATTAGTTAACAGGTAGAATAACATGTAACAAAATAGTATGTGTAATAATAAAGGTAAAATTTCTACCGGAAACGATGACGTATTTAATATCGGATATGCAGTCACATTACAAGGTAGACTGGTTGGATTGAATAAATAATAATGACATAACGTGTTACATGTGACTCTGATTACATACTATTGATGCTAATAGTGTGTAGTTCAAAACAAGGAAATAATATAGGTAATAATAAGCAATCTGCTGATACTAGTCAATTCAATCCAATCTTAGAAGAGATGAATCGATCCGACCGCATGCTTTCGATCCGATTCGGAAATCGATTGGAATACAATCCAATCGATTTTCGAAAAGATCCAGGCAAAATAAGTGCGCTAACTTTACGCGCGTGCAATAATAGCAAACTTAAGTAAAGAGTATAGTATACAGTGTGCCCTAAAGCTGAAAAAGTTAAGCTTTTCTGTGACCAGAGTGAGCTTGGTGTTTTTCCCGAAGAGTTGTGACCAAGTTCTCTGTTATTGCACGGCGCGAAGACAATACACCCGAGCGTAGCGAAACTCACAGTAACGAGTTTTCGCGCAGTGTCAAATTTACGCACGGAAAAGCAAGACTTAAGTGGAGGTTTAAAGCCACATTTTTTCAAGTGCGGATATGGGGACAGGTTTCCCAAAGCATGCTGTAACTATAAGTGAAAATATATTTATTTACAAATTTAAGGAAAAATTGTAATAGCATAGCACAGTCACATATAATTTTGTTGGTGGTTCATAAATAAATAAATCTATTAATGAATTAATCTAATAATAAAGCGAAGCGAGGGCGCATACCATTGAGGTAATACATAGAGACGCTATCTCAAACAAAATGTGTGTTCCACCGCCGGCTTGCCCTCCGTTCTCTTTTCAAACTAGAAGCCTCGTTTGCACACTTGCCATAGAGTAACTTTGTATATGACACTTGTCGAACCAAGACAAGCAGTCACCGACTCCAAATCTTTACAAGCTCTTACTCCAACTTTATTTAACGTGCAAAAGCGTTTAAACGATTTCAAACGTAATTACCATTGATTCGTGTCAAAAAATCCAACACTTTAAATTGGTCACAAGCGTCCCGTCGGCAAGGTTATTTAGTCCATTAACACGCTAGTGGCTTGCCAAGTTCAAACGCTCCTTATGATTTTTTCATTCAAAATGGCGGGAACATTGCTCAATAATTTAATTTAATTCGTTTTAGTTGATTTAAGTTAAGATTTTGTTTTCTTACTGATGATAAAGTGATAACATTATCTTTTTTGTTTTTTGTCGTGCAATTGTGACACATTCTTATTACGCACGACGGCATTTTTTCAGTTTTTTCATAAACAATTTTGTCATGCGGCCGCAATGAGCGTAGCCGAGTGACAGAATGAAATGCAGCCGGCCGGCTGCAATGCACACCCCCGAACCCGATGTTCGCGATGTCTGTTCTATACGCTAGTAATATTAATTCTATGGCGCATACCTATATTAGCAACTAATAAATCAGTGTTAAATACAATATCATCATAGGGTCTATGCTTCAGGGTTATAAATGGCAGACGGACTCAGTGGATGAGGTTGTTGTCTACTTTATGTAAATTGGTTATTTCCGTATTTTTATGATCTTTGTTAGGATGAAATCCGCATCATTTTTACAGCTAATATCATTGTAACACGTGACGATGGCAAGTACAGTCGGCATTGGTCAGCGCCATGAAATAATTTCAGAATTTTTAATTACCTTTTATTTTAGAATGCCAGAAACATAGTGTGGTTTTGTAACTTATTCCCTTAAACGTTTATTAGCAAATTTTTCATATACCATCTATTTTTAAATAAGGTAATTATTAAAATATAACGTGGGATTTGAGAAGGAGAGAATTGCTAAAAGGAACCGAAATTGTATTCTCATCTATACGTATAATAATCATGATTGTAGATTTGATTACCATACATAGTTAAATGAATATATCAAGGACATAGCATTCATTATAATATTCCAAAGTTCAGAGTACAAGTGTACCTAATTCTATTCTGTTCAAAGTCCATAGAACAATAGAAAATTATGGGAGTCAGGATTATAAATAGAAACATAACATCATATTATGTATGTTTACACATTTGATGATATGAAGAAAAAGAATACCGAAAATAATAGGAAGTTTATTTGATTCAATCTGTTAAGGATTTTAAACATGTTTAAACCTTGACGAAAAAGGAGGTTTTTATAAGTTTGATGAGTCGCCTGTGGATGTATCTGTGTCTGTCCGTGGAAACGTAGCTTCTAACTGAATGTACCTATTTTGTCGATATATCGCACCTTTGGTGGTACAAGAAGGGCTCAACTGCACTTTTTGTAATTTTACAGGATAGCCATTTTAAAGTTTTTTTTTGCATTCCGAGTCGTATTATTCGTCTTTGTATTGCTTCAAAGTATTTCTTCTTTGCATGAAATACGACCCATTTATTTGTGAATATGGCCCTGTACTTTGCAGGTGTCAAATATTTTTTTGTTAAATTTTTGTCATTTTACGATTTTTTGTAAGACGTGCCCTTATACCACCGAAGGTGCGAATATGTCGAAACGGTTATTAGTTGAGTCGTTGACCACCAGAAAAAATATTCCTCTTGGACAAACTAGTTAGACTACAAAGTTTGGCCATCAGGAAGAAGTCAATAAAAGGACAAATTGGCCTCAAGATAAACTTTGTTAGTACCAAGTTTGAAGGCTTTTCATGGTTTTCTTTTGGCACAGATTAAAATAACAGCATCATAACAACTTTTATTGAACAATAAAGTCTTGTCTTTTAGTATCTAAAAATCAATCATCATTTTGAAGCATGGCAATTTCATTAAAAAGTTATTTGAACCGGCAGTTAAATAGAAAAATAATGTAATTCAATGAATTATTATTTGCGTGATAAAATTAATGAGATTTACAAGGCAAGTTATTGATGATTCAAGATCATTTCTGTCATTGCGTCGAATTGAAGGGCCGTTTCTTTTCTTTCAAGACAAGTAGGAACGTACAAGTTATGTCTATGGCTGCGTAATAAATCGTTACTACCTGTAAATTATTATAAAGAGAATTTAGTGAGAACAACACTTACCTACTTGAAAATTTTTGCACCTTTCAAATAAGTTGAAAGGTGCATAATTCCGGATGGATATAGCGCATATAGGTACAAGTATTCCGAGTTACATGTAGATAACAAGATACTCGTACATGGGGACGATATTTGTCAAGTAAGTCCGAAAATCGAGTACCTATTTGAAAGCTTCTATGGCATGCTATATATACCAACATAGTTAAAGCTCTATTTTGTAGTTAAGTCACTTTTAAAATGTTCTATAAAATTCGACAAGAGCATAATACGTATATTTATATCTTGTAAACTTCATTTTACTGTCATTTTAAACTTAAATCATCATGGACTGAACACATTTTACTATAATACCGGTATACATAGTAACTTAAATAAACTTAATTTTCCTCATAGTAACTATAGTCACCTAGTCTTTGAATAAACAAACGTAGTAAATATATAAGAATTTGAAAAAATAAATAGTTTTTTAGCCTTCAGCCAATTAGAATACCTAGTGTGTTTTGAAATACCCTGCAGTGACTCGGTAAAGTAAAGGATATGCACAACTAAGTTAAGAACTTGATGACATACTTAGTACTCAGGTAGGTACCATGTCCCCTAACATTTTTCAAACTGAAGCACAAATAAAGAAAACCAAATTTGTTTTACGCCAGGAAGTTTCAATTTACGCAAATCGTGCAAATCGAACAAAATGTTTATTCCCAAAACTACCTTCAGCGTTAAACGGCAAGACGAGGTTTGTGCAATATGACGTAATAACATTGTTTTTAAACAAAGAGATTTGTCTCCGTTCAACACAAAAAAGAGTATCTTTGAAAAACATTTAATTTATGTCAATAACCGCCGCATTTCATTCACAGATTCACGAGTCGAAAATTTGTTACGCAAATATTTTGAGCACTTGAAAACTCAAGTCCTGATCGCTTCATTTGAGCTTGCTTATAACTTTATTCGCTAATGCTGTTAAGTTGTTATACAGAAGCATAAAACATGGTTTTAAAATTTGCACATGTTAATTCAATAAGCACGGAAATTTTATTAAAATTAAATATAATATGCTAATTAACATTTCGTGACGCTCAATGTTTCTAGGTAGACTTTTTTGACAAAACCTAATTTAGACGCTAGTAGATAAGTACCGACATTCCTACTCGTACGACGACAAAAAATCGACCGACAAACAACAATCGTCGGTGCTATCGAATATAAAACTACATTCACATATCGGTTATAGCTCTTAAAAGGCTCTTAAGCTATTGATTTTGTTGAGTTACCTTTTTGAAGATTTTTAATTACCATTTTTTAAGTTTTTTACTCAGTTTTCTTCAACTTTCAGCATCAAATTACATAGTAAATGAATGGATTTAAACTTACAAGTCTATACACAATATTATCTAACTAGTGTATCGGTCTGCTCAATGTTCTTATAAGCATAACATTATATATTTTTGGTTACGTTTATTTCCCATTCGGAGGTATCGGGTGCAATTCTAAATGCACTTCTAGTACCTATTAAGTTCAAAGTTAAGCGCACATCAGGCATGCTTTGGTGGTGGATAACATTTTGTGGTAATCTGTGTACATGGAAGTTCACCGTGTCCCGGTGGCGACTGACTTCTACGCCCTGCACCATCCATCCATCCATCAATCATTCTTTGAAGGTCCACAGCTGGACATAGGCCTCCTTTAACTTGCGCCACTCTGACCAGAGCCTTCTGAATCCAGCGGATGCCCACTGTCTTCTTCAGGTCGTCAGTCCACCTGGTAGGGGGGCGTCCTATGCTCCTTTTTCCGAGACATGGGCGCCATTCGAGGACATTTCTTCCCCAACGGTTGTCGGTCCTTCGAACTATGTGGCCAACCCATTGCCACTTCAGCCCACTAATTCTTTAAGCTATGTCAGTTACCTGCATTGCAATTGCAAAATTGCATTGTGTGCAACGTGTGTGCATCTCTCTGCCACACAAGAAAGAATCTGTCTAATAATGATGAAAATAAATGTTTTTTTTTCTTCCGTAACTTTCATTTGTGGGTTGTGATAACGATGATAATTTATTTTGTATTTTCTTCTGTTACAGGTACATACTATGGAGTACCTATGGGTATTTAAGTATACAAAGCGAATTGTAAGTAATTTAGAAATTGATCATCATCAGTTAAATTCTTATTTAATGCATTTTTTATTACTTATTTTTTAAAATTGTATTATAAATTCACATCCTTAAGTGCAAATTAAACTTTAATTGAAATTAAACAAATAATGTTATTTAAACCACATGATTTTATTAAATTGGACAAACAAAAACTCTTAAACACGTAGATGTTTCCAAAAATATAATACATTATAATTGAAATATCTTTTCCAATAGTTTTTATTCTCTTAATGGAAGCCTTCTTGGGAGGCTAATGTACCCATAAATTGCTAAAATATTTTATTTTAAATATGTAACACATAAAATTGATTAATTTCTTAAGTTACAAATAATAAACAACTATACTCATGCCTTGTTATGTAAATGCAATTGTACTGTAATTTAATATAATAATATACTGGGTGCAAGTAATTACCTTATTGTTTCCAAGCCGGATTCAATTATAATTTAAAAACTATCAACCCGCACTGGAGCATCGTAGTGGAGCAAGTTCTGGACGTCTTCAAGACAAAAGACGCTCAGTAGTGAGCCAAACCAATTAAAAAACATTCCATAAATAAAACAATTGCAAAAGGTTTATGGGACATACAGAGATACTGAATGCACATGTCTTCATTGACACAGTCACTCATAAACATGATTTCTTTATAAAAGGACGAGCTAAATATAGCATTCTCCGTCGCTTTATGCACGTGTCAAATCATCCGTAAGTGATAGCTGCATAATCTTATTGTAAACGAAATAACAATGCGCGCTAACAGTGTTATTTGTGACTTATAAAATAAATATTATCTGTACCGATTTAGTTGTAAACGTCAAGATTTTATACAGCGTTTTTAGCTGTTTGCGAGAAAATTATAGGATACCTACGGGCTTCCTTACACATATTATTGTAAATCTATCGTATCCATAATTAAGATATTTAAATAGTTAGTGTTTACAAAATAGATCCCCACCCACGTATTTTTCAAGTTTTTTTTTTATTTTTTGACGTGATAAAGTCTATTAAAACGATGAACGCCGGGCGCACGCACGAAAAAATGTAGCGTTCCGCGAGCGAGAGAGCGGCAAAAGCGATAGAGAGGCACGATCGGCTACGATCGGCGTATCGTAGCCGATGCCGTAGGCGAGCCGTAGGCGATTGTAGTGGAGCGGAGCGGAGAGGGGCGGGGCGGAACGGAGCGGAGCGGAGTGGGGTGGAGCGGAGCGGAGCGGAGCTTTGTCATGACGTTGTCAACTTGTCACGTTAAACTACCGTCCGTAATTTTCCATCCATTTCCGTCCATTTTTTTAAGTCAACACAGACTAGGATCAGAATTTTTGTCCGTTTGCGTATTTGTTGGTTACTGTAATTGTTTGTCGGTTTATTCTAGCTACTCTCAGAACCGGCGTTACCGATTGAACGAGCTTTTCACAGATGGGTTTTAGGAAGCCTGGGGTAGTATTTTGATTTATTTCAGTCGATTCACTTATAAATTTCTAAGTTAAAACAAAATCTAACTAAGTATTTCTTAGATCATCGTACTTTCCGATGTGAAGCGAAGGCGGTAACTTAATAATAAAATAAACATATTTTAGACATTGCATATTTTAGGAATATTTCATAGGTAGGTAATTACAGATAAATTTGTATTTAATCCAATTTGAAATTAATGTTAATTAATTTTTTCTAATTTTTATTTAGGTATATGAATGCAATTTATATTTTGGTTTATGTATTTTGTTTAACATTTTAAATTTAATCATAGTTAGTCGACATTCTATTATAAATAATTTTATTTGATTTTGTAATGTATGGATTCAAGTTTTCTGAATTGATAGTTATCTTATTTAATAGTTGATAAATGCAATTGTTATGTCCCTTTAAATTTAAAAAGGTGCACTATACCAACTTAAGGTAAAGTTTTTCATGGCCTCTTAAATAGGTACAATGTACATGGCTGTCATTTCATAATCCGTTGATGTCTTTGTTCGTCAGAATTTAGTGTGAAGAGTGATTACGTGGAAATCTATTGTTTGTTTTAGTTAAAATTGTTTGGCTAATGACTGACTCATGTGCTTAGTTCCGTGTTCAAACCGATCGCTTTGAACTTTGAAATATACCTTTTAGTGTAAAGTAATGTAGTGGTGCATTTATTTTATGTTTTGAAGGCTCAATGGTAAAAGTAAATACGCGATGTAAGTGAGTGTTCACACTGAACTCGCGGGCGCGGTCGCGGTCGCGGTCGCGGTCGCGGGCGCGGGCGCGGGCGCGGGCGCGGTGGCGGATTCGTGTTCACACTGGCCGCCAGGCGTTTGCGTGATTGTGACATGTTGTCAGAGGTTGAAAACATGGACGACGGTCTTTTTTTAACCGAAAATTCATACCTAAAGTTCCATTTAGGTACTCACCCTCCATATCAGGAAACAATTCAGCAATTTCCTTCCATAGTTTATTAAGAATGTTTCTGTTCATAAGATGCCTGTGTTTACTCTGCCAAATCTGAGTTCAAATCAAATCAGTTTTAGCCTGAATAGTACTAATAAACTCTTCTGTATTGAAGGACATGATCTTAAATGAAAGAACAACCCTTTAATCTGGGGACATAATGAATTCATGTGCTATCGTTTCTAGCGACAAGTTCAAAATGGTTGAACTTACCTGAGATCGCGAGTGAGTCGCGCGCTCCGCCGCTAGTTCAGTGTGAACACACTCATACATTCTCATGCCTTTGATATTGCCGCTAGCGGGCCGCGCGCGCTTGTCGCTAGCGTGCCCGCTACATACACCGCACGTGCGTTTTGTATGTGAACACTTTCATAGTAGTTCATATGTTTGATATTTCGCGACCGCGCCCGCGACCGCGCCCGCGAGTCAGTATGAACAAGCACTAATAGTTTCTAACATTAGAATATCATGGGCTACGAAGCAGAAGAAGAATAGCACCCTAATTCACGTAACTTTAAGGCGCTCCACCCACTGAAGACGCGTCCCGCCGCGGTGCGCAGAGCGACGGATAACACAACTGCGCGCGTGGCAATTTCCCGCGCGGTGCCGCGTCGGCAGTGTGTTGTGCTAGGCGTGATTTCTATATAAATTGACATAATTGCATACAATGGTAAAATCTGCCATCCCGCGCACCGCGACGGGGCGCGGTGCAGTGGGTGGAGCGCCTAAAGACGCATCGATTGAGATGCAGTGACGCTGCAATCAAGTTGCAGTGACGCGGCAATCAAGTTGACGTTGGTTGACGTTTAGCGTCTAAACCGTATTCTCGTAATTTTTGAACTGCGCGTCAACTGCACCCAAACTGCGCGTGAACTTCACTTCTCCTGCACGCATCCTGCGCCGTGCGCGCCTGCCAAACTTTTATTCGGCTATTTAGTACTCTGTGTTAGTGTTGTCATATGAGACAAAAAATAAACTTATTTTAATTATTCAAATACAATTTATTATGTTTCCATTAAAAAACGTTGAAGAATATTTATTTATTATCCCAATAATGATTTTTGTGAAACTTTTTGTAAAAAAAGTAATGATTTGTTCTTCAATTCACAAAAAAACGTCATAATTATGTTACCTCAATATGGCAGAATGAAGGTCTTTACTTTGCTTCGTAATGCAATTAGTAATAAGAAAAGTGTCAAAACAAAATGTGCGCCAAAGTTCGAGCCGACTGCGACTGCTTATTTTCTTTGTTTAAAAATTTTTGAATTGGAAGGATTTGGAGAACTTAAAAAACCAAACCAAAGACTTACTCAGTAAGTTTTATAGTATGTTTTTATAAACTCCCGATCCGTTAAGCCGTTCGCCGTTCGCCGTTCGCCGTTAGCCTACGTGTTCGCGCTTTAGCTTGGCGATTTCGTTCATCTACTTCGTTAGCTAAGGCTATCATCCTCCATCCAAAGCGCAAACTCATTTTCACTAGAAAAAAATGGTTGCCTGTAAAGTCGGTTTACGGACGCTAGTTTAACGTGACAACGTAGCAGATAGTGCCTCTCTCTCTCGCTTTTGCCGCTGTCTCGCTCGCGGAACGCTACATTTTTTCAAAGATGCGCCCGGTGCGGCGCTCATCGTTTTAATGGATGTTATCACGTCAAAAATTAAATTAATTAGGTTAGATGTATTGTATTCAAAAACACGGTAATTAATAATTAAAAATGATAAACGTCTATTAAATAATTAAATAATAATTTATTTACGAAATATAATTTTACTTTCACTGACTTCTACGTCTAATTGACAGTCTAACTTAAAGAAAGCGTCAACAAAACTGCTTAAAAACTCGTACCGAGATGTTATTTCAACGTTAAAAGTTTATGAGAATAACCTCAAACTGCGATCGGAAACACGCTATCTTGACGCGCATCAACAGAATACCTATTTGTGACGTGAGCGTGTTTGACTAGCGCTCGCGTGACGCGAGCGTGTTCGACAGCGCTCGCGAAAGCTAAGAGAATACCGAAAGTGTTATTTTGATCGGAACGTCACTGCAACTGCACTGCAATCGAACTTCTTAAATTACGTGAATTAGGGTGTAGATCACCTTACTTAATTACCTATCTAGGTACACCGTTAGTACAGTCACCTGCAGAGAAAAGTACCCATCTGCTTATAACGCAACGGAAACGTTGCTGTTCGTATATTTATTAATAAACAGATGGGTTACTTTTCTCTGCAGGTGACTGTACCAATACCGCCAGTGGCGGTCCGCCACTTATCTATGAAAAAATAACATCGATCTATTCAGTGGAACAGATGTTCATATACTGCAATGCCATCTAGTGTTAACTTCAAAGAGTGATGAGCATAAATTTCTTTCCATTAAAAAAATATATGCATTAGCATAAATAAGTAGGTATGCCAATGAGGATCAGTAAAGTTGTAGCAAATTCAATAGAACTATTATCCACGTGATTCTTTATGGCGTAAGAATGATATAGCTTTTTGAATTTTCCAAATCGGACCATTACTTGCGAAGATATTAAGCAATGAACATTGCCGTTCCGGCCGCTAAAATTCAAAGTACGCGGGTCCGTGTGACGTCATTAAACCCGACCGAGCGCAGCCGGCTACCGGCACTCCTTCTTCATGATTCGACGGAGCCGATCTGACGCAGTTGGTCACTATAGTTGGCAATTTAATTACATGAAGGGCTGTTATTTTTTCATATTAAGTATAAAACGTACATAATATACCTAAGTACTAATAAAGTAGAAGCTGATTTTGTACAAGCTCAATTAGATAAACTTCCAAAAGTGGATTCTTTCATGGTTTTTGATTACCTAGGTAATCATTCTAAGTTCACCAGCGCTAAATCCGTGGTTGGAAAGCACAAAGGTAAAGGTGCTGTTTATTTATCTACGTGTACGGTCATCATCAGAAGTAGCTTAGCATTTTAGTACCTTGTCACATATTTCTTGAATTTGTCATAATTTTGTTCGGAAACCGTCGGAACAGTTACTATTACAAAGTACTATAATGTTAAGCTGTTTCTGAGGCTGACTGTTGGTAGGTATTTATTAGGAATCTTTAGGTCTAACTTCTAAGCTGTTAGTAGTAGGTAGGGGTAAGAAAGAATGAATGTAAAGTATACGTTCAGGGATGTAATCAGAATTCAGAACTTATGAATGAAGTTTTATAGTTTATTGTTTATTGATAAACGAATGTTGTTTTGGGTATAGGTATGTAGATCATTTCGCGGATGACTTCTTACCTACTTGTTCTTTATAGTGCATAGTTCCCAACACTTGCTGATCTATGACAGAAACCTTAATATTGGTTGTCAATAGCTGTTTTTTTTAGGGTTCCGTAGCCAAATGGCAAAAAACAGAACCCTTATGGATTCGTCATGTCTGTCTGTCTGTCCGTCCGTCCGTATGTCACAGCCACTTTTTTCCGAAACTATAAGAACTACACTGTTGAAACTTGGTAAGTAGATGTATTCTGTGAACCGCATTAAGATTTTCACACAAAATAGAAAAAAAAACAGGGGATTCCCCATACTTAAAACTGAAACTCAAAATTTTTTTTTCATCAAACCCATATGTGTGGGATCTATGGATCGGTCTTCAAAAATGATATTGAGGTTTCTAATATCATTTTTTTCTAAACTGAATAGTTTGCGCGAGAGACACTTCCAAAGTGGTAAAATGTGTCGTCGTCGTCCCCCCCCCCCGTAACTTTTGAAATAAGAGAATGATAAAACTAAAAAAAATATATGATGTAGGTACATTTGATTACCATGCAAACTTCCACCGAAAATTGGTTTGAACGAGATCTAGTAAGTAGTTTTTTTTAATACGTCATAAATCGTCAACCGCAAATTACCTATCATTATGTTACTTGCTGCTACGGAACCCTTCATAGGTCCTTCATAGTCCGACTCGCACTTGGCCGCTTTTATTTCCCTCTCACTCATCGTTACAAATCATCCGTTGAGTAGTAGTAGGGGCTCGACCAAAATTAGCACTATAAAGGCAAATATTTCGCAAACGCACCCCTAAATCCAAACATGGTCCTAGAAGATCCATAATATTTTTCAAAGACCTTTTCAACTATATCCCACACTACAGGGTACGCGACGAATAAAAAATTCATCCTCACACCTGTGTAGGGGGGAGGTACCCTAAAAAAAAAGTTTTTCAGTATTTTATTCCACGATTTTGGAGTTTTAATAAATGTGTATGTCCATGCCAAATTACAGACGGACGGACGGACATGACGAAACTACAAGGGTTCCGATTTTACTTCGGAACCCTAAAAAGTAAAGCGTATTTTATTTATTTATTTATTTATTGTATTGCTGCTGGACGGTTGAGAAGGTGGATTTCCATGACTGTGCTGCTCAAAAAGGAGGCTGCAAACATAGCGTAGCATTTTTGATGTGGCTCCATAGACGCAGCGAGGAGCCATCTCCCACTGAAAAAAATGTTACTGAGCGAACCACAGCTGGCTATACATATAGATACAACTACGAAATTTATATAAGTTAAAGATATGGTTCCCACCAGCCAATGTTCCCAGCTCAGTTACTATCGAAAATCATATATTATCTCTTTTTACAACGGAATACCATTTTCTACGAAGTTTTGGCTTTTTCGGCACGTTAAAAAATAGTTTTTTTGGCGTTTTCATAGAAGTGTTTGAACGTTTAAGCAATATACAATATTGATACATAGTTAAAAGGTGAATTAGGCACAAATCGGACACTTAATTTGTTTCAAAGTCACAAATTATCCAAACAAAACATTACGCGCCGTATCGCTGCCAGCGGCTAACTGGCGGCGACCGGTATCGTGACGTCACAGCCTACCGCGGCGGCCCGAAGTGAACTTCGCTAGTAATTTGGTCATAACTTCGTCAATTTTTGTCGTAGAACAAAAATTTTTACACTGTCTGTTAAGGATTTCTTAGCTCTATAAATCTGCATTCTCAACTAAAAACGTTACGGATCCTCATTGTCCTGTAGATCCGAGAATAGATACACTAAAGTAATGAATATTACAGAAGTATATGTCTCGAGAATTACCTAAGAGTCACCAACTAACATTACAGGAATAATAAAAACAGACACGATGGATACGATTATTTCGTTTTCTCATGCACTCAATTACCTACTGTAGTGAATCTGACTCAAACAACTGACTAATGCAGATGTATGAATAGGTGTGTTAGGGTTGAGAGTTGTTGTACATCCAAAACTAATTCGGATGTAACGATGCACTTGTTTCTTATGAAGCAATAGGTTTTCTTGTAAAAGTTCACCTCGGTAGCATTCATTCGTATGACAACGAAGGTAATTCGTAAGTGAAATGCACTTTAGATGTGCTTGCAGTAATACAGAAAAAGATTACAATAAGTTATTTGTTGTTACAAAATGTTGCCATGTTAAGTAACGTTACACAACGCTTAAAACGGTCAACATATTGTGATGACCTAAAGTAACATTCTTTACCGAATTTTACTCAACCTTAAATTAACGTAGAGGCTTTTAAAGCAGAAATAAATTTTGGTTGTAACTTTTAAATAACCAACACTTCTTTCCCATTATGCAATCTTTATTTCTTGCGACGCAGATTTTATTTATTAATTAATCAATCGTTCAATCAATCGGTAACTACTACAATTAATCCATCCATCCAGCCATCCATCCATCATCCTTTAGAGGTCCACTGCTGGACATAGGCCTCCCTCTACGCCATCGCGCCACTAAGACCGGTCCTGAGCCTTCTGAATCCAGTGGATACCCGCTGTCTTCTTCAAGTCATCGGTCCACCTGGTCGGGGGGCGTCCTGTGCTCCTTTTACCGAGGCGTGGTCTCCATTCGAGGATCTTTCTTCCCCAACGGTTATCGGTCCTTCGAACTATTTGGCTATAATTAATAGGCAATTAATGTACTTATTCGTATTTGTTCGATCTTCATTCTTCACGCATTTTATTATAATACGTGATTAATGTAAATGTTAGTAATAGACTTTTTAGAGCTGCAAAACTAAAATGTACTTTTATATTATTTTTTATATCCCAGCGCAAATATTTACTCGAACGCAAACACATCACTAACGTCATTTGTTGCACTTTTTGTGCAGACGGTGTCTCTTGATTTAGCCGAATGAGTCTTTCTGAGTCAGTGCATAATTCAAACATGTTGCAAAATTAAACAATACTTTGATAATTACTTTCTTGGTCCTTTTCGTCCGATGCAATTTTTAACAGACTTCAAACAAGGAGGAGGTATTCAATTCAAAATTTTTTTTGCTTGTTACTTCAGAACTTTATTTTTTTAATCGAAAGCTGGTGCTTGTCATATCCCACTTAAACTTGAGCGAGATATGACGAGTAGTTTTTGAGTTATCCCTAATTTTGAAGTCGGTTATTTTTTGTCAAGAATTATTCGTTACAAATAGATTTACGGCATTTTATTGCATAGATCACAATAAGAACTTCTAAATTAGATTTAATTATTTTAGTAATTGTTGATTTCTTTCAAAGTTATCTTCTTTCAATTTTATTGATTCTCGATAAGAAATAATGTAGACTCTGGCGGTGGCGTTCGTAAACTACCCATTCTTTCAGGTTTTTACTGTTCATGGTTAGTATTGGTTAGGCACTTATCATAAACCATTATATAAAAACACCTTCAATATGCATATTGAATAGTATAATATTCGTGTTAGCAAACACTCGCATGACCATCACTTAGCTTATTATATGAGATCTAAAAGAGGTGTTAAACTGATAAAGCAGCTTTAGTTTGCTTAACTTATTCCTTCGTCACGAACTCTATTCACTCCTGAGGTTATCTAAATGTAGATAAAATCAGAATAATAAATATAACATAGCACAAAATATTATGATTGTGTCTGTTAAGTCTGTTTGTATGTAATTTAGTCGTTAAATTTTGATTTTACGATTACCATTCTACAAAGACGTAAGTTAAATGTTTTGTATAAACTTTTGCATACATTATGATAAATTTTGCCTGTAAGGGGATTTGTCCCACTTTAGCCAACTTCTTACCACCTCATGATATTATGTCCATCAGCCTTTACGACTCCATTTCTGACTTCTCTGAATTTGCAAAGATCTGACCGGTTCTGTTTTTTCACCTAATGATTAACAAAACCTATATTATGAGTTTCCTATCCTATCATTTTATGTTGATAAAGGCGGATTAAGAACAGCAGCAGATAGGAAAATTAATTTTACCAATTTCATTTGTATACCCATCCAAATACAAATCGCACATATTATTGTATAAACTGCACAACCAATAACAGGTACTTTACCAGGCATGACATTACAAAATGTCTGCCTCGACTTATCCTAATGTTATGTAAATATTATGCTTTCAAATTCTGATCAATTTTTACACGTAATATATGTGTAATACATATACATATAATAACTCCAGACTATCCTTTCGATCAGACTTACATATCTAGGGTTACCTAACATGAATTTATAAACAGATACTCTTTCTTCGCATCTCTTTAACAATGTTTTCACTCCATGTTTAAACCCAATTGTTTTCTATCTCTTTAACAATGGTAAAAAATACCCAGAGGCAGGCACTAGTCTTCGCTATACCGTTCTCGATTTACAAGCCGGATTCAATAGCCTCCTCACCTTCATGATCAAAGCCACAGGGCGTGAATGTCACTTGATCTTTGTTTTACGAAGGTTAGAATTCAGGTATTTGAATACTTTTAGCTGACATTTACATCGTAACATCTTCTAGACGATGAATTATCGATGTTAAGGGTGTTGCAATGGATCCATTAGTCTGTTTGTAGGGAAGCTTTTTCTTATGATCAATGTTCATATTAAGACTATGCATTTTTCTTGTTGAATTGGAGTTGTCTAAAATAATGAACCCAAACCCGGCAGTAAAAAATGTCAGTAGATGTCGTAAAAGACTACAGGAGCCGACCGGCTTGAGGGCAGGGGTCTGCGTAAGCTATAAGTGGTCAAAATTATTATTAACTCATTACTGGTATTATATTATTTATATTTCCGGGACGCCTACAAGGATTCCAACCTCTTACTTAAGCCACCCACCAAACGCTTATCCGGGTTCTGGCTGAGGGCTTGAAAGCCAGTTATTTCTTTCACGGTACGAACACTTTCTTTTAAAAACGTAAGGATAGCTATAGAGTTATTTATTGTCTGCTAATCATGTTATGTAGTCATAAAATATGTTATTTGTGGATTATGTTTAAGCGTGAATAATAATTCAAAATTGGTAACTCTAGCGGTTACTTTATAACTTGAGCTTTGATGTAGGGGAAAGTCTTCTATTGTTGACACCCCCCCCCCAATGATTGACACCCCCCAATGATTGACACCTCCCAATGATTGACACCTTGATAACAGTGACACAGTGATAACAATATAACATTAATTAATCGTTTTTTATTCCGTCCAGTCGAAAACGTAACTGATTATAATTTTTGTCTATGCGTTAAAAAGTTTTGAGCCATAATTAAACGGTTGTAATATAATTTCGTTTGAATCATAAAAACTACGAATACCTACCTACTTTACAAAAATTTCCACACTGAGAAATAACATACGCACTTACTTATTCCTTTTTTGCATATAGCCAGTATTAAACTACATTCAATAAGGATTGAACAAACAAGTAAAAAACCAACGTCTTTGAGTGTTGATCGAAGGAGAGAAAATATTTCGCACTCAAGATAGTTATCGGGGTTTCCCGTTAAGCCAATAATCGCAAAGTGTATGTATTTTTATTGCTGTTTATTGATAATCATAACAAGGACTAAGATAACAAATCTAAGATAACAAATCCTCATATAAACACAGCTCAATTGGTAGTCACTCAATAATCGTACTCTAGAATAAATAAATATTCCAGCCGTGCCGGCTACAGTTCTCTATTTATAATAATTAAATAAATAACGCTTCACACTCATAGCCCCACACTAGGATTCCCTGTGTCGTGGGTGCCATGGACAACACAGAGACAAGGACATTCACACCCAGACCGAGAACAGAAATTCAAACTCATCATTCAAATTTCCGCCTCGCTGGGAATCGAACCCAGGACCCTCGGTGCGGCGATCCGGCATGGTAACCATTGCGCCACACGGGTCGCCATCCATCCGTTTATCTTTGCAATTTGCACTATACATTTCACGGCCGGCGTTACATTGGCTACCTCACAGGTTATGTTTGTACAAAAGTTCCGTAACCTCGTATCGTCAGGTCAGCTTTTTGGTTAGCCCATCAGGATATAAAAAATAACCTCGCTTGTTAGCAACAACCCATAATTGTCCCACTGCTGGGCTCGGGGTCTCCTCTCATAATGTGAGGGTTAGGCCATAGTCTACCACGCTGGCCAAGTGCGGATTGGTAGACCTCGCTTGTTAACTGCTCAGTAATCAGTATGTCACCAGACCCCTTCTTTTAAAACACATACCCTATGTTTTAGAGGTTTCTTTCTGTAGGCTTTCTCTAAAGGAGAGTACCATGTTCAATAGTGGGCCAAACCTTTAAAACTAATCATTCATCCTTTGTGACCTAACATCCTCTTTTTTAAACTGATCATGAAATGTTTTAACGTGTTTCACAGTGCTAAACAACCAGTAATAAGGCATCATCCCTTGACGTCGCTGTAGCCTAGTTAGTAGCAACCCTGCCTACGAAGCGAGGGGTCCCGGGTCCGATTCCCGCCCGGAGCACATATCTATGTGACAGATAAATATTTGTACTCGGGTCATGGGTGTTATTGTGATGTGGTATATGTGTCGTCTATGCCACCCGCGACACAGGTTTAAACTTACTGCAGGGTTATGTGTGTGAGCCCTCGACGGCAATGATTTTGATTACTGATGTGCATTGCTTCTTTAAAGGTATACTAGCTATTACCCGCGGCTTCGCCCGCGTGTTCAAAGGGAAGTAACAATGAGTTGTTTAACATGCATGTCTCTTTCCTAGATATAATAACATAATCCATACTTCCATACTATCCATACTTACTAATATTATAAATGCGAAAGTGTGTTTGTTTGTTTGTCCGTCTTTCACGTCGTAACGGAGCGATGTTATGGTAAGATTTTTTGTGTGGATATAGGTAGGAGGCTGGAGAGTAACGTAGACTACTTTTTACCGCAGTTAAATAACTCATTCCCATGGAAAGATCCATTATGATGCGTATTTGTCCATACTTCTATACTTCCATATCCATCCAAACTATCCATACTTCCAAAATTCCATACTTAATAGCCCGCGTATTCAAAGGGAAGTAACAATGAGTTGTTTAACATGCATGACTCTTTCCTAGATATAATAACATAATCTATATATATAAAAGAAAGTTGTGTTAGTTACACTATTTATAACTCAAGAACGGCTGAACCGATTTGGCTGAAAATTGGTGAGGAGGTAGCTTAGAATCAGGAGACGGACATAGGATAATTTTTATCCCGGAAAATAGACCTGTTCCTGTGGGATAAGATAAAATTGTGTTATATGTAGTTGATAGATTAGTTATTTATACCTACAGATATAAAATAAAGCTCGGGGAGGGACATAGAATACTTTTTATCCCGAAAAAAAGACCTGTTCCTGCGGGATAAGGTAACATTTTGTTATTATAGTTGATAGATAGCTATTATTAGTCATTATTATTAGCGCCTTTTATGACTCCTTTTTTTACCGAAGTCAAAACAGAATTCTTATAGTTTCGTCATACCTTTTGTCTTTTTAGAAATATTCAGTCGTTTGACAGTTGGCGCGATTGACAGAATATGAGAGGGATAGGGCGAGGGAGTGGGAGTGGGAAGAAAAGGGAGAGGGAGAGATTGATAGGCGGTACAAAGTTTGCCGGGTCAGCTTGGGAGCGGGAGCGGGAGCGGGAGTGTGAGAGGGAGATGGAGGAGCACACAGAAACTGTAACGGCTAAGAACAGCTGTACCGATATTAATAATTTCTGATTTGTTACATTCTTATGCGATACGAAGTTCGCCGGGTCAGCTAGTAATTAATAATAATAATTCATAAATAAGTAACAGATCCAAAATTTAAAAGATACTAAGAGGAACCAACTGTAAAACGTATGACCCTCCTCGACCTTCCAACTATAAATATATATAACTTCCAACTATAAATATAGAAATTCATACATATATGATATTATTATTATATATAATCCCACCTGATGGTAAGTGGATATGTAGTCTTGGATGGTCATATACTTACTTTTGATATACTTTATATTTACAGTTGAAAGGTCGAGGAGGGTCATAGGTTTTACAGTTGGTTCCTCTTAGTATCTTTTAAATTTTGGATCTGTCACATATTTATGAATTATTATTAGTATGTTATTATATCTAGGAATAAATCATGTTAAAAAACTCATTGTTACTTCCCTTTGAACACGCGGGCGAAGCCGCGGGTAATAGCTAGTCTAGGAATAAATCACGCATGTTAAAAAACTCATTGTTACTTCCCTTTGAACACGCGGGCGAAGCCGCGGGTAATAGCTAGTAAGTAATAAGTATATAAGTATAAGTATGGATAGTATGGATTATTAGTATGTTATTATATCTAGGAATAAATCACGCATTTTAAAAAACTCATTGTTACTTCCCTTTGAACACGCGGGCGAAGCCGCGGGTAATAGCTAGTCGCATTTATAATATTAAGTATAGAAGGATATAATATTAAGTATAGTGGAAGTTTGGAAGTATGGATAGTATGGATTGATATGGAAGTATAGAAGTATGGACAAATACGCATCATAATGGATCTTTCCATGTAAATGAGTTGTTTTACTGCAGTAAAAAGTAGCCTACGTTACTCTCCAGCCTCCTACCTGTCTCCACACAAAAAATCATACCATAACATCGCTCCGTTACGACGTGAAAGACGGACAAACAAACAAACAAACAAACAAACACACTTTCGCATTTATAATATTAGTATGGATTGCTTCTGTTTCGACCGCAACGCATCTGTGAAGTCTCTGTCTAACAATAAGTCAATTCTTGCGTCACGGAAGGTCGAGTGCAGAGAGCAGGAGCATAATTATTATTTAAATACATAGGCAGTTTCATTAATTATTAAGTCAACTATATACCAAGTTAGTCACATTTCATATACATAGCATATCTTTACTGTGCGTTAGCCCTTGCAACAGCGATTTTGACTTCTAATGAGACAATACACTCATAATTTAGTACCGGATGTCATTTGTGCTCTTTTAATATAATACTGATTCAAATAGACGCAAAGCTATGCCAACTATAGTTGGAAATACGCCAATTGACACCTGTTAATTGAACACAGCCAACGCAGGTTAATTATATGCACGTACAGTGGAACAAACTTTTTATTGTTTCTCATTGATTGTATGCGTTGACTGTCTTTATTCATACGTTCTTATCACTCTATGCCTTTCTGTATTCGTATTGTCCTGACTGATATGCCGGTCTGACTCTGATCATGCCGCATTAGCCTTGTGGATTGAATAACTGATTTTATCCTCACTGTTTAACTTGGACACCCATGCAACTCCTTACCTTTAATACTTCATACTGCGTGTGCTAAATGTTGAAGTATAAAAAAATTGTATATTTCTCTCTTCATTTTCTTTATCATTCTTTGCATGTGTGAGCCTTGTGTATTATTTTTTTGACTTTGATATTTACTTTATTAACAATGTGATTTTTGACTTAGTGCCCACATGTGATATTATTTTATTAATACACATTATACACATATTAGTCATCAAATCAAAATACTTATTGCTTCTAAAATAGCAGATTCCAAGCTCCCACATACATAATAATTAAATAAAATACTAGTACATAGGTACAACATTAAATTTCAAGCGATATTTTACAAGCCATATTCAATACAGTTTTTGTAACATAGTTTTCCTATAGACTGCATACAAAATCCGTTTATAGTTATCTTGGGAAGTCCGGTGCTACATAAGTGACAAAAACATGTTCTTGCATTAAGTTTATATTGCAACTTGACTTGCGTTGACTATTCGCGGTATGACGCTAGTGACGTCGCCTGGACTCAGGCCAGATTTTCCGCGATGGAGCCTTCGACCCGTAAACTCGATCGAAACGAAAATGTAATTATCGTTGTAAACAATGGCAGAGTTAGCGGCATTCGAGCGACGCACTCCGCGCGAGCCGCACGCGCGTACCGCACCGGTACAAACTTATCGGCGATCGTATCGTATACGTTTTGTGCCTTATCGTGTGTTCAGAACTTTTGTCTTTTTTCCCTTTCACCGACCAGAAAGGGACCGACGATACCTAGTTCATAAGGGTGACAGTGACCGCACTCCCTTATCAAACGCGAATGGTCTTGACATTGCGACGAAATCGCGGGCGAAATTACCTGTGGGTTTGATTTTATAACTTTTCAGTAATGTTTATTCGTCACGCTCAATCATAAATATTCATAAATCAGTTCGTTAGTTCATAATGCGTTATCTGTAGTTATTGTTCTGTGATCATTGTTATGGTGATCGGAGATGTGAAGCGTTTTAACGCAAATAACACAAAACGAGTAAAGATTAGCGGAAATAACATTTCAATTAGCCTGTCGTGTAAAATGTATTTTTCTTGACAAGAATGTGGAACTAATGCAATGCGGGTGTGCACTGGACTTAAAACGACGTAGACGTCCTTATGTTAATAATAAATGTGTTGTTTTTAAACTGGAACGTTGAAACTCAGTGATAGTTGTAAATCTTACTCATACAATGTTTTATTATATACCAAGACGTAACAATATATGATTGCCGTAACTAATTTTGTGTAGCCAAAAGGCAGCCGGCGATAATGTTGACAACCTTGCAAATAAGTCTATTCAATGTTTATTTAATGCTTGTAATAATGTATCTTTTAATGAAACGATACTTTGTATTTTTTGTAAACCAAGTATCCTTGGATGTATCTTCCATGGAAGTATATTTGCATAGTTTTTCAATGTATCTGAATTGGTTTATTTATTGAATAGCCACTTTATTTTTACTCCCATTTAAATAACTCATAAATTCTCAATAATTTTTATTAGTCTTTGAGGACTTTATAGGCTGAAAAATATTAATTATACAAAGTTGAAGAACTATTTATATTATTGACGACCCGTGTGGCGCAATGGTTACCATACCGGATCGCCGTACCGAGGGTCCTGGGTTCGATTCCCAGCGAGGTGGAAATTTGAATGATGAGTTTGAATTTCTGTTCTCGGTCTGGGTGTGAATGTCCTTGTCTAGTGTGTTGTCCATGGCACCCACGACACAGGGAATCCTAGTGTGGGGCTATGAGTGTGAAGCGTTATTTATTTATTTATTTCCGATATGACTGAAGTGTCGAAATGGTCTTTAAAACCACACGACGCGACGTCTTAATTCGGACTCATCAAACTCTTCAAGATTAAAGTCTTTAAAGTTATATCGTCGTAACTATACGCTGTTTTCCGTAAAAAATGCTGTCGTTTGACATTACTTCAGTTACAGCTCAAAGGTTCGGTGTTTTTTCATCAGATACTAGCGTTTTCCACCAGCTGTGACGCGCAGTAACTCCACGGCTCAATGAATTAGTTATTGATCATACGTACTTGAACATAATACGCCATTAAATAACACAGAAATAGAAATACAATTCAGTAATTAAAGAGAATGCGCTTAATATAACATCTTTATTACCGCCCCACATTCATAGATAAGATTAAAAGTAATGTTTTTCAAGGCACGTTTTTCTGGAATATTTTCAGTTCAAGTTCGGTGCTGTTAGTAATTTTTATGGAAATTATTTATGCTGGTATTTAGATAAGGATTTGTGCCATAAAATGCGTATATGCATTGTTAGTAATAGTTTAACGTTTATGAGTAACGAGATGATTTCCTTGAAACGTTACGAATACTGAATGCAAACCGAGGCTGCTTATTTCGAATTTGATTTTTCAAAGTTATATGTATATACAAAGAATAAATTAAATTTAAACATAAAAAGTCAAAATTATACAGATGTATTTAAGTGTTTTTAATGCTAAAAATTTAAATTAATCATTCATTAAGTTAATATATGTAACTTTGGAAGTATGAAGATTCAATGACTGACTTTGCTTACCTCGTCATGTGACGGCTGACGAGTCACGCGGTCATCTCGTGAGAAAACTCGAAAGCTTTGGAAGGACACTTGTGATTGCAAATACATTATCTCAGTAATACTGGTTTTCTACATATGGAAAGATGAGAATACCTTTTCGATTATAATCACTCTCGAATTTTGGATTAAGTGGCTCCTCATAAAAAGTACAATTTGATGCAACCTTTTAGCTCCCTGATAACTATGCTAAGTAGTAAATTATTTATTGCATTATTTATTGCCTAAATTATTTATTGCGTCTAAACTTACAGAAGTTATTTAACCTAGGAAAAAACATTTCCCTGTCTCCCAAAACAATACTATCTTCCGCTCAGTAAATATCTTATTACAAAAAATATCAATAGTCAGAAGTTAATTCGCTTGCATTGACGCAAATATTACTTCTTTGGTGCAAGTTAATTGGACTCTTTTAAACCTATTTAGCACAATTTTTTATCGAAAGAACAATGTTTAGCAAACGCACTGCTTAGGTAAGTACTACTTTGTTGAACATTTAACAGTCCAATAAAATTTTCCATAACAAATTGCATTAGTATTTAAGCCAACTTCCTATTCGTTATGATATTTTCATGTCTACAAATCCATGCGGTATATCAGAGAGACATTTTTAAACTTACTCATATAATTTTGTCCTAGCTAACAAGTTCAAGGTTTGTGTAAATCTTTTCAGTTGTTTGTTGTTTACGTATCTTTGTTTACGACATGATGAATGATTAAGATAAAAAAGATTGTCTTAAAATAGTTTGAGCATGTAGCGCTTATTATTTGAAAAGTAAATAATGATTCGTATGTCATGGACGTCGTCGATTTTTATTTAGATACTATATAATTAAACCAAGAAAACTTTAAAACCATAAGCTTGGAATACATGATGTTTCAAGTATCCTCACCTCACTCACCTTTAATTTATTCACTATAAACATTACGTATTATGTGCCGCATATTTTATTCAACCTTGCGAGATGACATGTGATATTGTGAAAATATTTGAGAATATTTATATCTTAAATTTAACAATGTCAAGACACAGGTGATCTATCGCTCACGATTCCCGTCACATCTTACCTAATTGATAATAACTTTTTAGGAGACATCTAAGCATCGAGTGATCAGTAGTGTAAAGTGACCAGTGATTCGATTTTCAAAAATCGATTAAAGTGAACATTGTGGAGTGACGTAATGCCTCCAGTGATGAAAAGTGTTTGACGTTACACTTCGGAAGGAAAACTGGAGGTCGACACGTATGAAGTGTCAGTTGCCGTCCAGCTGACAACAGATGTCATCCCGATTGAAGTTGGTGAGTCAGTCAATGACCTTGTCGAATGTCAAGCGATGCACTAGTTCTTCCCTAACAATTATTTTGTTTTAATTTTCATAGTACATGAAGGTACCGTAGACTTAATTCACCTGGCTTTATTCTACTATACAGCTATAATACTTATACAGCTATAGCTCATATGAATAAATAATACAATAGGGAAATAATTTAAATTAAATATAAACATAATTTAAAAAGAAACACTGCTTAGTCAACCATATTACAAAAATGCCACCAATCGATTGTTTTGTATTGATTTTCCCACATTCATTAAATTAAAATTGATTGACATTAATATTTATAATTTCTTTGCATTTAGATATACTTCGAATTTTCTCTTTTCATAGGTCATTGAAGCACTCGCTAAAAGTTACTCTTCGGTGCTAAGACTAGTCCTTTAGTAAATCGCGGAAGTATAAATTTTCCTGCGAGTGCAGCACTGAAAGGAAATCCTGAAGGACGGACGGAGGAAAACATTGAAAGTGACAACGTAATTGTGTGGTCACTTGCTCACGATAAGGACGCGCAGACTATTAACTCTGCTTCTAACTAGCTTTAGTTAAGACCTCGTATCGTGAATATTTTTAAATAACTCTCCATACTAAATGCTCAAATAGCGGCAGTGAAAAAGATATTGCAAACAAATGATTTGACAAGCGGAAACTTTACTGATTTATCTTATTTTAGTTGTGAATTTTTAAGTTCTGCATTATCAACGTTATATTTCTCAAATATAAATAAAATACAAATAAATAAATAAATTCGCACGTCCCAAGAACAAACATTTATCTATCACATTTATCTACTGAATCAAACCTGGGGTCCCTGATTACTTCGTAGGCAGGGTCATCACACCACTAGAGGGGCTACGGTGTTGTACCTACATCTACATATAATTGTATGCATTACATTGTCTACTCAAATTAGTACCTAATTGGTGAATTTTTTTATGGAAATAGCCAGCAAACGAGCTGACGATCCATCTAATGTTAATTGTGGCTATCATCGTCCATGAACATCAGCAACACCAAAGGCATCACTGATGCCTTGCCGGCCAAGAAAGTGACAAGAAAAAGAAAGAAAGAACTGGCTCTCAAGCCCCCAGCCGGAACACGACGAGTCGTTTGGCGGCTAGGTGGTAGCTATCCAGGCGAAGCCCATGGAGATATAATTAATAAAAAATGGTTGTCTGTAAAGTCGGTTTACGGACGGTAGTTTAACGTGACAACGTCATGACAAAGCTCCGCTCCGCCCCGCCCCGCTCCACTCAACTACGATCGCCAACGGCTCACCTACGGCATCGGCTACGATACGCCGATCGTAGCCGATAGTGCCTCTCTCTCGCTTTTGCCGCTCTCTCGCTCGCAGAACGCTACATTTTTTCATAAATGCACCCAGTGCTCATCGTTTTAATAGACGTTATCACGTCAATAATGGTATTAATTTAACAGTTAAAATCAATATTACCAATATAATCCCTCCGAGGATCCCAACGGGCCGGATTTAGTCGCCTCTTAAGACACACATCCGACGTGGAATTGGGCCTTTGCTTAATGAACTGCAATGGTGCGAAGTTGCTGAACTTGTGCAATTACGGCTATGATTCAAGAATGATCCGTTCATAGTTGTTTATGGAGTACTGATGTAAATACCGGTTTGGTTGAAATATTCTTTGAAAATAAATTTTATCAAAAGATACCTGTCTTTACTTAAATAAGCTTCCGAAGCAGTAAAAGCGTTCGTTGAACACTTTGTTTATTAAGAAGGCTATGTTTGTAGGCGACGTGTTTGTATAAATATAAATATCTCACAGAAGAATATTTAATGTTTTGGTACCTATATGTTATTTATTTTATCGTCTATTTATTTTTCCTTGTAATGTCATCAAATATAAGTATTTAACCTTATGCTAAAATAAGGCCACTTATAACGATCACTCTTATATCTGAAGTGTAATTAATATAATTATTAAGAACATCAAAATTAGTGCAGTTACATAAATAATCTTATGACTTTAACTATAAAAAAATAACGACTATTAAAGTTACCATTACTTAATTACTGTCATTATAATTTTCAATAAAATTGTATTATATAACAGAATTTTTTATTCTTATATAATGATTGAGTAATAAATGCATAAAAAATATTAGGATTTTATTAATTGTCACATTTAATAGCATCATGATGAGACTTACAAGGATTTTTAATCAGTTGTTTTAATTATTATAGAACCACTTTAAGTATTAAAAAACACCTTAATACATACACAAGTGCACTACGATTCCATAAAATAAATTAAATTAAAATATCCTCGAATGACGGATTGAAAAACAAAAAAAAAACACAACACAACTTGAAACACAAATAAATAAAGTTGCCATAATTCTTTACGAAAAATAACCGACTTCAAAATAACTCAAAAACAACTGTTGTTGTTACAAAGTAGACTAATACTAACTTAATCAAAAACAACTCGTCAGATCTAGCTCTTTAAGTGGGACCACATGACAAGCACCAGCTTTCGATTAAAAAAGGAGTCACAGGAAGAACATAAAAAAATACAGTAGAATTGAACAGGAGGTGTTTTTTGGAGTCGGTTAAATGAAGACGTTACGAAATACAAAATAGGAGTACACTAAAGGTTTTGATTCTCTTTTAACTGCGTTGACTTAGAAGCTTTTTTCTTTCACATTACCATAGGATTATAGATCTGAGTATTAGATTTCATTTCAAGTTTATTATAACTCTGTATTGTCAATCGGTAGCCGTGTACTATGGTAGAGATATTTACATACTAGCTAAGATACCACCCTCCACCCTACTAAAATTAACCGTGAAATATTTCAGATGTTTCGGGTGCATTGTTAGTCACTAGAAGGGGTTCTAGAATACACCCTAAAACCACCCACATAATACCTTTTGTGACCGGCCAGCAAAATGGCGGTAATGAATTAACGATGAATATCTATCGATGATCATTGGCGATGATGACCACTTATAGTTACACTATTCGTTTAGCTTTAGTGGATTATTACCCGACTACCAGGAAGGCAGGGGCGTAGCTACCGCCGTATCAGCCGTATCAATTATACGGGGCCCCCAGCTTATAGGGGTCCCCACTAACACTCTTAAAAAAAAGCTCGCCAGCGGCCTACTACCGCTACAGTTGACACTCCTTTTATACGTATATTTGACAGCTGACGTTGAGGGGGCCCCACAACAAATATTGATATGGGGCCTCCATAGGGCTGGGCTAGCTACGCCACTGCAGGAAGGGTCATGTTTTTTGGACGTATCTTGTATGTATGTATGTATGTATGCATGTAATATTCTTTATTAACTCATATCTTGACGGCCCAAGTGTTCTTAGATAAGTGAAATTAGAAAAAAACAAATATAGTGGCTGTAAGATGTCATTGTTTGAAGTATCAAAAATAAAAATGAATACTGCAATATATGGGTATAAAATTAAAGAGGTCGGGTTATTGATTTTTTTGAATTTATACTAGTTTGAAACTAGCGCTCTGTTCACAGCTTTGTCCATCTTTTCCGGGATGGATAGTATGTCCCTATGTCTAATACGCCTATGCCTTATTCCAGATTATGATCTATGACAATCAGTTTAGTAGCTTTTGCGTATAAGAGCAGCAAACATCCATTCTATCTTTCACATTTATTAAATTATATTCGTAGGAACTTGGTCGATGATGGTCACTATAATAATTACACTATTCGTTAGTAGATTATCTGAAATGTCAAAAATTGTCCTATAGTAATTAGTAGGTACCTACTATAGGTTATTCTTTGACATTTCAGATAATCCATTAACGAAACGAAACAGGCGGCCATTATCGACCAAGATCCTACGAATATTATAAATGTAGAAAATTTAGAAATGAACTTTAAGTATCTAATCTTGCAACCTACTAATTTGCAAGATTTGATACTGAAATTTCGTAACAAGAAAATCAATATCAAAAAGTACGTTAATAAAGTCAAATCAAAGAAACTTAAAATGGCGAAAGATGCTTCATGCTCCTCACACAACCTACGACAGATAATTAAAGGGACTTCGTGTTTTCACTGGGCCGATGATCTAAAACCTAGAAACACAATATTCTACCCATCTGAGACAAATGTACGTGACTTCAAGCCATTTTGCTACAAAGAACATAAAAAATACTGAATGATCACTTGTAATTAAATGATTTCTATCTTTAAAATGGCAATAAACTATCAAAGCTATTAACCCATATCTAAACTCTGCACTGATGTTTTTTGTCCTAATTGTTCATTAAGGAATGACGTACTTAGATCTGTCAATGACGTAACTTCGATCATGAATGTGTATGAGAGCACATTACCTGTAATGATTTTCGATTTTTTTACTCACGTAGAAGTTGTTGTGTGTCTCAGATAAATAAAAAAGGTAGATAACTCACCGCCTTGAATTTGAGTGATGCTACAAAAACTACGCTACTTTCTTGCATTTAAATGCAGGGGATATTGCGTTCTCCTTAATGAAATTGAATAATAATGATTAACTTTTATTTAGGTGTTTAGCTACAAAGTAAACAGAATTATTGTAGTATAAAAACTAAAAACACTTGGCACTATTGTAGCCAACATCTGATTACATCCCAAGAAGCCATTGAAGACCAGCGTAGTGAGTAACTAACACGAATGAAATGAATTCGCTCATTAGCAATAAGAATGCCATTTTTCAATATTTTAATTTTTGGGATAATAATACAGCTAAATAGAGAATGCGTTTTTCCGTAATGATAAACTAAATTAAGAGTTTATTATTTTTAGGTATTAGTATTAAACTTGTGAGATTTATTTACATGCCAATTTCTTACATACCAATACCGGGACACGTGAATCTAAATAAAAATAAAATCTTAAATTTGACAAGGCGAGTTAAACTCACTTACAGAGGGTTTCATACGTTGATTATGTATTTACCGTTATTTTTCTATTTTATTTATTTTTGCCGTTTTTTACCATAGACTTCTTATAGGTTTTCCTGTAATATTTAACTAAAGACCGTTTTTCGTTTTTTCGTACGGAACCCTAAAACGGGCATCATCACAATCATCACAATCTAGTTGATCACAGTTTATTTCCCTCCCAGCCTTGTTAGTGTCAGCGCGAATCGGTGAGATGTGATCGGACGCGCATTCGTCATTGGCCTTGCGTTATCACCGTGAGCGTGACACCTGCTCTACCGGTACAAACTATACATCCGTTCGACATCATGACGTGACGGAAAAGTATAATTTCAAATACACAGAGTATAGCATGATATTCCTTTTTTTAATATCCAAAGTTGCGTTATTGCAGCAAGCGAGATACGTCTCTACCAGTGTGTACTAACTTGTATATTAGGTAATATCCGTTTACATGTATTATTAGTGACATAAACTAATTATTAAAAAAATTAAAAAAAAACACGAATGCGGAAAAAATGAAAAAAAAAACAAGCCCGGTAGTTCAGAATGTTGTTATAAGTAATACTGAAACTACACCATACCAGAATTAACAGTCGTTGCGTCGTGCAGTCGGATGAAAACAGACAAAGTACCTTTTTATTTATATTAATAACCCCGCCCCACACTAGGATTCCCGGTGTCGTGGGTGCCATGGATAACAACACACTAGACAAGTACAATCACACCCAGACCGAGAACAGAAATTCAAACTCGTCATTCAAATTTCTGCCTCGCTGGGAATAGAACCCAGGACCCTTGACGCGGCGATCCGGCATGGTAACCATTGCGCCACACGGGTCGTCACAAATTAATAAATTTTTAAATTTCTTTACAGGCGCTATTTATTATTTAATAACAGATGACAACGTGTAAACCAGGGAGATTTTATCCTATGGATTTGATTGGACGCGCCTTTACGTTATCACAGAAATCGTGATACCACCGGTCGGTTTATTATACATCTGTTTAACCACATTGATGACGTTAAAAAAAATTGCGTACTTAATTTCAATTGCATAGAGTACGTCCCTGTTTAATACAATAATCTTAATTTATTTTTCACAGCATCTGTAAAACATCAGCATGCAAACCAGTGAGATTTGATCGGTCGCACGTTCGTCATTGGTCTTGCGTTGTAAGATAGAGCTTTACACCTGTTTTACCGGTATATTTTATACATCCGTTCGTATTATTTATAAACATTACATAAAATAAACGGAGTACCTGTTTGTTCGGTTTTATTTTACAGATTCACGGGGTAAACATTTTTAAAATCAGAGTACGCCCCTGTTAAATGATAACAATTTTATCTTTATTTCTCTATATTTATTCCTGGAATTATACCGTAGCATTTACTGGTAATTGCTACAACTGCTATTTTTCCAATGAATATAAACAAGGAAATTCTTTTTAATATTCATATTGCAAATTTTCGAAGTGAAAATAATCAGAAAAACAAACATATATAACTTATTATTAAAATGGGTCCAATAAGGAAGAAATCAAAACTGTTCTATGAATGCAATGTATATTATGATGTAACAGCATGAGCTACTGTGTCTAAATTCTTATATATATAGCGATAAGAATCCATAACCATCATTATAACAGACTTAATTAATACCGATGTAGCTTAGTAAAGAGCAGCTACGTTATATTGATCCTAAATACAATTGTAGCAAAGAAAACAATGGAATATAATTATGCGCTTAGTCTATTGCGTGACAGTAATTATAAATCACGTAAATTATTCTCGTTCCAGTAATAAAAGACGATGGCGGGTTCTAACTATTACTAAACCCTGGTTAAGTAAGCTTTACCTTGTACCGTATGTATAATTATGACAATAAAATATTAAAATTATACGACACTATTTCTTTAACTTTTTCCCATTACAAAATGTACCCTTTTGCACAATTACATTAATAAAAAATCTGTTAAGTGCTTCATTAATATTCACTAAATAATTACAATAAAATTATAATATACTGCAACTAAAACTATACTGTGTGCCTGAATAAATTTTTATAATAATAATTATAATAATTCGTGACTTTGAGTTTCCTATTATTGCACGGCATTTTTAGTACCCCCGGTCCGCTGGCTCAGACCGCGCTGTGCAATAATAAAATATACGTAGGTACGTAAGCAGTCGATTATTATTATTGAGGTTTGGATCTTGTGAATGAAATTGAGATTTTCTTGAAATACTTTATTTCTGAAATTCTTGAGGCACAACAAAAAAAAATATATTTCTAACATAGGGATGTTCGATATGTCAAAAAAAAAAAGTGTTGCCACCTTACAGTTTTTTTTTTCTTTTAAACAGATAAAGATAAAATTTTATTTACAACACTCCCTCTAAAATTTTATTTACCTTTACCCTTATATACCTATATAGTACTAACAAACCTTAACATTACTAATAAACCTAAACACAAATGGATGAATATTGAGACAATATCTGATCCCTTAAAAATACAAAAGGTTGAGCAGGTAAAACTTTTGTTAAAATATCTGCTAATTGGTTAGTGCTTGGTACATATTTGATTTTAATTAAACCCTGCTCTACCTTTTCTCGAACAAAGTTATATTTGATATCAATGTGCTTGGTTCTTTTGTGAAATATTGGATTATTTATTAGTTTAATGGCACTCTGATTATCAATATGTAATGACACACATTCATAAATTTCATCCAAATCATACAAAATTTTCCTTAACCAGATAATCTCTTTGGCAGATTCACATGCAGCCACAAATTCTGCCTCTGTTGTGGAAAGAGCAATGGTCTGTTGCTTCTGACTAGACCATGTAATTGGTCCACCATTCATAAGGAAGATATAACCAGTAGTAAACTTGCGAGTGTCTATGTCACTTGCAAAGTCCGAGTCTGAAAAACCTATGAGATCACTGTTCTTTCCATAAGTTATACAAAAATCTTTAGTATCAATCAGGTATCTTATAATTCGCTTGACGGCATTTACATGTTGTTGTTTTGGATTGTTAACATACCTACTCAATACATTCACAATAAAAGAAATGTCTGGCCGAGAAACAGAGCATAAAAATAGAAGTGAACCTATTGCCTCTCTATATGGAAATTGTACAGTATCTTCCTCAACACTTTTTGAAATAACAACATTAATATCAGCCGGAGTTTTAGCAGGATTTGCATCAATCATGTTAAATTTCTTGATAATTTGTTCAATGTAATTTTTCTGGTGGATATAAATGTTGTCATTATCTCTAAACAGTTGTATGCCTACAAAATAAGATAACTTTAATTCTTTAATTTTGAAAACTTGTTTTAAAAAGGCAATAACTTCTTGAATTAACATTTTGCTAGAAGATATTACAAGACCATCATCAACATATATTATTAAGTAAACTTTAGTACCATTAAAATTTCCAACATAAAGACAAAAATCAGCCTGGGATTGTACAAAACCATACTGTTTCAACGAGTCTGTGAATTTTTTATTCCAGCACCTTGATGCCTGTTTGAGGCCATACAAGGCTTTATTTAATTTAAGAACATAATTATTACATACTGACAGACCCTCTGGAATTTCAATATAAATATCCTCATCTAAATTACCATTAAGAAAAGCAGTTTTAACATCAAATTGTTGGATTTGTAAGTTGTATTTTGCTGCAAAAGACAAGAGAATTCTGATTGTATCATACCTGGTTGTTGGAGAAAAGATTTCCTGGTAATCAATACCTTGAACTTGTGTGAACCCACGTGCACACAAACGAGCCTTGTGTCTCATGGTCTGGCCACTCTCATCTCTCTTCAAGGTAAACACCCACTTTGTAGTTATTGTTCTTTGATTTTCTTTCTTGACAGGTGTCCATGTCTCATTCTCTTCATGTGATTGTAATTCTTCTCTTATCGCTTTTGACCATTCATCTTTTTGAGAACCCTTCATTGCTTCCTCATATGTTGATGGTACTGAGAATTCAATATAATTTACTTCCAGATTTCTATTTCGTCTAGGTCTTAGATTGATATATTTTTGATCAACATCTTCAATTTCTTGAGAGGGTTCATAATTTGGATCATCACTGTCACAGCTATATAGACTTTCATCGTGTGATTTTTCTGTCGATAGAGTCCTGTCAAGGTTAATTCCATTTTCTGGTGATAAAGTTCTGTCTAGATTATCTGAATTCTCTTCATCTCTACTTTCTTCTCCAATTTCTAAGAAAAGTTTTGTAAAATTCCTATTTATTTGTGGAGTACTATTTTCATTAAAAATTACATTTCTTGATATTTTTATTTGCTTTGTTCTAATATTATACATTCTGTAGTTATTGTGATCATATCCTACTAATATCATTTTCTCGCTTTTCTTGTCCAGCTTTGTTCTCAGCTGATCAGGAATATGTACAAATCCTTCACTGCCGAAGACTCTGATATGACTAATTTCTGGTTTGATACCATTCCAAAGTTCAAAGGGAGCTTTATTAGGGGATTGACTCGATGATGTCCTGTTTAATATGTACACAGCCGTGTTAATCGCTTCAGCCCATAGATATAAGGGCACGTCTCTGGCGTGTAGCATTGCCCGAGCACTTTCTACTATTGTCCGAAGCTCTCTTTCTGCACGGCCATTCTGTTCTGGTGTGTATGGAGCTGTGCACTCATGAATTATCCCTTCTTTTTCAATGAAATCCTTGAACTCCTTGTTTATATATTCATGTCCATTGTCAGTGTGTAAGATTTTCACACTGTGCATGTATTTATTCTTGATAATGGCATTGTATATTTTAAAATATTCGAGCACATCACTTTTATTCTTCATAAAATATACATGCCTGTAGCTGGTAGCTGCATCTTTAAAAAGCACAAAATATCGCATGCCTCGCACTGACGTGTAACTCATGGGGCCGCAGACATCACTGTACACTAGATCTCCTGGTTGGAGTTGCCCTCGAGTAGAAGTATGAAATGAGGAGCGATGTTGTTTCCCGTACGCACATGCCTCACAAGTGAAGTTCTTCACATCATCATCAGACACTTTCAATCCTTCAACCACATTGTGAGCACTCATACTTTTGATCTCCTTTAGATTTATGTGTCCGAGTCTTTCATGCCACTTCTTTAAGTCACTCTGATCTTTCTCGACTAAATTGCAGTTCACAGATGCCACAGATTTAATGTTCAACTCATAAAGATTGTTTGTTTTCATTTGTGCGCACATTACTACTTCTCTGTCTTTGAAAATAAATGCACTATTATGTTTCTTCGTAATTGAATAACCTTGACGCATCAGCACTCCCTCAGAAAACAGATTTCTTTTTATTTTAGGCACATATAACACATTCTTCAGTATGCTTGGATACCATTGACCATTCACATAACGCTGTATCAAAACATTTCCAATTCCACATACTTCAATAGACTGTTCATTTCCCAATGTCAATGATTTTTGACTACACTCATGTAATTCTTGAAAAACTTCTCTTCTATAGGTTATGTGTGCTGAAGCACCACTATCTAAAATCCATACATTTTCATCGTGGGAAACATCTTTATCTTCAATATGGAATGCCATCATATTATTGTTGTTTGGCTTTCGACTAAATTTCTTTGGGGCGCGGCATTCTCTTGAAAAATGTCCCCTCTTGCCACAATTGTAACATTCAAACCGATGTTTTGTATTCTTGTTTTGATTGCTGCCGCTTCCACTTGCTTCGTTTTGATTCAAAGGCTTTTTTATTCCTTTTGACTTGGCTATCAAAAATGCTGTTTCTTGCTCATCTTCACATGACATGCTCGCCTCTTCATCTAGTAGACGAGCAGTTAGATTATTGATATTCTGCTTAGATGGATCTAAGGACATCCAAGCCTGTCGTAGTGTTCTATACTTTGGTGGAAGGGTACCAAGTATTTTAGTCATAATAGCGGTGTCGCTCACAGTTTCACCACTGTCCTTTAGCTGTTGAGCTAGATTTTCGACCTTAGAAATGTGTTGAGCAACCGTATCACTTGGTGCCATTTTGTATTGGTAAAACCTCTCGTGAATTATCATTTTATTTAATTCACTCTTCTGCTCATACACTGATTCGAGTTTGGACATAATTTCTTGGGCGGTTTCACAGTTTTCTATTAAGGTTATTTGCTTCAAATCCATGCTCGATGTAATAATGAACATTGCAGTCCCGTCGTTTTTTGACCATTGAATACTATCCTTTTCTGGTTTTGGTGTTGATAAATCAATTCCTTTGGCTTTCAACGCACATTTTATTTGAAACTTCCATTGGCGGAAATTATTTCCGTCGAATTTGTCTACATTCCATGCGCGTGCCTCCATTTTGTAGGTTACGATTATGCCGGCTTTTTGACGAAAGATTTCTATTTCTGGTTATTTCGCTGATCTTCAATTTCTATACTTTATTCCTGGGCCCATAACCTATTGAGGTTTGGATCTTGTGAATGAAATTGAGATTTTCTTGAAATACTTTATTTCTGAAATTCTTGAGGCACAACAAAAAAAATATATTTCTAACATAGGGATGTTCGATATGTCAAAAAAAAAAAAGTGTTGCCACCTTACAGTTTTTTTTTTCTTTTAAACAGATAAAGATAAAATTTTATTTACAACAATTATTGTACGTCATTTAGCTTTAACTCACACCCATGCAATAATTCATGTGATAATACTATACTACTTTACGCACCATATCGTAATATACAATGTGTTTCAGAGTTAACATATTATGTATTTTATTGTATTGTTTAACTGCAATCCACTTGATTCAAAGATCCTAATCATCATCATAATTACGTTTGGTTTAACACTCTTGATCCGGAATTCTTGTGCATATTATTAACTTTGGATGTCTTTAAAACAAGAATAAATTTTACTAAATTACTGCATGTTCCACTCAAGACTACTTCTCCACTTACCAGATGGTATTACAATACATATAAACAAAAATAATAATAATAACAATAAAACAAAAACAACTCTTCAGCTTTATAATATTACTGTAGTTAGTACTTAAAGATTTTGAATGGAAAGGCCATACAATAGTTATAAAACTTATTTTCTGATGATTCGATGATAAATTCCGTATAACCGAGTTATTATTTGTAGTTATTATTTTGTTTACTTCATTCCTTACATCTTCATTCAATGCAGTTGTGAATGATAAAATATTTAATTTGGAAGTCTTCTCCGATTATTAATACTCTACACAATTCTATTAAAGATAAGTATGAGTACTTAGTTTAATTTTATATTTTGCTCAACTCTTCTTATTTGGTACTATAACTTAATCTTAATTCAAATCTTTCAGTTATCTGTTTATAAACCACTTTTAAAACAGGTTTTATGTTGTAAAATTAAAAAAAAAATTAAGGTGATTATTTTTACACAATCTACTTTATAATTATGTTTCTGTATAAAAAAGTTAATAACGAGGATTAGTAAGTGACAGGCAATTACTGCACATGCGTACTTATAATATTGTTAAGATCAACTACAGATATGTTATTTTGCATAAATGAAGCTTTGAATATTCAGAATTGTCTACTTAATCACACTGACTATAAACCAAGAACCTAGCCAGATCCTAATTATTAAGTATTGAAGGTAAAAGTACTCCATGGAACTGGTCGGAGTATTACATTATAACATAATAAATAATATCATTTTTTTTCTTCACTCTAACGCCCCAACTCAGAGTAACTAATAGTTACTTTAATCGCTCTTAAATAAAGAATCTCCATAAATATTATGTACTAAGGAGCGATTTAAGTAACCGTTAGTGACTCAGAGTTGGGGCGTAAGACAAAACTTGATTTTCTAATTTTTAAGAGTGTCAGACAACATTGTAAGATAATGTTGTATTTTAAAATAAATAAACAAAATGAAAATTGGGTACCTATCTTTATCTGGTGTATAAACTAGTATATATGTATAAAGGTATACGACGTGTGCGTGTGTGCAAATGGTGTGGTTCCTACGAGTAAACATACCGTACCGCAACGCTACTCTATTTTATCTTAATTTGTTGTTGTATGTTGTTAGTACTACCGTTCAACTCATGCGATCGTGATGGTAAAATGTTACAAACAAACGTTGCACTTTTCGGAAATCCGTCAAAGGTATGTTACGTCATATTTTGTACCAGGCGCATAATTACATTTGTACCGGAGATTACGACCGTGAGTGAATATGTCACGTGTTTCGCTTGTAGCGCCGAAAGATCAGAGATTCAGAGGGTCTGTTGAGGGCATACATTTGTTAGGTATACTCTAAGAAAGAAACCAACTTTAGTTAGACTTTCATTAGTATAGTATACTCTATGGTCATTCGCTCGTTTTCTTAACCGTGATGTCCGTGGAAAACAGTGACCACTTATCATCGGTTGACTTGGCTATAGAAACGAAAGTTACAGCTACGGAAATTTATAAAATAATCTAAAACTTTTTCATTTCCGTGGAAATTACAAAATAGTTTTATGTTTTTATTGACAGCAAAAAATCTCGTCAATACACAACAAAAAGATACTAAATTGGTTGACAAGTAGAGAAGAAAAAGATACTGAAGTTATTATATTAGTAGTAGACACAATAATATATGAACTAGTATACATATACCTATTCTGAGATTGTACAATAGACTGCGCTATGCGGAATGATAACGCGTCCCTCCTCATATAATTTCATCCGGCTTTATCACCTACTGCGGACAAGGCCACGTCTCTCTTGATTGCACTCGTAAACATTTTACGAGGTTACCGGTATACCTATTGCTTGTATCTGTGGTCTAGATTTGTACTGTTCTGACTTTGTAATATGATTTTATAAGGCCAATATCATTCGAACAACTAAATACTTTAAAAGCGATAGGTACGATTAATTTCTTTATTGAAATGTATGTCTACGTCGCAGTAAATTAATAAATTAACAGTAACATTAATATTATATTTGTTTTGAAATCTGATATCATTAATTTAGAAAGTAAATAGTTAGATTACTAATGGTACATAAAGAGGAATCCGAGCTTCGAGTGACGTGAAAGTTTGTGAAGATGTACATAAGTGACTCAATAACTTATTAACCCTTATTTGACAAAAATAATGATGGCCGCATTATGTCATCCGCATCGGGTTCTCATAATAATATGGTGTACGTTAGTATATTAGTTCATTGGTTTTATACAATTACAGTGCGTCCGGCGCGTACGGTGCGGATATATTTACGTTGACCATTATTATACACCACAACAAAGAGTAAAGAAAAAGGAGACCGAACAACAAGTACCTATCTAATACATTGAAATACTGTATAAAGACCGACAACATCCTGAAATAAACTAGAATACAACGGGCAATACTTATTGTCCTCAGTGATTTTACTGGATATATTTTCCACTAAGATGATTTTAATATTTGATTTTTTACGTGTTTCTACTGCATTAAGGAATGAACTACGAAAAGCATCGATATCCCTCCGGAAACACTGATATATGGACTTTTATTTGTAAGCGTTTTCTAGAACAAGTCTTCTGCAGGAGAAACTGCGGACGGAAGCTAGTTATATTCATACATCGCTATAATAAATCTGTAACGAATCGATGTTCGTAAATTGAAGATATTTGAGAAAAACTGTAACGTGGGATTTTTAATAACGCAATAGATCCTTTATCAATGACTTTTAGAATTTTTCATGATCATTTTAAAAACTGAAGGAAGTTACAACTTACAACTCATGTCCTTTCTATGTAAAGAAATCACAGATTTGATTTAGAATTTTTTTGTAAAGCCAATGCGAAAATTCTTGTTTATAATTACGGAAATAAACTGATTATATCAACATATTTACTACATATTAAATTAAATGATCAATGTAAATAAAATCTGCTTGCTTTCAAACGGGTTTTCAAGTTTGCCTCTATTAAGTTCAAATTATACATGACTAGATGCTTCTAAAATGTGTGATTGATTTTATACTTAGTGCTCTGTAACTAATCTAAAACTCTAGTGCAAACTTCAATTTGATTAGCTTAGTAACTTGGAAATAAGTTTGAAAATGAATAATCTCATCGGTAATAGGTACAAGTTTGAAAAATTAAAACCTGTTTTACTTATCACTTGCTGATCATCTCATCACTTACAATCTGTGTCCGCTTCCGCGGGTAATAATAGTTTTCCTCACTGTCATTTATCTCAAATGCTTAAGTTTAACGTGTACTATTATGTTTTCTGTGGTTTAACGAGAAGATGACTTATGGTAAAATGCGGTAGTGTTTTTTATCATATTTACCTTATTGTGCCAGGTAACTTATGATAGTCATGCCATTCGTATTTACCTGGTTTATAGGGTTCCGAAGTAAAATCGGAACCCTTTTAGTTTCGTGATTCGTCATGTTCGTCCATACGTCTGGCGCGATGGCGGTCTGTCTGTCTGTCTGTCCGTCCGTCCGTCCGTCCGTCTATCCGTCTGTCCAAAGCAAAGCGTCGAGACTCTTAGTGCTATTTGGCAAGGATATACATATTTATTAAAAGTCCAGAATCGTAGAATAAAATATTGAAAAACATTTGTTTCAGGGTAAGGTACCCTGAACACAGACCAGTTATCTTCTACAGGTAACGTGAGGATGAATTTTTTATTCGTTGCGTACCCTATAGTGTGAGGTATAGTTGAAAAGGTTTTTTAAAAATAATATGGGTCTTCTAAGACCATTTTTGGAATCAGGGGTCCGTTTGCGAATTTTTTTTTTTTTAATTTGGCTTTAAATTGCTAACTTTGGTTAGAGTGTAATGTCCTGCCGGCTAAAGGGCTTTAAGATTCGGTACATCAGATAAACTAAATCCGTATATAATAATAATTAAGCACAAGTCTGTCTAGGTCTAAAAATTTCCATTCATTTCCTCATTTTCAAATACATACAAATATTGTCATACATTATAATAGTGTTACTTAAAATAATATTATAGCGTACATAACTGTTCAGATAACATTATTCAGATAGTCCTACTGTATTTCTCACTGAGACTCACTTTAAATCAAACAGAGTAGCATTTCACTTGTGTTTCGGCTTAAGTTTAATTTACTACGATTTGCGTCATTATTAAAAAGGGATATGTAGTTACGCCATCCAGCTATGTATGTATGTATGTGAGTATGCATATATGTATTATGTATGTATGCTCAAAGAAAACTCCAAAGTAAAATGAACTTTTAAATGTCCAGCTGGGAAATAATCGGCGAGAAACGGCTATACTGACTATTGTGAAATTCTTGAGTGTTTCTTCGTTTGTATTACGATAGACTTTCAGAGCTATAGATCGATGGTTTCATGGTTTCATTTGAAAGACGATGATTTTGCGAAGATTGTTTGAGATCACTAAAACAATGCAATAGGCACATTTTCGATTTTCAACTATTTCCATACAATTTTTGTTTACGTAGTAGCACACGTTATAATTTAGATATAAATCTGTTTGGAAATGTCTTTTTTATGTCGTGATGGAGAAGTTGATATCAAAACCAGTTACTTCTTCATTGTACACAAATTTTACGAGTTCAAGAGACATTGAGTGATAATGATAATATTTAAATGAGTTACAAAGAGGGCGACCTTCATCCTTTCGTACGACTCATTAAATATTACTGGATCTAACTCACATGGCCTTTGACTCGAGCGATATTTCTTCAGTAAGTCACCGTGATCAATCTTTCTTTAATTACGTATCACAACAATCTATACTATAATAAAACTCAAAGGGCAAATTTTCTGTACATTGAATATTTTTTAAAAATTTTGATTAGGGGGCACTGCAATAACGTGTTAGAGCACAAAAATATTATTTTTAGAATTATTGTCTGTCTGTCTGTCTGTCTGTCTGTTTGTCTGTCCGGGCATCACATGAAAACCTTTGAACGGATTTCGATGAAAATTGGTAAAGTTGTTACTAATACTCCAGGTCATATTTTAGGATACTTTTTATCTCGGAACGGGATGAAATTTTGTATGGAATATTTTTAAAACATCAACCGATTTGCTTCAAATTTGCCACAAATGTTCCTTGCTTAAATTGATTAAACATATATTTTTCAGTTTTTCAAAATTTTGCAAAAAAAAAGAAAAAAAATACAAATTAATGTGAATATTGCTTATTTTTCAAAACCCGCTCCTGGAGGAATCCTTTGTGATTTTATCGTGGGTTTCAGTATATAAATTGCTAAATATAAGTACTTCAATATAAATTCACCGTTTTTTAAATTTCCTTCTGCAAGAGGTACAAATAAGGTAAAACATAATTTCCGTATGCCAAGCTGCGTGCAACAGCTAGTGTATAATATGTCAGTTACATATACGTCACTAATGAAGTTCTTGTCCGTTGCCATTCGTTTTTCCACTTGTCCGTTGTGTTTCGTTTTTCCACTTGTCCGTTAAAGTTTCACTTCTTCAGTGTATCCCTGCACACATTTTAATTTTTTTTTCTTATTCTCTTACTTACATTTTAATTTGAAATTTACAAAATGATTTTATATTTTGAGTAAGACCTAGGAAAGAAAAAAAATTAAACCATTTCAAAATAAATATTATTTCAATTACATATATTCTATTCCCGTATCCTATGTCAGTCTACTACTTATATCTTTCGGTTGACGACATGGACACTTAATGACGACCCGTGTGACACAATGGTTACCATACCGGATCGCCGCGCCAAGGGTCCTGGATTCGATTCCCAGCGAGGCGAAAATTTTAATGATTTGTTTGAATTTCTATTCTCGGTCTTGGTGTAAGTGTTCTTGTCTCTGTGTGTTGTCCATGGCACCCACGACACAGGAAATCCTAGGGTGGGGCTATGAGTGTGAAGCGTTATTTATTTAATTTTTTCTGAATTGTAGAGAACATTAAAAATTTTTCTTAATACATATTGGTAACCATAACATTGCAAGTGAAATTGTACGCTAAAGAAAGTATCTTAAAAATACCCATAACAAAATATTATTAAATAAACTGCTACTACTTATAGTACTATATTTTTTGTATAATATATAAATATATAAAAAATGTATTTTCTCCTGTTTACATATAAATTACAAATAAATATATTAATAATATAATTACTGTAATTGTACTCATCTAAGTTTCATCATTAGTATCATTAAGAAAAAACAAGTTTTACTTTACAACGAGTTTATTTACACAATTTATAGAATGAAGGAAATAATGTCTACGCATACTCGGCACTCTTGGCACTTTGAAATAATTGATCTGCGATCCTGAGATAAATTTATCTTCTACTAGCATGGCTCTATCTTCTTGACGATGACTAAAGCACACTCACGCATCAACGTATCAACGTTTTATTTATAGCATTTACTTAAACTGTGGATATGTATAAACTTTTACTGACTTTTGAACATGTCACGTTTGCTAATCCAGTAAAATGGCGCATTTGGATCGTGACAAATCAAGGTCTACTAAATCTGGGTGGGGTTGAAAGCTTAATTTTAGGGGCGCACATTTAGGGCAACGACGGCGTTTCAAGGTAGGATGGGTCGTTTAGTTTATGGGGCTTAGATAGTACAATTTATAAATTGACTATTTTTGTACTGCTATTGTTGGTAGAGCTTCATTGTGTATTGGTATCTGGATATATTTTTTAAAGTACCTATTAGGTTTTTATATTGTGAGCATTGTATGAATAGATTTAGGGGTGTTGTCCCTGCATAAAAATATCTATCAATTAAAACACTGGAACAAGTAATAACAATTGAACCACCAATTGGAAGAAGGGAATAAATCCAAAAAACAAGAATGGAGATAATCAAAAAAAACTTTATAACTTTTGACTTGCAACTTCTAGGCGCATGTGATATTATTAATGAATAATGAAGAAAATATAAATTCTGATTTATTTATTACTAGACCTGGCTGAAATATATAATATTCATTTAAATATGTTTATGTAAATGTGTTGGATTTATTCCCTTCTTCCGATTTATCATATATTATATACATAATCTGAATTTCACCAAGAAAAAAATAACCGACATCAAAATAACTAAAAAACCACTTGTCAAATCTAGTTCAAAAAGTGGGACATGACAAGCACCAGCTTTCGATTAAAAAAAGAATCACCGAAATTGGTTTATCTAGTCGAAATTTCTGAGGTAACAAACATAATAATCTAAATTCTACTAACAAAAAATAACCGACTTCAAAGTCTCAAAAACTACTTGTCAGTCAGATCTCGTTCAAATTTATGTGGGACCACATGACAAGCACCTGCTTTCGATTAAAAAAAGAATCATCGAAATCGGTTGGCGTGATATTGAGTTATTCGTCAATTTGTCGCGCACATCTTAACACAAATTTACGACTTATGTGGTTTTATCATGGATGCCATTGTCAGATCTCAATAAAATTTATATGGGACCACATGACAGCCACCAGCTTTCGATTAAAAAAAGAATCATCAAAATCGGTTCGCCCAGTCCAAAGTTCTGAGGTAACAAAAAAAAAAAAAAAAAAAAAAAAAAAAAAAAAAAAAAAAAAAAAAAAAAAAAAAAAAAAAAATACAGTTGAATTGAGAACCTCCTCCTTTTTTTGAAGTCGGTTAAAAATAATTTCAAATAATAGACGATATAATGACAAAAACTGTTTATTTATTAAAAAAAATGTAAAAACACTATTAATTGTCTATTTCCTCACTTTCGTATGTCGTAGTTGGCCAGGTAAGAATAATATTGTAATTTTTTTTTAATTCATCAGGTATAATAATATGTTGTATTATTTTTTGTATGTCGTTCATTTTTTTTCATTTATGGGTATTTTATTAACATATACCGGAGTTTCTGGTATTTTTGGGTTTGTAGAAGGTTTTTGGAACAAAATTAACGAAACCACCGATAAATTCGGAACATGTCAAGTAACCTTTATGACTTGAACTATACTCAAAGCTTCTTTATTGTGAAATCTTGAACGTTGTTGCCTTGTCTAAGAACTTACAACTTTTCTTAAAACATCGCTGCCATTACTTTTTAAAATCAACTATGTCGTTAGAAGTAACCAGTTTATCTGAAAAACCCCTGATTTTTGAACACTATTTCTGTAATTGTACAGTTGATAGTTGGAAGAAGGGAATAAAAGAAGGATTTATTTCCTTCTTCCAACTAAATCTTTTTATGGCTGCATGAATCTATATGAAGCGAATGGTTTTTGTTATTTTCTTCGAACTCACAATTAAGCCCTACGTCTAAAGAATGTAAAAATGTAGAAAAGTGAATTTGTCAAAAAGTGGCGCTTATTCCCTTCTTCCAGTTGGTGGTTCAATTTGTGATTTAAATTTATTGTGATTATTTTTTTTCACATATTTATATCAAACATTATTATTTCAAAACAAGAGTGCCATCATAGGCGTAGTTGATATGATCACATTATATCTTTCAATATGTCGTAAGTGTATCTCTAAGTTGTTTGCGTCAGTCTGGAGTGATCGACTCAGTTGAGCAATATGCCGCAGCATGAAAGATGTCTAGTAGCAATGTGGCGGTGCTTCCATACTTCGAATCACGTGTTAACACTTCGGTTAATATTAAACTACAGTCGTTAAGCCTTATCGGAGGCCTTATCTTAAACATCCGAAGCTCCAATAGGCTCTTTTCCTCTTGATGGCGAGAACATGATCCATCTAATTGAACCCTATAATCAATAATTATTATTAAAACGTTAATTATTTTCTGTGTTAATAAGTTTAAAATCATTAGCCTTTTATAATGTAGATACGAGTACATTACAGAAGGTACCTAGATACCTAACCTCGTCGCAGATGAATCTAATTTTGTCTATTATCTTGAAATATTGTACATATGCGTATTCTATCGTCTGTACAACGGGGAATGTTCCGAAGAACTGTTCGGTTTAATACCTGCGGTTAATTTGCGTCACCGCGCATCACGTACCAGGTTCCATCAACACCACCTGAATACCTGGCGTTCGTCCACAGTTCGGTTTTCACATAATTTCCTGCCACGGACGTGTATACTGTGGAACGAACTTCCTGCATCGGTGTTCCTACTAAGCTATGACAAGGAGTCTTTCAAGGAACGGGTCTCTTGTTTTTTTGTAGGTCGGGAACGTATTGGTAACGTAATGTCCCTAGTGTTACTAATGTACATGGGCGGCGGTGATCACTTACCATCAGGTGACCCGACTACTCGTTTGCCTGCTTAAGGCATAAAAAAAAATATTAAAAAATAATGGAAACTTGCGACTCAACTAGTTCACAATGGCACTTAATAACGTTATACATTTAGTATTAGTTAGTAAAAACTGAATCTGCATAAATTCTAACTTACACACTAATGTTATTTATGTTAATAATGCAAAAAATTCAAGGTTGGCTCGCTAACAATGGACTGTTTCCGATACTGTAAACATGATAAGATGAAAAACACAATTTCAATCTCATTAATGCGATACAATTCAGTCTCATCTCACAAAAAGTGTTATCGGTAAACAGCACTACAATACCTTTATTTTATGCGTAGATTAAGTTTTTCGTAGAGGTATTTTCATTATTTCCTTTAGGTTCCGTTTCGTTTCCAAATTAAGCTCAGACTGTAACGCACTATGTATTTTATTATATTTATTGTTGTTTGCACTTTATAATAACATTTTGATGACGTGAAATTGTGAAATGTTACTTAATTTGGAATCACTCTAAATCACACATTTTTATGGGCCCCTCGACTCTGCAACAAAAAGATTTGACAGTTCACTCATAGAAGAAAGTTTTAACTACAGCTATGCAGTTACCTCTATACCTATACCTATCCTATACGAATACTCAGTCATATTTCCGGTAATATACAGATGTTTTTTCAGTATAAATTATGATACTTTTATTAGGGTAATAAAATGATAAGATTCGGTCAAAACCTGTATTCAGCACACATAGCAGGCTCAATTTGCATAGTGAATCGCGCGTGATGGATTTGTGTGCGCCTGTGTGTTTACTGTAGTGCTAATGTCCATGTGACAGGTAAAGGAAATTTCCATTTATCTTTTGCTTTATATATTTACATACATTTATTATTGCACTAAAGTGCTTTGTCACTGGATGACTCATCAAAATTATCAGCCTGTTAATGTCCTAATATTGGGCAAGGTCTCCTCTCACCAATTAAGTTGAGAGGGATTCAGTAGGTACCTCCGCGTGGTGGCCTAATGCTCATCAACTAGATTTTTCGAAATTCCTACGGACAAGGAATAAAGAGGATTTATATTTTAATTTAAACAATACTTTAAAATTAAATATGAGAAATCTCCTTTCTTCTTCTCATTTCATCTCCTTGTTTCATTTTTCCCACATCTGAATAATATAGTGAAAATAAGTAGGTATTCCTTATTTACACTACTTGTTACCAGTATCAGTTTTTTGAACATGGAATTTTATTATAATAAGTAAATATACCACAAAGAAACCAATAATACAATTAATTTTATGATGATATATATAATGAAACCTATTCAAATAGGGAAAATCACGCCGTGAAAGTGGAATTTAATTAAATTAAGTTTTGTCGTGTAGTCATGAGTCAGTTTTGATTTAGATCAATTTATATAGGTATTATCAATATGTTACGACATTTATCATGCCATGGTTTGTGATACAGTTTTGCATCTGAAGGGTGTCAATGCCAGCAGCACACTTACATGGACTCAATAACCATACTTAGAAAAACAAAATATATACCAGTAAATACGTATACATGACAATACAATATTTATTAACTGAGCATAAGAAGCCAATTCAAGTGGGGTTACTTTGGTATACTTTAAATTAAACGGTAGATTAGACTTTCCCAAAGTATAGCAAGGACTAAGGCAAGTATAACGTACTAAGGTATCTACTAAGGTCTAGATAGAATGTAGTAGGTATTAATTGGTCAGTCACCTGCAGAGAAAAGTGACCCATCTGTTTGTTTACAACGCAACAGGCAACGGAAAGGTTGCTGTTCGTATATTTACAAACAGATGGGTTACTTTTCTCAGCAGGTGACTGTGCTGTGCAGGTCTTACGGCCGGTCTCAATAATGTACTAACAGATGGAAGACTGTGGATAGGGCTGTCATCTGTCATATTTGTCAATTTTTCAGAGGCAAAAATTGACAAATATGACAGATAACATACTAATGGTAGCCCTATTCACAGCCTTCCATCTGTTAGTACATTATTGAGACCGGCCGTTAATGACCAACCAAAGTATTGGAAGTCGAACCGCTCGTAGACTTCTATCAAAGATTGAAATATGAAATAATCCGGAAATGATGGTTTAACTATCCTTCAAAACTGTGAAGAGATTTTGCCATCAGCGGTCCCCACGATTAACGACCCCGCCTGCAGTATTATGAGCGACACAAATTATTATCAGGTAGCGTAACCGTTGGTATATCACTTTTAATCGACTACAATTATATGCAATTTTTAGGGTTCCGTAGTCAAAGCAGAACCCCTACAGTAAAAAATTAACGATGAGTTACGCATGAGTTATAAGGAGCCGCGCTCAGAAGGGATTCGATTTTTTATGCGTTATGTTATTTCGTTTTTTTTTGTTATCAATGAAGTGATTATTTTTTTTGCTTTCTTATAAAACGCATAATATCAATATTATAATATATTAATTAATTTATTTATTAAGGACACGTGTAACTTTATACAGTAAACACATTTTTTCCTGTACTTTTTATAATGTTAGTTACATGAGTTCTCGTTTGTTTATATCATGTATATTTTTTAAGTCATTGAATACAATAATACTAATATTATAAATGTGAAAATATTATGTGAAAATGTTTGAATGTTAGATGTTTGGGATCTTTAGTCTTTTAATCACCCTTAAAACTTGACACACAGACAGATCATATTCAGGATTAGATAACGTCGGGTAAAAATAGGATAGATTTTATCCCGGTTGTATGACTATGGTCCCCTGAGATGATTTGGACATTATGGACTAAGTATATGTATATTGTATAGCGATATAAAATAAATCTGTAGACATTTTTTATAAACAAAAATATGGAATCATAGTTGTCAGTGTCATTGTTATTATCAGTAGAGTTACCTATTACGTATTAAAAATGTATGGAAGCGAATAATTCGTTGTGATTGCTATAATTCAATACGTGACTCGAATGAGAAGCGTAAGACAAGGTCCTTATTTAATAATGTCAACAACGTTACTCGAATCTCTACATTCGACTCTATTACTGTAGCTTTAGACATGATTTTTGAATGTGTTTCTCGTGATTTTTGAGTCACGTGATACTGATTTTGTCCTGTTTTTCTACGTAAGGACAAACAGGAAGAGTCTTATTGAGTTAGTCCTTGATCCGCTGAAACCGTCGACTTCGACAGAGGTCAATATATGAGATGGGTTTTGCACATTATGATGCAATATTAAGCATACCTATTTGAAAAAATTAAGAACGCTTTTTCCTAATGGACCAACTACGTATGCTCAACTAGTTGTATGGCACAAGTCACAACTAAGTGTTTATTATGGCATTGGTACAACCAAATTTTTTTGTGGTTATTTGTTTAATCAACGGTAAGAACTCAAAACTCAAACAGCTGAACTCTTTCTGTATGCGCGGGCCCTAATGGTATTTATTATCTAACCACCTTAAATTGTTATAGAGGGTACTTGTAAAGAGAAAAAATTTGGATACACAGGAAAATTAATGAATGTGACATAATCTCGTGACATAATGCCTATTATGAAGTGTTATTTTAGTAACACTTTGTATACTATTAATATTTTACACTTGAGTATATAACAGCGTGACCGTCTAGTAAATATAAATGTTGTAATCTTCGTAATCCATCACATACGTTGCTCTTATCAGCCATACAAGAAAGTTTAGTATATATTTGGTATAACAAGAGCGGAAAGGGGGACTTTCCTTCAAGGAATTAACAGTAAGTTAAATTCCGAGTACGACAAATGAAAGTCAAAAGTGTCAATATACTATTATGTTTTGTTTAAAGATAAACGACTTATGAGCCACCTCGTAGCAATTGGCCATTGTCGACTATAGAGACACATAGGCTTCATCGATGCACTGTTGGCCAAGTAAGAAAAGAAATGAAAGAAACAAATACTAAGGTATATTTTATTACGCTTATAAATATACGTAAAAAACGAACAAGGTACCAAAAATAAAAAGAAGTAGGTTTTATTTCATATTCAAAACGTATTTGCTACTCAGACTGAGTAATGGCCAATCAAATAAATTAGACGCCATTTTTCAAAAGGTAATAGATACTGTAATGGTATTAAAGTATACCTTAAGTATATAGGAGTGTGCTGTGTCCTTGAATATAGCAGGTGCACAGGTCAAAGTGGTCAAACACTAGATCGAGTTTGATTATAAGTAACCATGGTAACGTCAAATACAGTGCAGTGTTTTTGGGTGCTATTTTTACGCCACCTTGAACCTAACTGGAACAAATTCATAGCCTCCATGAAAGTGGATGAAATATTCTGCCTGAAATATTATTGATAAGTTTCAAAACTATCGTTCTTTTCTGGGATTTTCCGTTTGTCGTAGATATTGTCAAAATTGTAATTTTAAAATTCCCACAAACAATAAGTACCAATTATGACCAAAAACTTTGCAACAGAATTATTCAAATACATGTTGTAAATAGCACACCAATTATGTAAACAATTAACACAAAAGATCTTGTCTTTTACTTGCTACGTGTACTTACAAAACTATTGACGATCTTATAACAAAAAGCAATATTTTCTTGACAGCCTTTATTGGAATTTTAACAGAAACAATTTATCATCTCTTATTAGTTACCTAAAAACCAGACAGAACTAATCATATCATTGTTGTACCTCAGACTGATACGGAAAACAACAGTAACCAATTTATTATGCCGGTACTGAAAATAGTCAAGAGATGTAGCTGTACTCAAACATTGGGGAATAAAGAACACAATTTTCGTAATTTCAATGAAAAGTGACATCTTTAGTGACTTTATTTACCTTCAGTACCGACCTTACCTTATATTTTCAATTTGGGATTTTGAAGGCTCTTCCGCAAGAAAAAACAGACTTCAAAAAGGAATTGCATCATTTATGTTCTTGTTAAATTTTCGATGTTCTTCAAATGATGTCATAAATACGCCAGGTATCATTGTAGTCCCGCTATCAACGACTTTCGTATTTAATAACCGAAATGACCGATGAACCGAAAATATTGCAGAATATTGTAGGCCAAGTCAGCTAGTAATTAAAAATAGAATCGAGTAATATACCAAATAATTATTAAAAAAAATATACGAAATTTTAAAATACTTCCAAACCTTTCAAAGTTCATTAACCGTATCCATATCGTTCATCACATTTTTGTTTTAATTACTAATGAACAGTCTCAGTTTTCTCGCACTGACAAAGTCGTATTCGTACCACACTACCGACTATCCGAACCGGCCGAGACGTTGCCAAACCGCATTTTTGTAAGCAAAAAACTTAACAGTCGACCGCGGACATCTTCGTTGTGATAAAAAACACAATAAATACATATATAATGCTAATGTTGACACAGGAGCTGATCAGTTGAAGACACTAACGGTCGTTTGCGGTCAGGTTTCAATTTGGCAATTATTGTGATTGAATTATTCTCTCAATTAATCGCTCGCAATTAGCTCGTTAATTATATTTATAGCACTACAAAGATAGATCCTAATGTTCAGTAATTTAATGAGGACTTTTTACATTCTCCTAAATTCAGAATTACTGTAGTTTTAAATAAAAATAAAAAAAACCCCGACAGTATTATTTACACTATACATAGCTAAGTACACTCTCGATTACGTAACCTTTCAGACAAAAAACTAGATCAAAATCGGTTCATCTGTTTGGGAGCTACGATGCCACAGACAGACATACAGATACACAGATACAAAGACACGTCAAACTTATAACACCCCTCTTTTTTCGTCGGGGATAAAAAGAGGTACCGTTCTTTCTGGTTTATACATATAATTTATGCCGAATTTGTCTCGGAATTTAGGGAAATGTAGCTCTGGGAAGCCACGGTGATGTTATATAGCTATTATTTTTATTTTACAAATTGTATATAGAGGCTCTATCTTCGAGACTAATGCAAATTCTCTGGTACAGTCACCTGCAGAGAAAAGTAACCCATCTATTTACAAGGCAACAGGCGACGGAAACGTTGCTGTTCGTATATTTATAAACAGATGGGTTACTTTTCTCTGCAGATGACTGTACACTGCTGAACAACTAAGGAGGCTAGAGCAGAATTCTTATGTTGGAGATTTTTTATGGCCTGAAAGGCTGATGAAAGAGCATGAGACCCCTAAACCTAACCTGAATGACCAATAAACCTAACCTGAATGACCCCTAAACCTGATGGAAAGTGGTCACTGTCGTCTATGAACATGAATAATACCAGAGTTTTCTAAAAGTTAAAATTATTTAAATATTTATTTTAAAAATTATGTATTTTTCATTCACTTTTATTTTAAATGACTGTTGTTACAATACTCTGCAGGCTTCATAACAAAATATTCCTTTCATATATCTTACTAATAAATTTCTGAATTACTGGAAGAGTCATAAAACAGGTATTAACAGCAAACGGTGAACCTAACTCGCGAATACCTAACTGTCAACGAATACTTAACACATTATTTTCTATAGTTCAAACCTGTTCTTCCCACTATTCAACATCGCGCCAGTATTTGCTAGTGTATATCGTGCAGACAACGGCGATCATTATCACTATTATATCACAATGATAAAAATAACTACATATAACTGTCTTAATATTAATATCGAATCTCTTCTCACCACCGAACCTCGAATGGAAAACATTATGGAGAACCCTATGCAAGTTTTTTCACAATTTTTTCCTGTAAGATGATAAACATAAAGCTGGCTTTGGGGCGTGACTAGCAAAGCATTATTCTTCTATCGCATGCAACAAGAAAATTAATGGTATATAAAGGTAAATCTATAATTTTCTATTTATTTTAAAACAAGTATTAAAGGATAAATCCGATGGTTGTGTTGGATTAGAATCCAAACGGATTATCTCACTGCAGGTTTATACAAATGTTATACGAGTATAGCACATCAATGTAGAGTTCGTTTACATAATGTCGATTAAACAGTCAATTTGCGACTATATTTCTTTATTTCTTTTCGTGTTTCGCACGCTATAATCGTAAAACAAATTGATCGAAACGAGGCCCATCCCTCTTGACACTTATATACTCGACTCGTTAATTGTATCAAAAATAAACTTTATTGCCATATAAAGGTTGAGTGTCAAGTTATTGTCTAAGTATTATTTTAAGAAGGTATGCCTACTGAATTTAAAGATAAAAAAGAAACTGGAGTCCTCAGACGTTAGGCATTGCTCCGATATCTGATTAAGTTCCAGAAAAATATTATGACAAGATAATTATTACATTAATGTCATGCAGTAGTAGCAAGCTACTTGCCCAAGGTTTGTGGTGCCCTCATCTTGGCTTTTCATGAGATGTCAAAACATTTTAACTATAATAACGTTAGTTTAAATAAAAAGTGTTAAGCGTTTTTATGAGGGCCACAACTTTTCGAGTTTCGCGTTGTGGACATTCTACAGATGCCACAACGCTTGTGACATGTGAGCTGTATTTACGGTCAATGGACGTCGGTCTTTGAAATTATGCTATCACTTCTAGAAAACTTCGATAGCGTGAATCAGGTGATCAGGGGCATGACGTCGCATATGTCCTACGATGTATCGATAAGCGGCAATATTTCTGGTATTTATCCACAGTTTACATACTTATGAAAGGTGGTATTTAAGTGCAAGCTGGCAAGTACCGTCATTCCGTTTATTTCTCTATTTTCTCCAAATGTTTCAAAAGTCCGCGGATGGTAGCGCCCACTTATAATCAGACGGCCCATTAGCTTCTGTCATGGTATTAGCATAAAAACGTGGAATGCGTAGTTTTAGTGTACCAATCTCACATGAATTCGTGTAATGACTCTAATTTACCATTGTAGGTATTCGTACATAACAACATAGAGGAAATGGACAATCATTTTAAAATCAACGTGGACACAATTTACGAAAATCACATTGTTTTGTGTGCCGGGCTCTCGTCCACTGACCTCAAGATATTTTTACGGAAATCAGTAATTTATCCTCTTAATTATAACCTTTTTCGCTATAATTACACATCGCAATTGTTTAATTAAATATAATGTTATAATCATATACTTTAAAGTGGTTATTGTGCTGGTCGACGCGATTTATAACTGTTTATATTTTTGACTTGGGAGGTTAAAGGTATCTTTCACCAAGCTGATGGCTGGTATCAAATACATACAAATATATTTTATAGAATATAATGCATGTAAACAGATTCCTCACGATATTTTTATCGAAGCAAGTGATAATTATATTTTTAAATGTATTTTAATTTAACAGGTGCACAGTATATCAGATAAATACTTGAATATCCTTGAATATACTGCGAATTGTTTTCTTTATTTGTTTAACTTACACTGTTCGAACTTATAGAACCATAGTGAAAAAGCAGGTTACGTACTCCTTCTTTACGAAGACGATTTTCAAATAATGAGAGCCTGTTTTTCATTTAATTCTACTGAGAAACTTTCACGGTATTGTGTTTTCCTGGCAACCAATTTGTAGATCGTACAGTGAAGAAATATAGTATACCTTATTAATAAGAATTAAGATCTTTAATTTTTAAACTTTAAGAATGAAATGAAATAGTAGGTATATCTACATTTCCGAGGTACCTATTGTCCTATGGTCTGTCTGTGAATCGATTGCTGCCAACTATCATTGTTAGCTACGACAATAACTGCTGCAAAATGTTCTACGGGTGATTTAAGCTACGCTACTACGAGTACATCATTGAAAGGTCATGTAAAATGCTACGAGTTACCTTGCTATAGGTCAGAATACAAGCTATAATATTTTTGTTGGTAAAATGTATGATCGTCTTACTCAGCTAATACACAATATATTATTTATTATTTCAACTAAACTTACTTAATGTTAAGTATATTTTGAAGACGCTATCGTGTAGCCCAGTTGTACGCGTTGATAGGGCCTCACCTCCTTTGCAAAAGACATTTTAATTTTAAATTTTAATCAATGAACCTATTTACAACTTATTTTAAGTTAAATTAAGAGTTTAACTCCCCAACTCAGAGTCACTAAAGGTTACTTAAATACTCCCAAAACAATCCAATCTCTACTAATAGCGATTAAAGTAACCGTTGGCGGTTGGTGACTCTTTTGGGCGTAAAAAAGTAATCGACGCGACTACATTTCCACATAGTGTTTTTAGTGTTCAATAAATTCATAATTAACATTAAATTGCGTTTCTGTAATGAAGCCATTTTATGTTTATATTTTCATGTATGTTTTGTACATTATTTAAACCTGATTGCATTGCGAAAACAAATCTGCACATAATTATCCTTTTATTCTTTCTTCTGAGATTATAGTATTATCATATCTACTGTAGTAGATTATTTATAAATATTATAATCTAATAACACATATATTTTTCTAACATTTTCCTTTATTTTCAGGTAAGCAAAGCAAGTCTGTTACGCTGGGTGCACACGTGAGTTGAATCATGGCGAAGAACAATTTAATGTAAATAGCTAAGTAACAGTAGAAATAAATAGGAAATCAAGTTACCGAGTAAATACACAGTTCATACACAGGTGATGGAAGCAGTGATTGGTGACAGAATGTTTTATGATTGAGAAGCCGTTTTATCTGAAATGTTATCGTGCGTTGCCTATTCTCGAGAGCAGATATTAAGATAAATATGGAATCTGTATTGTAAATACAGTAGAATCCCGATTATCCGAACCTCGATTATCCGAACATCCGATTATCCGGACTCGAGTCACAGCTCTACTCGCTGATTTAAAAATGTTTTACCGCGCAACGAGGCACGTTACAAATTAAAAGTTTGATACAAGAAGCGTCCTGGCTGCAATGAAAAGATGAAACGATTGCGTCCAAGATCAACTACAAGTTATTTCCAATCAAAGTTCTAAATTACATAGGTATTATTACGCGTTCACGTCAAGTTTGCCCTTACCTCTCGTCCCGCTCCTCGCGTACCGCACCTCATTTAGTACGGACAGCAACGCTACCCGCGTATTTTTGAGGTCCCGTGCGGCGAGTACGTTCTTGAGTTTGTTGTTGATTTTGATGTTACTTTCGTTAAATTATTTTTGTATTGATTTATTTTACATTGATTTTTGTCGCTTCAATGACTAAAATAGAAAATGTTTTACACAGTGGCATACGTAATTTGCTAAGTTAGTGAAATCATTTGATTACTTTTTGGTCTACAGTACCATTAGCTGTGAAATCGTAACGGTCGACGAAGGCAAACTTGAAGTAAACGCGTAGTATTATGTGATTCATTATCATTATAGCACGTATTTTTTATAAAATTTAAATATTGTTTGATTTGAATTTGAAATCGATTATCCGGATTTTCGGTTATACGGAATACCCCTGGTTTTATTTGATCCGGATAATCGGGATTCTACTGTACCTAATAGAGTACTTAGACATTAGGTATACTGAAGCTATTGTATTGCAATTTGCACTCTATTCAATTTGAAGACTATAAAGTCTATTTTTAACAATATTAGTGGTTTAGATTTTAGACAGCATTGTAACGTATGACATAAACAAATTAAGTGAAAGGCACCCCTTTTCTGTCTTCTTTATCTTTCTAATATTTTCACATACGGTCTATTCTGTCAGGTTTCATTCTTTCTTTTTCTTGTCTTTCTTGGCCGGCAACGCATCTATGATGGCTTTGGTGTTGCTGATGTCCATGAGCGACGATAGCCACTTAACCATCAGGTTGATCGTCAGCTCGTTGGTCGGCTATTTCCATAAAAATACCGGTCGCCATATCCTCCTTCATTGCAGAATATCCTAAAAGAATATAAAAATTAATTAATTATCCTACTTACCTTAAACGAATATCCAAAGTTCTCAAGCATGCTCACACCAACACAGTATTCTAATGAAATAAGACTAAAAGCCTTAATTTCATACCATTTCCATATTTCACGATCCCATATTTAGGCGGGGTCGTTTGGCAAACAAATCGCTAATACTGTGAAAGCCTTAGAAGGTCATAGTTCGTGTCATTTGGACAGAGGATAGCACTTAAGCGATGAGCAGTGGTTTTGCGTTGTGCAAAAGATGACATAAGGCTACGTAACTTTTTTGTAATGTATTGTGTTTGGTCAATATTGTACTACGATAAAGTAAGAGTCAATGCGACAGTCAAATTATTTGTTTTACACTTCATTATAATTGGAGTTTCTCCTTATCTTTCGATTTCATATTTAAGCCAGTGGTATGAGATTTTTCCGTTACGTTATGCGTTATGTTTGTAATTCATAACACAGAATCTAGATGGCGTTGGATGGCTGATCAGTAACAACGCCACCTAATGATAATAATAATCTAAGTACATCCTATTCTGATGATGTAAAACATCCTCATCATCATCTCCAGACGTGCGTCAGAGCTGGCTCACACTTCTTTTTCAGGCAGACTTAACGTTTAGTGAGTAGTGACATTTTGTATCAGTCCACTTTTTACAGATACATACATCAGTGTTCCTAATGTGTTAAGTCATGAGGTCCATGAAAGGCAGGTCCATTTTTCCTTTCTCACCGGCAACGCGTTGGTGACGCCCCTAGCGTTGTCAGTGTCCTGTTTATCTCCTATTTAAATATATGATACGAGAAAAGTGACATATTTGAATTTTGTAATATTTTTTTGCCCGACTGGCAAGGAAGGGTTATGTCATATATCATGTAATACACCATTATAATGGTGGTCACTCACGGTCATTCCATCGCGTAATTTTTGGAGCCACGCCAAACGACATATGTCAAAATGGCGCGATTGGAGTTACCTCGGCCTAACCAAGGAATCTCGATGACAATGCAGCCACTTCCGCTGACGCTGCATCCTCATTGTAATGATACACCATTTTCGGCAATAGCGTTTTTCGATTAATTAAAATCAGTCTTGTCACAGATCTCAGTCAGGAAACATACCATTGTTATTGTAATTCATTTTCCTAATTAAATAAATTGTCTTTTTAAAAACATAATTCGTGTTCGCCCGAATTTAACTGGCGCAGTCGGTAGGATTGTGGTACTTTAGGGAAGATCAAACTCTTTTTCCTGAAGAAGACGGTTCCAATCGTCGTAAAACTGCAATCTTATAATCAAGAACCTAAGGGCGATATTCGCGGGAGTCCCGGAGCATTGGGAAGCCTGTTGCTGTGCAAGACCCCGGCAGGAGATGCAGTGGACGCTTTGGTGAGTGCTCAATAACTTCCAAGTTCCTTGCTCTATTTCCTGTCGTATTTTTGTATTTTTCTGTGTATTTTTTATTTTCCTGTGTATTTTATTTCCTGTGTATTTTTAGATATATACAGACTTAATACATATAACACTACACGTTTGATATATGCTAAAATCGCAAATACTTCGTGTTTTGTGTGAATATTAGTAACATTTTTCTAGTTTTCGTTTTAAATAATATAAACTTGTTTATTTCCATACTTAAAATAAAATTTGAAACTCAAAATGTCTCTTAAAGATTGTGATGCTGCTTTTAAAATTGTGTCCGATTTAATGCCTAAATATGATGGCAATCCAAAGACGTTAAATTACTATATACGAGAGGTAGATACCTTGCTAGCGTTACTGGATGATACGTCTAGGAGTCACCCCGCTGTATTGTGTCTTATTAAAAATAGGCTTAGTGGACAGGCTATCGATGCCATTGCGTATGAGGATAAGCTTATCTCATGGGACGCTATTAAGAGCGCGTTACTACGTCGCTTAGGGGAACCTAGGAACGAAATCCAGGTGATGCAAGAGTTAACACGGATGCGTCGCCTAAGATCGGAGGACGCCGATTCGTACGGTAAACGTCTGAGAGAAATCCTGGATATTTTATACTCAATAGGTAAACATTCAGATAAAAGTTATTACGAGAACATGGTCATTGAGCAATACGTTAACCAACTAGATTTTAATGTTTCAATAGGAGTCAGGATAGCCAAACCAACCTCTCTAGAATCCGCGATAGTTACTGCTAGACAGGAGGAGGCCCGCTTATCGTTTAATCGTACTATGAATTTTAATTATAATAATATACCGTCAACGTCTCAAGCAAGATTCAAGGAATTCAATAATTTCCGACCAGCAAATAATCAACGAGTTCAGTTAAATAACCCTCTTTCACATAATATTAATAACCAACCTAACAACCGAATACCGTGGCAACACCTTGTAACACCCAATTATGTACCAAAACAAAATAATATGTCTCCTCAGCAACGACAGCAGCTAATCAACTCTATTTTACCATGGAAGAACCGACCAGGTAACTTTAATAATAAGCCTAACATGCCCCAGAGAGCTGCCAATCAACCCCGCAGTGTCTCCGACGTGACCATGAAATCGGTAGGTAAACCAAAACCTCAATGGGTGTCCGAAGAACTCTTCTATAGCCCTGATGAGCAGTATGCCGCTGAATATTACCAACCAGGCTACGAGGACTACATGCCTTACGAGAGTTACGAGGAACAACCCCCTTATGACTTACCTGTTACTTCTGATGCTGAACAAGAGGTAAGTGACCATCAAAATTTTACCCAGGACCAGCGCGCAGACGACCCCAGGTAATTAAACTAAATAATCACGATAAAGACCATCTACCATACATCGAATTACCGGAGTTTAATGGCAAATTTCTAATAGATACTGGTGCATCGAGATCTATGATTTCCCCTGATGTTATTTTCGGAACTATTCTTGAATATTGTATTGAATATGAACCATTTGAAGTAAGAACTGCCCATGCTACTACTAAGCACGAGCACGTTGCATATTTACCCTTACCACCAGCTTTTAATTCGGATATATTTCATAAATTTTTACTCTTTGATTTTGACCCTAAATATAAAGGTTTAATAGGTTTAGATCTTCTTAAAGCGTTGTCGAGTAATATTGATCTGAAAAATAAAGTGCTTCACACATCATCAGCTGACATCCAAATTCATTTTGATTATCCTGCAAAAAAAATCAGAGTCGAACCAAGATGTAGTAAAATAATAACTGTTAAAACTAATTTTACAGACGGACAATACTTACATGATGATTTCCTTTGGTCAAACGATCTAAAGTCACCCGCAGCAATAGTAACTGTAAAAAATGGTTTATTTAAAACATCTATTATAAATTTTAATGATCAAAAAATGATAATAAATAATGATACCCCTATTAACTTACAACCCTATCATTGTGATGAAAATTACTCTAAATATAATAACAATTATAAACTAAATAACATGAAAGTTAAAACTAATGTAGATAAAATACTTACCGAAAACCTAAATAAAATAAGAACTAAACATATGAACGAGGAGGAGAAGCGCGAAATTACTAAGTTATGCTATCAATATAGAGACTTATTCTATGCAGAAGATATCCCTCTTACCTTCACTCACGCAGTTAAGCACGAACTTCGACTGACTGACGATAACCCTATTTACGTTAAAAGCTATAGACAACCCCCACAACAACGAGCTGAAATTGCTAATCAAGTTAATAAGTTATTAAATCAAGGTATCATTAGAGAAAGCGTATCCCCTTGGTCATGTCCCGTTCATATTGTCCCCAAGAAACCGGACGCATCTGGAAATGTAAAGTGGAGGCTAGTTATAGATTACAGGAAACTGAACGATAAGATTATTGAGGATAAATATCCTTTGCCTAACATCAACGATATCCTTGATCGTTTAGGACGTGCTCAATACTTCACTACTTTAGATTTGGCTAGTGGTTATCACCAGGTAGAAATGCATCCCAAGGACGTGGAGAAAACAGCTTTTACTACTGAGCGTGGACACTACGAATTTTTGAGAATGCCTTTCGGTCTGAAAAATGCCCCTAGTACTTTTCAGAGATTAATGGACCATATATTGCGAGGTATTAATAATGTTTTTACGTATTTAGATGATGTCATCATAGCATCTACATCCCTTCAGGAACACATAGGTAAAATTAAAGAAGTATTCGAACGTTTCAAAATACATAACCTTAAAATCCAATTAGATAAGTCAGAATTTTTGCAGAAACAAGTTAACTTTTTAGGTCATGAACTAACAGACACAGGTGTTAAACCAAATAAGGATAAAGTTAAAGCCGTATTGAATTTCCCTTTACCTCAAACACAAAAAGATATTAAAGCATTTTTAGGACTAGTAGGATATTACCGTAAATTTATCAGAAACTTTGCCGCACTAACTAAACCTATGACTGTTTGTTTAAAGAAAAACCATAAAGTTATTCATTCACCTGAATTTTTAAAAGCTTTTAATAAATGTAAAGAGATTTTGACTACTGATCCAATTCTAAAATACCCTGATTTTAATGAGCCATTTATTTTAACTACAGATGCTTCTGATTTTGCTTTAGGTGCTGTGTTATCACAGGGTAAAGTAGGATATGATAAACCTGTAGCATACGCATCTCGTACCCTCTCAGATACTGAAACACGGTACTCGACGATCGAGAAAGAACTTTTAGCGATTGTTTGGGCCGTTAAGTACTTTAGACCGTATCTGTATGGTCGTAAGTTTACTATCTACACGGACCATAGACCTCTAACTTGGCTAATGTCGATAAAAGACCCAAATTCAAAATTAACTCGTTGGCGTCTCAAATTAGCAGAATACGATTTTAATGTTATCTATAAAAAGGGTTTACAGAATACTAACGCAGATGCTTTATCTCGGGCAAAATTGTTTCACAATAGTATGGAATCATTAGCGGTAAATCTTGATGATAACGATGATGAAAATTTAATTGACAGAATTTTTGAAAATGTTAGGAATGAAAGCGGAAATGAAAACATAGTTAATGAAAATATAGATATCATAGATAATGGCAGTAATAGCAATAATAATGATAACATTATAGAGAGACCTTTATCCCAGTTACAGCCTGAATCTGATAGTATGAGTATGGTAACATTAGATCGTGTTCCAATAGCGACAGATGCGACAGATGATAATAGACCACGAATACCTATCTTAGCAGATGCGATAGATAGACAGTTAAAGCAATTTCATATAAGATCAACACCCGGTTCTGTTTATAGAGTAGATAATAGATCGACTAGCACACGATACACAATTAAAGATGTTTTTATTCCAGTAAATAATACAGAAGAAGAAGTTATCAAATTTTTAAAAGAACATACAATTGCAGATAGAGTTTTCCATTGCTATTTTTATAATGAAGAATTATATCCTGTATTTTCTAAAGTCTATTCTACAGTCTTTAACGATAGGGGCCCTAAACTTTTTAAATGTGATTCGCGTGTAACATTAGTAGAAAACAAAACTGAACAACAAGATCTTATTAAGAAATATCACGAAGGTAAGACTATACATCGTGGTATACAAGAAACGTATAAGCAACTACATAAAAACTATCATTGGCCTAGTATGTTATTAACTATTCAAAAATTTGTAAATCAGTGTGATACGTGTCTTAAAGCTAAATATGAACGTAATCCATTAAGACCCCCGTTAGCACTTACAGAAACCCCGACGAAACCTATGGAACATCTATTTATGGACCTTTATTCTACAGGAGGTGCCACATTTCTTACCATAATCGATAATTTTTCTAAACATGCGCAAGCATTGCCGCTAAGTGCAGCTAACAGTATTAATATAGTTGATGCATTAATACAGTATTTTTCAGTAGTTGGAGTACCCCTCAAAATCACTACGGACTCTGACACTAAATTTGAAAATGACGTCATAAAAGAAATCTGTGCATTACATGGAATTCATATACATTTTACTACCCCTTATAATCCAAATTCGAATTCTCCAATTGAACGTTTTCATTCAACGATAGCTGAAATTATCCGGATACAGAGGATGTCCAACAAAGAGGATCCTATTCAGAGTATTATGAGATATGCAATATTAGCTTATAATAATACTGTTCATTCGGCTACAGAATATACACCCCATGAATTACTTTTTGGACATACAGCTTCTCGAAATCCGTTAGAATTGTATTACAATAAAGAATATTATCAGGATTATGTTATTAAGCACCGCATGAACGCTGAAGCAATCCAGGAATGTGTAACAGCTCACATGTCCAAGAATAAGGAGCAGGTAATTGCAAGGCGTAACGAGACCGCAGAAAACCTGGCCTTCAAGGTAGGTGAAACTGTTTATAAACAGGTAGCCAAAACAGCGCGTAACGACAAGACGAAGCCAGTCTTCAAAGGTCCTTACAAGATAATTCATCTGCATCCTAATAACATAGCAGAGATTATAGGTAGTCACCCTAACTCAAAATCTATAAGGGTACACTTTAAATTACTACGGAGACCTCACCTTGTTACAGGACGATCGTCGCCGGAGCCTTCGTGCTCTACGCAGCAGCAAACGTAACCATAGATCCCGTAGACAACACAAACGGTATACTTTTGCTGAGAGAAGGAAAAGCTCTTAGACAAATAGATTCCTTTAGTCTTGCTTGTGTTTATAACATTACAGATTTACATGTTACTACTATTAAATTGACAGCATTATTTTCTAGCATTAAATTAGCAGAAATCCATTTGCCTACAAACGAATTACATAAGACTTATAAGGATCAAATAGCTCATACATTAGGTTTAATTGATAAAAAGATAGCTTATATCACGCCTCACGTGAGAGCAAAACGTGGTCTAATTAATGGCCTAGGATCTATTGTTAAAGCAATTACTGGTAACTTGGATAGTGATGATGCTATTAAGTACGAAAATGAGATCGGTAATCTTAAAAATCAAGTTATTAAAACTCAAAACTTACAGAAAAAATATTTAGTATTGGCTGAAACTACAGTAAATGAATTTAATAACCAAATTAAGAAAATTAATGACAATCAGATGAATTTACTTAAGGCTTTTCAAAATGTAAGTACAATTACCAACCAACTAATAAACCACATTAACTTCCTAGATATGTATGTTCAAATAGATTTTAGTTTGCAAATTGTTTTAGATAAGTTAATGGTATTGGAAGACGCGATATCATTCTCGCAATTAGGAGTAGTACACCCTAGTATAATCGCTCCGAATAATTTAGTTTTAGAAATTTTAAAAATAAAAAGTAAATTTTCTTCCTTTTCACCTGTAACAGAAATAAGTGTTAGTAATATTCACGTAATAGAAAGGTCAATAAATATTAAAGCATATAGTACACAGCAATCACTTACCTTTATCCTTGAAATCCCATCTATTGATAATAATGTGTATGATTTTATCCACCTATTTTCTATCCCTAATAAAAATAACCTAGTTGTTATCCCTACATCCAAATACCTTATACTTGGAAGTAAAGAGTACACCTATATGCGAGATGACTGCCGTCTCCTCGATGAAGACACTCACCTCTGCAAGTCACCGGACATGAGATCGACAGAATCAACTGAAGACTGCATCCCATCTCTCATTCAACATAAAGAAGCAAACTGCACCTATGCTAAAGTTAATCTGAAGACAGCTAAGATACAGAAGATTAGAGAAAATAGCTGGATTGTAGTCAACAACGAAGAACTAGTTTTGAGAACCCAGTGTGGATCCAGAACAGAGTACAGGAAGATACAAGGAGTCAATATAATCAAATTAACTAATGACTGTCAAGTCCGTCTCAACAACACAACCCTACAAACTCATATAAACACTATATACTTACATGATGTGATACCCGTACCGAAGGAGCAATCAATACCGGAAGAAAATATAAAATACGAGATAAAATTGGAAGATTCATCCCTGGATAACCTACACCAACTCATTACTGAAACCCAAAGTTTAAGAGATGAGAACAACATCAGCTGGACTACGATGATGGCTACTCCAAGCTGGACTTCTATTCTATTCTACGCGATTGTCACTGCTTTCCTAGCGTGGAAAATCTACAAATGGATTTCTGGAAGAAAAGTCAAGAAAACAATTAGTAGCGAGGACGCTACTGGAAGCTGCAAGGTGCGCTTCCATCTTAAGGAGGGAGGAGTTACCTCGGCCTAACCAAGGAATCTCGATGACAATGCAGCCACTTCCGCTGACGCTGCATCCTCATTGTAATGATACACCATTTTCGGCAATAGCGTTTTTCGATTAATTAAAATCAGTCTTGTCACAGATCTCAGTCAGGAAACATACCATTGTTATTGTAATTCATTTTCCTAATTAAATAAATTGTCTTTTTAAAAACATAATTCGTGTTCGCCCGAATTTAACTTTGGACATACAAATTTTTTATATCACTCCATCAGTTTTTCACATTCACGATCAAATTTTGGCTGTATATCACGCCATTTGACGCGATGGACTGACCGTGAGTGGCCACCATTATAATGATGATTTTTCCGATGTATCGACATCGAATCAAACGATCACCCCGCAACAGCCGTGACGAATCATAGTATAATACATAACCACTATCTACAAGTTGTATAAAGTTTAATACTGACGTTATACAAGTAAATATTCCTAACACGTAACTCGAATAAAATGTCAAGTAAAAATTATTACTGGTAGAATTTTAATTCATGAAATACTTGAGAGAGCTTTAAGAATCCGTAATATTTAACGCAGTATGGCTTTTATTAAGTTCCATTGTCATCTGTGTCGTCGAGGTTCTCAACCTTTGTAATTTTATCTTAAAAAGTAGTTGTTCCTTTTATATTTTTCTCTCTGATAATGATAAGTTATTTTCTTCCTTTGCTTTTAATATACAAGTAGGCTAGGAGAAGAAATTAATAATAATAAAAAAGGAATGATTAAAAGTTACCTAATAATATTTTCTAAATAATAAAAAAAAAATTTACGCCGCAACGATGAAATAGTAAATAATAAAGTGGATAACCCGCTTTTTTCAATCGGCGATAGGTCGGTGATGCCTTGGTTTAGTCTTATGGTGGCCACTCACGGTCAGTCCATCGCGTCAAATGGCGTGATATACAGCCAAAATTTGATCGTGAATGTGAAAAACTGATGGCGTGATTTAAAAAATTTGTATGTCCAATCGCGCCATTTTGACATATGTCGTTTGGCGTGGCTCCAAAAATGACGCGATGGAATGACCGTGAGTGACCACCATTATTACTGACGAGATGATGATGACTTGCCATGAGGTGGCTAGTCAAAAATATCGTTCAAAATAATACGGTGTTTTGTTTTGTAAAAAAATCATAATAGAAATATATAAAATATAATAATTATTATTATTATTATACACGCTTACGTTACAAAATTTAGGAACGCACGATCTACAGTTTGAGAACCGCAGATCGGCGCTAGCTTTTTGCTTCCGTACGTGGTCTGACTAGATTAGAATGGGTATTTAATTTGTAACATAAAAATTATTTAACAATTTTTTACAAGCTTTATCCGTTAACCGACTATAAATATACCGAATATATTAATGTATTCCGATTAGCATAATTTATTTATTGAATGATTTGCTTTGTTTATCACTTCTTACCTTCTTATGTTTTTAACGTTTTTTTTTGCATTATTTCATGCATTGAAGTAAGATCTTTAAATGAATTATCCTATACACCGTGTTCCTGACGTTGTGCACAAACTTCGGCCTGATATTCAGCCCATTAAATTGGTCATCTTTCGTTATGGACTCATTATTGAAATTTTTATTTATTTTTATTTTTTGTATCTTATTTTTTAAATTTATTTTTGAAATTTTATTTTTTAAATTGTCGTCAAATAGCGAGAGGTGTAAATGTAAGAAAGATTTTTTTATTATTTCGATCGTGGCTTCTTCGAGACGAGAAGCTCTCCGTCAAAATGGGCCTTTATTGATAAGTCAAGCCAGTAATGACATGACATTTAAAATGAAACAATAGTTTGAATGATTATGACCGTACTGACCGGCAACATAGCACAAATAAAGACTCTTTTACAATGTACACCCATATTAAATGGAATTACCAATAACTTAAAAACTAAGCTTTATAATGCACTAGTACCTGTATAAGATATGTTTAGTAAATGCTATAGAATCATTTGGTAAAGTTTGTGCACAACCTCAAAAAAACCCTATAGGTACTAATATACTATAGAGATTATTTATTTCAATCAATTTATTCAATCAAACTATCTTTACTTACCTAGTTGGTAGCGTCTATAATCCGTTCACAAATCTTAGAGACTAAATTGACGTTTCATGGGTGACCAATTTCGGGTGCAAATTAAATAGTGATGACCATAAACCGAAAAGTAAATCGGAAAAATTTTCACAATTTTTATGGAAGGCCGACTATTTGTGTGATTATTGAAGAGTCTCTAAAACTAGTATAAAAACAAGTTTAAGCAACCATTATCATTCATTTATCCATAATATATTTGCCCTTACTTACTAAATTTATAAGTTATTTTGCTTACAAGAACGAGTATTTGGTTATGGTTACATTCGTTATACAGCTAATTTTATACTATTTAGCCGAATACTAAATATCTAGGTAGATATGAGTGTCGCTACTAATATGTCACTATTCTTACGACATAGTTTACGTTTCAAAAAACCGGAAAAGTAGATCGCACCAATTTAGCTGGTATCATTATTTCGAACTTTGACATTAGTGGTTGTCATTTTAGTCTCTAAGATTTGTGAACAGGGTATAGCGACCCTGTCTGCGAAGCGAGGGGTCCCGAGTTCGATTCCCGGCCGGGGCAGATATTTATGTGACACATAAATATTAATTGTACTCGGTTCATGGGTGTTATTGTGATGTGTTATATGTGTCGTCCATGCCACTCGCGACACAGGTAAATAACCTACTGCGGGGGTATGAGTGTATTAGCGTTTAAAAAAAATTGCGGGTAAAAAGCATAACCAAAGTCCGGCTACTAGAAACTTATCATATTTACAAAAAATACTAAATAAATATGTAAAGCTTCATTAATCTAGCTGGGTTTAAAAACCCAGAGGGCGCTAAGGACTATTACAGAATAAAACAATAATTGCGTTATAAAGTTAAGCACACACTGATCCCATTCTTAAAGCCGGTTATCGCTTGAGAAATGTCACTTGTTGAGAGGTTAGCCCTGAGAACTAACATTTCTGATTTGTGCCAATGTAATTGATTAGTCACAAAAACTTGATCTTACGCGCTTAGTTCAACAGTTTTTAATCGTAAAACTACAAGCCGTATTACAATATGTTAACCGACTTCAAAATGAAGGGCTTGTTAATTTATTACCTACTATTAAATGAGTAATTCTTACTACATACATGTTATTAAATAGATTTTTTTTAATTCGCCTACGTTTATATCTTGGGCTAAACAAAGCTGCCAAGTTTCGTGATATAGGTACCTACCCAAACGTTTCTAATTTGTTATACCAAACCTAGAATAATTAACTTATTTCGTGTTCTAGTGATTTATGGTACAGCTTTTTATTATTAGTTTTTGCAGTTAAGGTCACGGTTAAGGTTCTCTGAACCTATAAAGTATTTGAAATTTCTGTCATCTTGTGTAAGTGAAATATTTTTACGCGTTTTCGTTCCAATAGGAGAGCTAGTGAAAAACATATTTCATCCAACCTTTTTGGCCGAGTAGGTACAGTCGGCCAAAGAATTAGGTATGCAGGGCATGATTCTAAAACCTTCTGTAATTATTGATGTTACAGATTGTTTGTGTTATTATCAATGATAAACGATACCTGTATACAGAAGGTATGATTTAATGTTGATAATAACGTAAACAATATGTTATATGAAACATTATAGAGGATTTTAGAATCATGCCTAGTCAACTGGCTTCAAGTTGAGACTAGCTTTGCCTAGCTCATTACAAATACTAGGTAGGTATATACAATACACATATACAATATATATACAATAGCAATACACTACAAATAGTCTTTAATATAATATGCACTATACTAGTAAGTAAACGTGATTAATAAAGATTCGATTTTTCAAGAGATTCGTCAAAATTCGAACTTACAGATAAGTAAGTACAAGGGTTACTACAAAGTGACATTTTTGTGTGTGTATTACGAGTGTGAGTGTGCCAAATGCATGCGTGTGTAATGTTTGTTTATATATAAAATTGTTAGTAAAATAAAAAATTCTGAATAGCAAGACATTGTAGGGGAGCGTGCATATTGTAGTTGCAGTGCAATACTGCTAGTGTTATAGGGTAAATTTATAATTTGGTGTTTCAAGAAAATGTTTCCGCGGGTAATATCAATCCTTTCGTCATAATTAACATGCCTGTATTTGCGTGCAAACACGCATACCAAGGGCACAAATTTGCGGCTGCATTTTGTGTCAAAATGGTTACCACAATTTAATCCAAAAACTCGAGCGTTCACCTTTATTATGGATTAATGTTAAACAAATGCATAATTTTATGTAGATAATTGACAAATGAATAGATGTTTCTCGTGATGATAAGTGAGTGTGACATCAAGGGACATCAGCAACATTAAAGGCTTCACTGGTGCATTGCCGACCAAGAATAAAAGAGTAGGTAGAAAGAAAGAAAACAAGAAATTAAAAGAAAACTGGCTTATGTAGGTATCTCAAGTGTACGACATACGACCTCAAAAGACAGACAAAAAAAATTTGCTCTCCGCCTGAATATAAACACACGTTAAGACCTGAATAATCCTTACACGAGTAATAAATAACCATTAGTACTTTATCTTAAGCTTGGCGCAAGTATCGTATGAGAGCACTTTACGATGCAGTGATAAAAACGCCGTCAACTTATAAAAGGACAACCTACGCATGTACGTAGCATGACTGAACTAATTATGGAATTTCGCCAATTATGTTATATGTTTGGTGTACTATACATATACTATATAAATATACGAAACCATGAAGAAGTTTTAAATATTTTTATGTAAATAGGTGAAAAACTGCTCTGGAATACCTTACCCTTGAACATTAGGAGAGCGAAAAGCAGAGGTATTTTCAAAAAGCTAGTCCAGGATTACTTTCTCAAAAAGTCATGTAGTGGATGAGTTTATGTAAAACCTGTTCAAAACTATAATTATAAGTATGTAAATTTATGTATATTTTTGTATTTATACGTATATATAGTATATATTATGTATTTATATATATATATATATATATTGTATATATATATTATAATATGATATATGTGTATTGTATTATTTCTTCCCGTTTGGTTTTTATAATTTTTTCTTTTTTTTTTCTCTTCTTTTCTTTGCCTACCTCACATTTTCACCATCACCCAGGGTCAACTGGCAGAGAATGCCATTAGGCATTAAGTTCGCCCTTGTAACCCCTACTTTAAGGTGTTTCAAAAGTATAAATAAATAAAATAAATAAAAAAAAAAACGAGCCAAAAAGCCACCATAATGTAAATGGTCATCTACTTCATCATCAACTAATCTAACCAAACAGTGAAGTTAAACATTCATTTAAAATTTTAAACACATACCTACTCGAACCCATTAACATCTTTTTAATTTTTCCTTCCTTGTAACTTGTAAGCTCAGTGAAACATTTCTAGGGATAAACCAGGTGACATTCAACCAAGTGTTCTATAAATAGCATTTCCCTATAAACTATACCCTGTTCACAAATCTTAGAGACTAAAATGACAACCACTAATGTCAAAGTTCGAAATAATGATACCAGCTAAATTTGTGCGATCTACTTTTCCGCTTTTTTGAAACGTAAACTATGTCGTAAGAATAGTGACATATTAGTAGCGACACTCATATCTACCTAGATATTTAGTATTCGGCTAAATAGTATAAAATTAGCTGTATACCGAATGTAACCCTATGCAAATACACGTTCTTGTAAGCAAAATAATTTATAAATTTAGTAAATAAGGGCAAATATATTATGGATATATGAATGATAATGGTTGCTTAAACTTGTTTTTATACTATTTTTAGGGACTCAATCAATAATCACACAAATAGTTGACCTTCCTTAAAAGCTGTGAAAATTTTTCCGATTTACTTTTCGGTTTATGGTCATCACTATTTAATTTGCACCCGAAACTGGTCACCCATGAAACGTCAATTTAGTCTTTAAGATTTGTGAACGGATTAAACCGTCACAGAGCTTTTGGAGACTCTTCACGTATTTTTGCACGTCGTCATCGTAACGAGCTCTTAATATTATACCTCCTAGTTCTTTGTCATAAAAATGCATTTAATTTTTACTTTCTAATGTTCAATATTTTTATACGAACTGTATTACTACATATAGTTATAATCATCAAATACACATAATTTTAGATAACTTTGTTTTAATACCGAACACTCGATAATATATGATTTCTCAAATGTTTAGTCAATTTACAAATATTGCAATTAACGCAAGGTTATTGCAACTAATGATATGGAAAGATCATCTCCAATATTGATTTATACATATTATAAAATGGTGATTGACTTATGATACTGCAGTTTAGAGTTAAAATACGCTTACTCACTATGAGTAAGCGAGCAGGTGGGTTTTTCAGGAAGGGGATAATAGGGAGGTATGCCTTAATAATTCTTAACTTTATAATATTAGGTATTATCAATTGTATGGCTATTTACGATGTACAATTTCTAGGGTTGTAATTTTTTTCGAGAAGTACCTAATTAAGTTAGTATTCTGTTCCTCAGAAAATTTATAGATTGTAATCTTTATTAATTAATCATTGGGTCGATAAAACGTACCACTAAATGCAATAATGAACGTGTATTAAAATTGATTAGTCTGCCTGACCAGTATTAGGTATACTGGTTTATCAATTTCATCTCAAGTTCTCAAACTTATCTCGACCACTGACATAAATTTTCTTTAAAAAATCCAGATAAAGTTTTATTTTCAATAATTACAATTATGGGGTAATCTTTATGGGGTAAAGAGAATTCATGAATTACGGTGTACCAAATGTTATCTTTCCCCATTTAGTGTAAGCTGAAATCGGATGTAATAAACATGGACACACGCGGTAAGTGATCCTGTAAAACTTTTGTTTCCTTAATCTTTTAAAAAAATAAGTGCGATGCGCAGATCCTGCAAAATCCGATCATCTATTTAATCTACGCTAATGCCACGACTCAGTATGAAATGTTAAACGCAGCACTTCACGGTCATCATACTTTGCATCGATACTTGAATCTCTGCTGGTGTGGCTTTCGAGGAGAGGCTTATCCTTATCCTTTGCATAATCGTCTGTTGTAGATCCTTGCATTGCGTTGCATAAGTTTGTTTACATTGCATTTATCTATACTAATATTATAAATAGAGAATACCTTTTTTATTTTTGGAACGTGCTGTTGATTACAGTACTCGCAGAAGGGGAAGAAGAGGAATTAAAAAAAGAACAATTATGGAGAAAAGAAGAAAAGAAGATTTTGGGTTGATAAACTTTGGCAAGATTCAAGATGTGTTTATTAGAAAGTTTATTAAAGAAAGTAAAGTATTTAATTGTAATCTATAAATCTATACTCTATACAAATAAATAAAATTGGAGTGTCTGTTTGTAATATTAAAATAACAGCTTTTTACTACGTGCATTTGGATATATACACGGTACATATACCAAAACAACATTTTTTGCAATTTTTGTCTGTCTGTCTGTCTGTCTGTTTGTTCCGGCTAATCTCTGAAAAAGCTGGATCGATTTTGACGGGACTTTCACGGGCAGATAACTGATGTAAGAAGGAGTAACTTAGGCTACTTTTATTTTAGAAAAAAAAGTTTGTTAGGCGACACGAAGTTCGCCGGGTCAGCTAGTAATAATTAATGTGAATTAACCCAGTTAAGTTATTTTTTGACAATATCAATACGGTAAATTTTTACTGCAAAGCGGGAGTTACTTCTATGTTTTATATCACCAGCGCACTGATAAAAAATTTACGCGCATCAATGCATGAATTGAATGTTCATTGAATGTTCATTTGTTTACTTTGCGCATATCGACGCATCGACTCGTCTATAAAACGCTTTGTCGGTACTCCACAAGTATTGGATCAACAGTAGTGCATTCTTATCTTAAGCAATATTAATCCTTGGTATCGTTCGCGCACTTGATATTGAAACTCTTCGATTGCAAAAAGTTTTGTACATTTGTTAAATTATAAATAAAGTACTTTTTTAAATAAAGAGAAAATACTGACGTTATATTAGCACAGCGGATCTTAGTGTCACATCGCTTGCAAGTCGAAAGAAATACCGGCATCGTATCATCATAATTCATCAGGGTTGTGCAGTATTTTTACTTACTCTTGGACACCGCAGCCAAATTAATCATTAAACATTTCACGGTTAAATGTATAATAAAAACAGATAGCATTACGTCCCGTCGTACGTTCCCTATTACCGACGGTATTAAAGCTTGTGGTACAGAGTGTAAATAGGTTTATAATAATATTACCTTTAGGTATGAAAACACATTCCATGTTATTATTTCTAAGAAAAATTCTAGATCGTCTAGGAGTTTTGATGAAATTTTCCGGTCTATCGTGACCTAAGTACCTACTTCCACGATTTATAAAATATTCCGTACCTAAACGTTTTTCATACTAATGTATTTTAATTCTGTTTTGTTCCATAAATCACGAATAAATTTAAAAATCTTTGTTTCAGATTTTTAAATTAATCTAATGGCTATATGTTTTATGCAAAATACTATTAATTTGAATACTTGTAAACTTGATAGCTAAGTCATTTGATTTTTAAAAACAAAATTTTAAATACAATATTTGAAGTAAGACTGACAAACAACATTCTTAGTTCAACAGAATTCTTAAAACCCGAGCAATTTTAAAAATATTGATTTAGGTTCCATATGCTAAGAGGAAAATAAACTTTGTACCTCTATGACGTATGTAATTTTAGATTGTTTGATTTCCTCAAAATAAAAGATGCCGTTGTTTTATATTCCCTACTTACATAAATGGGATAATGTGGTTCTACCGACCGTTGAAACAAAATAATATTTTATTTTTAAAACAAAACATGGTTTTGAAACAAACTCTTTGTAAAACAGTCGTTGCTCTTTGCATTGAAGGTAGAAAATTACAAAAATAGTAACAGAAGCGTTTAATGAGGCTTCCTTTTTAACAGTACGTGTTTACTGAGAGCGCTGAAAAGACCTGCCACTACTAATAGCTGCTGTTATTATACCCTGAGAAGCACATATGTATTATGCACACAGAAAAGTGTGTATACTACATAAGTATAAAACGTTTGTATTTGTTTATCCTTTATTATACCCTTAAAACTCTCTTAAAGCATTCTTTGCAAGTCTACCTTTGGTTTAAACAGAGAACAAAGAAAGTGGTACGATGGTATGAGTATTATTGATTGAATATGTAAAAGTAGAAATAGAATAAGACGCGGTTTCCTGATGGACTAACTATGTATGCACAACTAGTTGTGTCATTTTAAAAATCTTTCCCATTGCCACAAATAAAATAATAATACAGATATCGGATAAAGATAATATGGATGCTACTGCATGTTAATTTACAGTAACAATAAATATCAGAAGATGCCCTAAAACTCAATTATTTGTCAATAAAATTAGGTATATTCCATGCCCTTAATTATCGCTAGTAGGTTGCTGGACACCCTGTATAAGTCCAAAAGTTAGCCCCAAGTAGAATTTGTTATCTAGATAAATAAATAAAGACAGAAACATATCAAACAATACACATTATTTTTGAGGATGATCCATTTTCCTTTTGACTTATGTATAATTAACTAATTTGATAATCGAAACACGTAACTCATGTTGAAATCATGTTTGTTGTCTACTAAATTATTTATAATGGTATCAAACAAAGGATCAATAAAGTTGTCGTAATATAGGTTGCGGTTTTCCCTTTAAACCATACATGTACATTACTATAAATAGTAAACATTGGTAGTAGTGAACATTGAATACTCGTAATCTTGCGATATCGGCTTTAGGTAGTACGATAAATAAAATAAATATATAAACGCTCATACCCCCGCAGTAGGTTTTAACCTGTGTCACGAGTGGCATGGACGACACATATAACACATCACAATCACACCCATGACAAGAGTACAAATATTTATCTGTCTTATAAATATCTGCGCCGGCCGGGAATCGAACCCGGGACCCCTCGCTTCGCAGGCAGGGTCGCTACCAACTAGGCTAAAGGGTCGACAATGAGTGAATGCTTGTAGAATTTCATTATTATCTCACTCAGTGCTGGCTTTGGTGGCGTAAACTTGTATGTAAAATTAAGCGTGAACTTTAGTAAAGGTCTAACATCCTAACTCAGAGTCACTAACTGTTACTTAAATCGCTTCTTAGTACATAATTTGTATGGGGATACTTTACTAAGGAGCGATTTAAGTAACCGTTAGTGACTCTGAGTTGGGGCGTAAATAGCATAATTTGTTGAGGTTTTATATTAACACTTCCTATTTCCTACTTGTAATATTATAATTGTAAGGATGTTTGTTACTGTTTCACGCAAAACTCCTGAAAGGATATTCATGAAATTTTGCCAGAGGGAGACCATAATGTGGAATATAATAGGGTAATTAATATCCCAGAAAACGATGGCAAGCCGGGGGCAGACCGCTAGTGTACTAATAAGAAGGTTGGGTAGAGTTTTTAAATCTAAACTGTTAGCATTGTTGACCTAACTGTCGTAACTTTGTGGGCGTGCAATAATAGACTAAACTAAGTACTTAATACTATTCTTAACTGACTTCAAAAAAGGAGGAGGTATTCAATTCGACTGGTTTTTTATATTTGTTACCTCAGAACATTCGACTGGGTGAAGCGATTTTGATTATTCTCTTTTATTCGCAAGCTAGAGCTTTTCATGTGGACTCATTTAAATTTGGGCGAGATTTGACAAGTAGTTTTTGAGTTATCCCTAATTTTGAAGTCGGTGATTTTTTGTTAAGAATTATAATCAATCGTCTTTTTAAGGAACATCTAAACAAAACACAACAGAATGCTGATTAAATTAAAGAAATTAATTAATAATATGAGGCATTTTGACCCTTTTCCACTAATTATTAGGTGTTCTGTGCTTTTCCGTCTTATAAGTGGCTGTATTTTTGCTGCGTCATAGTGCTGTAATTTAATTATTCTTAGAACGGCGAGTATGTAGGTACACATTAATATTCAAAGTATACCTAATGATTTTATCATTACCGACAGTCATATTATTATCGGCCCTGTTCCGGTTATTAAGTTTTTATTCAGTTCTTTTGTCAATGTTTCAGGTGATGATATAAGTTGGCTTTGATGTGTCGTATCTACTTGAAAATATATCTGGAATAGTTTTAAATTCGGGACTTTGTGATACCACTGGCAACATGGTATTGTATCTGATAAGTCCGTAGCCTATTTCGAGGCTTTTCCTGGATTTTGCAAATCTTAATGAGCTGGGAGTTTTGTGCGACAGAGATGTTATGTAGAGTAACCGTTTTAACTGAAAATTGGATATTTATATCCAAAATAAAATCAAATAATCGATATGCATAAAAAAAATACGATATGCAAACAAAAATTCGTAAATAATCTATGAATAACCTATGAAACTGAACTGTTGCAACAACTGTGAAATAAACTATCAGAATGCGAAAATTTTGGTTGCAAGAATAGTGGTCTCCGTAATCCACCACGATTAAATGCAGCAGCCTAGATGAGAACACCATGTAAACTGCAAACACAACTTATTATGCAAAGCATGACCTAGTTGTGTTTAAAATTGTTCAGGTCTTTTAAATCAGCGCATATGACTTAGAATACTTAGATCATGTCTCGATTATCATAGAAGGTCATGAGACTTGTATGTGATATAATTATATTGATAGTAATTGATCATAAATCATTACTATTTCATGTCAATTAATAATAATAAACATGTAGCGATGTAGTAAAGCGCAAGAATTAAATTAATCATGTAAAACGATTGTTGATAATCCCTGTCGATCAAAGCATTGCTCCAATTGCTTTCATAGATAATAATGTGAAGGAAGTATGTCATGACGTTTTTCATACAAGATAAGATATAGTTTACCGACAAATCGCTGTCGACAAATTAGTTGAATTGGGGCGGCTTAAAATACTGACGCCAATCCCATACCATATACCATACATAATCGATAAGTCGACCCGCTTTGTTGTAAAGTTTCACATAAGGATTAGGTATATAATTATCGACATTATTATTAAGTCATGAATAATATTACTGGTATATTTTCGTGAACCCTGCCTGGCTTACTACTACTCTTGATTGAGTCAGCTGCCAAATGACTTGTCGTGTTTCGGCTGGGAGCTTGGGACCTAGGCTGGTTCTGACGTTAAAAATTTGGTGAGTATATGTTTACATAGGTTCAGAGAATAGATACACTGTAGTCTCACACAAAAATAATTTTGAGGGTGTACTTGTCGCGAGACACTACAGTGTCTCCTGATCTTTCTCCCTTCTTTCTTGCCCAACCGATAATGCAACGTATCGATGATGCTTTTACTGGTAGGTATTCGTGAGCGATGGTGGGCACTTTAATGTCAGCCGCATCGTTAGCTCGATTGGCAGTTAGTTATATAAAAAACACCCATTTTTAAACTTTACAGATTTCCTTATGAGGCAATTCTTTACGATATTTATTGATTGATTTTTATTGATGGACTATTTAATGCAATAAATATCTAACGCCCCAACTCAGAGTCCCTAACGGTTACTTAGATCGCTCCTTAGTAAAGAATCACCATACAAGTTTTGTACTAAGGAGCGTTTTAAGTAACCATTAGTGACTCTGAGTTGGAGCGTAAGTTATCTTGTGATCTTTGTAATGACCCCTGGCTTGGTAAAGCGGTCCAGGATTTATTGTTAAGAATAAAGTGCAGGAGAATTTAGCAGAGAAATAAAATTTAAATTATTACTTTCAGACGTCATTACGAAATATATTTTGAGCGCCATAAAAAATAAAATTTAATGCAGGTAAGAGCTTTTTAAAAAAGCAGTGATAGCCTAGCGGTTAGAACGTTGGTCTCTCGAACTGAGGGGCCCGAGTTCAAATCCTGGCACGCACCTCTGATTTTCAAATATTATGTGCGTATTAGAAGTTAATTATCACTTGCTTCGGTGAAGGAAAACATCGTGAGGAAACCTGCGCACCAGAGAGTTCTCCATAAAGTTCTCAAAGGTGTGTGAAGTCTACCAATCCGCACTTGGCCAGCGTGGTAGACTATGGCCTGTACCCCTCACATTGTGAGAGGAGACCCCGAGCCCAGCAGTGGGACAATTATGGGTTGTTGCTTTGCTTTTGCTTTGCTTTAAGAGCTTTTTATGTGTATGTTAATAGTGTTTATTTATTAACATTTAAAACGTTCGATTCAATTCCAAAGCTCTATCATGTGTGGTACGACACATTATGTGGTCACCTTAAATTTTTCGGGTTTAACGGCCCAACATAAAATAACAATAAAAACAAAACTTTGTATAACTTTCAATATTGGCAAATTCGGCTGTTACTCTTGATATAAATGGAACAAAGTCCAGACTAGGTCATTGATACGAAAAAGACCAGCATTTAGATCAGTTTTCTATAGATACAATCCGATTAATAATTTTAAATATAAGTTTGTTTTAGTCCTTTCATTTTATAGCAGTAATTTTTTTAGTCCCACAAAACTAAATTAGGTAATCCAAACTACGGTATTATTGCCAATTTCCACGTCTCCAGTAATCTCCACTTTTGTAGAAACCAGCCCTAAAGCTTAGATAAGGGCGGATTAGTATAGACTCTACAAACTATATCAATCACATTTAATTTTATACATTAATGAAGTTAGTAAATCGTAAATATGTACTTAATTTCTGGGAGTATCTACATATAAGAAAAACAAAAGTAGTGAGAGTAACCTACTCACAACACAGTTTAAATCACAACCCGGAATTTGGGCTGAATTCCAAACAACTATTCACTACTTTCAATGGCACTAAATTTATATCATAAACAGACAACAATGGCACCTGACCTAACACTGTTATGACGGTATGATGCTCGTTAGGGCTCTTACATACAGACGACTAAAAACCGCTTGTGGGTCTCTGAGCTGGAACAATTTTTCTGCACAACTTACTTGTGCTTGTAGCTATGTGAGAGATGGTATTGAATTTGTAAACCAATATAATGAAAAAAAAAAACATGAAATCTTACCTCAACATTACTCAGACAAAAATCCTAAAAACAGTAATGGAATTTTTATACATACTTCTCATAAATTACCTACTCAAATATCTTCCATTTATTTTAAAGAATATATAGATTAGATATAGTTTTCTTTAATGTACCTAATAATTTAATAGTTGCGTCGCAATCGGTCGACAGTGTGTAAAGGCTTTAATATTCGCTTATTTGGCCACTCATTGTCCACGTGTTGCGTCGAATACAAAGCGGTAATAACCTTTGCATTGAGATGTTCGCACTTCCGAATGAATAATGATTCAGCTTCCATTGTTTCCTATAACACTTGGTTGGATTACGTACTTTATCTTTATTCTTTGCCCAAAGTGATTAATATTGGTTTGGACTTAAGTACTTATGCCATAGAAAAAACATTTTATATTTGTTCGAAGGATTTCTCTGTATTAGGTAGTTTACTCCTCGTTACCAAATATTAATTACAAAAATAAACGTTTTTAGATTTTTTATCCGACAGTAGGTGTCAGTGCACTTTGCACCTGCCGGCGCTTTATTTTATTCAAACCGTGCAAGGTGCAAACTTCGGACCTGCGATAACAAATTTTTAACGTAGACAGAAAATAAATAGACATAGAAGGACAACTCCATGAAAGTGCGCTCACAACGCACACAGAAATCATTAATGGACTCGAAAAATTTGAGTTATCCACACAGTACCTGATCCGATTCTATTCCAATTTATATTTACGTTATGTACGTATACGTATGTATGTATGTGTACGTTACGTGTATGGAGTTATACTTCTGTTTGCTCTCTATTTTGTGCTACGTTGATGTGTTTAACACCCACTAAGCTACGTTTTCAATGTGATCACGTGAGTGATGATCGCTGAATAGTTGTTTGCAAACAATACACGTAATCATAATAGAAATGTGCGCGGTTAGTTTTACGAGGCGAGGTTCAAGGTTTGTATAGAGCGTAGGTTACTGGTAATATAGTTTAATACCTAATAGTAGATTACTTGGTAATCATTACTATAATGCTGTTGGTTATTTTTAAACACTTAACACTCATAACCCCGCAGTAGGTTTTTACCTGTGTCGCCGGTGGCATGGACGACACATACATACCTATATCACAACACAATAAAACCCATGACCCGAGTACAAATATTTATCTGTCACATAAATATCTACCCCGGCCGGGAATCGAACCCAGTACCCTGCGAGGGTGCAGATCCTCGACAGTAAAAGTAGACTCTCAGGGCGGGGCGGGTAATTAAGTAGAGGCACAACTCCAATTTTTAAATGTATTATATTGTAAAAGCAATAGTTATTAAATTATTTACATAAATAGGCACTGATTGGCTATAAAAACAATAAAAGTATCCAAAATAAAATAAAACGTATGTACATCCCCCCGAAGGGAACCCAGCTGACAGATGATTTTTTCTCTTTCAAAACCAAATGTCATTAATTAAAAATTTATGAGTAAAATGCATCTGCCAGCCAAGGAGTATTGAACGAGGTATTAGTACACCTCGTTACAACCCCTCACTTCGCAGGCAGGGTCGCTACCAACTAAAGGCTACAGTTGGTTATTTACGTAAATAACATGTTCTTGATTGACATAAATATCTTTATTTTGATTTTTTTTCGTTTAGGTGTTTGTTTAAAATGAATATTTGGTTCGTTATGTACATATACTTAAATCCCGGGAAATAAATTGTTTCCCGGGATAAGATTTAAAAGCTATCGGAAAGTTTTAAAAGATAACGAAATCGAAACCTCGAGGAGGCTTAAAGGTAATAATGGTTAAGAATTTACTATCCACGGTATCCACCTCACGATACCATCATCATCTCGACCTATAATGAAACTGTATTAAAGTTGTATGGCCACGGGAAATCAAAAAATCTGTTCAGTGGAAGTTTAAAAAACTTTCTTATCAATTGTAACAAAGTCAAAATATTATAAGCTTTTAAAATAAACAAAATTATATCTACATGGCTCCCTAAACACATAACTAGGGGAGACTGGGGCTGGTCGTGACATTTTTTTTATAAAGTGTCGCAATTTTTTGTATGTTTGATTGTTTTACCGGAATGTAGGTTTATTTGATTAAGTAACTATTCGGGTTATTAATTTAAAAACAATTTTAGATACCAGACTATTAGAAGTGACATAAATGAATAAATTCTGGGAAAAGAGACGTGTAACTTTTAGCCCCGAGCCCGGGGCTGGTTGTTACACTATAAGGGGCAAAATGTTACAACAAAAACCATACGTAATATAACACTTTTTATTAAGAACAATGACATTTTATTGCAATTATTATGTCTACAATGTCAAACTACAATGTCTATATAGCAGTCTTTTGCCTCATTAAAACAAAAACATAGTAACTTCGTTGAACAAAATTATAATCTTATTTTTTAGTCTTACGCCTCATAAAAACAAAATTTAGGTAACTTCCAACCCGGTAGAAAATTATATATTTCTTTATTTAACAAAATCTTAGTATGAATTAACCAAACATTTATGCCTCATCACATAAACAAAAAATAAATAAAGTCTCTCTTTAAAAAACAATCAGATCTTAAAAGCTAAATAATCTGAATTTTACCAAGAAAAAATAACCGACTTCAAAATAGCTTAAAAATGACTCGTCAGATCTAGCTCAAATTTAAGTGGGACCACATGATAAGCACCAGCTTTCGATTAAAAAAGAATCATCTAAATCGGTTCACCCAGTCGGAAGTTCTGAGGTAACAAACATAAAAAAATACAGTCGAATTGAATACCTTCTCCTATTTTGAATTCTGTTTAAAACAGTTCAGTCACTATAGTCTGTATAATCACTCATCAAACATATTATGCAGGATAAAACATTACACTTAGTACATCTTACGTTTTTTTTTAATATATCTTATAAGTTAATGCTTGACTACTATCTCACGTGTGACCATTTCTTACAAACAACACAACACACAATTTTTTTTTGGTTTTATCCTCGTCCAAAATAGCTGCTTTTTCGTAAATCTCTTTGGATATATTTCCACGCTTAGTTTTTCTTTTATACGTTCATCCTACAAAAAACAACAAATTATGTAGCTTCAATTATCATATATCAGTTGGCAAGCAGCACTACGGGGCAGGTAACAAATAACAACCTGCCCCGAGCAAATGTCACTTCTAGCCCCAACGCCAAAACTGACCTTTCTGGGTTAAGTAGTAAAAACGCAAATAAGTATAACTGTATAAACGTAGATTCGTTGCAAAAAGAAAGGATTAGGGCACAAATATCACAACACACACATATCTGCTTTAAAGGAAAACTGGTTGTAGACCAATATTACAAAAAAACGAAAATGTTACAAACCTATGGTTTTGACGGCAACATGTATGGGCTCCTCTCATAAAAGCGCTAGCGCCACTGGCTCGCGCCACGTGCTAGCCGGTGGTGGCGTGATCATTTGACTCTTTCTCACGTCAATATAGCACTATCTGTTTAGCCAGCATTGCCGCTGTAACTACCTACCTCTGTCACTACCAGCCCCAGTCTCCCCTACCTCTACTATAACACATTTCGACGCCTATTAAAAAACGTATTCACTTTTTATTGAATCATTTATATGGTAATCAATCAATCTCCTAATAAAAAATAGGTGTTACGTGGTGTTACTAAGGAGTGTTAATCAACACTCCTTGTTGAACGTTGAAGTCTTTGTTACGTTAGGTTCATATGCAAACTCAGTATAGGAGATCATAAATATCTAATTAACTATGTATATCGTACCTATGTATATCGTAATAAAACATTTATGTTAATCAGACGTTTATTAATGCTACTAATGTTTCAATAAAATCAACGTTGTCTATAATGGATCGTTATAAAAACCGCAAATATAAACAGTGTGTGGGATCTAAAAATTTATGACTTTTTATAAAGCCATTTTAAAGTTAGCATTTAAATATCAATAATTTCAAAAGGAAGGATAGGGTTCGGTAGTAAAAGCGGAACCCCAATAGTTTCGTCATTTTTTTTATGGAAATAGCCGGCAAACGAGCTGACGATCCACCTGATGGTAAGTGGCTATCGTCGCCCATGGACATCAGCAACACCAAAGCATCACCGATGCGTTGCCGGCCAAGAAAGAGAAAAGAAAAATAAAAAAATAAAGAAAGAAAGAACTGGCTCTCAAGCCCCCAGCCGGAACACGACGGTTTGGCGGCTGACTCATGCTCAAGGGTGGTAGCTATCCAGGCAAACGCCATGGAGAAATAATAATAGTAATAATAGTATTAATTAACAATTAAGATCAATATTACCAATATAATACCACCAGCGGGCCGGATTTAGTCGCCTCTTACCACACCCATCCGACGTGGGATTGGGATTAGTATTCTAAGCCGTCCGCCCCAATACGGCTAAATTACTGATGTCACCATTACGTGGTTCATCTCCTCTTTGTCAAAATCTTAATTAGCTTATTAACGTTATAATTAACACCTCAACTTTACCTAACTCTCAGGTAACAAATTTTCACGTCCACTATACATAATAATATAGATTCGTAAATGGGACTTAATAAAGTGACTACTTGTATCAGGATCCCTAAAATATTACTCACACGAGTGAATTAGAATTAGACCAAAGAGGTTTTATTCCATCCATTAAACTACGAGTATTACAGTTCACAATCACACTTATGCAATAAGTAAGAGTACCTATCAGCATTTATATCTAAGCGGTGAAAGACAGCGAGATTTTCCCATGAAATCCGGCCCCATAAAGCTTCATTATTATGGCTTTGGAGATCGCAAACGCCGTAGAATCTAACAAGGTAAGGTATCTTGTAAGACCTATGATGAAGGCGGCTATGATAAATGGTTAAAGTAAGCCTAGGAATACTTTCTCTTGACTTCGCAGTCAAGCCGTAAGTTTTAGCAGGATTGAGGTTTTCTTTGGGTTTCAAAGCCTGATAGCATAAACTCACTATGAAAATCGAAACTGCTTTCGAAGTTGGTTTAAAGTTCGACACTGGATATTAATAAGGCCTCTGGCGTTATTTTATCGTTTGCCACGTCGACATGACAGGGAAAGCTTCACTGGCGCGGATCAACCAAATGTACCCAAATGTATGAAAAATCCTGAGATTTCTAAAATTATAAAAGCCCTAAAAACCTGAAAATACAGGACAAATACTGATGTCGCAACACTAGCTATACGTCAATTATACAAAAATAAAATTGACTGTATAATTTCTGTAACAGTCGCAGTTTGTCTAGTTCGTCAGTTATATAATAGCGAATTCCGTCATGTCATAGCCAACGGATAGAGAAGGTCGTGACCAGCGGTGCGGGACGAACGGTGGACGATGGTCGGTGGCTGTCGCTACACGCTGCTTCAGGGGCGATACTACGACGAAAATCGAAGATCTTTCCTACTGCAACCTGTGTGTCGAACATCAGTGCGACATATTGAATAAATAAATCAAGTAGTAACGAAACACTTGTAACAATTGACAATTGAATTGCCCTGTATTCCTCAATGAAGATTATGATTGATTAATTGATAGACTTTTACGAATATTATGATTTATGCCTTCAATCGTCTAAGAAAAATAAAAAAAATATTCCAATAGGATTCCCCGTCTCGCGATCATGGACAACTAAATAAGACATGCTAAGCAGTGAACGAAAATCTGTTATAAAAAATATCTGCCCCCGGCGGGGAATTAAAATTGGGACCCCTCACTTCGCAGATACTACCACTTTAAACTGGGCTAAGGGTTCAAAAGTTACACGATGAAACTGACCCGTTGCAATTAAATAAAATATCCTTTTCTGCATAAGATTCTACCAAACTTTTAGCAGGTTTACTCAAACGCAAGTATGTACGCATCGTGCTGGTCAATGAACGAAGTAATGACGTCAGATCCTTCCATTGAAGTTTAAAGTTCACTACGCTTAAGCGCTTCTCACATACCACTTCGGCACTTCCATACCATTTCGTGTTTATTAAGATACTATCTCAACGGAGTCTTGATTTTTTTTATTTCTAAGTAATTTCGCCATTGTTTTCTTGGCTGACAACGAGTCGGTGACGTTCGTGCGCAAACTACTTTTACACATTGACATAAATTATACTTTTACAGCAAGAAACTGTTTCGAAACCGTTCTTGCTTTGATTTATTTCACTATCAATGAACCTTTCGAAGCAGGTTGTTTATTGTCCATACGGTCCAACTAATGACATTCTTAATATGGTATCATGGTGGGGACCTTCTATCGTGACGTGGCGTGGCTAGTGAAAACTGAAGAAACCAGAGTTGAATTTCTTAAAAACTGACAACCCTGTTAACAGAAGCTATCAACATTGATCAAATGTTAGCGTGCAAAAAATTACCCTACAATCCTACTGCTGGTAGATCCACTAATAGATCTAATAAGAAGGTGTTTCTTAGTATCGTGAGATCTGCTTATTGAAATATCCGAGTCAAATAATAATTTAAACGATTGTTGCCGCCGATGCCACGACGTCAAAAGGATCATTGTAAAATGAAACGCATTTTTTGTACCAGATTTGTAGATAGAAAATATTAATTAAGTGGCTTTTAGTTTTTTGCTGTTAATTTTTGTCGGCAAGGAGTTATTAACTTTTATTACAACTAGGTAGATACTCACGTAATTGTTGTCGGTACACGTGAGTAAATATTAATGGGCGATAAGGAATTTATTGGTAGGTAGGTACAAACCTGCATAACATAATAAATAACACTTTAATTACCTTCTACTGTTTTTGTTGTGGGCCTACACTGATAGGTGGTGGATAAAAAGACGTCTAACGTCTATAACCTTATAAGGCCTACATAACTTAGGTACATTAGGGCCCCCGTACCCGGGATGCATGGCAACATTGGGAACCTTTGTACCAACCTCAAGAAGAATAAGAATCCATACTTACTTAATATTATACTTACTTAATATTATAAATGTGAAAGTGTGATTGTTTGTTTGTCCGTCTTTCACGTCGCAACGAAGCTGTTATATTATTGTATGGTTTTTGTGTGTGGAGATAGTGGGGAGGGTGGAGACTTGGAGAGTAACGTAGGCTACGTTTTACCGTGGTAAAACATCCCCGTGGGAAGATCGATATTTTGTTAGTTGCTAGATATTTAGTTCCGGATGTTGATAATAGATGGCGTTAGTAAAATTCCTTTGCATTTCACGCTATCAAATGATACATGTAAAATTAAGTCATAGGCAACTAACTAAGGGCTTGTTTCACAATCTTCAAGTAAGTCCGAAGTAAGCTATTCGTTGGTTAAGTTGACATTTGGTGTATGTAAAATGACACTTTAACGTCACTTTAACCGGCGAATAGCTTAATCAGGACTACTTGAAGATTGTGAAACAAGACCTAAGTAAAAGTAAGTAAGTAGGATTTGTAAAAAATCGATCTCTACCGCGGGCGAAGCTGCGGGCAAAAGCTAGTACACCATACGTCCCAACAGTGATGATGCCTTCCTAGTCACTCCCGGAGTCCTGGATCATATTGGATGGTCCATGACTATCGCAGTCCGAAGGCCGGTACCTAGTGCCAGGGATCTGATCTTAATTTTCTTCCTTACTACTTACTAGATACTTACTTAACTGTACCTAACTACTTACCTAAGTTTTATTGCAGTAGGTAATTAAAAAATATTTTCTGTTGTTTCAGCGATGTCGGCTGATGGGTCGACGACAGATATTCATGGGTTGCTCAACGATACTGGTAAGTGACATATTCGAAAATATAATAATTTTAGTTATAAACACTACCCCACAAAAACATTATGAAAATATGAGCTATATCGTAATCATTTAACTTTAATTTTCCTGATTTATCAAAAATTACGGAAAAGAGCCATCTTTCGCACAATAAGCTAACTAGTACGGTAACGGGCATAGTTTTAATATACTTCAACAGATGGCGTGGTAAGCAACATAGTCTTTAAAATTTTTGATAGATGGCGCTGCTACCGAATAATCACTATTTCATAAATGTATTGTAGATGGCGCTGTACGGCACATTTAATATTTTTACATGATGAGATTATAGATGGCTGTACTTTGCGAATAGGATAGAATGCAAGGTAGTTCGCATAGATGTCGCCATGTTACATAATTTAATAACATTATGAAAATCAATAATTCTTGACAAAAAATACATAACAAGTTCGAAAAGCCTTCGGTTAAATCGGACACTTGACAGTGCGGAGCGTTGACAAAGGAAGGCGGCGGGCGATCTTTTTTTAAAGGACACCCTGAAATGTAGCAGAATACGTTGATGAAAGGGCCGATAAAGGGTCGCCGTTGAGCTGTAAATTTTCTAATCAATCATGCTGGATGTCCAGGATTTTTTAAATGTCCGTCGGTTTAGGTGAAGGCAACTATTTCACTTCACACTTATTCTGAAAATAGAACACTTATGTACTATGTATGAAACCTGCAAAGGTTAATACCATAATGGCAATTGCTTAAGTATATCAGATTTAGTATCTACCTATTATGGAAACATAAGTAGGTACCTACCTTACGTATGCATTTTGATTTCTACTAAATTAATTTCCTATTCCTGTAAGACTCTTACAGTAAGAGGCATGTTGACAGACTTAAGGACATCGACCTAGGGTTGCCAGATGGCAAGACTGAAATATCTGGACAAAATTTCAAAAAGTCAGGATTTGTCGGGACGCATTAGTGATGCCTTTGGTGTTGCTGATGTTATTTATGTATGCTAGTAGCTATGTAGTATGCTATTTCAATAAAAAAATGTATTGGAATCGTCGGGATGTTTTGTATTTTGTCGGGACCTGTCTGGACATCATGTGAAATGTCGGGACAATCCAGACGAACTCCGACCATCTGGCAACCCTACATCGACCTGTGTTCCCGAATCTCTCAACTGCTCACACACACACTCAGAGCGCAAATTTTGTTATAATATCAATCCAATAAACAGTGACGGATTAACACTACTTGATGCCCTAAGCAATCCACGCCTGTGGGCCCCCCTATCCGTATGTCAACGTGGTTTTTTGTGCTTCTTCTGGTGCCCCCCCAGACGAGATGCCCTAGGCAATTGCTTAATTTGATTAAGGGTTAATCCGTCACTGCCAATAAATAATAAACAAATACGTCCTGGAGTAAATATAAATATTTATAATATGGAGTTCTTACAACTACTTATATGGTACTTACCACTTAATATTGATTGCTACTGGTGCTATGCTAGGAGGTAGGCACTTTAATGCGTGCATAAGTCTTCCATGAGCATAATGACTCATAGCAATTATGTTTAAAAATCGTCATTATCAACGTTCTTCATTCATAACATGTAGTAAATCGCAAATGACTGATAGTTAAGGTTTTCTGACGAGCTCGTGACATCATCCAGTATTTTACGTCAGGTTTTTTGCGCAACCTTGATTCAACTTCGACGAAAATAATGGCTATGCTTGGGACATTCCTAGAACTTGAATTTTTTACCTGAAAAAATAAAAAGAATACGATATTTAACTAGTGTGCAAACTGTGCAACGGCCTCGACAGTTAATTAATTAATTAACTCATAATAGATTATTAATTGTTAGCTTTAAACGGCTAATACAGATTGAGTATGTTTTATTAATTACACTTTCTTTCTTGGCCAGGAATAATCATTGATGTCTTTGCGGTACATATGCAATATCATTGTCATCACTCTCATCGCCCTCCAGAATCAATGGTGAAATATTTTACGTTTGACTACAATGTCAACAAGCTATGAAGTGAAAACTGAAAAAGCCAAGTTTTCGGCTTTCTCAGACGCCTAGGCATCGGAAACCAGTTAAAAAGTGGGTCCTTCTTTCAGCAAAACTACTGGTGTAGATATTATGCTAGACTTTAGGAGCTAAAGGGTGACGAGGTGATGATCGCTTCCATACTCATCTTCTTGTTTGTGATACTTACCTTTCTTTTAACGTCAATGATTAGCACTACAAGAGAGAAGATGCCTCTCACTCGGCCACCGTATTGAAGAACGACGTCAACCACAGTGTAAAGAACTGTCTTCGTTAGACTACGACACAGCCCACTAGACTGTGGTACAACCAAGTACCTAAATGACTCATCAATGATGCCGCAACGTTCAATGACGTTTAGTTCACAGAGCCTTATAAAATTCACTATAACCTTACTCATTTCTACGTCACGTCAAATTTTCCATTTCCATGGAAATTTCTGATGTTATTTGTTACGTAGCCTTCGTGTAACAACCTGTTTATTGTTTTATGTTGCATTAAGGTATTACCTACGTTATAATAATATTTTCATGTATTTTTATGAAACCCTCATAATTTTTTATTAAATTTCAATGACAAAGTGGTATTATAAGCAACCAATAGGACTGCTATCTTAGTATTTATTTTAAAAGCGACCAAATTAGCGAAATGTTTTAATTAAGTATTCATAAATGTTGGTAAGTAAGTACTAATGATAGTAACTTTCCCAATCTTATAATATAACCTGGTAAAATAATCCCAGCGTGTAATTTAAATTTCACAAAATGTCACATACATAGGTTTATTGTTTACCTACTTGTAAACCAAATAAAATAAAACAAACACTATCCGAAGTGAAAACCGTATCCAAATCGGCTTACACTGAGCCTAATCTTAGTAAATCTATTTGAATTTTTTGACATATTTTGACCTGTAGGTAAGTATAATACACAACTGAGTAATAACAGTGAGTACATGTATTGTTTAAACACATAAACAAACAACAATTTGTATACGTATTGGCAATAGGGCATTGTTCGTGAGGGCTGTTATTCGTGACTATCGATTACAACCAACAGTTAAATTAAAACTCGTAAAATTTGTCAGTACTACGGTACCTTTAGCTTCAGACGACATAAATCGCTTATACTATAGGTGCCCTACCAAAACCATACCTAAATAGTAGGTATTCGGGAGTACTCAATACACGAAACTTTGTGAAATTATTCAGCCTCAAGGAGAGGGCAACTTGAACTCGTGAATCGTGATACATTCCGTAGAACAACGAAGAAGGCTTTGATGAACAACCTGACCTGTGGGTGGGCGCCAAGAAGCTTATATGCTAATTGGAGACCATGCTTCGGGTACCTCTGAAGACTGATCACGTGATATTGAATGAATATGTCCATGGAGGACAATAAGCATTTCTGCCGTCCTTAAACTAAAAGGCGGTTAAGTGACAAAAACAGTTTTTGAGGTAGAGCCAAAAAACGCAGGATTATTTTGAAATCGTGCTAGTGATTCTCTATAAAACAAATTGTTAATGTTGTCATACTATTTCAAACTCAAAAGATATATATTTTTTTGAACTTAAATATTACTAAAGGTCAAAAAAATATCAAAACTGTTAATAAAGTAAAAATTTACCAGATGACATTTAGCCGCCTTTTAGCTTGAGGACGGCAGATTTATCATCAGGTGGCTTATGGTCTAATACCCTAACAGACAAAAAATATATTAAATAAAAAAGTGTATGTCAGCTCCGACACACGATTGAAGTTTAAACGCCATGGTGATGATGATGATGATGTTTCACACACACATGCATACATTTAATTTAACTTAACTCAGTACTTATACATAATGTGCATTATTATTTAGTTATACATACATACTTACTATTTAGTTACATTTAACCAAAGAAAATTTTAAAAACTTACAAAGGAATTCCCTTCCGCTACTACCTATATCTTATTTATTTATTCAGTACGAGTGTTTCCACCAGTTTACAATTTTACCCATTATTCATAGGAAAACATAATGGTTGGAACCGGCAATCTCATTACCATGTAAGACAATTTCCGCCATTTTCCTCTTCCGTTATACTTCCTTAATCGATCACCTTTTAAACGACCGCATGTAGGGGAAGCCACGACTGTCGCTAATAAATAAAACAAAATACTGGTAACATGCTTTTAAAAATAAACTACGGATATGTCACTGATAAATCTGACTTCCTCAGCTAAGGGGTAGGTATAGGTATGGATTTTACCCAAACTGTACACAAACTTCCATAAAAAAAAACAAACTCTTACCTCTCTTTTGAAATACCCATTATATTCTAGCTAGACCTTATTCTATCCTGAAGCAATTTTGCTTCTTTTGTTTCTTCTGGATGAGGATTAACTTGAGCTTACGTCTTTGTACTTAAGCCCCGTAATATCAATAGCAGTTTGATCTATGACTCTGAGTTTAAACTGTCGTTGTTGGTTCAACAAAGACAGTTTAAACTCAGAATCACAGATTAAACTGCTATTGATATTACGGGGCTAAGAGTTGCAAATATGTACACCTACGATCTCAAGTTTGCTTCAAATAGGAAAAATTTAGGTACTTGAAGAACTATGGCCATTCAAAGACAGTCGAATGACACGCTTTTTCAATAAAAATTGACTAGTTGACATAAAAAATTAACTTTATAATTAACACTTGCAATGTCTACTAAGCAGATTATATAACACGTCGATATGGAATTATATTATGGACAAAACGATCGAACACATAACACTGATACTGCCGGTTACATAACCCTGTTATTTAACTTTAGGTAACTTTTGTTAATATAAAAGGAGTTTTCGAATCGACTTACATAACTCCACTATCAGTTTTACTAATAAGCTTATCAATATCTTGTTTCCGACAGCTTATTATTATGTATGCTGTTTTAAACGATGCAAGTTTATCGGAAAACTGTAGGTCCAAGTTGGTAGCTATATTTTGTTTTGGATTTGAGAAAATCGCTTCGGAATCAGAAGATTGAACTGCAGAAGACTGCTAATAATGTTTTTACTACTGAGCTCCAGTTGGTTAATTTAAGTTATTCAGGCGAATTGAAGGAATCAAAAAAAAATCTCTTTACCATTAGGTACATTGGCATTGTCGATATGCGGGTTAGCAAACATTGAGCAAATTATGCGGAACTCTTTAAGACATAATTATGTAGATTTTAATATGCAAGTGGTAATGTATTTTGAATTTTCATTACCTTCTATCTTATTTAGAAATAATATCAGTGCTTGTAGGATTCGAACCTAGACGGGCAAAGAAGGCTAAAAATTTAGATACTAATTAGGCTTGCAACGAATAGTATATTCGGCAGTATACCGAATACCGAATATTCGGCGAGCCCCCTGACCGAATAGCCGAATATTAGGCAAAAGTATTCGGCCGGATTTTAGTGCCAAAACTTGTAAGTACAGACGTGATTGTTTTGCGCTTATTTGTTCTAATGTACAGTCGGCCGCAGAAGTAGCTTAACATTTTAGTACCTTTTCACATTACATTTCTTGAATTTGTCATAGATGTTGCTAGGAAATCGTCGAAACAATTACTATTACAAAGTACTATAATGTTAAGCTACTTCTGCAGCCGACTGTACCTACTCACCGCCCGCGCGCCCGCAGTTGCTCTGCAGTCTGCACGGTATAAAATGCAGTTTCAACAGAAATTGATCTTTTCTTTAGTATTAGTAATATATCACGTCATGACAATCCGTATACTTGGTGGCAAGCAAGGAAATTTTTTCCGTGTTTGATCAAGATTGTAGCAAAATATTTGTCGGCGCCAGGAAGTAGTGTTTATTCAGAGCGCCTTTTCTCTGAAGCTGGGATGGTCTACGAAAAAAAAATGAAGTAAACTACTTCCAAAAAATGCAGAAAAATTAGTCTTTCTGCACCATAACCTTCCCCTTCTAAATTTTAATTATGAAAATAATTCAAATGCATTAAAAAATTCTTAACTTTTCTAATATTATGTACCAATGACTACTTAAATGATTATATATTAATGAAAACCTTACCCTTCTAAATTTTGATTACGACAATAATTCAAATACATAGAATGAACATGAACATGAACTTTTCTAACACAAAAGATGATTATGTACCTGTGTTATGTACCAATAACTACTTAAATCATTATAAGAGAAATGTAAAGATGAATATATACGTAATGAATCGTTTTTTTTTTCATTTTACCAATTATCTCCCTATAAAAAAATATATTACATAAGTATTCGGTATTCGGCCGAATAATTTGTATATAATCGGTATTTGGCAGAATAGGCCGAATACCGAATAGTAACCGAATATTCGTTGCAAGTCTAATACTAATGAAACCTGATTGAAAAATGAAACCCCTCAACAAAGCTTCGGGTGAAACATGCTCTTCAATAAACCGAATAATCTTTCGTCGTTACAGACATAACAAGACCTTTCCCCTATTTATTCTAGGCTATTTAGATATTTTTATCTTAACTCCTGCTTGCAGTATCCGAACAGTAGGGCATAGTAAAGTACTTTTTATTTACTGATTAGGTATGTAGCGAACACAGTTAATCCTGCGCACTATTGCTTAGTTACCTATATCTCACAGGAATCTCTATAAAGTTCTTATAAAATTTGTATCCTTCCTTCATAGATGGAATCACATTTGTTGAATGCGCTGTCATAGAATGATATTTAAAAAATATAGATACGCCCTTACAAATCAACCAAAAAATCTGTTCCGAAAAGAGCTACAATACACAAACGATTATCTTTTTTTTCACTACACCAATCACATTGGTATAATACCACAGAAGACATAATACACGAAGGCATTTTACCGTTGTGTGTCAAATGTCAAGCATTTCTGACAACAACAAATACGTGCGTATCGTCTTGTATTGACAGAGCAACTACGAACAGACAGAATGGTCAATTGCCTGTTCTTACGCTCTTCATAACCGCTAGTACGTGTATATCTACCTCTTTTTTACATTATAATATCATTGCTTGCATGTCTGTGTTCGTATAAGCGTAAGTATATAATAGTACGGCCGCTGTATCTTGGCGCGTCTGAACTTCGCGCAGAAGGCTGCGCAGTAACATAATTGGCCAATACTCGATGCGCTGTGTATTATGTCTCAGTCATACGTTAGTATTATATGTTCGTGTTACCATCTGTCTTATATGCGCTAAAATTCGCAAAGCCTATGTTCCGACGCGCCAAGATACAGCGGCTGTACTGTAGTTCTAGACTTCTAGTACCCTTTATCGTATTACTCGTGTATGCGTTATGAATAAGTATAAGCTTTGTTTAGCTCCGATACACGTGTAGCAACGAACGATGTTTTAGAAACAGTTACCAATTTCCCATTATTATTGTTACGTTGCGTAACTAACGTGATTAGGTAGAACTACGATGAGTTTTTCATTTTTGTTTACTGAACATTATCCGTGTTAGCTTTAACGGGTTAATTATTGAGGAAAGTCTAGAAAATAAAACGGATAAAGGAAAAATTAAAGTACCTAATTTTTGACTAAGGACATGACTATGATATAGCAAACACATCTACGGGGTTTTGACTAGGTATAGCTTAATATACCTACTCAATTGTAGTGCTTGAGCAAATTATTTTCTTGTCTTTACATCTATTCTTAAATTGGATCCTGAATTCCTGACCCCGAGTATTAACGCCATTAAACGTACCTTATGCTAGACTCCTCTAAAGTAGCTAGAGACGAGACGGGAGATACTAGAAGATGACCATGTGTTGTATAATATAAGCAACCAATAGCGCTGCTATCTTAGTACTTATTGGCATTGGCATAGTAAAGGCTTTAACGATAGTTTCACGCCGATCCGCCTTCGAATCGAATCAGCTGTTGTGTGTGTGGCCATATGTTGGGTTGCCAAGTGTGGCCAGCATTTCTCAACCTGCAACGTACCTACTTCGCTATATTTCAAACATGGCGCCCTCTAAGAAAAGCTCATATGCCGCCCCTTTGTTGATGAGCTGCCTGGGCGCCTTGAAGTTCAATATAATTATTGAGAAACGTAAACAACGTAGAAATTAAAACATTTAGTACGTTCAATATATGCGAATAAATTAATGTATGCAATAAATAACACTGAAGTTTAATTTATAAACAGACAGTGTAATTTATAAATGAATGTTTAGAGGTCAAGGGAACTTCATGTAGCAATTAATTTCTGAGTTGATTGACATTCTATGAAGAAATCTATCGGAGGGCCAAAACGATAACCTTAGATATTATAAACTACCTATTACGATTATATTACTCTGGGGTTTCCAACTGATAGAACTAAGAGAAGTATCTGCGAAATCTGATACGAGAAATAGTCTTCACTTGTAATTAATTAAACGAGCAGAAAGGACATGGAATCATGCATAAATTAATATTGTATACTGATCATATGGTAAAGTACGTAGTATGTACGTATCCCTTATACCCATTTCACTAAACTATTTTGATTTGATTTGATTCAACTGTCATGACGAAAATAGTAATTTATGGGTTTTAACTTTTAATGCAAGAATTAAATGATTCTTGCTATACATTTTTTCATTAAAGTCTAAAATTTTATTGTTGATTCCAGTTTATTTTGATTTTTTTTTTTGATTTTTAAGAATTTTACCATTACACCGAAGACTAGTTTAAAAAAGTTTATTTTGTCTTTGAATGATATAGGTTGAGAGTCACTGTTTAGACAAATGATTTGCAACTGCGACGTCTCACATAAATATTATATTAATATATGCATTTCCTCAAAACATTAATCTTTGCATACAGTTGTCATTTATTATACGACTTCGACGAACTTCCTTTACGTAATATAGGAATTATAATTAAAAAAACATTATGTATAAATGATTGATGATTGGTGACGAATGGGTAATTTACGTATAAAATATTAAATTGTCTTTATTAAAATGACAATTTCTGCTTAAAAGTTAAAACTTTATCGATTTTCAATTAACCAACTTTTATATTTTGAAAAGATAAAGAAACATTTTGTCAAAGGTATCTGAAACAAATTCATTTCAATAGTATTTTCATTATTATTTCTGTAGTGAGTCGTATATTTCCTAGCTCTAATTTTCACAAAACATGTGCTTCGTGTTTATTGCTCCTAAACAACAAAATAAACTAAATCGTCAATACATTACCAAGTCGTGTTGATACTGTTTCTTTGTATCTAATGGCTCATAAAAATGTAGCGGAAATAGCCACGACACGAGGAATCATGGTACCTAGCCTCAGATTGCATAAGACGAAGTGTCAAGCTCAGAGCAGACGTAAATTACACGTTAATGGCTAGTTGCATAACGAGACCAATGGACTGGTCAATTGACTACGCAATATCAGGACAATTGAAATGGTCAGAGAAAATTCTCTACTAAAAGTTTTCCATGAGAGTCAAGTTTTCCCATATCATAATCATAATAATAATTATAAGCACAATCATTTACTCGCCATAAATGCACATCCCTTTATAACCCTGCAGGGCTATTCAGGTTTGTAACTTGACAGCGGATTCCGCGATGAGTGTCAAAATTGAAGTTCGAGTCCGAGATCTTGATATGTGATTCTCGAATCATTTGGTACGCACTTGCGAAGTGAAGGGAGTCTCAAACTCAAACGTCAAACGACTAAAGATGGCCTCGCCTCGGTATGAATAAACGAATCGGTAAAATATTTTATCCTTCTGATATAAAGGCACTTACACATTTCTTATAAATTCTATGATTTATTGTTTTATTACTAAAAAAACGTGTGGCACCCGGGGACTGCCGCGGTAAAGCTATAATAATAACAGGCATTTACATTTTTTAATACCTGCGTTTATATTTATACAGGTAGCTAAAATTTTAAAATGTTTGTTTACTTTTCTTTCAGCTTAAGCCTTTCTTGAAAGTTTTGAGGAAATCGAATGTATTTTTTTACAATATTTGGATGGCTGAGTGCTTCAACAACCACATGCAGACAACGGGAAACCGATGGCTGCGACATATAGGAATGAATGTTTTTTCCGCATATTCTTTGATCACTTCCATTAGCAAAGAAAGAGAGTGCACATAATAACTGAAAAAATAATTCAAATATATAATTTTCAATCACCTTTATTAATGTATATATATGAAAAGCAAAAGTGACTGATGTATCAACACACAGGCCAAACCCTTTGGGCTAGAAACATAAAATTCGCACACGTAGATATTCCTCTTATAATGTAGGCATCCACTAAGGAACGATTTTCCAAAATTCAACCCACAAGGGGGTGAAATAGGGGATAAATATACATATATGAATTCGGGACCACTCGCTTCGCAGGCAGGGTCGTTACCGACTAGGCTACAGGGTCGTCAATTAACTTTTGTAAGAAAGAAGGGAAAGTTAGGTTTGCTTTACTAACCTTTACTTCAGCTGATAATCCATGTCTTCGACACTGAGGTGCTATCATAAGATATTTAATATCTTCCAATACGTTATCAATTAACTCTTCCGACAATCGGTAGTTAAAAACAAAGTCTCGGTGCATATTAATTAATTGAAAATTACGAATCTCATTCGCTTGACGTCAACTTTCAGCACAATCTAAATAGTAAGCTTCTTCTAATAAATAATTGAACACAAATAAACGAGCCATGGTATTTATTAGTACCTAATAACTAAAATATAACAAAAATAACTTATTTTTATTTCAAAAATCTTTAGTTTACTCGAGAACGCGATAGCTCTTGACTAACTTTTCGTTTGACAATTGGACACGAGCTTCGACGGGGACGTAATTCGATGATCGAGAATAATAAATATGTCATCCTCTAATCATCTAGCACGGCACTTGCGAAGTGAAGTGATCCTAGAACTCAAACGTCAATTTTGAAACTCCGCTGTCAAGTTACAAAAGAGAATAGCGTTCCAGCTTCAAAAAAGGAGGATGTATTCAATTCGACTGTATTTTTTTATGTTTGTTACCTCAGAACTTTCGACTGGGTGAACCGATTTTGATGATTATTTTTTTAAACGAAAGTTGATATTTGTCATGTGATCCCACTTAAATTTGAGCGAGATATGACTAGTGGTTTTTGAGTTATCTATAATTTTGAAGTCAGTTATTTTTGTCAAAAATTTTTTTAGCAGCATTATACCTGCGGCATTATAAAGGCAGATCATTCTATGACTTCTTACCATATTTTACGCAATGCAATACTACAGGATACCAATGCCTTGAAGAAATGCAAGGAAGAATTTATAAATTTTTAGAAAGAGTGAAAGCTAGGCAAGCGTTCTAAACACAGAAATATTAATTTAAGTTTATTTTAAAAATGAATTAATGGTAAACAGAAATTAGTTTTTCCACTGAATGTTTTTTCATCTTTAAATTAATTATTATTTAATATCTGCTTTGACAATGTCAGTTTTTCACCAAATAGCACTCGTAAGAAACGGAGTATAGATAGACCTCCAATAAGGGACCTGATAAGCAGGGTTGCAATACGATTAGGGTCTGTCTGTTTGGACTCAAATGGACCCTAGCATCCGTTACAATGGTAATAATTACCCCTATTAGTGAAGCAAGGAACGTACAATACGTATTGGATGTCTCTCCGCTCTCTCGCGTTCGACCGCCCAAGGAGCCCGCATCTTGTATTCAGCATTTATTTTAAGTTATATCTGGTGTTTTACCAATTATTATATATCGCGACAAAACTAGAATTCTTCCGTTCCCTAACGTTTGTTAAAGTATGTGAACTGATTTACATTACATGGACATGAAACAGTATATGGACCTGGCAAACTTCATATCACCAGCTGAATGATGATACTTATGACGGACATTTATATATCTTTAATATTCCTCTAACTAACTTCATGCTAGCCATAAATAATCGGTCAAGCACCCTGTACACTGACCCCAGCACTCATTCCGATCCGATCCGCCAGCGGTCCGACTGTGGTAGACCGGTAATTCTATAATGGCGCCAGCAACCGACCATTCTGCGTCTAGGACCTAGGTGTAACATATAATAATTATCTCTGTTATAAGTGTCGTAGAGACCGTCTACTTTAAAAATGAACGTGTCTCCAATATTATTGTTACAACCTGTAAGTGGAAATATTCGTTTCTATTTCATACAACATTGAAGTGGAAATGTTCATTTATATTTATTTAATAAAAAATGTTTCCTAAGTATTGCCACTTACACGTTACAACAATACAATAAGTATAACGTCCTACCACGTTCATTTTTAGGGTTCCGAAGTAATCCGAAAAAGAAAAATCGGAACTCTTAGAGCCTGTCCACATCTCCACGTCACGACGTCGTCAACGTGGAACGGTGCGGTAACGTGCCACGTTACGTTGCCGCGTCGTGCTAGTGCACGGTACGGCAACGTCGCAGTGGGACGGCGCGTCGCGTCGTAGTAAGTTTTCAACGCCTCGTATTTTCTAGTGAAATGATTCCCATCACTATTCATATTTGAAAGATATGGGTGCACCCAGAATTGTCTTTTCTCATATTTTTCTTCCACCTTTCTCTACGTCTTTTTAACAATAGCAGAAGCAGAATACGTCTTGTATGCTGCGTCGTGACGTGCATTTTTACGTTACATTAACGTAAACTTGCACGTCAACGTACCGTGCCACGTTACCGCACCGTTCCACGTTGACGACGCCGTGACGTGGAGATGTGGACAGGCCCTTATAGTTTCGTCATATCCGTCCGTCAATCCGTCCGAAGCAAAGCGGCGCGGCGCGGCGGCAAGACCCTTAGTAGAAAGCTGTAATTTGGCATGGTCCATGGATATACATACATATTAATTAAAACTCCAGAATCGTAAAATAAAATACAGAAAAACATTTTTCAGGATACCTCCCGTACAAGTAACGTGAGGATGAATTTTTTAATCGTACTCTATAGCGTGGGGTATCGTTAAAAAGGTCTTTTAGCATTAGTAGTTAATGAGTAATAGACAGGTGAGAGGAGACCCCGAGCCCAGCAGTGAGAGGAGACCCCGAGCCCAGCAGTGGGACAATTATGGGTTGTTGCTTTTTGCTTTGAGTAATAGACTAATAGTCGATAAACTTACTACTTCGGAGCCCTACATTGCGCGTGGCCTGACACGCACTTGCCCGGTAGTAAAAATTAGATATCTACGTAAATTACCTCACAGGCACATGTACGACGTCACACATTTTTTATTTGATTTCCAAAATTATATAAGTGACTTTCTCTGTAAATCAAAAATAATTCATCAATTAATAATTAATCAATCAACAAAATTAAATCATCTTGCGTAAACTTCGAACTTCTTCATTTATCGTTAGGGTTAGAGTTTATAGTTTAATACTTTAGAATTAGATTAATTTAATTTAATTTTTTTTTTAATTAATACGTGTGATCTAATGTTTATTTACAAGTAGGTACTAGAGGGTATAGATCCGCTCAAATGGTGACTGCACATTGTATGTGCGAAGACATGCGTGTGTGTCAAATTTATTGTGGTATGGTAATATTACAGTATAAGAATAATATTCCTTTACTGTGGTAATATACATAATTAAATCATATAAACACGATACAGAAAACGTGAGCAGATTTTTATCTTAACGGTAATCAATAAATAAGTGACATGAGAGGAAAGTTTTCCAGATATTGTTTAACAAGTCGCGCAATATTGTGTTTACATTAGAGATCAGTACTTATCAGGATTTAGCATTATACAGAGTTTGATAAATTTAATAGCTTAATATATTTAACTTAATTAATGTAAATTAAATCTAGTCATAACTGAAGCCAAAGGTTTCTTAATTAAACTGTGTGATATCTTATCTTACCATGATTATAATCGCCCCGATGTCCTCCATCAAGTGACGTCCTAAGCTAAGGTGATGTGAGGTAGCAACGCCTATTTCTGCCCCCCTGTTCACAAGACCGCTAGGACCAACAGCACCTGTCCATTTGAAAAATCGTCGTTACTCAACACTTAAAAAATATATTTCACGTTGTATAAATACTAACAATAATAAAAAGCTGTTAAAAAATATCGTACATGCGATGTACGTGAAAATACCACAAAGAAACGTACGTGTTTTTAAATAAAGAAACGTGTTTTTAAATAAAGATATAACAAATATACACGTTCATTGTGTCCAATAATACTGAAATAAAGAGCACGGAAATGTACAATAGTTCTACATAATTGGAAAATCTATAACTACAGTCACGAATCGGTTCAACTTAACAAATTAATTTACACAATTTAGTAATAATGTCGATCGGTTATGGAGTTAGAAGAAATAAAAATATACTAGGAAGCTGAATTGGAATTCCATGTAATTAAAGTAAAACTTCCTATATTTTATAATTGTATTACGTTTCATTGTTTTGTGCGTTAATGCATTTTATTGATTACAACATTTTAAGGCATTAGAATGACGTAGATTATAATTATTCAAGTCCTTAAGTAAAGAGGAAGTTTTAATGGTTTACGCAGTCACAAATAAATTAGAACAGAAATCAGTAAATAACGTTTATTTTCGGATATTATATTATTTTTATATTAATTTATTAGTCTACTAGCTGTGCCTCGCGGTTTCACCTGCGTTAATTTGTGGGAAAAAACTAACTACTAAAATATATAATGTTGTATAGCCCACGGAACACAGACGTTCCGTGGTATAGCCTATAGGCTTCCTCGATAAATGGACTATCAAATTCAAAAATAATTATTTTCCAATTAAAACCAGTAGTCCCTGAGATATATAATATTAGTATTTAGCTAAGATATTTGCATCGATAATGTTTTTAGAATTTCCAAAACAGTCAACGATAATCTATTTTCATCCTTGTAGTCTACAAGGTAAATAGTAACTTCATGTCAGCCTATTGACAGTTTTAATTACATTTTATAAAACTTTATTCGACAAACAGCATAACGCAATAATTGTATATTTTTAACCGACTTCAAAAAAAGGAGGAGGTTCTCAATTTGACTATATTTTTTTTTATGTTTGTTACCTCCGAGCTTTCAATTGGGAGAACCGATTCTGATGATTCTATTTTAATCGAAAGCAGGTGCTTGTCATGTGGTCCCACATTTTGAGCGAGATCTGACAAGTAGTTTTTGAATCATTTTGAAGTCGGTTATTTTTTGTTACTAAAATTTAGATTATACATATAAATTATTCGACAAACAACATAACGCAATAATTGTATATTTTCATGTAAGTTGTTTTCGAGTAAGATAACTGTCGGAAGAATACTGAGGAGCCAAGTTGGAGATCAGCTGAGGTCGTGTTACACTTATCTCGCCCCCTGGGGATCGTAATAAAACAAACAGCTGTTTTTATTGAGGCTATTTTCGTCTTGTTAGTGCGATAGCTATTTACGTAATTGATAATTCACTTCATCATCTAGGTTAGGTCAAAATGAGAGTAGAGAAAATATTAAAAGTTGTAGTGTATAATGTAGCTGAAGGCAAATCAGATAGATACATATAAAATTATTATTTTAGTTTTAAATAATTAATTTATTTAGGTACAGATGGAAAGTAAGTTCTATAATAATGGTGGTTCTAATACTTAAACTACTTTACATTACAAATCAGAATGTTGCTTTACTTACATACATGTTGTTTACATACTTTTACAACGTATGTCTAAATCTAATCCTCCTAGCCACTATAATGTTATAGCTAAAGACGCTGAAAGATCGGGCAATCCTTACTAAAATTCTATGACTTGCAGGTATGTATGCGATAATTGTTACAGGGAAGACAACAATACATATCAAAACATCAAATTGTATCATCAATCATTTGTGATCAGATAAATCGATATCATACAAGAATAGCACATTGTTTATGATATTGTATGTATAAAAAGAAGCTCGATGGAAATCTTGTGACATCTTGCGTGATAAACGTCGAATGATACATATTTGTTAAGCTGTTCTATTCATAAATGTTATTCTAAGTAAACATCTTGGACGTCATCGGTGGCCTTTTAATGCAAGAATACGGTAAAAACAATAACAGTTACTTATCAGAGTGACGAGTTCAATAACATACGAATGGATAAGCAAAATCTATAATCTTTCCAAACCTGAACTGAGGTTTCCTATATTATAAATAGGCTAAGAGAAATCAGTTACGCCCCCTTTCTCCTGGGTTTGTCAACCGGTTTTGTTTATTTTTGTTTTGGCTGAGAAGCTCACAAGAGTAGTAAGAATAATAAAAAAATCAATCGTCTTCAAAAAAATTAACTCAGAAGTATGAATGCGCATTCAAATTAATATTTTGTTAGTTAATATAAAACTTTCAAATAAGCAACTTATTTATTAATTTAGCCTTTATTGACCAAAATAAAAATATCACGGATGGTTTAAATAAGGATGTAATTAAGGAAATAAGGATGCGAGAAATAATTAATTCGTGAATCTTTTGGCATTTCGACGACATGATGCATTGTTTCCTCATTTATTTATTTATTGTTGCTTCCGTGTGGGTGTTACTAGGAGATTTCCGATCACGTAACATTATATTGCAGTTAAAAAAATAAGATAATGTATTCTCTTTCGATGTAAGGCTGCTACAGTGTCAAATAGTGGTATTGTGACAATATCTAAATATACAAGTAAAAAGCCTTTCTTTTTGTAACTAAAAGAATATTTTTTCAAATAATTTTATTAAATCATGCAACATTTAGTATAATTATATATCAACATTTCATTTTATTAAAATAAGTTTTTGTGCCACATAATTTCTGTGTTGTTGTTTTTCATTTCACTCATTTTACATGCACCATTTTTGCTTTTTTGTGTTTCCCATTTTTCACACATATATTCCTTTTTATTTCAGAATCAGATCTCACGGGCTTATCGCACGTCGGTAAGTGAACATTTTTTTATTTGTCAATGTTTTTCATATTTACTTGTTATGTAATTGTATGTTTTGTGTTTTGTCATAATTTACACATAATACCATATAATCTGTCGTTATTTCAACACAGTTGTATAATGTACGGTGTATTTATTCTAAATCAGTCAGTATTTAGCAAATGGGTAAAAGTTATTTACATAATTATTATATTGTTATTCTTACCATAGTTAGTTAGTCCTTACAAGTCTTTAACAAAATATTATGATAAAAACAAGACAATATTAATTTAATTCAGTTCAATAATATCGGTTGTCATTATTTTATATAATTGATTATTTATTATTATTATTAATTATTAATACTTTAACCCAATTCAGCCAGTTTTCTTAAAAGATAAATATTAATCGTATTTTAGGTATTTTTACTTTTAGGTACTGGCATGCCACTGAAAATGCCGTATTTTTAACCGACTTCAAAAAAAGGAGCAGGTTCTCAATTCGACTGGTTTTTTATTATTATTATTAAATTAAGTACTATTGACATATAAATTATTATTATAAAAACCACGAAAACATGACTGAAGATATTTATAAATTACACAATAAAAAAATTAATGACAAAACAGTTATAAACGATTGCCTTAAGATAATATTATTACAAGGCTGTGTTCTATCACAGTAAATATTATTCCTTATACTGTGGTTCTATTCTCGAATATGATCTGATTCTTACTGAATGAACGGCTTTCAGATATGATTATATTTTATTGTTACTATAGTAATTAATTGCTTTTAAATCTTATTACTCACTTGTTATTTGATATATATCAGTTATCACAACATAATCGGTTATAATGTTGATATTTATCTAAAACAATTAAGTTAAGTGATTCATAGTATTTTCTGGTTTTTCATATGCCACTGGTTATAAAGCGGAGATTTTTGTCTTTTAATTGACTACGTAAATTATTTTGCTTTAAAAAATTATGTTGTAGTTAATTTTGTTGCATTGAATATGCAACTATGCAAATAAATTTATAGTACCTACTTGTAAAGCGCAGTAAAAATACATAAAAAAAAAGATCTGAAATTATGATTAAAAAAGAATGACCACTAAAATTACAGCTGTCTTCAAACAATTCGAAGCTTTGACGCCTTTGACTGACAAATGCACAAACAAATCGTTCGCAGTGTTCTTGTAAATACGTCTGCTGCGACTTCTCTTGATTCTCATCAATCATTTCTCCTGTTTACACTCGATTTCCTAGTAAAAGAATCTTTGTTGTCTTGCGTAGTTATTGCGTAGTTGCTGCATTAAAAGTTTCATTAAATTTTATACGTCGGATGGAAAATCTTATTATAAGACAAAAATAGGAAGAATAAAACTGCTGACGTCATAACACTCATGCGTTATGTTCATTAGCACATAATGCATATTATGCGTTGAAGCTTTGTTCCTGGATGCATTGTTTGTTCAGCTTTTAAATATTCTTTAATAAAATATTTAACTACTTTTTAAAGACACAACCTTGAAGAAGATACGTAGCATACATATATTAATTATTCTCTGTACATCCTGAAGGTTGACTGTTAGAGAATGCTATTTAGCAATAAGTCCGCCAATTTTACCACTCTTTGGGGTTCAATAAAGATTAAATAAATAAATATATAAATAAATACTCTTTACCTTACAATGACATGATAAGACATTTCGAACTTCAGAAACAGTCTTGATGTTCGTCTTCTAACATACAAATTTTGGATCGAGAAACATTATGATATTGACATATTATTATTATCCATTGTATGTTGCATTAAAAAGTTATAAGTAAACAAGTACGATGTTCCCACATTTGAATTATATTGCATCTAGGATCATCTACCTAAACCTAAAAACACTCCCACGCTGTTCTAAAAACATCTTGAACTTTTGAACTGTTGTTCTAAAACATGAAATACATAAATGGTTATATTCCACCGGCCTTATTACAACAAACATGCGTTTCAATTAAGGTCCATAAGGGTAATTGGTGTCGGTAGCCGGCAATACGAGAGTTCTATACGATTCTATCAATGACTGAAAAATGTACATTTCAATGTGAGATCAATTTATGAAAATTAACTCGTCAATAGGTTAATATGATATACCTACTAAATGCTACTATTTATATAACGCGTATTCTTTTACATCATATTTTATGTAAAATGTTATGTACAATAAACATTTATATTTTTTATTATAATTTTTTAATACACGTACTTGCAAAAATAATTTTAATTGTTATTTTTTCTCATTGCATTACTTTGCGTTTGCTAGTTTATTGAGTGCAAATAATCAATGGTGATCCAATTATATAACACTAAAAAGGAAAAAACTACGTAACCAAGATAGTATTTAAATTAATCTCATTAGTTCATTAATAATAGATTGAGATTTATAGAAATAACCATAACAGATTTGGCAAGACTCCAACAAGGGGTTACTCAAACAACCTGCTTTTACCAAAGCAAACAATAAGATACGTAATTTGTGATAGTGTGAGAAACAAAGACATACCAAAATACACATCGACGCTTAATGTGATTTGAGAATAAATAATTCTTTATTGATGAGTTTATTCAACTTTTATTAAACCGTTAAAGTTCACGCTGAATTTCTTTAACTGACCGCTTAGTGTATTTTTACAAAATCCCGTGGTTATAATACAAATTTCTAAAATTTATTATCTATACTATTTAATAAAAAAAGACTACATACATGTAATTCTTTACTGCCAAAAATAATACAATTATTGAAAGATTAAATAAAAATGTTATAATTAAATGTTTATGTTGCAATTGTCATCATTGCTCAGGGTAAGATAATACCTCCCTATATAATAATTATGTGGTGTTATTTCTCCCCACGATGATTACTCATACGTCAAAACAAAACAGAATGGTGTCTGCGCCACACTTCCGTTGGAGTTGTCCCGTAATAAATTGCACTTATTAGCGAAATGAATGATCACATGATCAATTATATAACTTGTTTGTTTTCAACACTATTTGTAGTTTTCCAGCAATGTTACGTTGAATCTTTATTTTTTTTACCGTTTTGTTTGGAATATTTTGGATATTTCTAACAAAAATTTAATTTGTATACCTACATTCTAGTATTGTTGGTATCCTATGAACTAAAAGTGCTTATATTTTCATGGCTAGTGCAAATCTGGGGCAAGCCTTTTCAAACCACGGAATCTTGAGTAACAGCTAAGATCATAATATGAACACATATACCTAATACAAATTCTATCTTAAATTGTACTTCCATGAAACTACAACTTGAATAAATAATTAAAAAGGTGTGTGTCTGCTCCGACGCACGACTGGAGTTTAAAACGCCATGGTGATGGTGATGATGATGATGGTGATGATGATGACGATGATGATTATGATGACTCACATCATCAGAAAAGGATGTACGAAGATTATTATTATCATTAGGTGCGTTGTTACTGATCAGCCATCGCCAACGCCCTCTAGATTATGTGTTACGAGTTACAAACATAAAGCATAACGTAACTGAAAAAAAAATGATTTTACTGCTCATAAAATCTCATAAATATGATTTCGATAAAAATGATATGAACATTACGAGTATTATTCATGTACCTATTTTCTTACTTGAGTATTTTTATAGTTCTGTTTAAAACTTTAAATACCTATAATATTGATGGCCACGATTCCTTGTGTGTGAGATAGTGGCGTGACAATATGAAAGATGTCTATTTTCATCGGTTCCGTAATATAATATTTTAGTTTGTCAATGTTGTTAGGGTTGACAGATTTGTAATTTAAAATTTATTCAAATCTTTTGTTAGTGTTTAGATCGCTATTATGCTCAAAATCACACAAATGCTACTTAACCATAAAATCTATCTATAATTATTATGATAAAGTTTATTACACTTATTTGAAATTGAATATAAAATTATCATATTCAGGCAGACAATTTGATCTTGAAGTTTGAGTGAAGTAGGTACAATTTTTACCTTCAGCCAAGTGCTACAAAGATTATTTTCGGAAAATTTATTAACCGACTTCAAAAAAGGAGGAGGTTCTCAATTCGACTGTTTTTTTTTATGTTTGTTACCTCAGAACTTTGGACTGGGCGAACCGATTTTGATGATTCTTCTTTTAATCGAAAGCTGGTAGCTGTCATGTGGTCCCACATAAATTTTATTGAGATCTGACAATGGCATCCATGAGAAAACCACATAAGTCGTAAATTTGTGTTAAGATGTGCGCGACAAATTGACGAATAACTCAATATCACGACCACCGATTTCTATGATTCTTTTTTTAATCGAAAGCAGGCACTTGTCATGTGGTCTCACATAAATTTGAACGAGATCTGACAAATATGTAGTTTTTGAGACTTTGAAGTCGGTTATTTTTTGGTAGTAAAATTTAGATTATTGAAAAATATAGATACCAGCCCTATCTTTGACAACCTTGAGCTGACGAGATACAGATTAAACGTACATAGACAAAGACCAGAGACAAAATTTATCACCATACATTAACACAAAGACATTATTTACGATTACGATAATTTAGAACGAAGCTAGCTTCTTAAACAGACACTGTGAAACAAACATTTTTTTATTTACACTGAAACTTTTCTCGGTTTCTTGCAGATTTTTTGTAATGTTTTTCTGTCTAACTATGTACACTTTCTTACCATAAGCGTAGACAATTTGTAATGAAGTAAACGTCAAAAGATTTCCAAAAGAAGCGAAGCTTCAATAGAGTACTTAAAATTAATAAAACTACTAAAAATGCAACCTAACTCATAATCTTACAATTACCTTTGTCAACTGTACACACATTGTAATAAAATCTTCCATCCCTGTAACAATCTTAACTATGATAATTAATTTAAGTATTAAAGTGCAGACAGTGCACTGTTACATTGCGTTAAGTAAATACTGTTACATATTTTTATAACTGAAAATATGAAAAACTTATTAAATGCATAATTGCGCAATGTGAAGTAGGTCGCGGTTAAACGAAGGCCAAGCGTGAGTAAATCTTTACGATAATAATAAAAGAAAATATAAAAAAGCGGACAAGTGCCTGTCTTGCCACGCGCATTGTTGGGTTCCTTAGTTATCTGACCATTGCTTATTACGTACTAACCTAGCCATAATAGTTTTCTTTTTAAATTCAACATTTAAGCAAATCACCAACCATATAGCTGGTAGAGGGGGGGGGGGAACACTTGACTAACCAACTCCAACTACAACATTTTTGTAAGACCTATCAAACCATACCCTATATCATGGTGTAGATGAGAATAAAAAAATCATCCCCAGAATGTGTAGGGGAAGTACCCTGAATATTTTTTTAAAGGTTTTATCCTACCAATTTGTATAATAAATGCAGTATTAAAGAGTCGACAGTAAAGCGTCTGTGATGATTCTGGTATCCTTAGATGGCTTTTCCATTTATCGGATATTGAGTTCACTAAGAAGGTCTATACATATAAATATAAGTTAGGTCCATTCGTAAAAAAATAGTTAACAAAAAATCTGGAGTATTAATAAAATTAATACATTTGCGTACATCGTCCTTCTTGCGTGACCTCACATGATCCACTGACCTAAATAAAGCATTTGCAATATGTAAGTATATTAATATATGTATAAGTATAGTATCAAATTAGAATATTGAGTAACCGTGAGCAACTAGCTATATAATATAATAGCTATAATATAATAGCTATGTATAAAGTGAAAGTACTGGAAAATACGTATATAATTTTACATGGACGTGAAATTTTGTATTGACTTAATTTTTTCTTAGTTTAATAAAATTATATTATTATTAGTGTTCAGTGGTATTTTATCTCTTAAGCAATTTATTGTTTGATATTTTTTATAACAGTATATTAGGTACTTAATTTACTTTTGTTATGTATGATTAAAATTTAGACAATTTGTCATCTCTATTAATAGCCTCATATTAAGGATAAAAGATTTTCGCACTTTCTCATTAATTTTTATACATACTTCTGCACATTTTTGTAACGTAAGAGTACCATGATTCACTCAAAAAATGAATAACCGATACTTTCACAAGCTATGTGCTATAAAAATATAGCAGTTGAAAACTTTTCTTTTATTCATCAACTCTTCGTATTAAAATGTATTGAATTCTGTACATCCAATAAATCTTTCGATTAAATAAAATAAGAAGTTATATACATATATGTATGTATCTTAATTTGAATGAAGGAACAATAATAATCAATAATAGATGAAACAACTAGCCATAATCATTATGTAGGTACTATTAATATATATTCTGTGCTATAATATAATATAATATAACATGTCGTAAAATTGACGTGAACTCTACAACTATAGATGAAGTTGCAATATTATATCTTATCTCGCACCAACTGTAGCTATTATCTCGCACCATTTCACTGCCTCGGCGACAAAGGCCAAAAAGCTAAACAGGAAGAAACTTTTAAAACCAACTTATAAAACACGAGTATTTAATACAATTAAATATAGCTCTTTTTGCACAGATTTAGCCATTGCACAATAAAGCCTTGTGACGTAACATCTCCTTGCTTAAACAACAATAGCGTAGTAATACTTAATCGTATTTTATATTGTGGTAATATAAATTTATTGACGTTAAGACTTACGCAATGATACAGACGTAATTTCAAACTAAGTAAGTATACTGTAACGTAGGTTCTTGAAATAGAAAGTAGTAGTAAGAATGAGAACTAGAAGTGAGAGAAGAAAAGTGCAGAAAGTAGTAAGTACTGAGTGAAAAGTGAAATTCAGAGAGGTGGAAACAACAAGGATCATCACAGAATAATTGAAGTAATAAGCGAAGTTTAACTCTTAATACTAATTACAGTTATACTTCTGATTATGTTATTGTGAAAGCATACTGTCACTCTGATACAAATGAATAATAAAGAGGCTACTTCGATCTTAAACACAAAATGAATCATTGAAATGAAAGCGAATGCAAACCTGTATAGCGAAGTGTGTAGGTACGTCAATGAAAGAAAGTTTTACATTTCTTTTGATGTATTTGTCTGACAATACTTTTTTAACCGACGAAAAAAAAGGAGGAGGTTCTCAATTCGACATGTATATTTTTTATATCATAACTAGCTGCCTGGACAGACTTCGTTCTGTCAAAAGTTTTTTTTTGAGATGTAATGTAAGCTATCCTATCTTTCAAGTTGGATCAAACTGCACACGGTGTGCAAATTTGATTAAAATCTGTTCAGTAGTTTAGGAGTCCATCGCGGACAAACAACGTGACACGTAATTTATATATATTAAGATTATATTTTAAATATTCTTACAACATTTTCTGACAATCGAATATCTTATTTTGAGAATTGTTTATTTAAATAATTAATAGCCGTGATTTAAACACCGAAGATCCTGTACTGTTAAATTAAAAAAAATCCAAATGTAATGGTCTTCTTAGATTCTGCACGGTTATAAATTATAAAGTTTGCAGACACGATTAATGGTCCGATGGTAGGTAAACATTACATCATTATTTTTTTTATGGAAATAGCCGGCAAAAGAGCTGATGATCCACCTTATGGTAAGTGGCTATCGTAGCCCATGAACATCAGCAACGCCAAAAGCATCACTGGTGCGTTACCGGCCAAGAAAGGGCGAAGAAAAGGAAAGAAAGAAGGAAAGAAAGTTAGTTTGTATTTAAACGGCAAGTAATGCCTTTTTAATTTTGGAAGTTGTAGGTAGGTACACTGTTGTTGAGTAAGTTTGAATTTCCGGAGAAGAATTGGAACATTACGCGTAGTTGTTTAATTAGGTCTTTCATTAAACTTTTGATTAGTTAAAATGTTGACTTCATGTATAAACAATCATAAGAATAAAAGCAGGCCACTGTAGCTATAATATGTTGATGTTGAAGGCGAATTATACAATATACAAGACAAGAATAACAAATTGTCTAATACAACAGGGATAATAAAAATTCATCGTGGGATCAACCTTTGATAATTAAGACAAATTATTATAAAATACCAACTAAACCGCTAGATAACATGGTGCAGGAAATCGATTTATCACGGTTTTTGCTGCGGATAATGGATAAGTACTGCATTATTCATTTGCAAAACAGGCGACATAAATCTTTAGTATTCTGGAACCGAATGCATTTGTAAGAGTTATTTATGTAAAGTAGTTAAATTGGAATGGTCAAGACCAGTGCTAATTGCACATCAAAGAAAACAAATTTGTCCGCATTGACGTCAATTATATGCTACCTAATATTTTGCTCCACGATTAGGTTCATTGTTTAGCTATCTATATCAATAGGTAAATATGCCAATACATATTCTACGAATTCAATTGGTTAATAATGATAAGGGATTAGAGGGATCTTGCAGAAAATTTGAAAAGATATCTATTGTGTTGCAGCAACATAAGAATTAAATGCAATAAAAAAGGTATTTTCCCTCGAAAAACCCCATTACGTAATTTAAATCTATTATTTAGATTCTTATCGGAAATCAATTGCAGTTATCAGAGATTTCTCTGATAATATGAGCTCATTCTTATAATGAGTCAGGTTTAGACGCTAGATAAGATATATTATTTTGTGAATTTTGTAATAAGCTGAACATTACATCTTTGCTGCAAGTTAATTTCATTCCACCCGTTCATGTATCCAGGAGCTTCTAAGTGTTTCATTTAAGAATCAAAATTTTTATGCAATGTAAATATTATATACTTATGCTTTTGAATTCTTCTTTTGTGTCAAAGTACCAGTAAGTTGAGTTATATCTTAGTGTTAACTTTTCACTGAACAGTAAAATTTCAGACAACTATGGAAATTAGTTATACTTTATAAGCTTTTATTTATCTTGCTTGGTTCTCTAGTTTGTTGGCATGTAATATAATGGGTCAGATCTTGAAAGCTGAAATAGGACCACTTCTCTTTATCCTACGGAGTTGAAATTTCACATTATTGCTTTGGATTTGCGTCTGGAGCCAAGCCTGATATTACGTCAGGCTTGGCTCCAGACAAGAGAACTCTTTGACGTATAAACATTACAACATCACAAAATTAAAATCTCTACTTTATTCTTTTTCTTGACAATATAAATAGTAATTGTCCAGTCCAATTTTTCTTTATACATACCTTACATACCTGACAGAGTGTCACAGTATAATCCATATTAATGTTTTTTTGTGAAAGTAGTAATTAGTAGAGAATGTTTAAGTAGCTGTCAATAGAACATTAAAAGAATGTTTGTAACACACTGTTGGCCAACATTTATTTTTTGCCTGTGTTTGAGACATCACCAACGTGTTTTGTTTATCATTAATCCCAATTTCGCTAGCTCTAGTTTTCGGAAACAGGTCAGTGTCATCGAAAATAGAACTTCCCATACCAATCTTCTTCAAAAAGCGTAGCTTAAATTTTGATCGATTGATCTTTTATGTCGCTGCGGTCAAGGAGATTTCCCAATTCATTTTGGAATTGATTTTTAGACGGCGAAATGGATATGCAAGTTTAACTTTTTTAAATCTTCATTGACGGGGAAATTTGCCGTCCTGGGAAGGTGTTATGGAGTGAAACTGTTTTAAAATGGTTTGTGCAAACATTTGGAACGAATTATAATCTGTGACGTTTTGGTCGTTGTTGGCGTGGGTGGCTCAATGACGAATGTCACGAGTTCGACGCAATTAGACGCGCCTCTTCCTGTCATCATTGTATGAGCGTATGAGCTACACTAAAATGAGTTTTAATCCCATTCAATGGAATAGTGGAATTCGTTGAGTGTTAGTCTAACGCGCAATTCATATCGTCACAACAAAAACAAGTGCCAAAAATTGAAACAAACAGAAATTATGACGTTCCTATTTTGTCTGAGATTTCGGGGCATCAGTTTCATTTTAAATCGCAAATCTTTCAAGGTGACGTACTTGTTACATCATATCTTTTTCTGAATTTCACGATGAAGAAATCTGTTAACATGCTTTTACAGCTGAATTTATAATCTGTTTAAACTATTTTAATGTTTGTGTTCACATATTTCACGGGCTTAAACGTTTTTCTCGTCAATGCTTTGTTTTTTATCGAATGTCATACATATTGCATTACTTGTGTCTGAAGTCTTGTACTTTGAAACTTGTGTCTGAAGTCGAGACATCTCTGGAGCGGGTCTCGGAATGGGGCAGACTAAATTTAGTCCAGTTCAACCCCGAGAAGACACAAGTTTGCGCGTTAACCGCTAAGAAAACCCCATTCGTCGTGGCACCTCAGTTCCAGAACACTCCTCTTAACATCTCCAAAAGTATTGGGATCCTTGGTGTCGACATTTCGAATGAAGTTCAGTTTCGGGACCACTTGGTTGGTAAGGCCAAACTAGCTGCAAGGAAATTGGGAGTGCTCAATAGAGCTAAACAGTACTTCATGCCTAAGCACAGATTGATGCTCTATAAGGCACAAATTCGACCCCACATGGAGTACTGCTCTCATCTTTGGGCCGGAGCCCCAGCTGGCCAAGTGGACACGTTTGACCGAATCCAACGACGAGCCATTCGTCTTGTCGACGATCCCAAGCTTACAGATGGATTAGATTCGCTTAAGTTGAGGAGAGACATAGGCTCGCTATGCGTATTCTACCGTCTGTATAACGGGGAGTGTTCTGAAGAACTGTTTGATTTAATACCTGCGGTTGATTTCCGTCACCGTACATCACGTACCAGGTTCCATCAACACCACCTAAACACCTGGCGTTCGTCCACAGTTCGGTTTTCACGTAATTTCCTGCCACGGACGTGTAAACTGTGGAACAAACTTCCTGCATCGGTGTTCCCGCTAAGCTATGACATGGGGTCCTTCAAGAAGCGGATCTTTTCTTTTCTTCGTGGCCGGCAACGCATTGGTGACGCCCCTGGTGTTGCTAATGTCCATGGGCGACGGTGATCACTTACCATCAGGTGACCCGTCTGCTCGTTGTGATATTCATGTAATTCTCGTTTACTATAGTAACTATATCTAAGTATCTTCAATTAAAGTCTTGTGGTTAATTAAAAAATAATGGCATCATAGACCAAATTGGTTTATTAAAGTTAAAACAACAGTTACTAGCAGTCGATCAACCATAGTAACCAAGTTACCATCACCACAAATACGTTGCTTGAACATCAAACGTTTCGACGATCGATAGTGACGTTAGTTTACGTCACAAGAGGCATATTTCTTGGCACAACCTTGACATCGTACAACTTGATTACGAGACGTAAGCATGTTAATACGACATACAACATTGTTTATGTTCGGGTGTCTGTATAGGGCTTGTTTTGCTGCAGAGGGTAGTTTTTAACTCAATTATGATACAGGCAGTGTATCGATAATTTCTATCGATTTGAGGCCGTTTGTAGCAAGCGTTGGGCTTCTTTTAGTTACCTTGGTAAGTTCATGGAAGGGACGATATTGCGTTTGTAGGTGGAGGTCTTGTCATGGCTATGGCTATGGTGGGAGTATTGACATTCTCTTTGGTATGGCCACAGATAATTATGACTCGGTAACAGGTAATTGTAATATACGTACTTACCTACCGATTAAAACATCACATCGCCTGTTAACGGGAGCCGATATTTTGACCCAAATTGATCATGGTCAAGTAGATGATACCAAATAATATTTTAGCGATAATTTTGTAGACATTGACCGACTTAAAATTTAGGTACCTACAAATAATTTTCTTTTTAAGACATTGAAGGTTACGAATAGATATCAAGTTATTTTCTTTATATAGAGTCAATATATTATAATTATGATGGATATTTTCAGCTTGAATGGCTCCAATCAAGTCGTTAACTAACACAAAATTAATGAGATCGATTATGCCTCAAACTTCCAATTATTGTGAATTATATAGACAACTTTTCGCTATTAAAGGCCAAATGGATTCTAGCCCACGCGATTAAGGTGACCGTAATACATCGCTATTTTTCAGTCATGTAAACAATTAAATGGTTGAGAAAACAAAGTCCTACTCTTCAGTGGTTGATAGGTACGTCGTTGAAACAGTTTCATGAATTGATAGTGTTAGGTGAATGAAACAGGAAACTAGGAATTAAAGTAAGTATACGTATGTTCGTTATTTAGCCGCAAAATTCTTGTAAAAATTTATAAATATTTTACTAAAGTGAGAGAGACTTTTGGTTTGTATGTTCCAAAAATAAATACCCCGCGGCCATCGAACACCATAACTGAAATTGAGGGCAACTGATATTGACGGGTTAATTAAGTATTCTATTTTTACCTGAGGACTGACTTACAGCCGGTCAGGTATATCCTCCAGGGTTGCCACGTTGGACGTGGAAAATTATTAGGGTTACTAATTATCAGTAGAAATAGCCGACGTTACAACGTTTCCGTTACAAACAAAACATTGACATATTATTGGTGTTATAATAATAATGAATAAATAATCTTAAATAAAATTTTTAAAAACCCTCCGACAGTTTGATTTATACTAAACGTAGCTAAGAACACTTGATACAGTCACCTTTCATATAAAAAAAAAACTAAAACAAAATCAGTTTTTCCGTTTGGGAGCTACGAAGCCGCAGACAGACACATACACAGACACGACAAAATTATTACTCCCTTCTTTTTTCGTCGGGGGTTAATCATGAGTGTTTAAATAATACCATTAATACCTGATTAGTTTCAGTCCTGTCTTAGCTCCTTAGTCATGAGTTCATGACTTCATCAGCGTCTTAATATAAGTGGTGAGTATGGGTGGGTTATCATAACTATTAAAGAGTATTAAATTATCCTTCTAAATTGTATTCCTGAAAACTGCACCGGAGTACATGAAACCCGTTTCACAGTTTATTCTGGAAGAGCCGTGTCAAGCACATAGCAACAACTGTATGATCGATGGCCGTAATTTCCTCGAATCAACGTAATTTTTTCTTACCAGATAATTTTATTTTTGCACCTACACAGGAAATACATAACATTCAAAATTCAGTATATTAAAGCTCGCATCGAACATTATACATATACCTAAGAGTACATCAATATTTTATTTTGATCTGTTTCAATTTATGGATAAGATAACAAATTAGTGTCTGAAAAACAAAAACAATGCGTTCAAAAAATAAGTTTATTATTGCAAATTTAGGAAAAAATCCAATCATCATTGTTTTTGTTGGATACGCTGATTACCGCGAAATTATCAGATAAAGTTTATCATAAAGAAACCGAAATACGCAGTTGCAAAATAACATTGTTGTGCATCGGGAAGTTTGTTTTAGTTGCAATGATTTGGCATAAATCATTGTGTAGATGAATTTACTTATATCTAATATCGTTACTAGTGCCGCGGCCGGTTTTATCGCAGAATTATGAGTATCAAAACAACTATTCAACGTTGAAACTTGGTACTAAACGTTGTTACTCAAAATTCTTTAGATAGGATCAAAGCCTAGTATTACATTTTATAGCGGTAGAGAAAACATCTGATGGTAACCATCACCGTCCACCGCATCTACGCAATAGCAAGGGTAACGAACTGGGTAACTGGCGAATCATATCTCTTGTTTTATCAGTCGGGAATTACCTAATTCTTAGGAATAAAGTCTCTGAAAACATGCGGTAGGTTATCATAATTAAATTATTTTATAATAATTCTCAAGTTCTCTCCTTCAAGTCGAAGCATTGACGATGTCTCTGAAGTTGTTAATATTCATCGGAGACGGATTGACGGTGAACACAGCAGTACTTAGCACGACGACTTAGCGGTAACCAGGAACCCGATCTGTTTCTGTGATCCAACAACATCCAACGTTAACTGTGGTCTGCAGGTGTTCCTATTCAAAATAGAAATAGTGAGTCAAACCTGGATTAATTAAATGCAATGTTTTTCGCCAAGTTTCATGTTTGTTATCGTGGAACCTCGTTACAGACATTAACCAAATATCGAATTCTACGAACTGATCGTTGATTTACGATATCAGGTAGCTACGTAAACGTTTTCCGATACTATTAAACGAACACTGTCTTGCTTGCATTTCAAATTTCAACATGTTCTGAAAGTAACAGAGTTTAATTTCGCATGAGTTCAGATTGCTAGATGTAAACAAAGAATAGCACATGCTGCGATGTGTGGCTGACTTTCAAAATACGCGGATTGTATTTTCTCTTTTCTTTTTATTTCAAAAATAATTTTGTTATTCAATAAAATAGTCTTTTTATTATAAAACAGTAATTTATTTTTGATCTCAGACTTTTGGTTTTACACACACAATAATTTTATCTGACTATTACCTAGGTATGTTGAGAATTGAGATAAAAACACATGCGAATACATAATTATTATATCTACAACACTTATATACCTGGTACTTTAGGTGATCCAATATTTTACGTTTGGTTAAATACGTACTCATAATATTCTCAATCCATATTGTTATAAAATAAATGATCTGCACCAGAAAAGTTTCTCGAGCTATTTTTATGAAACATCCGTGTGTCAAGAAAGAAAAATGCTACAACAATTTTTGAAATGACAAATTATTCTTCCGTATTATTATCGTCACTATCAGCCTATTTAAATTCCTCTTCAGTTACCTAAAAATAGCGGATATTTCGGAACGATTGGACCTTGCGAAGATAACTTTAAATAACCCGTTGAATGTGACTAACCTCCCGATGCAATGATATAAATTTTAATGGTGTAAACAAACCAAACCAAGTTTAGGCCTCGGTTAAAATACAACGTTCTTGTGTATATCACAGCAAAACTTTCAGACAACACCCACGGAACACATGCGAACATTTTGCATTTGCGAATAACAAAGCGATCTACAAATTGCGTAAGATACGAAAAAAGATTACTTTTCCTTTAACATGTTCAGTTGATCACGGACACGTGATGGTAATTGGTAAGTTTACTGCTTATAAAAATAATCACGAGCAAGCGATTACAGAAAGAACGATAAAGAGGATAATAATAGTTCAGGGATATCTTCCGCGTTTGAAATTAGAATAGTCTTTTACTCGTTCTCCGGCATAAAGGATTAGAGATCTATTTTGTAATTTATGGCAGTCGACATTGATAGGTAGACTAAACATTTAATGACAGGGAACAACTGGCCTTTAAAAATAAACGGGCATGATGGAAGAAGACTGATTCTCTTCTGGAGTTTAGAAGTAAATAAATATTTATTAAACTATTATAAATGTCCATGCATAATGTGTGCAAGATGCAATGATTCTCATGAATTCCTCAGGATACTAAATGAGACATGTCATAATATGTCTCATTTAGAAATCTTTGGCTCTAAAAAGTTTCACCTTGCGAGACAAATCGCTCTATAAGAAATTGGTTGAGAAAATCAATAAAATGTGAAATTGCCTATATGATGTAATTGGCCCTAAATCATAACTCTATTTTGGATTTACTTTAAATTCCATCCGACTCAACATTAAGCCCAAAAACTTCTACGACTACACAATAAATTTAGCTACATAAAAAAATCATTCAAATAAACTATTTATCTAACATTGCAGAATTAACTATTTTTAAAATTTTCTAAAACACAGATCGAGTTCAAGACAGATACAATATACCTACGCAACGTTTGTACCCGATCTAAATCTACGAGTATATCACGTGAAGTAAATACTGGCTTCAATCAGTCTGGGGTGGCCAATAAAATCAAAGTAGGTTGCACGTGGTCAAGGGATTGATGCATTTCGAGACTGGATTGCCTATGACGTCAACGGCGCCCTACAAACTAATGCCAATGATTAATATAGAACGATTTTTATAGAACGCATCCTGATGCATTCTAAATTTGTTGTCTTACACATAGAATATCTTGGCTTCAACCCATTAATGCGCACTACTGAGCAGTTTCTCTTCTTGAAGAGGCCTAGTTGCCGCTCTAGTGCGGATGGGAGAAGGGTTTAGTGGTCAACATAAATGTCAGAATATTAGATGTGTGTTGTTTAACTTTATATACATAAGCCGCCGGGCTATGAGCAGTTTTGGTTATTGGTTTCAGTATTGTAGAGCATTAGTAACAGTCCAATCATAGAATTGTTCTTAAAAACGAATATTACATGAAAATCAGTTCTGTAGCGTTAAAGTGATAACATGCCAGTTTTTAGCAGGCAGGAAAAAACAATCAGAAAATAGATTAATAATTTGAAGATATGTCTTCGACACAACGCAAGTATTTTTGATGAAAGAATTACCTTTAACGCACCTACAAAACATACTTACAGATCTCTTATACTTAGTATACTTATTACATAGAGATACTTATAGTATCTGTAGAGAATACAGATTGTAGCAGAAATATAAAGAGTATGTACCCACATAGAATTTGGAATACAGCTGGCTCAATAACCCATCATCAAAGTGGAGCACATATGGATTGTATTCAAACGAAAATAGTAATAAATGGGAACGCATTGGTTGCTGTGATTGCGTAGGAACATTCAGAGTTTATAGGATTAACCCGACTATTCTAATAGTTCTGCAGTGCGCATATACGTCATGAAGCCAATACGTGTATTACTATTATATGTATCTACTATTATTTCTTCCGTGATATTACTTTGTTTTCCCTAAACGCAAAGGTGATATGAAAATTATTATTAGAGTTGAAGTGATTTGTATCAATATACTAAAAAGTTAATTCTAAACTCTTTCGCAAACGCCCGTTCATTTCTTGAAATATACAGTTTTTATTTATTTTGACACAGTTTTGGATACAAGCCCTACGTATTTTATAGACACATAAAATGAAGATACTTAGACATTTCCCGTTCCCGTTTATTTTGGCTCGTACTTTCGGAAAGTCGTCAAAAAGGCCGAAGCATCTGCACATAGCCGCATTGAATACCGCCCTTAGCATTTCATAGTATTGATATATTTAGCGCATGGTCGCCCCTTATGACGTCAATGCTGACATTTGGGCCTTGGTCGGTGTGGCAACCGTTTCTAGTCTAATGGTCTGCGTGAATTATTAGTAGAACTAATTATTATGTGAAGCCACGCCACTACACAGATTTATGATGCAATTGTTGCAGTAAGAACTTGTCAGTCGTGATAAATTACCCTCATGACCCATATCTCACAAGGAATAGGTAAATATTCGCACCTTTTCTAATAATAGGTTTTCAGACGTTTGATAATATGTATTAGAGAAAGCCTTTTCAGATTATTTTCCCTTATTCATATTTAGGCCACAAGTACAAAACCATGGCTGTCTTAATTTCAAAACTGTTATCAGGTATAATGTCGTAAGAATAAATAACATGTAAGGAAAAACTAAACATGTTTCATTGCAGTGATAATGCGCTAACCACAGAAATGTTTGATGTCAATACCATTATAAGATACTGTTTTTAACAAGGAGAAAAGTAAATAAGTAATGAAAAATAGAACAAATCAAATTGAAAAAGATAAGAATACGCGTATGCTCCTACACACATAAAACCTGATGAATTCGTATATATTTTTGCTAAACCTCATAAAAAGCAAATTTACGAGTTAGGCGCATACGCAGGATGATTTTCATATACACAAAAGCCGAATCTATCAGACTGTGACAGTACCCTGAAGAGATTGCCCCCGATGTGTCGGTTGAGGACATAATTAACGAGAACCGTTTTGCTTCGGGGCGTTGACCGCATACACAAATACAAACACACACAAAACATACAAACATCTAGACGCAGGTGAACAAACCCTGAAGCTTTTCAATCGAATCGCTAACGATCGAATCCACTTGTTTACTAATAATTGAACCGTGATGGAATACGCATGAGTTTCTTGTGCGTTATTATTGCATTATGCACTTATCGGTATCAATGCATTTCGATTATTCGATCGCATTCTTATCGGGTTTTATTTATGTGATTTAACTACTTCTATATTTTGAGTAGACTTGGTAGGGTATCAGTACATTTTTGTGTATACTGGATCAGCACTGGTTGCATCAAGGTTATGGATTAAAATTGATAGCAGAGAATAGAAGTATCAACACTATCAACAGATACAATAAAGATAAAATAAGGATAAAAGAAACAACGATTAGTTCTTACGCTTCTTCAGTCTTTCTTCAGTTAATTTAGTTGTTGGTAAAATTAATTGTTGTGCATCAAATTTTTTAAGCCGTCACTTTCGTTTAGGCATGTATATTTAGGTATTCTCCATAATATTCAGAAATTGTATAATAATAATACGAGTGACAACGAGTAATTTACCTTCGCTAATCCGAACACTGGAGTACCTACAATCTAAATGGCCATTTACCAGATCATGTTAGTTGTTTCATAATCCATATCCAATTTATGTAGTAAGGTACCTTTGTTATACGAGATTAATACTTGATATAAATAACACAGAGGGTGAATACACCAATTACGTTTAACAATGCAAGTACCTTTTGTTTATATACTTTAAGGATGACAAACGTGAATAAAAATAACTGCTAACATAACTAAATATTCATGAGGCATTTGCAAACAAAGGGACTCACGTGTGTTCTTGCGATTTTAAAAGATAAGACAGTGGACATGTGTGGTTTACTTCCGACTGGCTTCCGATCCTCCGCAATTCACTTTTTATGACAACTATGGTCAGTACTCAGTATCACTCCTAGCGTAGTTTATCTTCACGGTATTCGTGCATAGTAGACATTTTATTAGTCTGGATGCATGTTGTCCGGAGAGCCAGAAAGCAGGTCCTCTTATAGGTCCTCTTGTTTCCTTTAAGCTAGCAGCAATAACTTTTGGAGCTACAGGAAGACATGGACGACGATGGTCATTTAAAATCAGGCGACCCGTCAGCTCGTTTGAACGTATAAACACAATTGTCATAATCCAGTAATTGGACAGCCCAATCCTAAAATGCGCAAATGCTTACGAAATACTCATGTGCGTAAATCAAAAGATCAGTGCAAACATGAACGAAGTAAATAATCTCGGCGCAGACGCGCAGTCTGATATGTTTTACAAATTCAATCGAATGTAGCTTCCATGAGCCTACATATATTATTGGTATGACACGTAATGATTTATATGAAAGATAAACTTACATAAGTTGTTCACGAGACCCCGATGTCTATATCTGGAGGCAATACATACCCACTTAGGTACTATAGGAATATGAGAGTAACATTTTATTCATGTTCTATCTTTAAAGAAGTTTCTAAACAACAATATTTTATATTTTTCATTTATTTTAGAAATGCCAGATATTGATAGTTAGTCTATGATGTAAATTTACAGAATAATTTGGATAAATTAAGTTCCTCTGTCTCATCTTAACGATTTACGATAGCAGCAAATGAAAACGCAATTTTTAAGAGATATGTTCTAAAATATCGAGATCTGCCCACCCGCATTTAATTCGACATTAGCTAATGTAATGTGTAAACAGATCCAACGCGGTTGAACACAAATGCCTAAACCATTTTAATTTATAAAATAAGGCCATAAACATAGCTGAGTGCACCATATTGATAGACGTTAATATAATAAACTTCTCGAAGCATGGCAAGCGCTTCCCTTCCTTATCGAATGCTTCCGTAAACAAACATCTTAATAGCAGTTTTAATTTAGAATTCATTATTGTTGTTTCCGGGAATTATTACGACAACTCTAAATAACTTATTTAGTTATGAATTCATCACTGCCTTTGAGGCTTTACTAACGACACGGAAATCTGTTTTGATGATGAAGATCTACCACAAAAATATAACAACAATTACTTTGACAACATATAATTATTGGTATTATTTGGACATTGGCTAGTGGGTGAAAGAATCGCAACATTTAACAACATAATTATACGTACAGATGAAGTTCATACCTACAAATCAAGGGAGAGAAATGTAACATTTCATGATACTTCAGAGGATTAAGGTAGTGGAACACATTACATAAACAATTCAATTAACCAAAACCCTAAGCTTGAAACTAGTAGTTGTTTTAAACCGGAAAAGTAGCTGCTCCGATATTCATTTAGAAACTTAATAATAGAGAGAAGTGTTTTGTGAGGCTAAGATGAAAGAAAGTTGTTAAGCCGTATGTCATGTCATTTTAACGCGTATGTTTCTTAGAAATAAGAAGGATTTGTAAAAACGATTTCTAATATTATTTTTAGTAATTTGAACTTTATTGCGTACTGTTAAACATCTTAATAGAAAATAAAGTTGGCGTCTTTATCACTTTTAATTTCAATTTACTGCTCTTTATATCAAGAAGATTTTTACGATGTAACCGAAGGACTTCGCATGCTATTAGCCCGACAGACTGTCTAACTGAATCTTTGAAACTTAAATAAATGGCATAATTATGTATCGTTGACGTCATATCCGTCGCTCTGCACATAATCCAAACAGATAAACGGCTCCGCCATTTTCTATCTCGTTTCTTCATTTATATTTCTGGGCGACAGAATTTTATGTCCTATTTAATCGAAACAAAAAATTCTGGATTGTTCTTTGTAGTTTTGGCATGTATTTTTTGTTTTGATATTTAATTTAATGTGGTTATCATTGGTTCATGAAGTCGGAGTACCATCAAGAATAAACTGTCACACAACAAGAGGTAACGGTAGGCCACAGCGAATATAAAGAACTTTTACAAACATTTGTCCATTAGGACAAATTCTTGTTACTGAACATTCAAAATATTAAGGCAAACATAAAGACAGACAATACAAAGTTCTTTATAGTCAACGCGAAATTAATAAGCAAAACTTATACACTTATTTAAATCATTCAAGAAAAACTTAAATAGGACTATAATTAGAAGTGATATTTTCCTTAACAGCAGCTAAATAGTTCCGAGAAAGTTGAGTTGAACGAGAAAGTGCGAGTACCGTTGCAGCAAGGTGCCAGTCTTTACCTCGATAAAAACTTATGTCTATACGTATGAGTTGTATGACACAGCAGAAACAATAAAAAGAAATAGCAATATTGAAGTCATACTTGGAATTTAGATGTCATCAATACAAGGGATGTACTTGAATATTTATCAAAACAGAAATACCTAGCCTTTGTTAAATCTGAGATAACAAATTTTATTTTCTTCCGCCCATAGATGTAATTAATAATCTAAATTTTACTAACAAAAAATAACCGACTTCAAAGTCTCAAAAACTACTTGTCAGATCTCATTCAAATTTATGTAGGACCACATGACAAGCACCTGCTTTCGATTAAAAAAAGAATCATCGAAATCGGTTGGCGTGATATTGAGTTATTCGTCAATTTGTCGCGCACATCTTAACACAAATTTACGACTTATGTGGTTTTGTCGTGGATGCCATTATCAGATCTCAATAAAATTTATATGGGACCACATGACAGCCACTAGCTTTCGATTAAAAAAAGAATCATCAAAATCGGTTCGCCTAGTCCAAAGTTCTGAGGTAACAAACATAAAAAAAAATACAGTCGAATTGAGAACCTTCTCCTTTTTTTGAAGTCGGTTAAAAAAACGGCTTCCACCTTATTAAATTCGAATGCGTTGATAGTTTTTGATGAAAATGAATACTAATAAATAGCGAGAACAATTCTATCACTAAACTTTGTATATACTTTGAAGACCATAAGCCTAATAATAAGCATCAAACCTTGTTTTTGTTATATGAGTTATATCTTGTAATTCTGGTACTTATTATAAATAGTTTCTTCATCTTTGGGTAAAATGCCCGTGAAACCAGCAAAACTTCCTTGGCTTCTCATTTGTATTTCGTGGCAAGACCTGAGTTTTTGTCGTTCGTCAAAGTATTTTGCAAAATGTTGTGAGAAATGGAAGCTCGGCAAATGCGATGTCACATGTTTTTCTCTCCACGAGCCACGTGAACTATACGTAGGTACTAACTAAATATTCGTAGATCGCAAAAAGTCTCTAACGCCCCAACTCAGAGTCCCTAACAGTTACTTAAATCGCTCCTTAGCAAAGAATCACCATACAAATTCTGTACTAACGAGCAATTTAAGTAACCGTTAGTGACTCTGAGTCGGGGTGTTAAAGTGCAAATTATGAGTATAATTTTCTTGAAACCATTTTGCTTTACACGTGTATAATTTTCATTCCGTGAAACTGGACTTGACACTCGTATAATTGGTCAGTTATACACTAATCACCCGTGCCTCAGCCCACTCAAATTACTCTATTGTTATGTTAATAATCTAAATTTTACTAACAAAAAATAACCGACTTCAAATTCTCAAAAACTACTTGTCAGATCTCGTTCAAATTTATGTGGGACTACATGACAAGCACCAGCTTTCTATTAAAAAAAGAATCATCGAAATCGGTTGACGTAATATTGAGTTATTCGTCAATTTGTCGCGCACATCTTAACACAAATTTACGACTTATGTAGTTTTCTCATGGATGCCATTGTCAGATCTCAATAAAATTTATGTGGGACCACAGTCATGACAGCCATCAGCTTACGATTAAAAAAAGAATCATCAAAATCGGTTCGCCCAGTCCAAAGTTCTGAGGTAACAAACATAAAAAAAAAATACAGTCGAATTGAGAACCTCCTCCTTTTTTTGAAGTCGGTTAAAAATAAAGACAAATTTTCTATTGAAGCAGTTGAATACGACACGTTGCTACGAGCGTGCCACCTTGAAGTCACGATGTTTTTCACGGTATTTTAATAGACCTCGTGATAACTTAAACAACTAAGTTGCGTGTTGACATTACTATGTCACTACAAAAGTATAAAAAAATTGTAAAACCTTTTCTTATTTCGACTAGATTTTACTACAGTAATTCTATTTACCCATTTACTTTCCTTTCACAATTTACAGGTATAAGTGGCCACATTATGTTTGAAGTAGATTTTTCATTGAACTCCTTTTCAAATTTGCATTGACTACTATTGATGGCAGTTTATACAAGGTTAATCACTTTAGCTATTACGTGTGGCTTTATATTTCTTTGAAACATCTGTTCAAACAATTGAACGTTGAACAGTCTACGGCTATAAGAATTATGAAAACCTTGCTTTTAAACAAATAAAGCAAAAGCAGAAGTATGAAAGTAGCAAGAGTATTTCTAGTGAGCATAGGAAGGAAATTTCAAAGTCTACGCAGACTACCAGTTGCAGCAAATAACTTTTTACTAAATTCATTAATTTGAGGTGTTCACTATAGACTAGAGTCCATAAGTATTCCTAAATATTTACCATACTGTGAACTTTGTCACTTACGGATTGTCGTGATTCGGGATTGTCGTGAAACGATATATAAAGAAACTTGGGATCCACTGTCATGCTCCTTTAGTATATTTGATACTACATAGTAGAATAATTTGAGGTGTGAGCCACAAGAATGGAACTCTATAAATAAATACTCATCATTTTTATCGACACCAATTTTTAGAAGCTGTTAACTATAAATTATAATAGTATATAGTTATCGGTTGATATTGAGCTGTCATTGCATAGTAACGAGTAATGAACCTAGTGATATTAACGTAATATTCACGAGAAGATACATAGTTACAAGATAAGGATATGTACCTAAAATATGATAGAAAAGCCAATGTGATAACAATAAATACCAACATCTCATGACCCCACTTCGTTGTGGTGACGAAATAAAATAAATGATAACTATATTATTTCAGCGTGAGCTACATAATTTTTGTAATAGGTATATAGAACGATAATAACTTTTTAAGATATTGCGTAAGTAAAAATTAATAAGTATTATGTATAATGTATCGAGAAAAATGTTTTGTTGCGAATTAAGGTGCAGAAAATCTCGCAAGTTATTACCGTGCGATCCATATTTATCTGTAGATAATATTGATAAGATTTGTGTGGGTCGTATTTTATCGCGGTTTAAAACTAGCACACTCTATCATTGTACTTAAATCAAAGCAGATTAACATGTCCAAGGCGATGATAGATTGGTTTGGAAATATTTGTGTTAAAAACTAAGATTGGAGAATATTGTAGATACGTAGGTAAAGACGATAAATATTCGTAATTTATTACCACTCAAACATATAATATCGTTTAGAAAGTTCCATAATAATGTTGTACATGCAATCTTTATAAAATTGTCTCTATATTATTTCAAATAATTAAAATAACATTAGGCGAATGATAGGAAATTTTCATTTTATATGTTACTTTAACGTGTTAATATAGTTAAATAATTTGCGAATATTTTTTATGTTTGTAGTAACAAAGACAACAAAATTCTAAGAAATTCTTATAAACCAGACCACAAACTCAAACGACAAAGAAAGGTAGCTGAAAACAAAATTAATTCTGATTTTCTAAGAACTACAAAATCAGACCACGTCCGCCATATCCAGTTACCTACCTTTAATAATAACCCTCTTATAAACGAGGTGACCTGCAAAACATTAGTTATACATTCGCAAAATTTAAATAGGATTCAGAGTGATCTCATTAATTCAATCATTCAGTTCTCAAAACAAAACAGTGGAAAGCATAGTTTCGTTCAAATCTATGTTTGAGCTAAATAAAAGATAGAAAAAAAGTTTGGAAACCCTAATACAGAGGCTTAACAAACGGCAAATTAAGTAATACCAACTTAATAAGGTTAGTATAATAGGGAATCTTTTGACAATAGAAAGGTTTAATTTAAAATAAAATAACGTGCAATAAAACATGATATTAATAGAAATTGAAAGTAACATAATGCTGAAACCAATAGTGCTTATGACGAGTTTGATAGAAAAATAAAATACTACACCAATTGACTCATTTAACATCAAGAAAGTATCTTCAGGCTAATGTTATTGATTATTCTATATTGGTAGCCTATAGTTAATAGTTTGTGGTGGGTTCAGCCGAAACGTTTGACGTAAGTCGAACGAAAGCGTAGCCTGGCCCATTTCTTTTGAGGTTTCCCAACCCAGTGACGTCAATGTGATATTAAGATAACAGTTACATTGGCCTATAATGGAGGTAATGTTACGCAATAAGAATATACGGCACGCATTGCGAGTGATAAATGGGTGTTTTCAATGGAGTGAATGATCGATTTACTGTGTTTGATGTAATTGAATGTTTAGATGATGGTGTAATATGTGGTAATGACGTAGAGAGCTTAATTTTACGATGTCGATTTTTTTCTTTATTATCTTCGCGTACATTAGTTGCGTATGCTTCAACCCGCATACAGCTCAATGATGATGACACGATAGTTAATGACGTTGAAAACGAAAGTGCGTTTTGTTTCGTTCGTTTATTTCAATTTGAAGTACGATTTTTGTAATCAGTACAGACGTGATTTTGCCGTGTTTGTGGCCCTATGTGTATAGTTATATATTTCATTTAGATCTCCAGAATTTTCGCTCAGATGTTTGTTCCTAAAATAAGCTGCTTAGTGACTTTCGTCTGTAAACGCTACCAATAAGGTCGGGACCGTTTGTCGCATTGCTTTACTCCCAGACATGCGATAGGTATACTTAAACGAACGAAGTAGGAACACACAGTAATGTCTGGGTTATTATTACACCGTTTTGCAAAATATGCATTTTGGCGTCGGTTCAATCATATCCTCTGATTGGAGCCAAATAATAAACACGATTTTGGCGGAGACCAGCATCATATATTATAATAAAATTTGTTTCACATTTCAAACTATGCATGAAGCTTGTGGTTGAAAAACTATAAATTAATAAAAATGTTTCCATACCTAGATAAAAAGCTGCACAAAATAATCAATGACCATATATATTACTGACAGAGATATTATAAAAACAACAGGACTCCTCTAACAAATGCTAGGTATTTAAAATTTCAATCACACAAATAAAAGTGAGGATCTGATTGATTTAAACATGCCAAGGCTAGAATACATACCAAGCGTATACTATGAAATTGATAAAAACTTAAGACTACGGTAACCTATCTGTAACCTAACATGATAAGTTACCAATTTTGGTCGAGGCCAGAACAATTTCACTATTATCACGATAACAACCGATACCGTTAAAACCGTCAATGTCGTCGTTGTTATCGTTAAATAGCAATCGTGGCAGGAGATTTTCCTTCACACGGTTGGACACTGACCCCGTAATTCGCACTGGAGTAACCTGATAGATTACTCTGTTAGCCTCAGGATGAGGAAAAATTATGAATGTCCTGCAGTGACCAAAAACGAGTTGAGGACAACCTATGATAAAATTGTGGACCTTTGAATTCAGTCTCAGGAGTATACGGATACGATTATTCCTTTAAACGTCTTATTGCTTACACACTGATTGCTACATCGATCATTATAGAAAATCCTGTAAGTGCATTGAACAATTATGCAGAGGGTGATGATCTGACTGTAGCTAGTTCATCTATTTTTATCTTCAACGGTCGTTGCTTCTGGAGGGATTGTTATTATGGCTCATTTTATTTTTCAAGCCTCAAGATTGATATTTGCATAGAGCTCTTTGCATTCATAAGCACTTCCCGAAAGATTTAAGTTTCGTACAACAATGCTCCCAAAAAGGTGTTTTCTTCTCAGTTATATTCTAGTTTAATGAGATTTAATTCAAGACATCCACATGGTTGATATGGACAGCAAAATGTCGCCCATTTTTATAAGTACTATGTGAAGTCATTGACATTGTGGTTTTGTTGCGGTATAGTATGGTCTTTACTAAACAGGACGTTAGAGAATCGTCTTTACCTTTATCTAAACTAAACAATTGAGAATCTAGTACGGTCTTCCATCCAGTTTTATGCTTGCAAATACTAACCATTTACAGTTGTTCAATTTCGTAGATAATGACTGTGAAGTCATGAATGTAAGGTTTAAAGAATATTTATTCTCAAAAAAGACATACAAACGTCACTTACTTGAGAATATAAAATTAAATTTAAGTAATTAAATAACATCATTCGTCATAAGGTACGTTCTACACAAGTACTCAATTAATGCATTAAACCAGCAATTGTAATATTGACAGAAGCCAGTCTATTTTTACAAATCATTATGAGGGTGGTTACTTGTCCCTAATATACTGTGACAATTTTGATTTAAATGCATTAAGTGAGCTTACATTTTTTATGTGTGCAGGTATTTTATTATACAATAATGCCCCTTCATGCGTTAGGGTTTTACTCCCATATGATGTCCTGACTTTTGGGATCGCGAGGAAGCTAGCTCGTCGTTTGCTGTACGACTGTTGTTTTTTAAATGTAATGCTGGTATGAATCTTTTTATTAAGGATTTTCCAGATAAAAACGCAAGTACTGTATGTGTATAACTGTTGAATATTCATAATTTTGGTATCATTGTAAATTTTTGTAGTAGACGTCCGAAAGGGGTAACGAAATAGATTTTTTATGACTTTATTTTGTGCAATTTGTAGATGAGCCAGTCTTGTTTTGGTAGCGCTTCCCCAGATTTCAATTAGGTATAGTAAGTGCGGTTTAATTAGTGTATTGTAGATAGTATAGCGTAATTTTCGTGGAATACAATGTGCTAAGTTACGAATTGAGCCGTTGACTGATGTTAATTTATTATTTATATGTTCAATTTGGGTATTCCAAGTCAAGTTACTGTCTATTCTTAGTCCAAGGTATTTCTCGGTATTTTTTTGTTGTAATGGAATATTATCAATTGTGAGGGGATCATGGGGTGGTATTAATTTATTTTTAGCTTTGAAAATTATGTAACAAGTTTTTTGAATATTTATTGTCAACAAATTATGTTGGAACCATGTGGATAATGTATTTAAATCTGCTTGAGCTTGAGGGATAAGATTTTTTATAGACGGACCAAAATAAAATAAACATGTATCATCAGCATACAAAGTGATATGACCATGCAAGCCCAGGTCCTGGATATTATTTATATAGGCTAGAAAAAGCAAGGGACCCAGAATAGATCCTTGCGGAACACCACAAGTAATAGGTAAAGCCTTACTTTGGTATTTACCCATTTTAACTATTTGGAATCTATTTGTTAGATATGATTCGAACATTTTTAAAGCATTGTCATTCACCCCTATACTTTCTAGTTTTTTTATAAGTAGTTTGTGACTCACAGTATCAAATGCTTTCTTAATATCAATAAAGATCCCTAAAACTACGTTTTTACTGTCGATACTGTGTTTAATTTTACTAACTAAATCAACTGTTGCTGAAAGAGTACTACTTTTTGGTCTAAATCCATACTGCCGCTCAGATATAAAATTTATAGTTTCAAAATATTTATGTAGCCTATTGTATAATATTTTTTCTAGTACCTTTGATAATACCGGTAGAACAGATATCGGCCGATAGTTGCCGGGGTCCGTTTTAATTCCTGATTTATGAATAGGTGTAACTTTAGCAATTTTTAAAGAGTCTGGGAATGTTCCATTAAGTAATAATTTATTAAAGCATTGTGTTAGAGGGTTTGCTATTATATTGACTATACACTTAATTACTTTAGTACTAATACCATCTATTCCAACACTGCAATTATTGTCAAGATTCAAAATTATTTTATTTATTTCTGTAATTGTACATGGTTCTAAAGTAGATAATTTAGAGTTACAACCGATTATCAGGTTAGAAGTTTTAGGTAGAACGTGGGAGAAGTTGTCGTGAAAATATTTAGGAATTTGTTTTGCTAAAGTAGATCCAATAGTAGAAAAGTAGTGATTAAACATTTCACAGATAACTTCAGGGTCAGTTACATAATTACTATCGATTAAAAGTTTTGGGGGTTCATAAATATGTTTTATTTTATTGCTTGCTAGATAATTTACGAGGTTCCACATTTTTTTAGGTTTATTAATATATTTTATAAATTCTTTGTAATAGTAATCATTTTTTGTAGTTTGAATAAATTTTGATACATTATAACTCTTTATCTTAAATTTCGTTTTTAAAATATCATCATCCGGGTTAGTTTTTAACTGGGCCCATAACGCATTTCTTTGAGCTATCTCATTAATTACATCCTTATTAATCCAATCTTCTTGTGGAAGATTAAGTATTTTAGTTTTTAGTATTTTACTTCTATTTATATAGTCTTTAATTGTTTTTTCAAACTGTATGTAATCATGCCGTAAGTTGCCCAGCTCAGCCGTAGATAGTAGAGTTGATAGTTTATTATAGTCTATTGCTTCGTACTGTGTTCTTAACTTGTGTGGAGGTTTTGTCTTTTTTAGTTGTAAATATATTTGTTTGTGATCAGACATTGGAGAATCGATGATAGCCATGTGAAAGGTATCCTTCTTCAAGTTAGTACTTATATGATCTATGATTGATTTCCTTGTAGAAGATTCTCTCGTGCAGTATTTCCCAGTAGATTTGTTAAGTAGTATGTGTCCAGCTCCTTTTAATAGTTCTTTGTATTGTTTAGTTTTCTTGTCTTTTGTTAATAAATCGATGTTAAAGTCTCCAAAAACGATCGCTCTATTTTTTTGTTGTAATTGAGAATCATACATGTCAAGAAAGTCATCTAAGTTTGTGTGTCCAGGGTTGTAGATGACGCCTATTTCAAGCGCGTATCTTTCAAGCCGAACCCACAAGTAGTTGTTTCCACCAGAATATAATGACTCAGATAGCGTGGCTTTCAAGTTGTTGTGGACGTAGGCTGATACTCCGCCGCCCCTTGAATCAGTTCTGTAATTATAAAAGTGTGAATAGTTGGGGATTTGTAGTTCTAACGCTTGCTTTTCGGTATTGATCCAGGTTTCCGTCAATAAAATCACATGTATGGTGTTTGGTACTGATCGTAAGATGCATTTAAGTTCGTCAAATTTCCCTTGCTTGCGTATACTTCGTGCATTGAGGTAGAAGAATGTTAGACGTGACTTATATGTTTGTAGACATTTGTAGTTTTCAAGAACTTGATAGGTGGTAGCATTAGTGTCGCAAATTTTGACTGAATTGGGGTTTACTGTGCCTAGTTTTTTGAAGTATGTATGATGGTCGGTGTACCGTTAATATATTTAATGGTGAGATCAATTTCACCATTCTTTATCCGAGATGTTAATTCTTCCTTTAAGTTCTTTAAATATTTTTGCTGTGCAGGCGTCTGGTCTGAGAAAATTTTAATATTTTCGGGTAATTTATTTCTGTTACGTAATAGAAGTTTTGGCGGTTGCGGTGTTTCGTAACATATTTTGATGCCACGAGATTTGTGGGGGGTGTATTTGCCGATTCTATAAAATTTTACGGGTTTTGGAATGGTTTCATCAATCAAGGAAGTGATGCGGAAGATTTCTTTTTCATCTTTTGAGATTCTTTCTTCAATATTGACAGAGGACTGCTCCGGCAAACCTAGAAGTATGACATTCTTTTCTCTGTTTCTGCGGTCCTGTACCTCACGCACTATTTGTTCGTTAAGACAGAGTTGGTTTTCGGCCTTAGAAGATGTACTTTGAGAGGATGTACCTAGACCATCTCCAAATGGCTTTATTTTACTGTCGACTAACCCTTCCAGTCGTGTAACTTGTGTTTTTATAGTTCGGAATTCCACTAGCATGTTAGAAGATGATTTTTTGACTTCAACCAACTCAGACTGGACTTGTATTACGTTATCACGTAATGAGTTAGTGGTTTCTTGGTTAGACTTCTTAATTTCATTCATTTCTGCCCGAACTTCAGCGATACTTTCCTGCATTTTACTCATAATATGTTCGTTGGATTCTACATATTTTTCTAGTAAGCAACTAATTCGACTGAGCTCCGTCCGCATATCTTTTAATTCGCTAGAACATTCACATTCGTGAACAAGTGGCTGTTTCTTTTTGCGCAGCGTTATTTGCGGGTCATCCGTTAACATAGTCACTCTTGATAAGTCAGGTTGCGATCCATCGCCAGTTAGCGTGGTATGCTTTTGAGAACTCATTTTAATTATGTGACAAAAGCGGTCGGCACTTGTTTATAGTTACAATGTTCATGTAAGTCCAACAAGACGCCTAATAGCTGATATTGTTCGGTGAATATACTTGCGTGGTTGAATGTGTTGTTGGTATTCCCCGAATCGGTAGCATTGAAGTCACTGCGAGGTTGTTAACCATATTCTTGGATTATTGACCATAGATACCCTTCAATGTTAACGCTCTTCGTCTTTCAGTTTAAATAATTTTTCATGTTCGTTCATTTGAACACCGATATTTCGCACATAAAATCTCTGACAATCTTACTATGCTAGACTATATTAGGTTGTGACATTTGGTTTCTCCGATTAAAGTTAATGTATTGTTCCATTCTTCTCTTTGTTCGTGAGTTTATAATGGGGTTTACCTGCCCTACTAGTTAGCAGTGCTAACTGTGTAATATTTTAGAATTGCACAAGTGAAAAAACCCAAATGGTTTTTTACTTTCTCCATTTTGTGGACTTCTATGGACGGCAGAGTCCGCTTTTATGTGATCCTTCTGTTAGTGTGTTAGGTAATAACGCATACTTTACATGTAATACAACTTCATATGTTTTACAATAAAGATAAAAAATAATATAAGAACCTCGACAATCATAAGGGGTCAAGAGTCTACGGGTCCCTGACTTTTGCCCTTGAAGTTTTTATAAGAACCAACGGTCTAGCGACCGGATGCCGTCTGACTAAATAACATTCCTTCGGGCTCTTTTATACAGTTTTATTTATATAGAATCAGCTGTGTAATTTGTCAATTAGTCTGTTTGACTTGTATTAGAATTTAGACTTGTTGATTTGAATTAGGGTAGACTTTTATACTAATTTTAGATCGTTACCATGCCGAACTGCCATTCAAATCCAGGACGAGTTTGATTCCGTTTAAATTTGTGTTAAAATTGCGTCTGAGTTTGTGAATTATTGGCTATATTATATTGTAATGTCCATGCACCCACGATACGACATAGCGAATCCTTGTATGTAGTGTTATAAGAAATATTATAATCGCAAAGAATAAAACACATGACACGTAAGTAAGACTAATATTTATATAATTTTCTATTAAGATACACCTACGTACGAATTTTACATATGGACATGAATTTGTGAACTTTCTGCGGGACTGTAACTAATAAAATTAGTGAAGAAAATATTCGGAATAATCAAAGTTTTAAATCTTATATCACAAGAAACAACTTTTGTGAAAAGTATTATGTAATAATTGCTTTGGTGAGCCCGACAACAATTTATTACTGTGTGTTAATGAATTGAACATCTCATTTGATACACACATGTTAATGGAAGCGCCGATATTTGATTTATTATACTTAAAATTTACAATGTTATAGTAATTAATTGATCGATGTACGATGTATCATGTAATATTACGGTAGTAGGGATTTATACCCGAATCTATAAAGTAAGTCCTAAGAGAGGTTAATAGGTACTTACATTTTGAAAGTGTTATTTTCAAATATGCATGTAAATTCGTAAAAATTTAAGTATAATTGAATTAATGGAAAACCTTACTTTAAAATTTGACCACCTACGTTGCATAATGGTTGCCGTGCGAGACCGGGCAGCCGCGCCGTGCCGTTGGAAGGATCTTGTGATCGATTCACATAAGGCAGTTTGAATTGAGTTATAATAATTGTTAAAGTAAATGGTCAGTGCATAATTGTAACATCAAAATTCTTCCACGTGGCACATAAGAAACTAGTCGAATCATTACGTAGCAACATGTGTGATAGTACGTCAATAAAATTGTATATAGACTCAAGTGCAAAAATATGTACAGACTTTTAGTAAATAGGAGTGTTTACTATGCAGTATTTAATTAATCGTCTTTTGTTTTATATTTTGTACTTGTATGATAACATTATGTTACTTGTAATAATTATGTTCTCACTTGGCTACGGGAAAGCTACACTTTAGTAACTGTATAGGTAAATATTATCCAAACACCAATTAATTCAAATTCAAAAATAATTTATTTCAAATAGGCCACTTTGTGGCACTTATGACACGTCATAATTCGTACAATAAGATTAATAAAGTACAACAAAATCAGTACAATAAAATATTAATATAAAATACTACTCAATGTAGCTAACCTTTTGACTGTCTTGTTTAATGGTCAACTGAAATGTCGGAAATTCGAAACTTCGAATACCTGCTATGTAATGAACAGAATTTTACATCAAAGCACGGTAGCGCTAAGAAATTTTATTACAAATTTTATCATGTTAGTTGCCTAGCCTCGAGGTATTTGAAGTTGTATGACTGGGTCGGTCACGCTGAAACAAACTGTCTGGATATGAGCGCGTATTTGCAAATGTAATCTGGTATTTTTCCTAATGGCGGCGATAAAAGAGAGAAAGGCTTCTCTTTGATTGCAGCGATAAGAAGCGACAACCGCGGATAGGAAAATCCCGTTTGTTTGTAGGATATAGTAAGAAACACTGTAGAACTGTTGACAAGATATTATTGTCACATACTTTCTAGTTTAATGTTAATCTTGCAAATGTCTTACTAAAGATAGCTAAAAGCTCAGGAATGGTTCGTCAAGCTCACGCTTTTACGACACTTTATTGATTAATTTTATAGGTTTTCGTCGGTTTTAAAATCATGTTCCGTTATGTAAAATCGTTATTAAAAAGACATCTTAAATAAATAATTTCGTGTTTTTCAAATCTTGTTCATCAGATTACGGGCTTAGAATATTAAGTGTCTCGCAAAATTCCGCTGAATAGACCGATACGAAAGGGAATAATTATAAAAAATCTAATGTGAGATTAAGCACCAATGTTGTTCGATGCATTATCGACATAATATTAGGAGGTTTAAATAGTTTGAGAAAAGCTTCTATGAATGTCTCAATCCGTTTAATGACAGTATAAATACTTAAACTTTCAATTATTACTACTAAGTATTATTTAAGAACGATAATTTCCAACTACACCTCTCTTGTACGTAAGTAATGGTTCAGGAAACGAACAGATTATACATTTCTTAACGGTTGCTATGGGAACTTATTTACTCCAATTTCTCCATTACGTTTACTTCCTTTTTCTTCCGTCTTTGGAACGTGTTATGGAAAACTTGTTCAAAACTGGTAAAGTAATCGAACGAAATCTAGTTTCTCCGAGTGGTTTGGACATAAATAAATGTGGGGCAATATAAACGGAATGGGTGGAAATAAGCACAAGCTTGTGACGTCATATCCTGGGGTACAGAATAATATAAATATTTACAATTATTTTAACGCTACAATGATTTTTGTTAGAAATTCAAATGTCGTCTACAAGAATATGTTTTAATTTACGTATAAATTTTACTTATTTATAAATTAACGGATACAAAGAGCATAACGTTTACGTATAAATTTAACGTACAAATTAAAATATATTCTTTGAGATAAAAGAAAAAATTAGGATATTTTTTCTATTAATAACAGTTAACCCGTTTTCGTATTAGTTATTGATTGGTTTGCGTTGGTAGCTAATAGACTATGAAATGATAAAATTAACATAACTGTGACAGGTGACAGTACCTTCAACAAAATGATACTTAATTGATAACACTAGTTTTTACCAGTAACAATTTAGCAAATCTAGGTGTTATAATATTTTATCAGTCATTTGACACAATCTTAAGTATTTTATTTTTACATAGGATTAAACACAATTTTCTGCAAGTAATGTTTTCTAGACACACATCAGATGAGTGATACAAAAAATGATCAGTTATTGTCTTACTGTCATGGATAAGAAAAGATTGATCATTAGTACTAAGCCTTTTGTTTTTATTTTCATTATGCTATTTAGCTAATCTGTTGGTAAGAAGCGGAACAAAGGAAGCATTCATAGTCCAAAGGTTTGTGTCAAACTTGATGAAACGAGATGTAACATGGGCGATTTCATGCTACGGAGATAATTATGTACTTAACAACATCTTATTACCATTACCCAAAGAACTAATATACTAGTAGTATATTCATTCTCTGCCCTTTCCTAAATTCAGTGACTATTTCACACATACATTGCTGTATTAGTAAAAGTAAGAGATTTTCTAGTTTGTCCAGCAGTGTAACACGAGTTATTGGAGTAAAATCTCTGAGGTTTTAAAAAACTATAAGATGTCATATTGGAGATTTTCAAGCGGCAAGGTAATGGAGTTGGCTGCTCTCAATCCTCCATTTTTTAAACTGTGCGATCCTCATTTGGCTATTATTTATTATGGCTTCCACCTTTTTCATAAAACGAAGTTGATGATGAGGAAAATTGAGCCTAAAAATCATGTTTTATACATCACGCGTCACATAAGATATCACGCGTTGTTGGTATCGCGCCACGGAGCCATAATGTATAAAAGTTGATTTTTAAACAAAAATCTGTAGTTTCAATTTGATTTTATAACATAATTTCAAAGATGCGGGATCCCGCGGTATCCCGCGCGGGATTGAGTAATCCCGCATATCAATCACGCGGGATTGAATGAGCTGCGGGATTGCAATCCCTAATCAAGCAACTATTGTAACTAATATTGTAATGTGAAAGTTTTAATGGATACCTATTTGTTTTTTTTTTCATGAAAAATCTACAGAACGGATCTTTATGAAATTTTGCACACAGATACACCACTCTCTGGAATAGGATATTATAGCTGCTGGGAGAGAGCTACTAACACATTAAGTATCTACACTTTTGTATTTATATTTTTTTTATGGATGTAGCCGGCAAACGAGCTGACGATCCACCTGATGGTAAGTGGCTATCGTCGTCCATGGACATCAGCAACACCAAAGGCATCACTGATGCGTTGCCGGCCAAGAAAGAGAGAAGAAAAAGAAAGAAAGAAAGAACTGTTGTATTTATATTGGAAAGTATCATTTATTATAATGTAATCTTATGGCGACTTTTTTCGGTTTTATTAATTCCTTTTGTTCCACAAATGCTAAATCACAACCAATTATATTGGTGTATTGGGTAAGGTATATAATGTGCAAAGCAATAATAAGCAGTGATAGCCTATCGGTTAGAACGTTGGTCTCCCGAACGAAGGGGCTCGGGTTCAAATCCTGGCACGCACCTCTAATTTTCAAATATTATGTGCGTATTAGAAGTTAATTATCACTTGCTTCGGTGAAGGAAAACATCGTGAGGAAACCTGCACACCGGAGAGTTCTCCATAAAGTTCTCAAAGGTGTGTGAAGTCTACCAATCCGCACTTGGCCAGCGTGGTAGACTATGGCCTCATACCCCTCACATTGTGAGAGGAGACCCCGAGCCCAGCAGTGGGACAATTAAGGGTTGTTGCTTTGCTTTTGCTTTGCTTATATAATGTGCATATACCTTATAGGTATATCTTACCCAATACACCAATATACCAATATGCCTTAACGAATCGAATAGGTCGCCATGACAAATGTGAAAGGCCTTAGTTTCAGTTGAAGTGTACACGAGACACCCACACATACTCAATAACCTTATAAAATATCTGTTTTATGTGTGAGTGCAAGGCTCAACAAAGATTAAGTATCGTTTCGAAGAGCAACGTCAAAAATTCCACAAAATAATCATACGACTTGCTCTTAACTAATTATAATCTGAATTTTACCAAGAAAAAAATAACCGACTTCAAAATAACTCAAAAAATACTCGTAAGATCTGGCTCAAATTTAAGTGGGACCACATGACAAGCACCAGCTTTCGATTAAAAAAAGGATCATCAAAATCAGTTCACCAAGTCGAAAGTTCTGAGGTAACAAACATAAAAAAATACAAAAATTCTACTGAATTGAATACCTCCTCCATTTTTGAAGTCTGTTAAAAACACAAATAGCTCAGCAGTTTGGCGGTCTATACTTTACATAGATTTTAATGAAATTATATGTATAAATTAATTTTCTCTATCAACAATACCATTAATAAATACGAGGTATTGCGAATTACAAAAAAAATTACCTACGTTTACTTCTGAGCTATTTCGTATTCTATGACGACATTACGTGTCGTGCTCGCGTCCTATCACACACGGAGTGCGTGCAATACGTCGGACTGAATTAAAGCTCATTATATTCGCAACACAGTATTCGTTTAAATTGTATAGAAATACAATACATGGGAGTCAACGCCTTGGTAACAAAGTAATGAAATATTGTAATTTGTAATTAGTTACAAACGAAACGTCGTTCATTATTTCTTTATGTATTAAAACAAAATTATAAGACATGAGCAAACCAGTTATTTTCCACTGCCATTGCTAAACATGTTAATGTCAATGACAAGTCATGATGCTAAGTAATTTGTATTATTACCTATTGAGGCTATTGACAACATGTATATTGAAAAGTATTTTTCTTCTCATACTGAATACATACATATTGTAATGATTTCTTTAGAAAATACATATGACATGTTGTTACTGATAATAAAACTGCATTATACATCGCGAGGAATTTCTTCAGAAGGTTCTCTTCACTAAGCCGCTTAGCAGTCGCCTCACGACTACATTGGAACTTCATTGAATGTACACAACTCCACACAATTCATTGACTTACATCAGAAAGTGTTACGGAGGAACAGGCGTCATTCAGTCGTGCCACCTCAACACCTATTTTGCATATGGTTTAGGTCTTTAACATAAAATGATATTACGTGGTGTTAGGAGTACCATTCATTAAAGACCCACGCCAACCTTCTGTACACACACCAATTTCGTATAACTCTGGATCTTTGTAAAATATCATGATGGGGTTGCCGTTATCAATCATGACTTTTTTGTCTATGTAAGCCGTTACATATAGTAACAAAACTCACATTTTCACAGTCTCACTTCAGGATTATATGTATGTGTCGCACTTGGTATGGTCATGACTATAATGACTCGTGGTCATGATCGTGATGATACATGACAAACTCCCAAAATCCGAGAATGAACATTTATCAATCACATAATTGTCAAGTTGTCGGGGTTCACTTGTCAGTGTCATAAGGGTTATTTCCAGATAAGTTTATCCTATCTCCAATTGCAATATGGGAAGTGTTTCTTGTGATATTATTCTGCTTTGTCAGCATTACATTTGCATTGTTATTGTGTCTTATGCATTTTCCTGCCTATTGTTTTGACGCGACAGAATGTCTCACAACGCGTGCGTTAGCAGGCGTAAGCGTAATTTGAAAAACCCCGCCTTCACAAAGTAAGATGACTTATCGTTAAAGAACTTTGAAGATTCTTGTATGTCTGTGACTATAATTTGTTAAGTGAATGACACAGTTTTATACTGAAGACACTATTGCAAAAATAAAAAATATGGCTAAAATAAAAAATAAAAATTCAATTGACTGACGTGGACCTTTTAAAACAATAAAATCCGGATAGGATAGTATGATTTATAATGATGAAATTGAATCAGAAGAACGATTCATTTGTGATAGCAACGTTGATAAAAATTCATTCGCCAGCTAATTATCACAAATGTGTGTATGTATGAATGTATGTATAACTCATTTATATATGCGGAATTACAGTGTACCACACAATTATTGTTCCTGTCGTTAATTGGCACTAATACCACGTTGTGCTAGATAAACCATACATTCAAGGGTTTATTAATACCCAGGCTTACATTAGTAAGTATGAGTATTAACTCATTCTACGTGATAATTATACCTAGAATAAGTATCTCGAGTGCTTAGAAATAATTAAAATTCTTAGAATTGTGTATTACACAAACGATATTATGTATTAAGCATGTTTTACTGTAATTGTTAAGAAAAAGATTACAGTGTATTATAAAAAAGCCTTTATTGACGGGTATTGACAATCGTCAAGTGAAGGTTCGATTTCGACTCCCACCTGAAGCATGCATCTGTGACGTCATTTCTGAGGAGGATTGTGTGTTTTAATGATTTCGACAAAGACTTTTGAAGGATTGTAAATGTTTTTGTTTATACGATACTATTTAATAAGTCTCAGTGTATACCTAATGTCCATTATTGGTTACTTTTGAAGATTTTGAATTCGATAAATCATTATTTATCATAAGTATCACAGAATAGATATCTAATAGTAGTAATATCTATGGTTGTAATTCCAACCTTGCATAAGTTCTAAATGTTTTAAGATCTCAAGTCATAACAATGACTGCTACCATTCGTTCACTCGGAAATTGTATGCAACCTACCTTATATAAAATAGCTATGCGGCACTGTACCGCACTTGCCTGAACAATAGCAAATTAACCAGTCCCGTAACCAGCTATAATTACTTTCTAATTCCAGTTGCTATTCTTGGGAAAATTTATAGAAAGGTTTCATCATCATACAGGTGTTATAAAATATAATTGGCTATTAGACAATTTTTGGAAAAATATTTTAAAATTTTCGTAGTTTTATTTTATACCTCTAACAATATTTATTTTTCTCATAAAAGTGTTATTTAGTAGGAAAAAAATAACTTTTAATCCATTAATTTTAAATTCGCGCGAAAATAGTCCGCCATCTGTCACTTGCTGGCTGTGACGTCACATTTCAATTAACAAAAGTTTACGCTCTAACTCTGAAGATATTTTAAGTGAAAAACTTACACCTTTTTCACTGGAATTGTGAAAATGACAAGCTACAAGACGTGTGCAGTGCCTATGTGTAGAAGTACTACAATTAAACCTGACAAATTGTTTATACCTACACGTTTCTAAATGCCCTCAACGTCGAAAGCAGTGGTTACAATTAGCACGTCGAGACCCAGAGTTAACATCTGTTATATCAGCAATATTCTTTTGTGAGGACCACTTTGATGTAAGTATTTAGAAGAATTCAACTTAGCCTCTGATTTACTAAAAAAACAAATTAAACCTAACCTAATATTGTTCATAAACATAACCTATAAGTAATTTAAAATCATTAGTAATATGGTGTCGTTAAGGGGACGTTGAGGAAAAACTTACAAAAAAATCCCCCTGTGACCACTTAGCAAGACTGACCAATTTTACTTTATTAATTTCAGTACTTACAAGGAGGTTTTTGCATTCCGAAACTCGGTAGAGCAAAAGTCAGGGTTACACGCAAAGAAATTTGCGACCATAAATGAATCAACTTGACGCAAATTCGCACTGTCAGCTTTTGTATAGCCTGACTCCATTTTACAAAACCTCTCAAAAGCAGAAATCAAAATATATCTTATTAATTTTCTCAGTAAATTGCACAGTGCACACGATATAGTTAGTAGTACACGACGCTTATTTTTTGAATTGTGACGTCATAACATGCTCAATCATGGCCGCCCGCGTTTCGGTTCTCGTATCCACTGGTAAAAAAACTCAAATCTATTTTTCAAAAGTAAAAATATTTACAATTTATTTTCATGCAAGAAACGTATTGTATAATTATTGTTAAACATTATGCAACCATATTTAACACATTTCATATTTTACCGTGATAACTGTCAAATAGCCAATTGATCTGTAATTGGTCTGTAAGATATTTAAGAAAAACTTTAAGTGAAATCTTCACTCCTTTCCCTGATCGTGTCGAACCTTTTTCCAAAAGCATAGTTAGTTAAAATACAAATACAATTTAAAAAACCAATCATAAATTAAATATTATATGATTCAGCATTTTTCTCAAGTTCAATACGTGAAATGTCGGCAATTACATCAGCGTTTCTGCGAACACTACAAATGTCGGGGCGTTCGTGTACAGAATATCAGCTCACGTTCAAATCATACAAGTAACGCGTGCCTTTAGATTTGGCTGTAATCACAGCGTGTAGATATAATGTTTCAAGAGATAATGGTCATAAATGCAAGTTGCTTCGTTACTTACGGCTTAAGTTCACGTGATAATCTCGTAAAAATATGACTGCTAGACTTGGTCATTCATACTACTATGGTAACTCTCCTTGTAATTATGATAGCCTAGTACTTCACCACACTTTTACAATACCTTGCGGAGATGTTTGTTCTTTATAGGTACCATCCAAAGGAGTGAGGAGTCCGGAATGGATTCCGATTGGACGAATGGAAAATCACATGCTCACATGCTACTTTATTTGAACTGATGATTACCTTTACATATTCATAATAAATATCTAATCATAACTGGTAGAACGACCAAAAATATTTTTAATAAATACCTGTATGAACCGCATGGAAGCTTAACCTTCACGTTAACTAATCGTTGGGGAACGTTATCTAAACAAAATATTTATTTGTAGATATGTCATGTAAGTATTACCATCCAATAATGTTTGTTAGTACCTACATCATTAGCGGCATTCGTAAGCATCATGTGATCATAGAAAATGGCAATAAGGTATCTACTTACTATACATAATATGGAATTATGGATATAGTATCTGCATTAAGTAGTCCATTTAGGCTCGAGTGTGGAGTGAGACAGGGGAGCTTTACATCACCAAGACTCTTCAGTCTATAGATAAACAAATTGATCGAGGAACTCAGCAATGCCAAGGTAGGTTGCTCCATAGACGGCACGTTTGTCAATAATATTAACTATGCCAACGACATGGTGTTGTTGAGTCCCTCAATTGGAGCGCTAACAAAGTTACTTAGGATCTGTGAAAGAATGCGGATAAGAGCGAGCTACTGGTTTTTAAGACTGGGAAACATCATAGTCTAACTCCACCGGTCACTATATGAGGAACTCCACTCAAGGTAGTGACAGATTTGACGTACCTGGGCTACTGGGTCACCGCGGATCTGAACGATGACGTGGATGTAGAAAGGCAGCGGGGGCGAGTGTAAAAGATAAAGAAGAAAGTTATTGAGGTAAGACGACATTATGCTAAAGGACTTGTTTTGGGTGAACTTACAATAACATAGAAGGATTATATTTCTAAAACAAAACAAATATCGTGGTTCCCAAAGTATGTTAAAATACTCAGCAATTTAAACTCAATTATGTACTGTGTTTTGATGACCGCCGGTAGCCCCTTGGTACCTACAAGCGTGGTATGGCAGTAAAGAACTTTATAGTCGAGAGCTGCGTACGTCAAACGTACATACATTATAATTAGCTTTGTTATTTAAACATGCTAAAATAAAGCTGTTGTACAGTACAACAATCGCATTTCAAACTGTAAGATGAGATGTTACTCTGCTAAATATTTCTTATCAAACAGCTTTTTCAGCCGTATTGGGGCGGTTTGGCTTAGAATTCTAACCCCAATCCCAAGATGGGTGCATTAATATTGGGATCTTACTTACGACAGATCCGAATATTTGGTTGACTTATTGTTTTGGTTGCAAAGTTGGAGCGAAGAGCCCCCACCATTCAGAGAACGGAGAATCCACCTCTAAACGTATCATTATCATAGTCATCATTATGGCTAGTTAATTTGTTTACACTTATACAACAGTATAATAAACACCAATGGAATAATTCTATACGTTGATTGGTTACATTGGAAATATAACCGTTAGATAATAAATTCCATAAAACAGGAAAACATTTACGCGTTCCATAAATAATTGAATCGTTGGCAGAGGCAAATGATACGAAAGGAAAAGGATTTGCCGCTGGAATTACCTATGTTGCGATTTCAAAACGCATTTAGAGTAACGCACGCGAGTAACCCACGATTGATTATAATATTCTTGGTATAGAATTCCTGTACCGCGAAGACATCAAAAGTTCAATAATGTCTGATGGAAATTTTACCGCTCCTAGAAGCCAAATAAACTAAAGATAGTTTCCTGCGTTATATCGTGACTAGTCAGCCTTATAGAGAGTTCTACTATTCCCTGGGAACATCGTCTTCATTGCGCAATGAGCAACATAAGATTTGAAAGAAAACTTAATAATGCAGGGATTTCAACCCATTAATGGCCCACTACTGACCCATCAGGCCTAAAGCACACTCCACCACACTTCATCTTGGCCGATACGCTCTTGACAGAGCTGACGTGGTCGTCACGTAGTAGTGGAGTTGGGTGCAGATGTAATTCGCCTCACGACATCCCGCCATCTCTCTCTGCTGGTCGTCATCCTGGTGCACTCACATAAGGGGCCACCTATTGCGTTTTTTATCTGGTCAGTCCATCGCAAAGGTGACCGACCGCGAGGTCTTGTACCATCCACCCTGCCCTAAATTTTGGCACTGGTAAGCACTAAATTTTGTCTTAATACGAGTAAGTCATCAAAATATACAAATTTCCATATTTTTTTGCAAATAGTCTTCTGTCATACATTTTATGCGTACAAAATAAAATATACACTTACAGATAACCATTGCAATGCATTACATAGTTTGAACGAGTGAATCGTAACCGCTAATTCCCATACATTTTTTAGTGTATGAACATTGCGAACTCGTCTGTCATTACTTATATTAATTCCAATATTTATAAAGTGTAAATGAAACTTGTAAGAACAGGAAGCAGTTCTAAGGCTCGTGCCAAAAGTTCACCACCATGATTAAATTCCAGGATTGCACCATTCGTAATATTAACAAACCGCACATTCAAGTACCAAGTGACTGACGCAGTCGCCTTGGCACAGATATTAGTCAATTTCACATCTGTTGCTTCTAGTAGTTATAACAGGGCCGTGATGGTATTTGAATATTTAATTCTCAAACAATAGGAAAGATACAATCAGTGCATCTGCAAAGTAGGAAGGACTTGGTAAAAAAGGTGATTTCTAAGGTTATATAGAGCTTAGGTAAGTCGCTTTGAATATTTCTATTGTTCTAAGTCTGTTGCATCAATTCAGTATCTAGAAAATTCAGGAACAAGTGGAACAAGTATATAGAAGTGGATGAGATTAGTGTGCTGGCCATTCGAAGTTTGGAAGCTATTGGAACCAACTTTCATCTGTATGTTTGGATGATAGTATTGTTTTAGTTTAGTTTTACAGAATTTCACATGCTATATTAAACATACTGGTTATAAAACCTAGCTAGCACTTTTTTAAACACTGCCACGCATGATAAGATAGTTAGATGGCCAAAGCGGCTTGAATTGGAACTTTAATCATGATAATTAAGCAAATATATCATTAAGCTTTCCTGATAGACCTTATTCCTTAGAATCGAAGTGACACCCTAGTGTTTCAGTGTAGGAAAACATTGTAAGGAAACCTGCACACAAGAGTTTTCCATAATGTTCTCAAAAGTTTGTGAATTTGGTAGACGATGACCTATAAGACCTGTACAATCACACTGTGAGTGGTACCTTGTATTATTTGGATAAATGCTAAATTAACATCTAATCGCCAGACATAATTATGTACGTTCACTACGTTCTTATCATAGCGGTACTTCCCTAGCTTAAACGTCCTATCATTAAAATGTATAGATACTACTAAATATTGGTAGAAAACGGAATACATTTTTTAGGGTTTCAAAGTAGAATCGAAACCCTTATAGTTTCATCATATCCGTCCGTCTGTCCGAAGCAAAGTGCCGTGATAGAAAGCTGTAATTTAGCATGGATAATAAAATTATACATATTTATTAAAACTCCAGAATCGTAGAATAAAATATTGAAAAACATTTTTTTCTACAGGTAACGTGAGGAAGAACTTTTTTTCGTCGCGTACCCTATAGTGTGGGGTATCGTTGAAATGGCCTTTTAAAAATATTATGGGTCTTCTAAGACCATTTTTAGAATTGGGGGTCCGTTTGCGTGCTATTTGGCTTTAAAATGCTGATTTTGGTTACGTCAAGTGGGGAACACCCTGCTGGCTAAATGATTGGAGTTGGGCAAGTGAAAAAAATCTCAAAAATAAGTTATAATGATGAATTTACAAGGAAAACTATCACGGCTATCTTAGCATAAGTAGTTAATGAGTAATAGTCATAGACCTATATGTAATAGTCGATGAATTTACTATATGGAACCCTACACTGCGCGTGGCCTGACACGCACTTGCCCGGTTTTTATGGAAATAGCCGATAAACGATCCACGTGATGGTAAGTGGCAATCGTCGTCCAATAATAGTAATGATGGTAATAAGTGTTTAGAGTTTAACACACAAAGTGGTAGGTACACGTAGCGAATTGCTGGGTCACCTTGTCTTTTCAGACACGTGTTTACTAGTAATATTTAGTTACAAGGAGAGCTCTTGACCTGAGCTGACGACCACATTCGTTTTATTACGTTGCAACAATCTTGTAAATGATATAACATGCATAATAAAAACAACAGACATTTAGCAGATAGCGTAGTGGCCGATGCTTCAGTTCGTTTTCTATTCGCAGTAATTTTCTCTTCTTGTACTTTTGTAATTCTGACTGATACCACGAATTATTTGAATGGAGTTGAACGCATTGATATTATAATCTGCGGGGGTTTTGATTGAGTTTATAGTTCATAGTAATTTTGTCGTACTTAAAACGTGACTTCCAAGCCCATAGGAACCCAACGAGTAATTTGGCGACCTGAAGCAAGTACCTAGCCAGGCAGTCAGGAAAGATTATAATTACATCATAAGTTCAACACAACATATTAATATAGTTTGCATTTTTACCCGACTGCCAAAGAAGGGTTGTTTTTTGCGCGTATCTTGTCTGTATGTATGTATGCATGCGTGTAATATTCTTTATTACCTCACTTCTTCCAAACCAATGAACGGATTTATATAATTAAGATATCGTTAGATTCGGCTTGATAACCCAAGTGTTCTTAGATATGTGAAATAAAAAAAAAACTAATATTGTGGCTGTGAGATGCTAATGTTTGAAGTATCAAAAAATAAAAGTGTATCGAATAATGCAATATGGATATCAAATTAAAAAGCTCACCATAAGGATTTCAAAAAGGTGTATCATAATAGGTTTTGTGATAGCAGGCGGGTTTTTTTTTTAATTTTGAAGTTTATACTACTTGTTATTCTTGCGTACTAAATTAACAATAGTAAGTAAATCTAACAATAAAATAACAACAATGAACAATAGGGGGTCTGTGATACATATTAAATTACGATACGACTATGTCTAATGTATCAGTAGACGATGTGTGACTCACAGTCTATTATATTCAAATAGTCCAGAGATTTGATCTTTGGGTCACATAATATAAACCGGTACTTGGTCTCTCCAGAAATAAAGACCTCTGAGTAATTATTATCATTGTTGTCTGACTAATAATTTTACACCCTAGTTCTTGGCATTTATTTATTTATTTCTTATGTAAAAATAAAAAGAATTCTACTTTACTGTTACAACAAAAAGGTTTCGTAGACCTTTTATACTTTTATATCGTGACGTGTTACAAGTTAAAATCATTAGTAAATTAATACTAAGTGCATACTTTGTTACATACGGGTTATTACTATTAGTCTCATGTGTACTGTAAATATTATAGTGTTCGTGTGCGGAAATAACGAGTTGGCCTTCAATTTCGCTAACGAGGTGAATAGAAACAAACTCACAATTACTGCTATAAATGATTAAACATGGCTTTTAGAGTGTGAGTGAGTAAAAGCAGTGTCAGGTCTAAATTTGTACGGTACTTCGCTACTTGGTTAAGATATTGATAAGTACCAGGTATTTTACTGCGCAGTGGATTGAATGCTCTCGGTTGTGCTATTACATAGAAGAACAAGTATACCTGTATCTACCTGTATTTATATAATTAGCCGTCTTTATATAAGGTGGTACATTTTATTAACTGTTTCTGATAAGTAGCGGACATTCGGAGCAACAAAATTCTAGAATAAAAATGTATTATTTAGTGAAATACATTAGGATGCGTTGCGTCAATTCCATAACACGCTTAAATGACGTTTCCTCCATAGACCTATATGTACCTATGTTTTGTTAAACTAAACACTTCCGTAAATTAAATGGTCAATTAATTTTGTAAATTGTTGGCTTGATTAAAATATTAATCTAACAAATTGAATACGAATTAAATTCAAATTATAATTACCTCGAAATCCTAAATAAAAGTAGTCGTTGATTTATCACAACACATATTACAAGAAGTGATTAATACTATACAATAAAATATACTTCCTATTTATACGAAATATTTTTTTAAATAAAATATATTGCTTGAGGCTGACCTTCGGCGTTTTTCATTGAGTCTCTATTAGGTACACCGAGCAGTTTTCATCCTTAGAAAGTGTCTCAGCAAAGTACCAACAATCAGTTAATAAATCCAACTTTTTTAGTTATCTGAATTAAAAAGACCGTGTACGAATACAATACGATTGATCGTTTATAAATAATACAGTAGTTGGAAGTAACACGCGCTAAAACTGCACGATAACTCTGTTTTCATCTCGTGAATCAATTTTATTAACGCTAGTACCACAGATTAGATAGTATAGTAGCACAGAATCGATGAATGATGTACTACGTACCTACATTATTTCAACTTGTATATCTAATTAATTCTAATATATATTATGTTAATACTATTGATTTACACGTGTCCTTAAGTCACACATTTGCTAAATCAAAAAACAAATGCAAGTCTATTGCAACGATTATAATGACGTCCATCAATTCACGAGGCACCGAATAGAGCCGTTATGCAATTCGAGAAATTTTCCATATAATCACGTCTAATAATGAAGTCTTCAACAGACAATCACAGAAATCAGTCTGTCCAGGTGAAACTGAAAAGTAGATAGAGCCAAGAGAAAAAACATTAATGCTGAACGCACATTTTTCCGCACCGTCTGTGCCGGACGCATCGCATTTGTATGAAATCATATGAGAGTCCGATGCGGATGACAGATGCGGACGCATATGTCGATATGATTTCATACAAATGCGATGCGTTCGGCGTGGACGGTGCTGACAAATGGGCGTTCAGCATTTAGTAGACATTTCAGTGGCGAGGACAGAACAGAAAGAACAGGGCTAAGTACATTCCCTGGTTTTTAAGAGCGTTCTTGTTCATTATGAGTATAGTAGAACCGTTAGTTCGATCAACAGATCAGTAATCATCCTCGCTTTATTTCGTAAAACCGATGCCTTAGTATTAGAAACCGCACTCGATGAAATGTTTAAAAGAGATTCTATGAATTGTATTATTTTTATTTGTGAACCGATTTAAATAATCTAAACAATAAATGCTTACTACAATACATCAGTAAAATCCGCATGCAAATCGGTATCGGAGACAAACACACTAACCGATAAACAGACAATAATTTTGAAAATCATTTGTATGAGAATTATTGCGTTAATAAATACTCCCCTGATAGTTTTTCCCAAATGCCATTTCGTGTTAAAATACCATAAAACCATGTCTAGAGCTATTTCGTAAGACCATGTCTAGAGCAACTTTTTGTCCAAAATGGAAGGCGTTGGACAACTTTATTTCTTACACTGTGTACAGCATTCGCGATTTTAACATCATGTCCTTAAACCTTATCTTTAAACCTTTGCATACAAGAACTCGTATTCAAATGCAGATTTACTCATTCAGGTCACTGGAAAGGTTTTCTCCTATAACAATCAACATTAGTACTTGATAACTAAGTCAGTATGTCAATGGGTTACTAGCTGACTTGAATTATGTCATAGTTGAATCTATTATACGCTAATTAAATTCTTGATCGAATGATCGTGAGGTATTCCGGTCAAACGAATGCTGTAAGACGGTAATTACCTTGGATAATAAGCGGTAGAAGTTTAGCGTGGTTTGACGATAAATTTTTGTTAATTATGGATACGAAAATTATTTTAGGATGAGTTTCATCTATTCCTGAGTTCAAACCAATCTTTTTGCTAGTGAATGATACCTGCTCTTCACTACTACTACTAGGTACTAATCATTGGTGATTACTGAGTACTTTAATCCAGTTTATACCAATGTATACCTAATAATATAATTAATAATGGTATATTTTAAATCCATCTTGTTGGCTGCAACTCTATATAAAAAATCAACGCTGCACTCAATGTTTTTCTGTGTTTAGTTACATAATTACTACGGTGGCCACTTGCCCACGCCACTATAACATAACAAACATAGAATATATTTCGAGGCTTAAAATTTTCATATAATGCTACATTCCTAGACTATTTTCATAACGTAGTAAATTATACATGCATGTGACGTTGGAGGTCAAATATTATTCAATTTAGTGATCATAGCTTGTCCACAATAACGCTTGACGCATTAAAACGCATAGTTAAAGTAATTTACACGCTCGGTAACTATTGTAAAACAAATTCTAGGTATTCCCTTTTATATGAATAGCTTCAGATCGTGCGTTTTTGAACAACAGTATGTTACGAAATAACAACTGTCACATGTCGTAAACGTTGATAGCGAGTTACATTATTTGTGCTTAGAAGGATAAGTCATGCACTGATTCTTTGGAACAGACGACATTTGAAACAATGCATTGTAATGCATTGCAATACCCAGTGCTTTGCTAGTAACGTCAACTCTGTCATCCGTATGGTTTTTATGTAAATGGTGAGCAAACGAATAGACGAGCCATCTATTCGTAACTGGTCACTGTCGCCCGAAGATCGCCAACACCCGTGTAATGAAAATCAAATAGATGCCTTGAATTAACTTTTCATCAAAAGCTAATATAATGCTATTTCATTAAAATCACAGAATGTAGAGCATCATCACAAGAGCTACTAAACTTGTGAGTTAAAAACTTACATTTTAAACGATTGTATTTTCAACACTCTTACTTCTAATGAAAACATTTTTATACGTTCTGAAAATCTTGACCTAAAAATATAAGCTGTTTAACAATCATTGTTTCTTTAATAAAACGATAACTCCAGTTATTATACTAATCTAATAACGCAATACATTATCTGATAATGGTATTCTAATTATAGTTCGGGTACGTGTACAGATTTGTTGCGATAGCATTCCGTACTGTTATAAAACTTATAAATATAACTTATCGATTGTTCGAACTCATCGTCAGTTTACATGAGATATATTTTTAGTCATAGAACTCATTTAATAAAAATTGTTTTGAGCTGTTTCTTTCTTCATAAATACAATTTGTTACCATATGAACCACCGAGTACAGCTGCTAGTCACGGTTTTACCATATTATGGTTTGTAAGTCCATCCTTCTTCATCTTTGTGTCAAGCTGCTCAATAATTTTAATATGCAACATGACATTTTGAACAACGGCAATGGCGCCTTGTGTTCATAACAGGAGAAGGCCGTAGATAGATGCTAGCTGAGTTTACCTCGATATACGTGCACGGTGATAAGGTTGTACCTGATTTACCTGGTTGATGGTAGATCCCTCTAGAATCAAACCTGAAATGCTGCTTACCACGTGTTCTTATTGTTGCTCTATCTACTCGTACTTATAAGCGGATCCCCTGCTTCGATTGTGTAGTACTTCGTAGTCGGCAACATCGATGATGCCTTTCTTATCTGACGAACACTGGTCTTTAGCCTTGTGACTGTTATTTGTTTCTGTTTGGTCTCAAAATTCATTGATAGAGATACTCGTAAGTCATGAAAAAAAAAGAAAAGTGCTAACTGACAATCAACGCTTACAAAATCATACTTCCGCAGTAGGTTTTTACCTGTGTCGCGGGTGGCATGGACAACACATATAACACATCACAATACCACCCATTACCCGAGTACAAATATTTATCTGTCACATAAATATCAGCCACGTCCGGGAATCAAACCCGGGACCTTCGCTTCGCAGGCAGGGTCGCTACCAACTAAGCTACAGGGTCGACGTTAATCGGAAAATAATAAAAGTCATTACTAAATTGCCTTTATTTTTTATTAACATTCATCAGACAGTCTTTATAACTGATATTTATTGGTAGGCACAGATTAAAGTAACTTGGCGTGTTATCGACTCCAGACTATTTATAGCAGCAATTCAGTAATTTAGAATATCTATCAGACTGGGCAATAATCTGATTTGTATACGCATTAACTGATTTTATAATGTGTAATCTGAAGGGGAAGTACTGACGATGTCTACGGATTAAGATGTCTGGCTTAATAAATGGGTACACAGCCTGTTTTAGGCGGTAAGTGTCGGTACTTCTTTCAGTGCAAATAATGATTATAAATTGATACTGAGTTTGGTATACTAATTAGGGTTATCGATCACCGAGAACTTAATATGATCTACAAGCAACGATCTGCTCATGCCCGGTATCTATGGGTACGCGGATGACAGCACAGTTGTGGAGAGATACCTGGCAAGTGCTCAGGCCAGTAAAGACCAAATACAGTTTGAACGAGAGACCATGGTGGACCGTGTGAATCTCACACTTCAGGCAGTCTCCGAATGGGGCGATGCCAACCTTGTGAGTTTCAATGCCACAAAAATACAAGCGTGTCAGTTCACCGCCAAAAGAAGCCCTTTCATCCTGGTTAGTACTTTCCAGAATGTATCCTTGGAATACACTAACAGCTTTCAGTTATTAGGAGTTGAGATATCCTCAAACAATAAAAAAGAATCATTAACATCGGTTCACGCACTTGAAAGTTCTGAGGTATCAAACATAAAAAAAATACATTCGAATTGAATACCTCCTCCTTTTTTGAAGTCGGTTAAAAATCAACATACAGGAAAGAAACGTCGCGAAATATTGAATAGTTTTCGATGACCTAAGCTGAAATTTTGGAACATCGACAACATGAATCACTTAACTCCTTTTCAGACGCCGTGGAAGCTGCTTGCCAAAGCATGTTATCAATAAATCCATACAGATTCATGAATCTATTATTGAGATGAACATCTGTCTGGTGTTGAATTCAAACGTCATTCAATCTAATTTTGGGGGATTGACGTATTCTTGATTTGACGGACCGAAAATAGTATAGGAATGGTACTGTTTTTAAACCACTTCAAAAAAGGAGGAGGTTCTCAATTCGACTGTATTTTTTTTTAATGTTTGTTACCTCAGAACTTTGGACTGGGCCAACCGATTTTGATGATTCTTTTTTTAATCGAAAGCTGGTGGCTGTCATGTGGTCTCACATAAATTTGAACGAGATCTTTAGTAGTTTTTGAGACTTTGAAGTCGGTTATTTTTTGTTAGTAAAATTTAGATTATTATTTCTTCTATTGTTAAGGTATTTTTTGCTTAATTAGGTATTTTAAACTAAAATTTAACCAAGCAGCTAACTTTAATGAGGCAATGCTTGAATTTTTCTTTCACAATTAAAATATTCATAGGTGTAGAGATAAAGGAGCAATTTATCTTAACCCATAATAATAATGTTATTACACAGTTTTAAATATACAATAGGATAAAAAAACAACTTAATAAAAATACAGTTTAAAATATAGCAGGGAAATAAATATTAATCGACCATTGAACTGCACTATGTTCATTAAATCTTGTCCCTGAAAAGAAAATCGTTTATCTACAATTAGTCATAAACGTAATGAGACTAATTTGAAACTCTTCGTAACCGGATTTAAAACAGCAAAAAGTGGGTTTTACTGCACTCATCATGACATCATGCTAGTAAAATATAACTTGGCATGATCTGAAAATGTCAATTCAGTAACGACCGCAAATCATTCTATGTTTCTTTTATAGTTTTTTCTTTTTATAAAAATAGTTTTCTCGCTATCAGTATGTATCTTACTTGTAAGTTTGTTATTTTCTACATAAACCCTTTTGAAAGTCAAAATGACTTTGAATTGTCAAGGTGTTACGGAGCCTTTTAAGAAGGTCCATCACTTTTCAGGGCTCTTTGATCAGTGGTGTTATAGTTATCCTCCTTTGATAAGGAACACTCACCTGAGATATTGGTAAAATTAAAAAAAATGTTAACAATTTTAATTAAAACGGATCAAAATTTGTTTCTTTTTTCGTAAAACATTAAAACTAGCAATCAGCATATTTCTCGAATCTCAGATCAGATTCAGATCCATGTAAAATCATATAAATTAGTACAGATTCGAGAGTTATCATGATGACTTCTTACAAAGGAGATGTTTCAATACATTAACTGACCGACCAACCGACCGACTTAAAAAAACCGTTGTATGTTCGTACGTGTCATGAACGTCAGATGGCTTTTAAAAGCGATAAAATACTTGTGTATTATACTTAAGTACGTATGTATACGCTTGAGTCACATAATTTTCTGCGCCATAAAAGACACCGAAAATATTTCAAGAAAATTATTAAAAATCAACCTGAATTATTTCCTGATGTTTTTTTTATTTATTTTAATTACTCGATGAAAATATTTTTCAACGCGGTTTTTACTCACTTATAGTTTCTTAAACATACTTTCGGTACTGAAAAAATCCAAACTGACAAAGTTTTGATTTGGAAAATCAATGGTTTTGATTTGGAAGATACTATATAAACTAGCAACTTGGGATTCAATTGATTGACATTCAGATTATTCTGTATACATTAAGACTACACGAACTTAGTGATTTATCGCCTTTGGTGTTTGAAAAGCCGTCAAAACATTACGTCTATTCAGCAGTTTTCATACTTTAAACAATAATTTTATAACATTCATAAGTGTAGAAAGGATCGTGTTTATATATTTTTTTTCCTAAATGGTGTTAGAGACAATATAAATCAAGGAAATGCGTCTCATCCACCAGGATTGAACTTTGATTCAACCTCTATAATCTGAGCATTACCTCCGCTTACTGATTGAAACCCTCAAAGAAGAAAATTAAGCTTTCGGTCCAAAAGAACTTTGGTCTGAGGAGAAGAAAACTGCTCTAAGGTGTAGAAAACTGCCCTTAGATATAGGTCTCGGTAATGTTCAAAAATATTCCACAATATTCCAGTTGAAAAGGCGACCTGAATCCTACAGCTGGAGTAGAAACTGACTAGAATAAATATCCTACAGATGTTTCTAGATTTTTATGACAAAAACACGCGTGTTTTTCAAAACCTTTGTCTAGGTCTAGTCCATGTACATACCAGCTAATTCTGCAATTAAACAAGCTGTTTCAAGTATAAGTAAATAAGTGTTTCAAGTAAGACCAAGTTGTTCAACCTCGTCTTTCTATTACAAAGAGTATTTTATGACCTGTCTCAACCAATACAGTCATGTGTTTCGATTTTGGTAATAATCATGATATGACTTTTAAGTGTCAATTCATCACCAGGTAAACGACTTGAACAGTCAATAGCCAATGTCAGCAATACAGCAAATTCTGACTATTATACTTAGAAGGTCAAATCAACACAAGACGCCCAAACAATTACGCCCCAAGAGTATTTGGCAACCCTTTAAGATATTCCCCTAGGAACTCTTTGCAACAAACAATGGCTTTGTTCTGACAAGGTTGTCTGTCTGATATCTGTCTGATGGCAGAAATTAAGGGTGATCTGAAATTGAAGGTCAAATGATACTGATGAAAATTCGAACTTTAAGAACTATTTTATATGCTATTTTTTGTCAAAAAATTGGTGGTGATTAAGACGTAGTATAAGTGGAGAACTCATTACCTGGCGTCTTATGTTTTGTGTTAGATGGATGAAAAATTAAAAGAAAGAGTAGTAAAGAAAAAGGCAAACTCATCGAAGGAAGAAAAAAGATGAAAACAGTGGTAGAATAGTTATTGGACTGCCAAAAATCAATGCTATTTTGGTATAGCCCATTACTCTGTTAATTAAGAATTCACAATGACATAAAAATCTATAGTCACTATTAAATTCAGAATTATTATAGTCACCATTAACGAAGACAATCGACTTTTAAAACGTGATTTGACATTCCTAGGTCTATGCTGTTCGTGTACACGCGATTTCAGTATTACTCGCAAAGTATCGTTACTACTCGTGAAAAAAACAGCAATCACGAAATCAAATTAAATAAAATACATTTTAAAAGATTGTAGGTACCTATATGAAAACAGCTCTGAAATAATAAGTAAGTACTTCTATATAGGTTTAAAAAAATGGTCACCGTCATGAGTAGGTACACATAAAATGTTACGTAGTTAGGTACTTATTATAAGCACTTAGTTTTTGTTAATTCCGTGTAGCAGCCAACCAAGGTTATTTTACTCAAATACGGGCACACCAATTTCAATATAAATTGGTAGTAATTAGGCACGTCAAGTGTTGAGTAAAGTGCAAATTAGTACCAGGCGTTTATGAACGGATAGGTACCTATGTTAATTTTCAGGACCAATGATAACCTGATCTAAATAAAAAATCTAAGCATCTAAGCATACTCAGATATTTAAAGTAAATCGTACAGAATCAACATAATTATGTTGCCCGTTTTAATACGCTACTTTAAATTATTTTGTGTTCCTAAACTGTTTAAGTGAAAAAGTCACTTTGCATTTAATTTTGGATGAAACAGCAAAATGAATCAGCAAAACTTGCAACTTTGCGACTTAATGTTTCGAACCGTGACATTGACCTTACGATAATAAAATAATGGCGTAAATTAGCCTTGAATATTAAACCTGTTTCAATATCTATAAGAAAATTAGAGAATATTGTTATTATTTCAACTTATATGTATAAGTTATTTCAACACTATGTCACAAATGTTACAATGGCATCTGGGAAATGGTGACGCATCGCCGACCATTTTGACGCCATTTTTACGAAATTATTTTTACAATAAAATGTATATGTATTTTATTAAATTGCTACTGACGACGAAGGTGATTTACATATTGATCGACACATGCAAACAGGATTAAGTCGTCTGTTACGTAACAAACTACTACTCGAAACCGGAGCGTCACATTTGCAGTTTGAAATTCGGTAAAGATTTCTCCGAATGGTTGCTACCGTCTTTATGAGAAATCGACTAGTTGGTTAAATGGGTTCGAATGAGTAATACGTGTCTTACGAATTATATATTTATGGCTACAAAACGAAGGCATAAGAGACAATAGGTTATAACATTTGCGCGTATTAACATTTCCCAAACGTCTGAAAAACTTTAACATAATTACATATTTGCTTTGCTCTTTTTTCGAAGGAATTGCGGACTCTGTGTGAAAAGCAAAAAGGAAGTAAAATGGGCCTTTTCGACTTGTTGGATCGCTTTTGTGAGGCTTGAACTGACTGAACTATACCTACACCTGGACAAATGTGAATAAAATGTCTCACTTATTGAATTTTATTATAATGTCATGGAGAACGGTCAGGTCAACATGTCTGGTCGTTTGCCGGACATTATAATGTTTGCATCTGAAATAAACAGATGTTGAATAATTTGTTACTCAACGCTTTGTTATTGGTATCGTATTTTTAGTATCAAAAAAACTATTCCTAGTGAGCTTGGTCTCACGAATTCGACATGTTCATGACAATCACAACTGTGTTGTTAACGGGTGAAGATAAATTGTATATTCAACTTTTTTTCGTGTCTTCAACTTTTATTTATAAATTCTTACTAGCGTTCCTTCCGCGGTTTCCGGGATATTAAACACCCTATATATTATTCCAAATCATGGTCTACCTGTGTGTCATTTCATGAAAATTCGTTCAGCAGTTTTTTGCGTGAAAGAGTAACAAACATGCAAACATCCAAACATCCATCTTCACAAACAATTATTCACATTTATAATATTAGTAGGATTGTTATAAGGTTTTCTGTCATTATTCTCAAATTATCACAATTTATCCTTCTGTATGCGCAAAATATAAAAAATAAGCTGTTATGTGGTATCATTTGTTTTTCCATTCATTTCGTGGTCGATGACTTTAAACAAATCTCGTATCCTTGAGTAAGGTATAAGTACATGCATGATAGTTAAGGATATATTTGTGGTTTTATAAAAAGAACGAGCATACCTACACTTATATTTTACGATTTAGGATTCCCCGCGGTGGAAAAACAATTTAAGCACTATCAGAAATAGGTACCCAAAGAACAAATAGTTATTATCTCCTCCTTATTATCCCATCCGATTTATCTCATTTTCTCGAATTTGTTTAAATCTTATACAGCTCACGTCACTAATTTAATATATGTTATGTTACTCTTATACATAATATATGGTATCATTCTGTTTATTACTATTATTATCTCTCCATGGGGTTCACCTGGATAGCTACCACCCGTGAGCATGAGTCAACCGCCAAACGACTCATCGTGTTTCGGCTGGGGGATTGAGAGCCAGTTCTTTCTTTCTTTTTCTTCTCTTTCTTGGCCGGCAACGCATCAGTGATACCTTTGGTGTTGCTATGTCCTTGGGCGATGATAGCCACTTACCATCATGTGGATCGTCAACTCGTTGGCCGGCCCTTTCCATAAAATAAAAAATATTTGTCTATTTAAAAAAAACAGGTAAGTTAGTCGATTATTCCTTGTTAACTTGTGAGTTGTGATAAATACTTATTTCTAGTTGCCTAGGAGGTTCTCAACTAGCAGATGGATGGACCGACGGACATCGTGAAATTATAAGGATTTATTTTTGACTACGGAACTAAACTTGACTAAAAAACTTGAATATTTAAGCATTTATTTATGCCATTTGTCTGGCCTTACGTCTTACCGTTTGCCACTTAGATACTCTATTTCGAGACTACATTCCCCGACCCAGTACGTCTGAGTTAAGTATTAGCCTTCTTGTTTTTATTCTGATCTTTGTTTAGCCATTCTAGAACACACCAAGGGGAATATAGTTTTCTTTTGAATAATCTACCGAGCGAAATAAATGAACTTCTTTTTGAAGCGTAAACTGATGTAATAATGCACACCTACATTTACTTACATAATACCGTTACACATTTGAATATTCATTGATTTCATAAAACGATTGTTTAATTTCTGCAATATTCACTTTTTATGCTTCAATCTTAGATAATGAATTGAACATTAACATTCTTGTTTGAATACTTATAAATTTGCATGCAATTACTAAAACCGATTAAATTTGGATTGTAAGGAAATCCATCCATCCATCCTAGACACCCAACATACCTACTGCTGGAGTAAGCTGTGATCCCGCGACCTGTGATATGTGAACTTACGAAGTTATGGAGAATGATCCCTATTAACTGTAATCTTTCCTTAACGTCGACAAAATTTTGCCTTTACTCAAACTTTTACGTAGACGTAGACGCTATTTTTATACATTTCTGTATAATTGTTTCTGGAAAATGAATTTCATTTCATTTGCCCTTCAATAGTACTTATGGAAGTCTATTATGGGGCCAATCCCCTTTACCCTTGTAAAAAAGGTACAAAAAACTTACGTCGGTATTACGTGCAAGTAAATTTAGTTGCTTTGTAGTAAGGTTAGAGTTAAAATTTGAATACTATAAAAAACTCAGTTTAAATCGACTGAGCCGACTGTAATGTTTTATATATGCGGTACTTTTAACTTCCATTGCTTAAATTAATAATAGTTAAAATATGCACATTTGTAAAGGGTTACATTAATTATTTGGTAGTTTGTTTTACTACACTTTGAGAGCCAGTTCTGTCTTTGTAAGATTTTTTTTAATATGTATTTTAAGAATATTTTCAGCACCATTTTGAGGGAACCAACTTGTGTGTTTAAATTATTATTCGTCAACTATCACCTACCTATACGAACTAAGGGCACAAATACAAAACACATAACTTGGCTATTCACAGTTCATTTCCGAATTTGTTATATGTATCTGTGTGAAGCTGTAAAGGCCGCTAGGGCCAACAACAACTTCGTTAATCCTAAAAAAGAAAAAAGAAAAAAAAACACTAACTCGAAAGTACGCTTATAACTTTGTAATAAAGTTGCGTCGATCTGTCTTTTCGAATCCAAGCCATTTAACATCTGACCGTCATATCCGGACTCAGCGTATCAGTGAAAGTAAACGGACACATTGCAAAACAGGACGTTATCGCAATTCACTGTGCTTAATACATCTGTCAATGTTAAACATATCGGATATATCCGATATAATATGTATATGCGGTGCGTGACATGATTCGTCGGGCTGCCAATAATTAAAAGTTGAGACAACTGCTTCTACTTTTATGCTAGAAGCTCATTTGTTATTATTATAGTAAAACCTTACATAAAATGTAAGGAAAAAATATAAAGAAATAGAAAATATGTTGTTATAGAAAAATATATCTAAATAAATAACTTGTTTTTACACCACATCGCTAGTAGGGAGGCTAAATGTGTCAAGGATGGATACTTGTTACTTTACCTTCATCTGTATTGAGTATTAAAAGTCCAGAAAGAGAGAATGGAGAGCGCTATTTGAACGCCAGTTCTGTCTTTCCTTCTTCTAATAAATTACCTATTTTCAGTGTCAGGTCATTTGTTGGTTACTTACATTAAAAAAATATAATTTTTCTTTCGCTTCAGTTGGCAACCCTCTGATACAATGAACAATGATGTCCGATTCGTTCAAATGAAATCCATTCATCATTCGAAAGCTCACTTAGTAGTTCCTTAGTTATTTAGCAGCGAATGATTCATATAAAGAATCATTAAAAAGAATTATAGAACATGCTGCTTTTGCGTCGAATTTTAATATTAATTAGTTAGGTACTTTACGCTTCAGGCGATCGTCTATAAGCAGCAAGATAAGAAACACATTACATCAAAAACTGCCGCAAAATGTATACAATATTTTATTAAGTATCTACGCTAATATTAACTTAACACTAATTATAAGCGCTAAGATTGATAGTCTTGACGGCATTTAAGGACAACAATTTAGTTTTATAATGGGTATGCACTTGATTCCTTCAAGAAACTTGTGAAAGATTATTACCCGTCGCTCTAATTATAACTTTTCTTTCTATTTCCTTTCCTTAATCGCGTCCTTAATTTTGCTGACAAACGTTTATTCTTATTAATTGTGCACCCTACACTGCTTCCAAAATTACGCACTAAGAGATTGCTATTTAATAAGTAATAAGACCGCCTATTGTACTAAGTTCTGTATTATAAAATGTATCTAGAAATAATTTTGATGTACCTACAATATAGAGGATTTTGATGTTGTTGTATGCCGAAATTAATCTAAGCAGTCTTTCGAGTACATTAGTAAATAATAAATATTTATAGATCTTGAGTACCTAAATATGTAACGCAGTCATTAATTTTACAGGTTTTATAAGTCATAATCTATACTAATATATAAAGAGGAAAGATTTGATTTTTTGTTTGCATTGAATAGGCTCCGAAACTACTGAACCGATTTGAAAAATTCTTTCACTGTTAGAAAGCTACACTATCCCCGGTGAACATAGGCTATATATAAAAAAATTGGGGATCCTTAATAAAACTCCAATAATGTAACCCAAGGTGTAAAAAAATAGGAAAACCGAAGCAAAGCGAGGGCGGTTACTCGTATTCTATAAAAATGACGATCAAATTATTTTGCTTGCATCGGTAGTTGAGTCATCGTACTATCAAACAACTTTGGCATACTGTTTTACGAAATATTGTTGACTATTCCATAACTACATGATACCATATGGACGTCAAGTAACAATAATAAAGACTTCGAAAAAATTCGGTATCGACGGCTGATCCTTATTCTTATTTTCCACGTTTTTTTTCGAATTATTTGTTGTACATTATTTCATGTTGTAATAATATCACGTTACAGCTGCAAATTAAATATCTTTTTCTTACTTTCTTGTCCTACGTGCTTCAATATTAATAAATTCATTCCATTCGCAAACATATTGAGAAACATCACGCCTGTGCGGCATTTTCAGTGATTGAGCACACGTGATAGGCATTTATCATCATTTATAGAGTCACGTCCCTCGGGATCATTTCTGTGATATCCATTTTGTAATATTTACTAACCATGGCCAAGTTATGCAATTAACGTACCGCAAAATAATCGTGTTTTAAAATAAAAAATATGATATGTCATTTAGCTGTTGGAATTGTAGAAAAAGGTTACAGCATTTTGTTACAGACAAATAAAGTACAACTATTTTAGCTTACTATAGTTAATTATTATTTTCTAAAAATGAAATTTGAAGCTTAAGAATGCTTTGAAAGGGTGAAATGCACTTAGTTTTTTACCAGTTATAACTTGCTAAAGTTTTATCCATTGAGTTTTACTAGGGTAAGTGAATAAAATAAGACTAAAACATTTATGTTCATTTCGTTGATTGCAAAAAATGAACCCCATTTGAAAGGGAGAAATAGGGTGATTGAACTCTGCCTGCTGATGGCTGTCTACAGGGCACCGCGGCACCGCCCTCGCGACTGAAATACTTACTTCAAAATAGCTACCCTTTTAATGATATAACGTACTTAGCTTTTATTATTATGGCCAAACTTATATGATAATATTATATCCTCTTCAATGATCACTTAATTTGCTGTTACCGGGTTTATGATTATAGGTAAATTCTATCTAAACTAATATTGGTATATAATCTAAATTTTGTTAACAAAAAATAACCGACTTCAAAATAAATCAAACTCAAAAACTACTTGTCAGATCTCGCTCAAAATGTGGGACCACATGACAAGCACCAGCTTCCGGTTAAAAAAATAATCACCAAAATCGGTTCACCCAGTCGAAAGTTCTGAGGTAACAAACATAAAAAATACAGTCGAATTGAATACCTCCTCCTTTTTTTAGGTCGGTAAAAAAGGAAAGTTTTGATTTTTTGATCGTTGTTTTGTAGTTAAGTATTAGATAAACGGAAAAATTAACTGGACTACCCTCCGAGGGCGCGTAAAAACGTCGGTTTCAGATTTCAGTTGTTTATTGTTTAGCATTTATTTAACCATGTCGAAGGCCTCCAGGCGGAAAATAAATTCTCATAACCAAACCCTCCACCTTTCTAAATTGGAGCAACGTAGTGGAATAAGTCTCTTCAATCACTAGAAAAGGTCTATAGTCGGATGTTCGCAGTCTATAGTCTATACCATAATAGGGATGTTGACTAATTTTAGGATTCAATTTGATTTAATAGATAGAACCTTAAGATTCACGAAAAAAATATTATAAAAATAATTATCATCAATTTGAAAACAAAAATTGATAAATAAAAATCATTTTCAAATTTCCCGCCAAAAACGTCACGTGACGTCACAAGCCAATATTCAATAATATCTGTCGACTGAAGTTAGTTGCACTTCCATATAAAATAGGAACAATGACGTCATAAGCTCTAAATGGCGTTTGAGGTCACGTGACAGTGAGTACTATTTTTAACATTTTAAAATAATTATATTTAATTTGTTGTGATTGATTTCGACAAAAGAATAATATTTTAGGTTTATAGATGTAGTCCTTGATACTTTAAACATAAATTTATTTTAATTTACTGATAGTGTCAACATCCCTATTCTGTAATATTTGTCGTTCTCGTTACTGATTGAATGATTTACTTTTAATTAAGTTCTTCTATGTAGTATATACGCGCTTTGTTTGCGGTTTGCCACGAAGCCCTATAGCTTAACCTCATTGGTATCAAATTACGATAAAAACTATGACAATATAAACCTGTATGAAAAGAATGTGATATACATTATACAACCTATTAATGGTTTCCCTTCCTAGTTACCAAGCTTAGACCGTATAATATTAAAGTTTATTATGTTAAACCGTCAAAGAAACAAGGAATCATTAGATTCTTAAAGGCCGTAGTTTATGGACGACCGTGACTATTGGAAACATTAAATATAATCACATTAAATTATATTATATACATAATTGCTATATCTAGTCTATGATCTATGTACTCGTCTTCTCTCTTCTCACACTATATACTGAGCGGTTCAGGCAGATTTCCCATATTTTTCTAATTACTAATTACTACATAACTTTGATTTGAGGTTTACGTGAAGGATTTGAACATATTCCCCTTAACGCACTATAGTTCGAACCATTTTGCTATCTCTTCGTATTATTATTTTTACTTGAAGACTTAAGTATTACTAAGTTGCATTATAGTTATATTTTATCGTAAACGTTTGTGTTGGCAACAATAAATTTGGCTTACTTTATCTTACATAAGACGGAATATAAAAATAAAACATATAACTATTTTTAATAGCACTGGCTGTTACGTTGGTAACATGACTCAGTTTAACCTTATCAGGTAAAACATAAACATTACTGTAAAGCATCGGTTGTTCAGTTGGCAACAATTATACAATTACAAGGTATCTCGCTACTAGAAGTAAAACTAAACTACCAATTATTAAGTCTGTTGAGTGGACTCGGATCATTTGCGCAGATTTAATAACTATTATGCATATAATAAGGTTGCCTTGAAGTTTTCCTTTACCGTAGCAAATTATAGTTATTTATACATATATTATACATGACAATGTCTTCAATTCGAATACGATACCTGACCACCGTCGGAGGTAGAACATTATACCACATGAATAGATAACAATAGTATTCAATTATATTATTCATGTGATTATACTATGTCAACAGTGTTTTACTACACCAGGTCTGCTTCACACATGGCTTAGAATTCAGACGTTTTTGTAGTACATTCAATGAAAACACTAAAGTTAAAGCACAGAAGAAATAATAGTACTTTATAATACGTAGTTAAAGTAACATGCGTCTATCTTTTGGAAATGTACTCAGAAGAAAATATTTAAAAGCAAAACAATCACAGAATTATTTTGTAAATATCTCGAGCAGATTCGCCTGCGGGTATAGGAATTCGCATTATATTGTAAATTAAAAATCATTTATTTATCTAGGAATTTAAACGAAATAATATATACACAGCACGTACCTCTAACGTGCTGGTTTTTAATTAACGTATGGTAATTACAACAAAAAATGTTACCAAGCGAAACAGGTTCCGGTGTTATAATTTCCATACGTTATCGTCATTAAATAATACATTACATTCTATAGTATTCAAGAGCTTGGCCTTACGTTGCTAGAAAATTCCATTAATGCATCAATCTAGGAAGATCATTTACTGAACGATCTTTGCTTTGTAAAGTTGAACAAAAACGCGGATATATCAGTTTTATAAGCAAAATGCATTACCGTGTCACATAAAACAGGTTGTATTGATTTATGTGTAACGCGATACGGCTTGTAGACTTGCCATGTGTGCTCGGGTTAAGTGGACAGTCTACTCGTTAATACCAATGATTAATTTACTATTTAATGTTTAAGATCACTGACCTTTATATTATTAAGATATTCATAATTGTCTATCGGCCGTCCTCAATATTGCTCAATGTCCATCCATCCTTAATCATCAATTTAGTTACCTAGAAACCATCAAATAGCTATTATTAATTCGCTTACTAGCGTATCTAAAGATGATGGATGGATAAATTGAAGACAGTCGTAAGTCACACCACAACTAGATATTTCAACTAATTTTATTAATTGGAGTGTCAAAACAAAACAGGTAGACGAAAAGGTACTCTATTCATCTATTTTACGCCATAGGTTTTCTATGCATGATGACAATATCGAATGTTAACATTATAAAACGCACGAAGATAACGCATAACGTAACGGTGAAAGTTTGATTTTACCATTTTTACTCCCCATAAATTTTCATACCCCGGGCTTATAATATCTATATGAAAATCTATTCTTAATGAGTAAATTCCAATAAAATCCAAAAAATAGGTTTCTGGGGCAAGAACAGGTGTATCCCAAATACATGAAGCAACGTAATGGTAGGCCTACAATACCTACGCGGATCAAACCGCGGCGTCAGTATTCTCAGCATGCGTGAATAGAGCCTTATTTGCTGGAAGAAGGTTACACGTGGAAAGTATTGTTGATACAGCATGATTCAGTGGCGCCTGTTTGTTGCCTAGCGGCATGCAATGATTTGATTTTGTTGCATGATCTATTAGGAAAGGAATAATGTACATACAATCATTCTTCTAAAGGTTTAGCAAAAATACATTTTTGTTTCAAAATGGTCAGATTACCAGATTAATAAACCAAAAAAACCCACAATAATTCATAGTTATAGTATATATACATATACATATCCTTATTATCCGTACATATACATATCCTTGTTTGTATTCAACATTTGGTTCCAATTGACAACAATCGTTAGAGAAAGTACACGCTTGACATTGTTCCCTCAAAATGTTAAAACGAAAAATTAAAGTGATTTAGTTAAGTGATTAACTTAAAAAAATGAAGGTGATGACGAAGATGATCACACAAACGATGACATAGATTTAGAAAAACAGCCTATTCCAAGGAAAGACACCTTAAGCGCAATAGAAACACTCCATAGTTGTTTTGAGTATTGTGAAATGGATCCCTCAATTTTTGATAAACTTTATGAAATTGAAAAACAGATTCATTTGTAAGAAGGACACCCGGAAAAAATTACTGATTTTGTTCGAATAAATAAAATATGTATTTAAAAACAAAATGTGTACTTATTATTTCTTAAGCTCTAGCACCATGTTTCTCGACTTTTGTTAACCTCTATAAATGAGAGTAACTACTCCCAAACCTTCGTAAGTGACAAACTGCTTTAGTGAGAAACCTCTATGAGCGAGAATAACATTCGGGTCCCTTGGATTCTCGTTTATCCAGGTTCGACTGTATATAAGTGATTGAACCTGAAACACCGGTATTTATTGTGTTTTGCAAATTTTGCAATCCTCCTTGCATAACTGTCAATACAATTTGTATTTAACCACTAAAGATTGCCTTAAGATTTTTTTATTTTCCTATATTGGGGTGACATAAAGTATGTTACACGTGTACAGAAGGATCGAAAGTAGATAATTAGATTTAAAATAAATATTACGCATAGGCAAGTTGTTTTAGACCCAAATTTAAGTGACCTTACTCAGCACGTTGACAATACTAAATGCTGCAATATTGTAGTCGTTAACAGAGACATTGGTAATTCAGCAGCTATTGATCGATACAGCTGTGAACATTGATTTGCTGGCTATGAGGAAATAAATTCTACAAACTCATTAAAATACACCGTGTAATAATTGCATTTTTTAATTGTTTTATGCTGTGACTTTATGTAATTTTATTCCTTTGTGTCGGAATCGTTAGCTTTGAATCATTTACGTTTAACTAAATATTAAGATAACGTAACGATATGAGAAATTATTTTTACCGTAAGATTGGCTTCGGATCAATGTATTCCAAGGATCAATAACCGGAGTAGGGATCGCTTAATCACAAGCGAGGAGCGAACGACATCCAGAAAAAGATAAAATTTAAAGGTATAACAATATCAAGACACAATTTAATACATTTAGATTTAGAAGAGTGTGTACAAATAACATAAAAACTAAGTTGAAATTATAAATAATTAACTAATCCAGCAAAGACATTCAAAATTTGTATATTAAAACTCATTCAGAATGATGTACAAATAACCAACAAAGTCTACACCTTGTAATAAAAAATTGTTATAAACACATTTCTATTAACTAAATAGAACTCGTTATATCTTTCAATGTGTTATTATTTTCGTTAAAAGCTTGTTCTGTACTTACTGTACTGTACTTGTACTTAAACTAGTCCCTATCTGTGTATTTTATTAGCGCATTTTCGAATACCTGAATTATCTCTTCCAAAAAAACTCAGCACTGAAAATATTTTTACAAACTAAACGTTATACTGTATAGGTTTCCTTGGAGTCTGTTCTTAGATTCTGTGTTCCTATGTATCCATAATATGTTGTTTTTATAAACAATAAAGATAACTTTGTTGTTATAATTGTTCTATTGGATCCATCAGAAATGAAATTGAATGATTTTCTCGCGGGAAGTCAGACACGTGTATAAGTCCGATGCACTTCGTACACCTGTGGATAGTTGGGAAGTTATCAGCACGTAACTGGATCTCGGACTACGGTGTCAGATGACCGCTAATTATGGAGTGTTTTGACGGTAGACCAGTAGCTGATACTGCTGATAGGGCTTGTGATCTCGTTATTCACGCCATATACAGCGACTTGAGATACGTGATGGGAAAATATGTTGCTTTATAACTTGCTTCCGGTCTGATGTTTGTGACTAACTTTTATAATCTTCCTTCTATATGTCTTATGGTCTTTTATATATGTATTAAACAAAGACACAAGTACCAAGATCATCTGTCTTATCATCACCGACGTCCGTTGTCATTCAACACTCATAAGATAACAGTTTATCTTAGCTCTCATAACTTTATTTGACACAGAAACAGCTAGACATGGATGCGACTTGATTAAATTTACCGCAGGAAAACCATGAGCAACAAAAAAGATCTAAAGAACATCATGATGAACTTGCTAAGGTTAAGATAAAATAAAACCTGTAAAACACCACAGCGACTCGGATGGTTGTTTATTTTGTAGAGACCATTAAAAGGAAGAATAAGATTTATGAATTTTTGACCTTATTTTGGTCACAGTGCAACCAAATTATGCAAAAGGGTTTTATTATACATTGAAATCTCTCATATGAGTCATCAGATTTGTTTTATACTAGGTATTACGAGTTTGAACAACTTAATAGTTCAGCTGACTCATTCGTATAAATTTATAATTTTGTCTGAGTGATATTATCTAGGATCTTGTTTAAGAATATTGTATCTGGGTCGACCATGGTCACCTAAACACGTCAAGAATCTGGTTTGAGTTATAGTGGGTCAGCCTTCGTTCTTATCAGGCCAGTTCTAACAATCACTGCAGGGTGTGCTAACAATACTAATGCTTAGCAGCCTTTCTGTGAACCGGATGTCTGCTAGATATCAATTTCAATAACAACTATCACATCAATTAGGTACCTATCTATGGTATGGTATACACTGTGACATATTTTAATATTGATCTTTGGTGAAACTTTGCTTACAGAATTTTTGGATTGAATGGTTGATTGTCGATTTATCTTATTTCAGCATTTATAAAAAATTCAGAATACGGAGAAATACATATTTTAAAAATACAACTGTATCTTTCGTCTAATTTATCAGTCGTACCTACAGAAAATGCTATCAAAATTATGTTATTCTAATATACATATGTTTAACCTGCCCAAGTGTAGTTTGTATGACGCATTCTTATGTTTTCCTAATAACAAAGACTGATTGGTAAACTTTCTGTAATATCATTAATTTAGTTACAGAATAGTTACAAAAATTTGTAATAGTCTTAAAAAATTATTATTTAGTTCATCAATTATATTAGAATTTACGTCATATGGATAACATAATAATAATATGTTATTGTTATTAATATTTGATGTTAAAACATTTTGAGATTTGGATCGTTAGTCAACAATAATTATATTTTGTTAGTAACACTAGTCTGAGTTTAGCTCGACCTCGTTTCAAAACTCGGTTTCCCACGACCGTTTGGTTTTGTTACAATGTGCACAAAACGCTCCCTATTCGGAACATGACCCCATTAGTATACCATGGTGTTGTCTCGCTCATACTGCGTTCGAGTGTCAAATATCGATGGTATAGTTTATGGGAGTTCGATTATGTTATTGTCAACGCACTAAATGATTGACAATTTTATTTGAACTTACGGAACTCTCAAGTTAAGGGGATTAGCTCGCTCAAATCCCGAAAACACTCTAAGTTTGAAGAAGATTGCAGATGAATCCTTTTGTGCGTTTTCCATATAAAAAATACATGGTATACATACAAATAGATCAAGGCAGAGAAAGTTAAAGATAAAAATCGATTCTTACGTTACTATGCGGTTTGTTTACATATTAATACTACTGTTGTTAAGTAAAACTTATTGATCGAATATTATCGTTCGTTCTTCAGAGACCTATTTCAATGATACATCCTGTAGTACAAGATAGTGAGGTCAACTCACAAAAGCATTCTAGTATTTATGGGTAAATAAATAAGGCGGAAATTACTATGAGCTTGTGAATTCCTCAAACGAAACGTAACTGCTTCTAACCAGTGAGTGAATGACTTAGATACTATTATAATGAAACAATATTTTTGTAACATGCGATAGGAACGATGAAATAATAGATCATAATGTCATAATCATAATACTTATTTTATTACTTTTTATTTTAGTGAGTATTACCATAACATATACCATACCATACCATAACGTAGAAAAACATATGTAAAAGATGCATAATTATACTCATACATATACTCGCGGTGTATTCTTTAGTACATATAGTAAATTTTATATGCCTAAAACACTTTTAATCCATTATACAGATGGGTGCAAGTCACTTCTAGTTTGGATCTCAGGGTAATAGATCTTCTACCTTATCCTTATCCTTTAATTCTGATACCTTAAGGCTTAAAGTATAGTACCCATATTATCGGTATTTTTTTTGCAAACAACGCCATCTACTGAAGTAGCTTTAGTGTTGCTACTCGCCAATAGATGTCAGGAAGTCTATTGTAGCAGTTTTTCATTGACTGAAAACATGGTTAGAAGGACATTTTCTAAAAATGAATCCTAGCTAGATCAATTTATCGCCCCTGCATACTAAATTTCATGAAAATCGTTGGAGCCGTTGCCGAGACTCAGACATATACAAGACTTGCTCATTTAAAGGTATTAGAATCTGTGCTAGTTACTTTTAAACAGTATTGTATCGTTTTGCGAATCAATACTTGCAAGGCAATTGTGTGCTTTTGGGGAATTACGCGGTCGATATTTTATGTCAATAACATAGTCTCGTCGACGTAAAACGTACCTATGTAAATGATAAGTTAATGAGTAACGGATTTTACATAATTAAACTTTGTAAAAGTGTTCCATCAATCTGATCACTATAAAAACTTCCATCCAATGACATGACAACTACAACGTGACAGTTGTAATTATAATTATAATTATAATTACAGTTACAGTTGTTTTAACTGTCGATGGCAGCTTGTTGGCAGCGATATTTAAAAGTTACATAAGTAACGGATAGACAACTTAAAATCTGTCTAAAAGTAGTCAATCAATAGATCCTTCATCACCGGTTACACGGTAGGTAGGTATATTCTGATTTCTGTAATATGAATAGAACAGTGTTCTGTGGTCCGCCGAAATAGATGTATTACATGCACATTGCAAGAAGGATGCCAATTGAACGTTGTATGTATGTTCTCTTAACATTATTACGTATTGAAATAAAATAAGTTAAACGATAATTTGCATAATGTATATACTTATTACTTACTTATACCTATTTATTAAAAAAAAATGTTACGATATGAACTTACAATCTGTCTTATTACTATTATTATGAGTTTTAGTTGGACAGGAAAAGTTGGTAAATAAACTTACCCACTAACTAGTTTCTACTTATCCTCTTCTGTGGTTTTACCATAAAATTACCTAATAATTTTATACAGACTTTATCATATTATTATAGGTGTAATTGTCAAGGTTATACCTAATAGAGAAATAACATACCAACATAACAAAAAAAAAATAGAAAAGACACAAGGAAATTAGCGAAAATTAGTAACGTAACCGTCAGTAACACAAAACGCTATAGAAATAATCTGAGTTGCTTGAACAAATTCTTTGCACTGAAAACGGACATAGCGTGAAACCTTTATTCAAAGTCCATGTCCGTATTAAAAATGTTGACAAATACTGATGAAACGAATGCCGTCTCTATTGCCCAAGACATAAGCTATTGATTTTATAATCGAGATACTGTAACTTTAAATATTTAATGGTTGCAGAAGATAGTCTGAACTCTGAAATACATTGATTTCAAATTGTTTTTATTGTAATTTTTTTTCATAACTATCAAAATATGAACAAGTAAATGGGAGATCTTGAAAATAGGTCGGACTATCATTTACAACTTAAAACAGTCTTTTAATACTTAAATTCTTGTAGTTATCTTACTCAATACACATACGATACATCTTTATCAAGTTGAAGGTTGCAAGCTGTTGCGGTAATCTGTACATAATCACATATAATAATACAAAAAAGATCAGTTTAAACCAGTATTCACCACTTTATAAACCTACAAGGCATATGTAATATAATATTATACTATACCACGGCGATGATTACTAAAAAAACCCTTGAATTATTATTCAGTTGGAATGGTGGTGTGGTCACTCGCATAGGAGGCATTGCATGAGGATAAAGAAGGCATGAGTTCATCCTACACGCAACTTTAATTTAAAAGTTGTATTTCATTAAAACATCATTGTCATTTTGCTTCGAAAATCTTGAGAAAAACTGCATACTATAGAAGTTCATCATAATACTTTCAAGGGTGTGTGAAGTCTGCTAATCCTCACTTGGAACCATGGTTCTCTAAGGCCTGTTCTCTTCACATTGTGAGAGAATCTTCTTGAAAAACGCCTTATTAGTCCATCTATCCATCAGTCTTTAGGCGTCTGCTGCTGGACAGCAATCCGACTCAGCTCTCGGACTGCATGGTATTAGAATTTCATCATATTATGTCTAGTCGTGACATGTCAATCCAACAACATGTCGTCTCAGTCGTAGTGTTAGTAGAAAGGAAGTAAGGAAATTTGCTTCAGGAACGGAAATCCCGATTAATCTTTTTATTTCAACAGTCATGGGATCGTCGTCATACAATCGTCATTTAATATGCGTATATCTAATAAATTTTTACCTTAAACTTCATTAGTTTACTTGAAACAAACATGTTAACAAGTTTTAACTTTGGTACGTACATTTTTCTTTTTTCTTTATGCTTACGAGTACATAGTTACATTAGCCCCCATGATTCTCTTGTGGTTGGATATTTAACATTTGTTTCAATGTTTCATATGTCTGAACAGGAATTGAACCTGGTCATGTTTCCTGGGATTCATTTGATCATGTTCCATTCATTTGATCAGAGGAGACCTCTCTGGACCCCCATTATTTGTAACTCAACTAAAAAGTCATCTTTTATAACAAACATTTTCATTAAGTCTTTTTACCTCGACAATGCAGCTTTAAAAGGCCCAATAATTTTGGTGGCCAACCACCTCATCGCTAATAAAAATAATAGACACAAATAAATACTTGACTTTACAGTTTTTATGAATATGACCCTTATACTCGTAATAACATACGCAGTGTCTTATGTCATTAACCTTGTTCTTAAAGTATTTCAGTCTCTAATTAAGTTTATGTGTCAGATGACTTTGCACGTGGAGGCTATCTACAATATGTATTGCTATCATAAGTTCTATAGTATATTGCCGGATATACCATAATATCATATCATATATTATTGTTACTTTATTATGTATAATTTGCAAATTTATCGAGTACTGTAGTGTACGATTGGACAGGTGACCCAAATGAGGAAGTTCAACTCGGAGAAAAGAACTCATAGAGTTGCTTGTAGAATACCATTCATATAGACTGCATTCGGGGAACTTTATCATATTTCGTTATCCAAAACCCCTCAAGGTTAGAAGCCACAGATGTAAAAACAGGCGATAAAATCTTCTGGACCTAGAAGGCTCAGAACTGGTCACATTGGTATAATTTAAAGGAGGTTTGACCTCCTTTGACCTCCTAATGGATGGATTGCGAATTTTTTTTTCGAATGTATGGTTCGATATTATAATAATATCTTCGTGTTTTAGAACGTGATTCCTATTGTTACTCATTTTAATTTCCATTTGTTACAGATGCCCCGAATGATGCGAATTACATGATTGGTGGAGTCGTCATTGCCATGGCCCTTGTAGGCCTCATTATAGTGCTGCTGGCTCTAACCATTAAGTAAGTAAAAACATGATCTGAGATATTATCAGACTTTTTCCTATTAATTATGTGTTTGAACAAATGAATTGCAATTGTTCGAATATCTATTGCACGATCGATTGTATAGATTTCCTTATCATTTCTATTATATAGTTCTCATTACAAAATAATCTCAGAATTGTTAACACAGACGCCACGTAACTCGGTACAGATAATATTATGGTTAAACAAAAAATAAACGCTGCAATCGATCGTGGATAGGTATTTGAGAGGTCATAACTCGAAGATGGTACTTGCGATGAGAGTAAAACTCATAAATCTCATAAAGATATAATAAAAATAGTAAACGAATAAGCACTTGAGGTTTACGAGTAATGAAATGCGCAACGTAATGTGAATGGAGAACTTTAGAAAACTAGCTGGTTTGGTAGACAACAATACAAATCCAATAATATCTGAGCTGATTTATGAATATTGGTTAATGACATGATTAAAGATATAAATAAGAAATTATTACAACATGTACCTTAGTTGGTAGTGACCCTGCCTGCGAGACGAGGAATCCCGGGTTTGATTCCGGCCGGGGCAGATATTTATGTGACAGATAAATATTTGTACTCGGGTCATGGGTGTGATTCTGATGTGTTATATTGTGTCGTCCATGCCACCCGCGACACAGGTAATAACATACTGCAGGGGGTATGTGTGTGTTAGCGTCAGCATTTATTCTGCAGTAAGGTACTCATTTTAGCTACTAACACAGCCTGACTATTATTTGTTTCGATAACGGAACATGATTAATAACATACAAACTAACTGATTTGGTTTACATAATATTTGGATAAATTTATCTAAATTTACCTGGAATCATGGACTGGTGCGGTAAATCAAAGATAATTACATTTTAGTTGAAAATGTGCCAATTCAGTATAACTACGTCTTTAATTACATTACAATTTCATAGATAAACTGTGGGCAAGAAGATAAATAGAAAACGTTTATTGATTTAAATCTATTTCCAGTCCATATTAAAACAAATCTAAATTCTAAGTTCAATAAATTATTAATAACTAATATTACAATATATTACTTCGAGTATCTTCATCTTTTTAAAGTCGCAGGGTACTTTAGTGATTTAACGTTGCCAGACTTCAAATTTTGTTGGAATGTTGGAACTTTTAAAATTTATAATATTTTTAACCAACTTCAAAAATGGAGGAGGTTCTCAATTCGACTGTATTTTTTTATGTTTGTTACCTCAGAACTTTTGACTGGGGAACTGATTTTGATGATTCTTTTTTTAATCGAAAGCTGGTTGGTGGCTGTCATGTGAAAACCATATAAATCTTAAATTTGTATTAAGTATGTGCACGACAAATGGACGAACAACTCAATATCACGCCAATCGATTTCGATGATTCTTTTTTTAATCAAAAGCACGTGCTTGTCGTGTGGTCCCACATAAATTTGAACGAGATCTGATAAGTAGTTTTTGAATAACTTTGAAGTCGGTTATTTTTTGTTAGTAAAATTTAGATTATTTCTGTTCAAAGCAACGTTCATCTCGACAATCAGATAGTTATTACGATTTGAAAATCTTAAGCCTATTTTAGAGCATAATAATTATTTTGCTAAAACTAAGGAGGCCTGGAGCGTTTGCTATTGTATAACTCTAGTGCAAGGAACACAGCAAGGAAGGACGTTGACGGTAAACAACGCGGAACTGCTTACTATATAAATTATAATTCCCAAGCATTTACAGAATGACAAAGATTCACAAGAATTATACTAATTAATAACATGACAATTAAAGTGAACTCCAATGCAAAACACAAAAATGCGTGAGCGCATGCCGTTGAATGAATAGTTCTAGTACGAGGCATTATTTTTATGTAATCCAACAAATATCTGATGTGAACTGAACCCAGTTAATATAAATTGCATGCAGAGCTAGCATGTCAGAAATGTTAGCCTCTGACATAATAGGGATGTTGACACTATCAGTAAATTAAAATATATTTATGTTTAATGTATCAAGAACAACATTGATAAACCTAAAATATTATTCTTTTGTCGAAATCAATCACAACAAATTAAATATAATTATTTTAAAATGTTAAAAATAGTACTCACTGTCACGTGACCTCAAACGCCATTTAGAGCTTATGGCGTCATTGTTCCTATTTTATATATATGGAAGTGCAACTAACTTCAGTCGACAGATAGTATTGAATATCGGCTTGTGACGTCACGTGACGTTTTTGGCGGGAAATTTGAAAATGATTTTTATTTATCAATTTTTGTTTTTAAATTGAAGATAATTATTTTTATAATATTTTTTTCGTGAATCTTAAGGTTCTATCTATTAAATCAAATTGAATCCTAAAATTAGTCAACATCCCTATTGTGTTTTGTGTTACAGTACCTGTTGAAACTCATCCACTGGATCACTGTCAACTGTTTATCTCGGTTATTCGTGACGTTCAGAATTAAGAAACCTTGGTTAATATTGTAATAAAACACCAAAATAAAACATATTTTGATTTTCGTTTCATACTTAGTGTATGAGTTTTGAAATGATTATTATTAACTTTAAATAGTGATATGATATTAAGTTTGAACAACAAAATAGCGTTGAATTGATTGAAACAGTTACTAGGACTTTTTTATTTTCATGAACTAGTGACCATTTTAGAAACACTGCAATAGAAGAATAAAGCTTGTTATGCGCGATACATTGTATTAAGCATGTATCATTGACGATACTATCGTATGTACGCTTATTATTACACAACAACAATGACAAGATTATTCTTAGGTATAATTTTAGAATTGTTTTAATTATTATTGTAATTACTTACACCTGTTGCGACCATCATCATTACCTTTTATTATATAAAACTCTTTGACCTTATTGACTGATTCATCAACAGCTGAAGCTTCTTGCATTTACAACGTCATCTATTCGAAGATCTAAGGTCATTTCTAAGTCAATACGAAAGGCAGATTTTATTTTATTTAAATTGCTGTCATTTTTACAGTCAAATTCGTCAATATTGTCAACTCCACCATTAATTTTTTCATCTATTATTTTGTCTACATCTACGAGTATTTCGTCGTGCAATTTACTTTTGGCAATATGACAAACATGTTTGCAATTCCTTGCATTCCCAGTCGCTAATGTAATTTCCTACTGCTTACTATCTGTATTTATTTAAAAACTCGTATATACTTGTAATTACTAGTAAATACATATCTTTCAGCTAAATGCTGTAACGCAGTCTAGACTGAAAATTTTAGGCATTTGGCAAAAGATACACCTATCTCATTAGGCCACTCCATGTCTGGGGAACGGACGTGCTCCATACTTGAAACCTCTATATACATATATGCAAAGAATGTATAAAACTTTCATAGTGTCCGTCTTATCGAATAGGGAAGTCATAATTATAATGTGTTCGTGTTTCTCAATAGGTCGCAGAGTATGGGCAATATGTATGTACATGTTTGCTCTGAATATTTCCAAATTAGATCGTAAGTCATTTATGAGATGATTTACAACCTTAACTGGCCTATGGGCTAACATTTAAAATTAATGAAAAAATTTATTCATGTATGAAAATATTTTCAAGTAACTGGAGAGTATAAAGATTATGAAAGATAGATGAAAAATACGTATGAAATGCTAGCTTCATTGCTAGCCCGTATATTTCCAATCAGGTAGTAACCAAGTCGTGACCCTTTGCATTATTCTCTGCGTTTAAAACATGTATTCGATGATGTAATTGGCGAAACTGACTCGTATCATACAATTGGAGACTAATCATTAGCTCAAGGCAATAGAACGGCGAGTCACCGATTGCCGACACTCCAAGGATTTGCTTTAGCGCTTACATTCGCGCAAATGACTCTTAACAGAGGTAGGTATATGCAACAAGAGATTTCTCAGTAATAATTTAAAGTACAGTTTTTTGTAGGTTAAGTGATTTAAAATTAAAAGAGCCGGTGAGTCCCGTGCCAGTTTTATCGTTTATTTTGATGAAAGTTTGAATATCATACCTTAAAAGCTTCATGTATCTAGGAAAATAGAAAAATAATTGATTTTTTTTATAAGCGTCACAATAGTTATTGCCATTCAAATAAAAAACTACATACATAATGGCACAATCCAGAAGTTCTTAGGTATAAGAAATATAATACCTATTAAAAATGTTTATGCTAGTAACTCTTTTCATATTTGGGTAGATCCGGGTCTAAATTACTATAAAGGAAAACTGTATACGCTAATATTTATTATTGGTGTTAACAGAAGTATGTACTTCTAAAGTATCCCATAATTAACACCTCTAGATTGATAACAAACTGAAGTAGGTTTTATTTTGTATGTAATTGGTCTCAATTTTTAGCAACAACGTTACTTACATACTTTAAGGCAATTTATATAAAATTTCGTCTTCTTTATATTTTTTGAGCAAGTAAACCCTTATTCGTTGTCAAAATAAATATTTTAAAACAGTTTGTCACAGGCTTGTAAATTATCGCAACTACTATTATAAGTACTATTATGTCTTCTGTGATATACATAACACAAAAAATGTTTGTACGTATGTCCTTTATGGACTCTGAAACCATCCAACCGATGTCCCCCAAATTGGTTTCATTTGAAAGGCAATAATGCGAAGATGGTTTTAGACCACTAAAACAATGCATTCGCATATTCGGTCCATTCATGAAGTAAATTTTCATTTTTTTCAATTAAAAAAATTTCCTGAAATGAAATTTAATTTATTTATTTTAGCGTAGTAACACACGTCGGGTATCCACTAATCAAAAATGATTAAAAAATATATATTCCTTAGCAAAATAAAACTTTGTGAAATCAGTAAAAAAAATTGTTCATGATTAATAAACGCTTACATACACATACCTCCACAGTAGGACTTATACCTGTGTCGCGGGTGGCATGGATGACGCATCTAACACATCACAATAACACCCATGACCCGAGTACAAATATTTATTTGTCACATAAATATTTGCCCCGGCCGGGAATCGAACCCGGGACCCCTTCGCAGTCAGGGTTATTACCAGTTAGGTTACAGGGTCGTCAATAAAGTTAAAAGCAGCATAACCCATTTTAGGACTTTACTAAAATTCGATAGAAAGTTATATTGATTGAGTACTAACTAAGCTTCGATCTAGATAGACCAAGCTGCTCCGATTCGGAATAATGGAATTAGTAGGTACTAACCCGTGGTACTAACTTATAAAAGACTATCCAGGTTGGATAGTTGTTTTGCCGTCATGGAACATATTTTCATGAGTAGAGTAAATAAATTATTTGAGGGTACTTCGAAAAAAGCAGTCGTTCTTACGAATATGACAGTTGAGTTGTTCTCTGTTCGATATTTAATATTATCTTTTTGTGAAAACAGGCAGACCTGCCGAATTACCTATTTGACGGAGATATAATAATAAATATCTGGCGATACTGATAGATTTCGACGAAGCTTGCCGCACATAAGATTCACATAAACATTTTACTGCTGTTTGTCTCGCTTTGTGAAATATTTGAACTATGATGCTGTTTCTTACTATCATCAAATGTTCTTTTAGAAAACTTCTAAAGAAAATGTAAGTTTTTTACTTCTATTCTTACTTTTTGATTTAAGGAAATCTGCAAATACTTATTCGTGAGACAATTATTCTATCGCTATCGACTGTTTTTGCCTGGATAGGAAAAATGTTCGAGTATTGAACACATATATGTAAGTACTGTTGTAAAAGAACAGGTATACATAATAATGTTCCCTAGTAATTAGATTTGACAATACCTAAGTGATAATTATTATGTTTTAACTTTTCATAATTCATTTAATTCCTTCCTTGATATTTGTGCATACATGTGTTCGACACTTCGATCACTTTCTTTTATTAGTGATCGAAGGTTTGACATGAATTATAATTATGCATAAATAAATAAATTAATAAATATTAATTCTGTTAAACGCACATAAGTTCATATAAAAAATTACATCGTTTTAATTAAGTCTCGGTTTCCTTCATAACTTAGCTATCTTTGGTTTATTTTGGTGATAGGGAAATGCCGATGTGTCAAGAGAACAGGTTATATTGATTAATGAATATAATTAACATTAATTAATGAAACAATAAGTAACATTAAATAAACTTCTTTTTTTCATGAGATATATTTCATGAGATATAATTATTAGTCTAGTGTCTTTCTATCTTGTTTCTTCGGACACTCGTGCACCCACTGACTTCACCCACCGGTGGGTGCACAGGTGTTTCTTTTTGGGCCGGCATGATACCTTGGTGTAATTGACGTCCATGGGTGACGGCCACCACTTACCATCAAGTGGCTCATCTGGCCATTTGTAGGCTATTCATTAAAAAGCAGCAAATAAATTGATTTGATTGGAAAAAATGCTTGTGACATTAAAATAGACGTAACTACTAATATGAGCCTATCTTTAATTAATTTTTGCCTCAACTCAGAATTTGGATTGTGACTCTGTAATAAAGATCGATTTAAGTAATCGTTAGTGACTCTGAGTTGGGGTGTTAGTCAGGAATGTTAATTTCAATAATAAAATAAAGGATATTATCAACGTTAGACTAGTTTACTGGAATGTGCTAAATTGCTTCTCAGTCACAAATTGCTTTAGATAATTAACATATTAATTTTTTTTCGTTTGTATTATAAATAATGAATGTTTGCATTAGTGTGACAGTCACAGTACCCAAAGTTGAATTAATAAATAAATTATTATAATAAAGTACTATGAAGTTATGTCTTGTACAGGGAGCGAGTCATGTTTACTTTGACACTTTTTTACCATTACTTTTAATTTTGTAATAATTAGTACGTCCTTATAGTAATAGACAATTTCCGCGCTAGAATTAAGTCTAATCGTTAATAATTAACCTTGTGATAGACCAGTACCACTAACAATAAATCGTTTAAAACTCTTCTGGTAGTAAATTGACCTGGGAATTTTTCAGTCCTTGCATTTCAATGTCACTAAGACGTGTGAATCGGGTGATATTAGATCTTATTTGTTATTGCATAAAGATCATATGGCACGCATTCGTGAGATGAAACTTGCTAAGATATTTTGAGAATTAACAAGTATCTGTTTGAGAGGCTCAATTGCGTTTACGTGCATATTTCTGGTTATGTGACTATGTACTTGGTGAAAACATAAACATTGTTTTCTCTTTACGTTGTTTTGAAAGTTTTCGGTTACATTATGTTTTAGTTTAAGTAACCGCTACCAACTTTTAGATGAACTAATTCTCCATCCATCATCAATCCGTCTTTTGCGTCTTGTCTTTTGTGATGTAATAAATGAGCATCGGTGATGAATATGGTGTTATTGATGGGCATGGGCGACGTTACCACTTACTAGGTGGCTAGTCTGCTCGACAGATTTTAAATATCATGTAAATTTTGCATCAATAAACATTACACTGTAAGCGATGTTCTTATTCCATATCGAATATCTTTTTTCAATCTTTTCAATATTAGTTGGCATGGATATAATGCATAAATTATGAATATGAATGAAATAATAGTACTTATCTAATAGTGTTTCGTTACGTGAGACCTCATCTCATACGGATACATAATACGGATACGAATACATACTACGGATAGACCGATAATTAAAAACAACCGGTCCACAACAATGAGATACCAAGGTCTGCATCTGGCTTGGACTGTAGCCAGTTCCTCTGCATCTGAAATTTACATTTCTCTTACAATAACTATATGCAAATATATTTAGTCTCTTCGACAGATTGTCCTTGGCAGTGATGATCACTAGACGGAAAGTGTCTGGGAAATGAGTCGTATAGAATCAAAGGTGGCCATGTAAAGCGAAAAAAACGTTTTATAAAGCACGGTAGAAGGCCGTCTTTGAAACAAAACTGTGATTTTATGTTGAATTTAGAAGGAACATGGCCGTATTTGGTTATAATATTATGTTAAAAAAGCTGTTGCACTCAATATTTTTTTTTTGACATCATTGTCTCAAAACTTTTAAAAAGTGAGATGGCCGCCTTTGATTCTATACGACTCAATTTTTTTTATCTTTACCTACTAAGGGTTTTTTGGAGTTTAACTCCTTTAGAATCGATTTTCATATTTAGGGAGTAAAATCAAACTTTTTCCGTTACGTTATGCGTTATGTTTGTAATTCATAACACTGAATCTAGATGGCGTTGGATGGCTTATCAGTAACAACGCCATCTAATGATAATAATAATCTTAGTGCATCCTAATCTGATGATGTGAAATATCATCATCATCAACACCATCATCATCATCATCAACATGGCGTTAAAGCGTTTTTTTACATAACCAAGTTTAAATTAATATTTCAAAGAGGAGTGTCAAGATAAACAGCCAAACAAGACAAATAATTCTTGTCTAAATAACGGAATATAAATTATTTACGTGAAAAAAGGAATCCTGCTCAGTGGGGTTCCGTCGGCATTTACGAAAGAATCATATTTTATACAAACGCAATAAATCACTTGAATAATGTTTGACAACAACAAAAATACGAAAAACTAAGGCGCTCCACCCACTGAAGACGCGTCCCGCCGCGGTGCGCGGAGCGACGGAAAACGCGCGCGGCGACGGAGGCGCAGATCTGCCTTACTTAGCGGTGTAATCTGCTCCCCCGCGCGGTGTAGCAGATTACGATGGCCTCGCGCTAAATAAAGTCATGTGTTCACTGTGTTGTCGATCGTCGTGGAGAATGGACGAACTTATTAAATTTCAAGATGTTGCAGTTATATTGTCATTTTGGTTTTTGTATACAAGAATTAAACGACACTGCGTCCATAGAAGATTTTGGATACATCCCTATTTACGATCGAGATCTATAAATGGATCATTTGCACTGAATTACAAAGACTTAAGAAAATATGAAGATAAATTCTTATGTCAACTGCATCTTTTGATTATTTATTAAGCAAAATTCGAGCGACCATTACTGGAACAGATACAAAGGAGGTGGCCAACATCTGTATGGGCATTTGCCCCATTTGTGAAGTATAATGTACACACATAATTTTTACCTTACATTAAAGCTTACAATATCTACTTTGATAATTTTATCAATAAAAATCTCTAGAACTCGGGATTCTCCTTTTACGGGCGGTTTTAGCTTTTGTAATTTGGCATTCTGCAAAACATATGTAATCGTAAAAAAGTGTTTTAAAGAGCGATTTTCGTAATATATAAATACTATTTATCTTTTGGATAATTAATTAATATATGTCTTTTACTTTAATTATGACTTTATGACCTTATTCCTACAAAAAGAAGTACCAGCAGTACTAAATAAAATATATGTATTAACTTGTCACCTACCTATATGTAAATATTCACAAGCAAACGTAATAGAAATAAAACTGCATATTGATATTATTAAGTGTTTCATTATATATATTTAGGTACACATATGTAAAAATTAAGGAATGAAAATATAACAATAGTACCAAATAAGGCAATAATATTTTGCAGAAATGAAACTGAAAAATATTATTTTGGCAAATGACAATATAGTAGACATTCGCACTTCTGTCAGCCAATTGTCAACCTCCAGTGATGCCGGTCACTCACATTCGCGCGAATACGCGAACCCACAAGTGTGGGACGACCTTCGCGAATGATTATGCGAAGTTTTGGAGGCATTCGGGGTTTTCCAAGCTGCGTCGGTTTTTTGTCGCACATCAAAGCGCGCGAACCTCGAACCTTCGTGTAGTCTCCCACACATTCGTGCGACCAGTTGCGCACACGACTAAAAAGGTGATGTATCTCCTAATTTTTCGTGGTTCGTGGCGTCTAATCGTACTACCATTTATTTTCTGTATTGAAAATGGATTTGAATGACAACAACATAATAACAACAGCAAGATTGAACATTCGTGAACAAAGTGTAGGAGGAAGCGGAAATGAGCTTGTATACTCATACGCGAACCCATTTGCCTGACCGCCCTTCACATATGTGCAAACATTCGTAAAAATGTCAAACATTTGCGCGCATGTGAGTGACCGGGGTGATAGCAATGGAGGTAGTAAATGTATATTTGTATACAATACAACTTATTATTATTGTTAATTTATTATAACTACTCACGGCGGAGTTCAGAAGAAAATTAAAATTCTAGTAATGTTTTAATAAATGGAAAATATGTCTTTTCAGAGGACTAAAACCTTGTACAAAAAAACGTATTTTAACCATTTCCGGGGTAAATATTGGCCACCTCCTTTTCGTCCTTGCATTACGCTGGAAGAAAAACTTATTGGAATTCATTAGACGACCATACCCACGGGCAAGTCTGCAGACATGTCCGCCGGGCCACGCTACTATAGGTCTGTGCAATGTTTGCTAGTGTAGGACCGTTGCAGTCAGTCTGGCAGACTTGCCTGTTGCAAGTCCGCGCGATCTCATTTTGTCGTTGTAGCCTAAGCAATAAGTTCAAAATTCCGATAAAGGTCAGACATGCCCGGTCGTACCGCCAGTGAATTCCCCGCTTTAGGTACATCACGACTGTTACACAGTATCAAATCACGCCCGGTACTGCGGAGCCGGTGTGCCATACCCCGCGGCACGCGCCGCGCTCCCGCGCAGATTGGCAGAAAACGCGCGCGGGCCGCCTTCCCGCGCGGTGCCGCGTCGGCAGTGTGTTGTGCTAGGCGTGATTTCTATATAAATTGAGATATTTGCATACAATGCTAAAATCTGCCATCCCGCGCCCCGTCGCGGTGCGCGGTGCAGTGGGTGGAGCGCCTAAGCCGTTGAGTAGTTGAAGCCAATCAGTGCATCCGTCAAATCCATAAAGTTAATGTCAAAAGCAAATCAACATAATTGATAGTGATTGATTCCCAACTTGTTTGAGCTAAGCCACGTTTTGCAATCAACTTAAAAATGGCTTGCAAAAATCTGCCATAGTATAGATTCAAATTATCCGGTCCCTAGCAATCGTCCAAGTAATTTCGCAATTATACAATTTGTCTGATTAGCCCATGACATTATACCTAAGTACGTTCAGTAAATTGAATTTCATCAAAAATTTTAACTCATTCGAATTTTAGATTTCTTACATAAATTTTACACACATGCCCCATAATTAAAGGAAGAATGAAGACAAATAAAATAAGGAACGAATCACAAATTATGAATCCACCTCGTCATGTCTCATGCAAAGAATAAGACAGATGTGCCTCCCATGCAGTTTCTAAATGTCAATTTATTTCGAATAAAGCCTTTCGGTAAGTCTAACCAGTTTGCCGCATTAAGTCTGTGCTAATCCGCATCATTAAGTAGGATTAAGTCATTGACTTTATGACCTTACGATCCTAATGAGAGGGTCATTAGACGAAAATAGTCATTATGGGTTATAATTGATGACGTGTCAATTTAGTATCCAGTACAGAATCTAATACAATTGAAGATACGGGACTTCTTAATATAGAAAGATTTTTCACAGAGTTTGAAATTCAAACTGTCGACAAGTCAGACGAACAGTTATAGTTTTGAACATTATCAACTATTGTTTATTAGATATAGTTACTTGTAACAGGATTGAAATGGACGTTAAGTAATACAAATTTCTTATCTTTAAAAAAAATTTACACATGAAAATAACAATCTGAAATCCAGCTATTTCCAATGTTCAATACAGGTCTAGTTACATGAAATCGTATAATTGTTTTATTTGTTTTGCTTGGCAACCGTACAACGGTCAAGTCCACAACAAAGCGTGGATCAATCACTGGATTTGTTTAGTCTCGGTTCTGCAAATCAAGTCGACGTTATTTGTGCTTGTCAAATTCCTCAACTATGGGATGTACCACAGACATATATACCTAGAGTAGATGAGGCATGTACCTCGAATTGTATGAAAACCAAGCGTGTCACTTTTTTTGACACAATGTTATGTCACAAGAATATTTTAGTGATTGACATACCTCATCCTAGCAATACCAATACGAAACCGATTTCTTACCGATTCTCGATATCGATAACCGATTATAATCAGTCTGGTTGGTTGTTATTGTACGTATAGGTTATAGTGCTGAATAAAACCAAATAAATAATTTTCTTTTGTTAATATTTTGTTATTAAATGTCATTGGGGTGAGTTTGATTTAACTTGATTATTTATTATAAACACAAATTATAAAATTTATTAAATTTTTATTAAAATTATAAACACGTTTCAAAAATATAAATAAACCGATCAATATCATATTAAATTCCTTACTTCAAAATTTTATGCAAAATAAAAAAAAGAGAATTAAACCAAAATATAATCATTTATTTATTGAAATCAAAACCTAAAAATGTACCACCATCAATTTAGACCTATTTGAAAAATTCTTTCGATTGATGAAAAACAACTGGTCAAGAGCTTGTAAGGCCATGCGCAATGTAGTATACTTGTAAGTTGATCGATTATTACTCGTTAACCTGCAAATATTTCGTAACCGTGTGAATTTTTTCACATATCGAACTCCACCTTTTTAGCTGGCAGGGGAGACGCGCGCGAATTATTAGTGAAAATGAAATTATTTCACCTATTAGTGAAATTGTTGTACTCATATGACAATAATGTTCTTTAAACCGAACCCATAATATTTTTTTTAAATACCTTTGCAACGATACCTTACACTATCTGTATTGGGTAGCCAAGGAAAAAAATCCATCCCCACTTGAACTGCGGTAAATAAATATTTTTAATATTTTATTCTACGACTTTGTAGTTTTAATAAATAATTATGTACATCCATGCCAAACTACACCTTTCTAGCTCTTAGGTTCTCAGCACTAAGTTCCGAATGGACGGACGTACGGGCGAACAGATATGACGAAACTATAAAAAAAATACAGTTAGTTACATTTGGAATAAAATTTGTGTTACAAAATATATGTCTATGAGAATATTTATTTATTCGACGATTCTCAAAATCGATTAGAATCGAGACAAGACAGGGTGAATGAAAAACACTATATACTATATTTGACTGAAAAACGACAAAATTGACAGTACCACGAAGTAAAGCGTTACTTAGCAACGATTGATAGTAACGATTGTTGTATTTTCATTGCATGTTCCAACAAAGAAACCCTAAATTTTTAAACCAAAATGAGCAATGTATTGTGTAGTATGTAGTACATATACTCAGTAAGTGCTCGTCATTGTAAAACGTGGTAAAACCACAATAAACATTAAATTAATTTATTTTAAATAGATAGGAACACAATTTTATAACGAAATTACTTAGCGATGAAAGAAAATGTTTTCTTTATCTTTCCTAACTGTATTTGTAGATTTTCTACAGTTTATAACATTAAAATCAGGCATTTTTCGTTATTTCAGTTGACATCTGTTGCCAATAGCAATGAAAGTCCGACTAAATGACACGGCGCCTCATTAGGATTTCAAATCCTAATTGTTACACGTGAATTATATGAACTTGCCGTGTCTACTCTGGGTATACATGTTTGTGGGATGTACGGTTCTAAGAAACGTCAAACTTCAATTCCTGTTATCTTTATTCCTTGCTTCGTAATCAATCGCAATAATCATTTTTGTGGTATTTAAAGTTACAAAACATATTTTCTATATATTATATCCTCCGTTAACTTTATGGGCGGTAACGTGTCAGTATTGCCTTGTGACATAATTCACATAATACGTAATTACACAATTTATAATATAATACAAATATTTGAGCCAGAAGACTGGTTTAATTCGTGTGATTTGCCTCAAGTTAGAAGATTAACACCGTTTGAGGGTAAACATTGATCACTTTAACTGAAGAAAAATGTAAAAAGTTCTTTGAACCTTGGAACCTTGGCAAGAAATAAGTTCTTGGAACACCTTATATTTTGTATCATTCCCAAAGCTTATCTCGCCGGCATATGCCAGATGTCAGAATCATTTGCCTTTGCAATTGGACCTTTAATGACAGGAAATGATTAACTCTGTGTGGTCCAGTTTTCAAGCGTTCGACACATGACGCTGAATCACGACAAATTAAACCTTACAAGTCATTTCCGATGTATCTGGATATTATTATTATCTATAAAAAGCTTTCTTTAACTTAATTTAAGTGTTTTTCATGCTATCACATGGTGTTGATTGCATTGTATTGATGAAGTTTGTCTAGAACTGGATTCGGAAATTAGTCCATTCTGTGATTTCTGTGGCAGCAGCCATTGAAGGATCATTAGAATATAGCTAGGATAGAATCTGAAATCAAAGTAGTCATTTCTATCGGGTTTTTGGTGTCTGAATTCTGAACCTAGGTATCAATAACTCTCTTTACTTTAAGTTATCAAACTTAAAATTTTGTATTTTTTTTTTCCCCAAAATTGATATCATGTTAAATACCAAAATAAACTCGTAAATTTGTGATGATGAAACATAAATCAAGTGTCTGAAGTGTGTGATCGGGTTCAATAAACGTCCCTTTTTGCCCATTTGCTCATTCCACTATCTTATCATCGGATAAAGATAGGGCTCGACACTTTTGCCCCTTATCGTTACATAAATGATAGTTTTGACGTCATGTGATGATTTCATATTCAAAATCATATTCCATTTTTGGATACTTCAAAAGAGACTCAAATTTCCATAATTAGATCCATATGCGTCACTTACGCACAAATCCTTTATTAAATTGGACAGATCTTCCCAAGTCTTTGCGTCCTTTTCTCGAATGAAGATCTGTTTACGATGGTTATATTGTTTGAGCATTCATGCGTAACACTGTCAACAGTGCCAATAATCTTAATCAGTTTGATACAAATAATGAGCTGAATTGTCACTCGGTGGAGCACTGCGACATTTGTTGTGTATGAATACGCCATACTTGGACCGACATCCGTTGACGTTCAACTGTTTTCAGTTGGATCACAAAGAGCGAGTAACAAAGCCGGATCGCTTGAAGTGAACTGAAATTGAAAAATTTTACACCTGCGCGGACAATACGCCAATTAGTGACAGCATTAACTCGATCCAGTGTAGCAAATTTAAATTATGGACAATTGTGTAATTTATGCGCTAAACTGTCGCCGACATGGTTACCTTGTGTGCTCGGGTCTGCATAGGCAATGTAAGGGTAATAATGAACGTGCTTAAAATACCGTAACGCGTGGTGATCGCGGAGGGCTTTCGCGGTGCGAGGTCGAGTCCCCATAACATAGCAATAAGGTAACGGGAGAGGTGCGTGTTCAATGTTCAGTTCAGTCGCCACCCACCGGCGCCGTGCGCGAGGCGTGGTGTCGACGCCACGAGCCAGTCAAATAGTCACCGCGGTCTCGGTATGAAAACTCACGGCGGTTGACCGGCAGTCTGCGCCAAAACGCGCCGTGCGCCCCACGTTGGCGCCTTACCGCCCTCGTTCACACCAAACTCTGTGTCAAGTGTCTGTGCCCGCCTTTCGATGCTCTTCGCTCCGATCGCCGTGGAGGCGATGAAGTGTAAAGAGGAAAACTGCGAAGTCGGCGTGGTGCTGGAGCACAACTCCCTGATCGTGCTCTCCGTCAACAAGACCATCGTCTGCCTCTGCGGACGGGACAAGCACAATCCCTTCGAGCGCGGGTAACTTAACCAATTGACTGGGTTAGTCGGTGGTTACTTGATCCTCTCATTAGCATAGTAATCTCTCAAGCTACATTTAAGTGTCGTTGATTTCAGGCAAATAATGCAGCAATTAGTGTAATTATGGATGGTATTAGCAGACAATGGTGGGTAGGAATCCTGTCGATAGGAAGTTATTAAATTTGGCACAGCAAGCATTTTATTTTCGTCGCATGAATGTCGTGAGAGTTGCACCGAGAAACTCGTTTGCTATCATTCCGTCGAACGGCAAGGTTATCTTCTATCTGGTCAAGGTAAATTCCTTGTGAATGCCCATATATAATTCGAAGTATTTTCTCGATCGAGTCTTGTTGCAATGAAAAGATCAAACACAAGAATTACGATTATAGCGGATAGTGGTTAGTAGTTTATCCAGCGTACCTATTATACCTATATTCTATTAAAAACCTAACAATCGATGGAGTGAGTCAGAGAATCGAAGAGACGAACAAAAACCTGTAGTTGGAAGAATAGTAGGAACTGATCATCAACCGTAAAGCGACAAGATCGGGGTCGGTCGTACAATGGCTTCCAAACAAATAAGGACTGAGCAATTAAGTCTTGTTTTATTCATGGAAAGTCTGGCAACAAGCATGTAATTACTGTCTCGTATGTTTCGAATTTAGTATTTGGCACTTGTCACTGCTAATCAGATTTATTGAGCCTGTGTGAAGATAGCCAAGAGGTGTCTGTCAGTCTTCCATGCGGGTGTTCTGTTTGAATCCTGCACGAAAGTTTTGATATTGGAATCTAATAGTATATTTGACAAATCCTAGGTATATCTCTAGCTATATTTACCCTTACGCTCAGATAGTAACAATAGTCTTTACGGTTTGAAGGTGACGTGATCTTTTTTGTAGCTTGTAGCGCAGACGATATGAAAAAAAGTTGTGTTCGGTCTTCAAATTTGGTGGTCACCAAAATACAAAGGGCAATATAGGTATTTAAATACTATGAACCTTATTAAATGTATCCAAATGCAAAACAGTTATCGTTTTTTTAAAGACCGCGAAGATTTATACGGAAATACGAAGACGAGATATAAAAAGTAGACACTATAAAAGACTCATGAAATTTATCTGTAGATACTATCATCATAATGGCCTTTAGAATAGATCTCATCACTTTTGCAACAAAAACTAATATAAAATAAACCATTTAGTATTATAAATTAAGATCCGAAATTAACAGTAAATAAATAATTTTGAGACCGTGCCAAACAAACAACCAAAATTAATTACATAAAATTCATAATATTATGAGGGCAGCGGCATGTGATGCACACGGCAGCAGCAGCGCGGCGCACATCTTTTCGCCGTTTGTTTTTTCATCGGTTTGGCACCGCCTCAAAATTATTAATTTACTGTTAATTTCGGATCTTAATTTATAATACTAAATGGTTTATTTTATTTTTGCTTTTCAGTTTTTTTTTTCGTTGGTTTTATTTTTTGTTAAAAAGTAATTATTTTTTAATTTTTAGTTGCTATAATACTTATAATTAATAATAAATTATTGATTTTATGAATTATAGATTCAGTTACCAGGTAAAAATGTAGTAGATGAAATATCAATCATCCCCTATTTTCGTACCTATAGGGGTAAAATTTTGTTTCTAAATTTAAACCAGAGTAACCTCAAGGTATACACTATTCAATAAAAAAAGAATCATCGAAATCGGATCATCCAGTACAAAGTTATTGGGGTTAACATGTAAAAATTCCGGGTAAAAAACGGGTGAATAATCAATCATTCCCTATTTTCGTACCTTTAGGGTGAGAATAAAATTTTCAAAAAAATATGGGACCAACTTCAGGACATACCCTATCCAATAAAAAAAGAATTATCCAAATCGGACCACCCTGTGCCGATTTCTGCGTGATCATACATAAAAAAAAAAATATACGTGTCGAATTGAGAACCTCCTCCTTTTTTTTTCGTCGGTTAAAAAACCTTATAATTTATGACTCAAATTATGAACAATATGCACAAAATATAGAATTTTAATGTGCTAGCCCTACAACATATCAAACGTATAAATCGTTTGCGTTGAAACCAAAAAACTAAAATAAAACAAATAAAAGCGGAAAACTATGCTAATTTTAATGACTTCAGTGACATATAGCGTTTTTTTTGTTTTCGTTGATACATATTTATGTTCTTATCACTCAGGCAGCTGCACTAGGCACATTGCTATCTGACAAGTTGTTACAAAGATTACTTGTACGTGTTAAAAATCTACACAACTTTTTGTATGGTCAATGTGCGACAAGGTCCTGGCAATTAAGAATTAATGAACTCTCGGGTTGGAGTCGCTTCTCACAATTTGATTGATATAGCTCAATACCGCCCTGGACAACGTCAGATTCACAGACTTCACAGACAAACTAATATGGAGAACTATCAAGTGCGTAAGATTGTTCCCAATATTTTCCTTTATTTAAAAATAACTTTCACTAATCTTTCATAGATAAAATTTTATTAGTTCTAGTAATATTGGAACCCGGGTTCAAAAGAACGGCAATAGATACATAACATTTGAAGCAGAAGCATGTTAATCCCAGATCAACTGGGAATAAAGTACCTTCAATTCGAAAAACGATTTTTTGTACTTTTGGGATGAGGCCAAATTAGAAAATTACAACATTCCTTTTTGAATATTATGTGGTTGTAACCGAGTTCTTATTCTGGATTTGATAAGCTTTCTTATTAAATCTGTTAACGAGATAATAAAATTTGCACAAGCCGACAAGGTTTATCATCAGACTACGTGCATCTTTAACCAGCTCCAAGGTACATCAAACGTTATGAGTGGTTTTGTTTGTATGTGGCCACACTACGTTTATATAACATCTCCAGACGATGAATTCGTAAACATGAGAGTACTTTGTAAACCAAACCCCGCTGAGAAACGGTCCATCTGTGAACCTGAGATACGGCACTAAGGTACAGGTTCCTGCTCGCTAAAAACTACCTTAGTTCAATGTGCAGAAGGTTTACTATTCCATAAAGGTTAAAGATGCCGTCCGTTAAACACGGATTATAAAGTTCAGTAATGCATCGAGGTGAAGATATTCCAGGTGTTGATTTGAAAGTGATAAAATACATTTAAATCAAGAAAATATGTTTTATTCAGTCGAAGTGTACTGTAAAGGGTATTTTTAAATTCGAGATGTTACTCATGTTACAGAACTTAAGATTAAGATTGCATAAGTTACTGTTTTACAATCGGATGTTTATTTAACTCAATATTTTCTCTTGCCTGCAATTAAGCCACGACCAATGCTTATCTCAACAATTTTTTCATATGTACTCGTAATTGAAGTAATATACCACTATAGAATAAGTTTAATCAACTATAATATATGTAGATTATAATCGCTAAGTAAAATTTGCTTCACGACAGTTAAACTTTAGTACTATCTGTCCACCTTCATTACAATGTGTGAATTTTCTTTCGGAATTGGCCGTCATAAAATGATAATGTTGAGAAAACCATAAACGTTAATATTTGATATTTTCTCATTTAGAAATATTAACCATAGATATAGAACAAACGATTCTAATTATACCAGATATTAAGTTTAAATTGGTTTAACGAGAAGTGCCATCAACGGTTCAAAGAAAGATCGTTAGAGACCAAAGCAATTGAGTAGATGTAAATTATAATTTAAATCGATCGCAATCAATGTCGTCTATAGTGAGTAATTATGAGTGCACTCATATCGTTCGTATCAGAAATATACCCCTATTAACTCCCATCACAGTCTGACGTCAATGCTACGGCCAGACTTGACCGCCAGAATAATTCATCAATTGCACACTTTTTGTAATATTATTAACGAGTTTTTTACAAAGTCTTGGATTATTCATTTTAAATAATAATTTGACGACATCATTCACTTCAACAACATTGAATTGTGAGGAAACATTCATTTTAATTATTTGAAAAAATATGTTGTGATCAATTCGAAGTCAAATGGATAACCTCTGTTGACGCAAATGGGAGTTAAATCTTCCAGTCACAATGTGCACGATTAAAAAACATCACGCACGATATAGTGAAGCAATTTCATCATACGTACGATACTCAAATGTAGAAGAGAAACGTCTAGCGACTTAATTACTGGCTTTCTTTTCGGTGGCTCAATTATTGTGCCTGAGCGTCAATACGAAAGTTTTTGGATATATTTTTTGATCTGTTTTTTCATCAAACTAATTATATTAGGATCCTTTTGGTGACAATCCCACGGTGATCTTTTAAAATGTAAAGATCATTCTGTTACGACAAAAACATAAAGACAAGTCAATGTTGTATACTCAGGTTGTATCATGTATGTTAATGAATACAAATAGCCATATTATTATTTAGAATCTGCCTTGGTAACAATCACACGATGATATTTAAGATGAACTCGATATTCCGCCAAGGTTTCTTTATCGGCCAATAGCGTGGTCGAGTCTGGCACGCATTTATATTAATTGAATCAGTTACTTTATGCTTTCAGTGGTTGAGATAAAGATACATAACTGAGTATATGTATAATGAGCATCGATATCAGTATAAAAGTAATTTTATTATTTGAACACATTCACATTGCACTATAGCTAAACATTTTCGTTAGAAATTAGTATTATCTTTAGCACAGTCTGAAATCATACTGATGCTTCCCATCGTTATCCTCCAGACGGTTCTCAAGGGTAACAACTTATAATGGCTCACTACCTGTGTTTTTTATCCCATATTCGAGTCAAAGGCCCAAAGGCTCGGCTGTGTTAGAGCGAACTAAGGGCGTTGCACCTTCCCGCTCTCCCTTGCCCTGCAGCCCTACTTTGTCTTTACAAGTCGAAAGCGTGGAATACGCACCTCCTTTACGACAAACGCGTGCATGTGTTTGACTGAAAGAGATGCAATGCCATATTGCGTTTCGTTTGTTTTGTCCATAGACACAGATGTGCGTGCTCACTATACTATGAACTGTTATACATTTATACACACTGGACTTTGAACTCGGTTAATGGTAAAATGCAGGACATCACCCTCACATTTATCATCTACAAAATCTTGGTTCATTAATTTTCGAAATCTTTAAGCTTTATATTAGGGTTATCTACTAAAATGGGGGCGTGTTCTCTGTTTACTTACGTTGTTGCTGCAGTGGTTAACGATATAAGCAAAGATTCTGAGAATTGCTTATCTACTTGTTGCTTTTGATCGATGTTTTCTGATAGCTTTGTTATGTTTTACAGTGTTTTTTTTTTATGGAGGATTAAGTTTCCTATTATGAGTTGAACCGTGTCTATTCAACGCAAGAGTATTTAGTTATAAATATCAGAATTTCACTCACAGCCGTCATAGCAAAACCCATATCGATTGGATCACGTTAAAAAAACTTTAAACGTATGCGAATTAATTTTATGGCTTGGGCAAGCGGGACTAACCAACGGTCGGATGCGTCATTACCATTACGATATGAGAGCGACCGACGAAATCGCCACCGTTCGTAGTTTTTCGCGGAAAACGGCCACATCGTCAAACCCTCCCCCCTCCCCCGTATCCGCGCTGGCGCCGCGTCAGACGCGAGGATATAAAAGCGACGCGCGCCCCTCCACTTCAACTCAGACGCATGGAGTACTCCGTAGAGGTCGTTTGGCACGAGCGAGCGCTTTGCTAGGCACCTGCCGGCCACTTACGATAACATTCTAGTCACCCGCGCAGCTGAAGCTCGCGTAACGCGGTCTACCGCGCGTTCCTACGAGCAGTGATATGTGCAATAGCTCTACTTACAAATATTAAATAATTGTGATAATTTATTTAAATTAGTTATTAGTTACGCGCGTCGTCTAGACCGTGACACGGCTGTGAGTGAAAACTGTGAAATTGAAATGTTGTGACTGTCCGACTGGAACGTGTTACCTGCGATCCAGCCCAGTGTGTTCAGTTATTCTTGCGTTGAAGGACCGTTTGCCACGATGGTTGGGAACAACAATACTATGATGGCGATTCGTATCGTCCACAGCAAGCTGCGAAAGCGTGAGGAGCATTCTGCTTCGGTGCACCCAGCCGAAGCGGTGCTCCAGGCTTCGCCGCAACTACCGCCTGAGCCTGTTGCCTTCCGTCAGCAGCCCTTGTGGCAGTTCCCACCGCCGCTGCCTCCGCCTTACGTCTATCCTCACGATCAGGTTAGTTACCAATACCAAACAAAACATTACATACCCCAGCATAACATACGCTCATTAACATTTCACGTCGACTGGAATCAGTTGCAATATTTATACTTGACCCAAATGCTATTTTAATTTTGCACGCTACTAGCACCAGTTTGTCATTAAATTACCGATTGCTACTACAGATCAGCCACACAATATGGAAAGTTAGCGTCGGTATTAAGATTCAAAAGAAATCGTGACTGGTGCGACCCGAGTCCCCGCCACGCGAGAGAGAGTTGGTTTAAACAGCATGGCCACGATATCTAAGTGCGAAATAATAATTTAAATGTCGGGACACGCTCGCGGAGTAGAAAGCTGCACAAGGCGAGCATGTTGTAACCGTTCGACCTTCTTTCTTTGTGGCAATGCCAGTATCTGCAACAAAAGACGCTAATGCAAGCGAACCGCTCAATGCAGCCTCTGAAATAATTTAACCTCATTAACACGGTCTGCTAACTTGGATCCCGAGACCTACATATTGAACCGTTTCGTCGTCACGTTATGTTTGCAAACGTTCAGCCATATTGAGACGGCACCAGGAAGCTAAGAATGCTAATGTGCCTTTGAACGGTGTATTCAAGGCTCGCTTCATACTCGTATGGCCTCTACGTTTACTTCGTGTTTCCTAGATATCTCCAATGAAAAAACTAGTTAGTTATACTGCCATACAACGGTCGAAGTCGTAATCAAAACATTGGGAACGCTTATAAAATGTTAGGGCATCAAACTACACTGAGACGGCCTTAAATTCACGATTGTGCGGTTGGCAACCATTTCTAAATATAGCTCGCTTGCAGTTTAACTGGAAATCCTTTCGACATCGGGGCAAATGCAGCTAATGCATCGGGGACGTAACGGAACCACTAAATCGGGCAACCGATCTTCGGGGTCAACAAACTGATTCCAGACGCAATTCCAAGAACCGGTTGTTAATTATCTTTTCTTTTCTTTCTAGGACAACTTGATGCAGCCGATTGGCAACGAACGTGCGAGTTTTCGCAGTCTTCGCAAGAACATCGGTGGTCGTTGGAAACGACTGGTGAAAAAGAAGCCTGAACAGGAGGTCTATACGATCCCGCCCGAGTTAAAGCCGCAGCTTAAACAAATCTACGTTTATTAACCGCCTCTACAACATACGTATTCTAGCAGCTCTGGAGCAGGACTCTTCAATGCTGGTCAGGCGACTGACCTCAACCAACTCCGTGGTTGTAATCATAATCATATCTTTACTCGAATATCAAAATTTTAAAGGAATTTGAACGTTTCTAACGTCTGCACGGGCGCCTGCCCCTCTTTCTTACATATCGTTTCGACCAATTAATTTTAATGACCAATATTCTATTGTAAATCTTCTTTCATTCGCCCTTCATTGTGATGTCAAGCCTAGATATGTATTATTAAGTATTAGAACACTGATGTTTGTGTTGTTTCGTTGCCGATATCTGAATGTTGTAAGCATGAGTGATAGTCAAATGAATTTAGTTTAATTTTAATTTAACGTTATGAATGGATTTAGGAAATGCGGTCGCGCATAATAGTGACGAAAATCCAATAATTATGATAGAGGAACGAGATGCCTTGATAACTGTAATAAGTGTAATATTGACTAGGGCATTTGTAGCTGTTTAACTTATTCTAGACATGATCGTATTCTTAGGCGAACTTCGATCAAATATTTTCGTGAAGCCTAATAATATACATGTACTGATTACTGTGTGGATATTATGAACACCTTATTGTTTGATGCAGTATTTTATATCATCGTTTTGTGTTGTGAGTGAGACTGATACAAGGTACAATTTTAACGTAACGTGACCTATCTATAATGAAATATTTTTCTGATATTGTCATTTAATTCTCCACCGTCCATCTTTGTTTATGGACTTGCATTTTGTCAGAATTACGCACTTAACTGTACACGGACGTAAGATGGACTGTATGTAACTGTATTTTTCAAATGTCGAGTCATATCAAAATGTAGTTACTTTATTAATGTAAACGTTGCGTTGAAAGCAAAACACGCTGTAGTGTAATTTTCAGATTTTCGCCCGGTCTTTACCTGCTGTGATATTTATGGAAATATAAGTGAAAAAATAAAATTGTTCTTCAATGGAATTCGCGTTTTTGTACAACCTGGTCAATTAATTACTCAGGGAAGACCGACGGACGAGAATTTCGATAGCTCATATTGAGCTTGATATTTTGAGGATTTAAGTTTGTAGCTAATAGGTACAATAAATTCAGCCATTATTATATATTTTCGTTAACTTAACTGTATACAGCATACCATTACTATGTTATAAAGGTATATTTTAACAGCGTGCAAAGTTACTTTTGTTTAAAACTATAATCTGTCATTGACATTGAAAAATAAATTCCATCGTGATATTTTATGTATTTTCTTTCTTTTCTACTTACATATCTGGTTAAATATAAAAACCAGAGATCTTCATTGATCCTATTTAGGACTAAGCAAAACCCCTATTTGATTTCCTAACTTGAAACACACAAAAAATTGAGAAAATGACAAATACCTTCTAGGGAGAAAAACATAATTATGTTTATGAAAACTAACAAGTGAAAACTAAATTCACGTATGAAAATAAATAAGAAATACACAAAGAAGCACCTACAAGTAGGTATATACTTACAAACATGAAATGATGAAATGCTAAATGCTATTGCGATATGCGACAGCCTCCAGTACCAGAGAGACGAGATTATAGACCATTGCCTTATGTTTATTTTATTTCAAAACAATAATATTATGTTTTTGTAATATAACTGATTGCGTTAGATTATTTAACAGCATTTATTTTGTTATGTAAGAAAACACCATAAAATATATTATAATTATGGATCTTTAAAAAGCCAAGTAAGTGAACACCTGAAACAACCGTGGGATCGCCATCTGATGGAAAATTATAATGGTTGCTTCACATATTATGATAGGAGCGCCATCTGTTAAAACACAGGAAACTTTTTATGTTAACAGTTAACTTGTACGTGTGAAGTAGCGACACCTAGTGACTAAAATATATACTAACTTTAAGTGCCATCTATCAGAAAAAATTGAACTAAATATCAAATGTTGATTAGAAGTTAACATTATAGTTTTAAGTATATTTACAAGATGTCAGTATTTTATATGCATGTTATGTTACATTTTATGTTGATTGTAAAAAGTAATATTAATACTGTATGGCACTACTTGTACAAACAAATAATAAACGTGAAAATGAGAAAAAACCTGTTTCATTTAAATATCAATCTCATTTTTTTTAAACACTCATACGGGCCCCGCTGTAGGTTTTTATCTGTGTCGCGAGGTGTCGCGGGTGGCATGGACGACACAATAACACATCACAAAACAACAATGGGCCATGACCCGAGTACATATATGTATGTACGTATATTTATGTATCTGTCACACAATTATCTGCCCCGGCCGGGAATCAAACCCGGGACCCCTCGCTTCGAAGGCAGGGTTGCTACCAACTTGGCTACAGGATCGTCAAAATACTGCTTACGAGCCGTCATGAGGGTGGTCATCGTCTGCGTTCCTGAGTACACCATGGCATATCGCTTCGAACCAAATAGGTCAATATGACACCAACGGTATGTATTGCCCTATGGTATCGCCGTTTCGTTGCCGGCCAAAAGGAACCGAATTATATCTGGATCTGACAGTTTTGCACTGTGGCCAATTTTATTTTAGTAACAAAGCCAGACGACTGAAAAAACCTACTACCATGTACGAGGAATCCCCAGCTGCACCTAGGAGGGACCAACCCGAAGATAAACCCACCCCTTAATGGACCTGGATCTTTCTTCCTTATGAGGTTTGTATTAGTGTATCTAGAAACCAAATGGATATCTGAACAAAATCTCATCATGTCTCATGGGATCCAAACGTATAGGCCGATACATTTTTTCGATGTGTACATTTATCAATCACATGATAAAGGTCCGTGAAGCAATACGATTAGATTAGAGTAATACCCAACCTACTTTAGAAAATACTACCTTATTTGAATTTGAATCCTTGTCAGTGTCCTGACCTTTTTAAAAAGAGTAAGGGTTCAATTCCCGAAACATATAGTATATATATATATACTATACTATACATATATTATAGTATATTTTTTAATGTCGACGAGAGGGGCTATAGCTAACACGTTGCCACCCCCCTTCAAGAATACTTAAACCTACTTTCTATCAGATGATTATAAGCTTTGTCCGACTCGTTAGTTCTATCGTCGAACTAGTGGAATTTTTTTTGGAGTTTAACTCCTTTAGAATCGATTTTCATATTTAAGCCCGTGGCATAAAATTTTATGAGTAAAATCAAATTTTCTCCGTTACGTTATGCGTTAAGTTTGTAATACGTAACACTGAATCTAGATGGCTTTGTATGGCTGATCAGTAATAACGCCATTTAATGATAATAATACATCATTGGTACATATCCTATTCTGATGATGTGAATGTAACGTCGTCATCATCATCATCCGTTGTTACTGATTTGACGATTGTAAACTAGATGGCGTTAAACTCCAGTCGTGCGTGGGAGCTAACACACTTTTTTTTTGTTTCTTAGGTACATAGGTCACATAGCCACACAGTCAGAACTACATCTTAATGTAGGTAGGTACAGTAGGTATGTATGAGACGTCTTACCCAAGTGTTAACACACCTGTTTTATGCATCTCAGATGTCAACGACACTAACCTGTAAACCGAGCAGGCATACACTTTGATTGACGCGTCTACTTAGCGATGATGTAAGCCTAATGGCTCTCCAGACATAACAGGCCTTATTTATGTAACAATGCTAACCGCACCAGAGACTTCCTCTCTGAAATATACAGTTAACGGACGCGGACTTCACCTACCTAAAATATACCTACTATTAACGGACGTGGACATACTTAACTACCAAACGGTCAAACAAAAAAGCAATAAATTACAATACTTTTCAATATGCTATCTATATTTTATTGCTGGTTAACGATTAGATCTTTTTGATATATGAACGCCTCTGATGTCCGCGAAGGACAAAAGTCTCTGACATAAGCAAAAGGGCGGCATAGAATACTGACTCCTATTGCAAGCCGGCAGATTAGGGTTTCGTAAGAGGCGACAGAAGCCGGCCCCTAAATTAACTAACCGCAAAGCTAGCTTCTTCCTTTAGTCAGCCGCCAAACGACTCGTCGTGTTCCGGCTGGGGGCTTGGAAGCCAGTTCTTTCTTTCTTCTTTTTCTTTCTGGGAATGCATAAGTAAATGACAGTAAGCATCATCGGCTTTTCAAATATAAATAACTTCATTTTCCCCAAAGCGTTGGGTTGGTGTTGATGATATCTTTACTAGTAATGACTTGACATTATTGTCGAAGCGACAGCGACAAGTTTGCTACAGCTAAGCAATGAACCTAGCCTACATTGCTATTTATCTTACTGAATAATATCATAGTTATATACAGACTTCATGAGCCAGTAATCTTGCAAAGGGTTGCGGTTGTGGGGTCGCGACATGCGGGCGGTTGAATTAAACTGGCTGGTATTATAGCTGCTTTGTTTTATTTACCAGTCTTTGTAGTCTAATGAGTTGTTTCACTAAGTCAGCTTGATTGCAACTTAGTTCGCTGAGTATCAAAAGTTCATAACAGTTTTATTAAACGACGGCGAACAAAGGGAATGAAAAATAAGTTGCAATTTAATTAAATTTATGCAGTCGATTGTTAAATGAAAAGCAAGAGAAGTATTTTGTCGACAGTCATAAAAAGTATATAATAATAACGCTTCACGCTCATAGCCCCACACTAGGATACCTTCCCTGTGTCGTGGGTGTCATGGACACATACTAGACAAAAACATTCACACCCAGACCGAGAACAGAAATTCAAACTCATCATTCAAATTTCCACCTCGCTGGGAATCGAACCCTAGGTGCGGCAATCCGGCATGGTAACCATTGCACCACACGGGTCTTCAGTGATTATCAGATCAGACTACGAATAATAAAATCGGAGACCACGAGTATAATTTTAGGTGTTTCTTACAGTTTATTAATCCTGGAATAAATTATGGAGTTTCCTTCAAAGGTAACCATGTGAAATCCTTCTCCTATGCTCTGGGATACGATTGTCTACTGCATACTACTGCTTCTGAATGACATAATTATCTCTTCACACTTATTATTATTAAGGAGATTTAATGTTTATACTGCCATAGCATGGTTTGTTCAAGTGCGGAACCCTGTAACCACTTAGTAAATGATAACAACATGAATATCGACCGTAAAATTGCTACGAAGTAATCAATTTACGAGGCAAACGTGTTATTCTGTTAATGCGCTTGTAGCCTCTGATTGTCACCTTGCTCCAATTTGCGTGTTTTGTTAATGGATTAGAACACTTTGTTACAGAATTCAGGGCACCCTTCTATCCAACGGTTGTGCCGAACTTATGTTACAATCAATACGTTGGAAATGTTGGCATATCTACAACTGGCTGATAAATTGTGACAAGAATTAATAAATTAATATAAATAGATAGTCGAATACTAACCACAATTTACAAAAGTACCGCGCAAAATCAAAAGCAATAAAATGTTTTAATATTAATACATTAGTTTATTTTTAAAAACTATTACTAAAGAGCTTACTAGTTACGTAGACAGATGTAAAGTTTTCCACTTGACATCTGTCTTTGTAACGATATTTTATTTTAATTGTTGTACCTAATACTTACTAGTACTTTGAAATGTAGTTTCCCTACCCTTACTTACATGGGCATAGCCAGGTTTTAGTTTCGGGGGGGGTTCAAGCTTGGGGGGGGGGGGGGGTGTTTAAGAAAATACAACGACTAAAAGTACATAAAATAACCCTAAAGAAAATTGAGACTATTTTTTGTCATGACGCCGCGACGTATGTAGTGAGTGCCATCTATTATTAGTTTAGTCAAAAAGTTCAAAAACGTGTTTAATAGAAATAAAGCTCCTATAAATATGTGCGATAGCTCATTGGATTCGGAATGACGTCTAGAAAAATGTTTTTAAGGGTTTATTAGCACATAAAAATGTCAGTCCTTACTTTTCGGGGGGGGGGGGGGGGGGGGGTTTGAACCCCCGAAACCCCCCCCCCCCCCTGGCTACGCCCATGCTTACTTACCTTTTAAAAGTCGCAGGTACGTAAACATTTTCTAATAAATACTTAATCAGTTACTTAAGTAAAACTTTACTTCAGCTTCACTACTTTGCGCGTAGATCTTAAATTCTAAACACAGTCTAGGAACAAGAAATACTAAGCAAAACCGTTTTTAGAGAGTACTGACCGTCATTGTTGGCAAAAATGTAAGTCATACTTATTCCTACACAATGGATCCACATTCGTGACCTCCTTTCAACCTGCCAGGAACAACGGAGTCAGGAACTGTTCCTCGTTCAGGAACCGCTTTGTGCGGTCTGCTCATCTACGCTCAACGCTGAAGCCTTAGCGGATGAAAGCCCGTAGGGAATGGCAGCGTTGGAGTAAGACTTATTCTTTTCTATTTTATATAACGTCAGTATTTTAGTGTTTAAATCATAATATTGTAGTAAGTTATAAGTAAGCAAGCGTACTATATTTATAACTGTACTATTGTTTCTTCGTGGTACTATTAACTGTTATGAGTAAATTCTAACGATAGAAGATAGAAGAGATCGTCTACTATAAAAATGAACGTGCCCTCACTAAAACAACTTTGATATTGTTACAACCTGTAAGTGGAAATATTTATTTCTAACTTTTTAATACAACATTGAAGTGGAAATTGTTAATTTATATTCATTTTAAACAATATTTTCTTAGTTTTCCATTTACACAAGAACACAATGTGCTTCTCCATTTTTAAAATACAATCTCTACAGCATTTATTTGCGATATTTTAATGACATTGTCAACTACTGTCTAAACTGAAAACTACATTTTACTAACATACGGTCACGATCCCTTTTCGTGTACGTCACGCCAATCCCCCGTGTTGCGACAGACACTAGAGGGCGCCGCTAGACAGAGGGAACTGCTCGCCCTTGTGCAAACTACCTTACTTGTAGAAACTCCACACGTTTAAGTTTAAATTATATGCCTAATATTAAATTTAAAATTCGTATAGTGATTCCATTTAGAATGAGAAACAATAATTCACGAACGTGTCAATGTCAATTCATCATTAACACTTTATTAACATTTTTCATTTCATTGTCTCATTATAATAAAGATGGGTGTTATAAGTTTGAAGTATTTTTTTACATAAAATAATTAAGTGCTTGACAACAATCCCACCTGATGGTAAGTGGCGACGGAGTCCAAGATGATGAACGCACCAACTTAATAAATGCCTATTCACTCTTCTATTGATCACGTATCTGTGTGTCTATGTATTTGCGTGTCTGTGTATCTCTATCTCTGTCTGTGGCATCGTAGCTCCCAAACGGATGAACCGATTCTGATCTAGTTTTTTTGATGGAAAGGTAACTTAATCGAGAGCGTTCTTAGCTATATTTAGTTTTTTTAAATATTAATTTAAGATTATCTCAATGCAAACAAAAAGTGTGTGAAATACGAATGTTTTACAAGGTTTTTTGCGAATGTGTCGGATGCGTAATTAAAGTGAAAATCAGAGCTTTATACATTGGCTTTATATGAAAACCTTACCAAATCCCCTCTCAAGGTGTCAGCTAACTGTCAAAGTTTGATAAAAATTATTGGTAGTCAAGATACCAAGATACCAAGTACATTACACTTTCCATTGAAACTAAATATCTGAAATAAAATTCAATTAACTTTTCTTAATACTTATCTTATCCTTGCCGTTTCGCAATATCTCCTACTTTGTAAAATGATGGTAGACCTACCCCTTCACACCCCTTTACGATGTTTATATGTAGTAACAGTTGCACTTAGCAGGTTTCCGAGCGTACCTGCCTGTAGCGAGAAAATTGGATGCTTTCGTTACTGCTAAAGTTTTAAGACCTGTATTGTAATAAGCATAAAACGTGACTTACAATTGATACAGCTGTGGCAATGACTCGAATATCCTTATGTTAATTGCATTGCCTACAATTAAATGTGAAAATGTTTAATCCTTATCTTTTATTGAACTTGCTATATAGTACGTGTTCCATACTTACATAAAACGTTATTCAATGTTTAAATATATGGTGTATGTTATGTAAAATGTTAACTATTTCCATTTCAACCAACCTAGGTGATATTTAGAATACATATTAATTCTAGTAGTAGGTATATCAAAGGTCACCAAAATTACAGTAGGTACTGACAAACAAGATGTATACACTAGCTTGCGTACCTATGACTGTAGGTAAGTTGATTAGATAAATAGCCTGTACGTGAAAACTAGTCAAGTCAAATCTTGAGCTTGAGTCATGTTCTTGTAGCTAAAATTTTAGGGTCTTCAGCACAGAACTAGGCACCCATATACTCGAACATCTCAATTCTTTGGTCGGTGAAGTCGACAGACACTTACCTTGGCTCTTATTACACATTTATGTTTAAGATGGGATTAAATTATACAAAAATAAAATATTTATAGGGAATTATTGCCCTTAATATCTTGCTCAGTGTCAGTGCTCAGTTTTGAAAATGTAATTCAGAAAACTATATAGGTTATGGCAGTTCTGTTTATTTAAATGAGCAACAGACAGTTAAAATCAAATATGGATATAAATTATCCCGAAAACACAGCTCCTCATTTGTAATACAGTGCATTAAATGTTAATTTCATTTCGGAACGAATGCAATGTGGGCGTAATCAGAATTGTGTTTTGCATTTTCAATAAATGACTTGTATTACAACGGAAGCGCAAATAGAAACTGATATTTAATTAATTTAAAGCACCAATTTGTGACTTAAATGTTTAATTTGACCCATGGGCATTTATTTACAATTTCAGACCTATATCAGTTCGATTAAAAGTTTAACATGGTAAAATTAAAATATCGAACGATAAGTGAAGAAAAAAAGGGGCTGCATATTTTTTGGTAGTAAAGTATCTGCGACTTCAATGTTATAGAATTATGATGATTTATTCATAGATAATATTGTGCCAATAGTTGTTTTTTGCTCTTTTAAGATTTATAAAGCCATGCCACATTACAAAAGACAATACCGTGACATTCCATTACCGAGACGAGACCAAATTACCGAGAAAAGACGGGTAAAAGGCCATTGAATTTTAGTGGGAATTCTATGAGTACTACATAATTAAACTATATACTATACATACGTTTCCCTTGAGGTGTGAGGGAGGAAGGTGGTAAGCTTGTTCTGAAAGTTTGTACCAAAATACTGTGCTCGCAGATTGTTGAAAAGAAGATTAATACTAAGTTAAGAGCAATATTCTGCCAAGTATCTTCTGATATTATAAACCACTAGTTTGCTGACCGTTAAGATAAAACTGTGTTTCATGATGTTACAAATGGGTTTCAGGATCGCACACAAATTAAACGTTGTATCAAGTCATAATTAACGTTATTTAAAGTATGTAGTTTTTAGAATTTTTGTCTATTTGTATGTTTTATGTTTAAGAATTTTTTCAGCTAATCTCAAATACGGTTCAACCGATTTCAGTGCTTGATTGGAACTACTCAAGTTTTCTAAATTTAACATGATAACTTAGTGTGAGCTGTTCATAACTCGTTTGCGATGAGACAGGTACGTTTCTGTGCCATACAGGTGTCGAAATTAAATGAATAAATCTGCATTCGTGTTGACTCTACCGTGTGATTATCGCAGTTATTTCTAATTCGATTCTGTTGGTCACAAAACCATTACTTGAATCCCGTTGTTAATACAACGAGATACGAGTTTAATGTTACAGATTAGTGAAATAAATTCCATGTTGATTTTTATTATTGTTGATGTTTTTTACATTGACAACCCCTAGCCTAGTTATTATATTAGTAACCCTATCTGCGAAGCAAGGGGTCCTGGTATGTGACAGATAAATATATATTACTCGAGTCATGAATGTTACAATGATGTCTTGTGTTGTCCATGCCACCCAAAAGGAATCATACTGCGAGGGGCTATGAGTACGTTAGCGTTTATTTTATATTTAAGAAACAATTGCTTAACTTATTAGCAGCCTTTAGAACTGAGTATTGTTATTTCTTTTATCAAAATAGCCGGCAAACGAGCTGACGATCCACCTGATGGTAAGTGGCTATCGACGCCCATGAACATCAGCAACAACATAGTCATCACTGATGCGTTGCCGGCCAAGAAAGAGAGAAGAAAAAGAAAGAAATCTACATGATTGTAATTGGAACAAGTCTCCAGGCTAAAATAAAAGCAGTTGTAGCGCTGCCTTCTTACGCTGCCGTAGAATAGTAAACTAAGTAGTGCTGGAAGTGTTATTTATGTACGATATTAATTTTTTGTAGGATATCTAATTAAAAATTACATTTTGTACTGAACAGTTTTTCGGTTAAAATTATATCATGGTTATATTATGTTTAAAAATAATTTAAGTTTATCATAAGCTAATTATTATTCTGCATATAAGCTACAGTTAAGACTTAAGATACTTTATAGGTATATGTTGGCCTACGTTTTTATACTATTATAATAATAATTCAAATAACTTTATTGCATTAAAATAATTTAAATTGGAAACCTTTATATTTTATAATAATTTTGACGTTACTTTTTCAAGTTCTTACTATTAACTCTGTTAAAATAGAATTCGCAAAAAATCCAAGTATCCAAGATTGGCTTGATTTTAGATACTTATGTCAAAAATTACATGAATGGAACCTACTAACCTTATAAAGTGAGCAATAGTAGGTACTTTTTAAAATTATTTTGATATAACTAGTTTTTAAATTAAGATAACTGATATATATTTATATCAAAAGATGCTTTACATACTTTACTGTGTTTTTAACTGACGAAAAAAACGAGGAGGTTCTCAATTCGATACGTATATTTTTTTCATAAAATCATTTCTAGTTATCTATTATCTTCGTTTTAGTATGCGTGGCCAACAATCGCCGTTTAAATGAACAAGGGTCTTCAGCGGGCTCCTTGGTTCAAATTAAATAGGTTTAGTGAGGACATCGCGGCGTATACGGGATCGCGAAACTTTTAAGAAAATATCTGTCCCCTCGATGCCCAACTTATGGAATATGTTTGGAGAATCGCGTACTGTTATATTCGGTCACACATAACATTTTATATGTGGCTGCTGCAACTTGTAGACCTGTGTTGTATAAATGTATACGTATAATGTAAAGAATACAGTATAGGACTACATAAAAGATTCTTGGCCTACCGTCCAATAGGACATTATCTAAAATCATGTCCTGGAAGATGAAGACTTTCTGTCTATGTAGCAAGTCTAGTTTGCGTATTGCCTATGTTTCATTATGCAGCGTGCATGCAATCTTCGAACGAAGCGACGTGAACAGGAGGCCTAATGGTGAACGCACATATATCCGCACCGTGGGCGTCGAACGCACCTCATTTGTATGAAATCATATGAGAGTCCGATGCGGATGACATTTGCGGCCGCATCCGTTGTCATCGGGCTCTTATATGATTTCATACAAATGCGGTGCGTAAGGCACGTACGGTGCGGATATATATGCGTTCACCATTACAAAGCGAGCATCATTTTTAGTGTCACCAATATTATAATATCAACTGCAATGTCGCCAAAGCTTAAAAATACTGAGGTAAGTATTTCATATAAATATTTAATAAAACGTACGTATCTTGTTTTAAAATTCAACACATTCCCAAGTTATTATTATAGAATATGTTTGCAATATCTCAAATTTGTTCTATCAGAGCTTGTGAAATTTAAAACCGTGCAGGATAGCTTTCAGCGATCTTGTCATAAAATATTGTCTGCAAAACTATTTCCAGAAGATTCTAAAAGAGAAAAGCGTGAAAGAATAACGTGAGGATTTCCCGGTAAAATCAGTAATACGATTTGGGATCTGATAGAATAGCGAACGGAACAAGACAAGAAACAAATAAAACAATATGGCCGGTGTCTGCAAATATAAATTAGAGTAAGATACAATTTAATATTCATTGCAACAATAGATACCCAGAGATAATATTCAATCGTTTTTGTTTCTTTAAATTTGCTTCAATTAAAGTACGATCTTCCTTTATTTTGTCTAGAACGGCTTTACTTCTTTTCTTTGTTTGATTACGCCTATTCAATGTTTTATCACCTTTTTGTGTCAAATGTCACATAGCCGGGCTTTCCTATTTAATATTATAAATGTGAAAGTTTGTGAAGATGGTTTTACCTTTCATCGCGGACTAATACGGACTAACGGATTGAGATAAAACTTTGCACACAGATACACATGTCAAGCCCAGGACAAGAAAATAAAGATAAGTTTAAAAATAAAGTGATTTTATCCCGGTTGTATTTCCCCATGTTGTGTTCCCGTGGAATGATTGGGACAATTATATATTTGTGATTTAGAAACGTGTAAGGTAACTATTGTGTATTAATATGTATATCTGTGTAAATATGAGTTGAAGAGTTTATTTTGCCCTTTCTTCTCTTAAACGCCTATGGGTAATGGTGGCTACATACCAGGTGGATCGTCTACTCGTTTGTTGGCTTGTTGCTTAAAAAAAGAAGAAAGAAGAAGCAAAAATAGTGTGTATGAGTGTTTGGCAAAGGGAGATCTCCCGCCAGGGGAGGTGTGTTGCCTGGGAGGCGACCGAGCCCCGACTGATGTTGTCGGCGCATTGTATGTACATATGCCAGCGATCTTTGAAAACTTCGATAGCGTGATTCAGGTCGGTGTGACATCACCGTGTGACGTGTGTGTGCTGTCGTCACATCAACCAAATACTTACATGGTTTGATATTGAACACTCTGGTCTATCTGTAACAATTTTAAACCCATTCAGATGCGGACTATCTGAGTGATCGAGATGGAAGCTTTGGTTATTGTAACGGGGCAGCCTCAGGAGGCAAACAGTCGAGGCAGCCCGGTTCAGTCCATACGCACACGGTAGATACAGTTTATATTTAAGTATTTTACGTTCCAGAATTGGAACAGTTCGTTCGCTGATCGGCATCCATTTTATTCAACGCTCCGTTCACGGTCTCCGAGGGACGCAAAGTGCAGCACTAAATTTTATGGACGAGTCGCTTTTGTTTTGTTTACTATCTAGTACGAACAACTCTCAATGTTGTCAGGGAATGGAATTGAACAGGCTTTTTATCTTAAAGTTTGATCTCACTAATAGATAAGTTTATGCAAATGAATTTGATGCAATTACTGTACAAAAGGATTCTATTAAAATAAAAAATAAACGTGTACACACTTATACCCCCGCAGAAGGTTTTTACCTGTGTTGCGGGTGGCATGGACGACACATATAACATATCAGAATAACACCCATGACCCGATTACAAATATTAATCTGTAATAAATATCAGCCCCGGCCAGGTATGGAACCCGGGACCCCTCGCTTCGCAGGCAGGGTTGCTACCAACTAGGCTACAGGGTCTTCAAATCTATTGTAGTGACAAGTTTCATTATTTGCAAAGTTTTACTCGTTTAGGTTTTAATTATGAGAAATTAAGAGGAAAAGTGGTTCAACTTCGTAAGTGATAGGACACAAACTTTGGGTAGAAATGTTAGTCTTTTAGATCAATCGTCTAGGTGACGTCGACTTTATTCACTTACTGGAGATACTCTTCTTGTCTAAAGCAAAAACCTCTAAAGTTCGATATTAAGTAATTTACTTAGTGCTATAGTAAAATTCAACTTACTAAGGACACAAGTTTAGTATTTCCATATTCGTTCGTATCGCTGTTCAACACTTCCGCGCTAGTGTCCTGTGGGACTACCGCATATTTTATGGATTGCCGGTTCTGTTGCCTGGAGCATGAATCTATTTTATAAATTTTATCATGAGGAAAACGAAGGCATCTTTGCAGGGTAAGAATCTTCATCTTTTGAATGTACCTACCTCTGGTCAACTACTAAAATATTGGTCTACTATGATAATTTAAAAACAGGAAACTCCGTAGCGGTTATAAGCACAGGCACAATTTTTTTTGTTTGTTGACACCATGCAAGCGTGAATTTAGTTTTTAACTTGTTCTCGTTATATAAACAAAACATTCAAATTGGTTTCAGAGATAAAATCTGGAAGTTATTCAAAGCTTTTAAAACTATCCAGTCGTATCACAGTACCGTCGTTTCTAGACCCCTCCAGAGACCCAGTGTCGTAGTAAAGTTTAAGGCCTTTCGTATTTTTCTTTGGCACTCATTACTTCTTCAAGTTTTGTAGTCAATTTTTATGTTCACTTTGAACAAAGTTAATTGCAAATTGTAAAAATTTTGTAAATAATAACTTGCTAATAGCTCATTTGTCTATCATAGTCAAGCTTGTTACATAATTGTTAAAAAAATATGGCGGACAAAAAAAAAGATATTGTACATTTTAAATTACTTAGTAAATAATAATAATAATGCCTTCAAAAGAAAAAAAAAGATATGAATGAACTGCTCAATATCATTCGTTCCGTACATCCATGTAGATTTTATTTAGACGCAAGACCGTTTCGAAGACTTTTCCCTTAGGAACATCCTATGGCAGTAAAGTTTACGGCTCGCTCTGTTTCGTATTGTTTTCTTTCCCACATAGTATTGTATGTTATCACGAAGATAAAAGTTAATGTGCCTACGAAATGGCATGTTATGGGCGGATTATTATCGGGATAATTCTTTATTTATTACTATGTCTGTAGTCTCTATAGCACGATAAACAGAAGGAAGAATTAAGTATTAATTTGAAATAATCAATAAGATTAAATTATGTTTCGAATATGAAATCTCTTATAAGTAATATTTTTATTAATAATGACAATCGATTTTATTAACCGACGAAAAAAAAAGGAGGAGGTTCTCAATTCGACACATATATTTTTCTTGTTAATAACCTAAACGATGTATATATTGTGTATATTAAATTGAACTAGGTGGAATAGAACTCAGAGACTTATAACTGAAACCTTGCGCCATTCCGTGGTAAGTTGATCAACAGGGTACCTACATATCGAGTTTAGAAATTATTATATTTAGCACAGGATTTTATTGTAGAAGAGCCTCTTTAATAATTCTTCATCATAAAATTACTACAACGCAGAGAAAAGTTACAAGTTCTAATCCAGGCCACAAAATATATTTAATAAGTTACGTCTGCGACATAAATAAAATAACATTATACTAATAAATGTTCTTACATTTTGGTAATCCTATAACAATAAGGTCTGAAAAGATCGCAATCACAGTTAAGAGCACTCTCGACAAGATGGACATAATTAAGGCGGACAAAGACTAGAATCTGGGAATAAAAAATATTAGCTTTATGAATTAGAGCGAAGAAAACAGCCAAGTAATATCAGCGCTATTGCCTTATTATATCCATTTTAAGTAATAAGATAAGAAGCTTTATTTTTAAAACTGTTTCTTGTATCTGTTTAGTAATATCTTAAGTAGTTTTAAGTGAAACAGTATTTGGGGTACTATTACACCGTTCCCAATATCAAATAATCTTCTTAATATATATAAATTACGTGTCACGTTGTTTGTCCGCGATGGACTCCTAAACTACTGAACCGATTTTAATCAAATTTGCACACCGTGTGCAGTTTGATCCAACTTGAAAGACAGGATAGCTTACATCTCAAAAAAAAAACTTTTGACAGAACGAAGTCTGTCCGGGCAGCTAGTATCTACTATAAAGTTTGTGATTTATTGTCAGTTAGGTAGATAACATTCTGAGGATTATGAATAAAATTGAATATTGGGACCAGCTAATGTTCACGTTTGTACGGGAAAGTATGTGTTACTTACCATTACAAAATACATCATCGTGTTTGTTGCTGCTATAAAAATACTGTTATCTTTTACTTGTCTGTCCGGGCCCTGAGTTCTCTATTGTCACCTTTGTGAATTCACTCAAGTCACACGAAAATAAGCCCAGCCTGTCGTGAGCTTGGTTGAGCGTATTGGATAGTACCAAACAAAGACAGGTTAGTAAACAAAAATATATTCCCCTGGCGTTTCGATCTGTTAATTGGTTCAACCTTTATTTTGCGTGGTATTTACCCGCCTGGCTTGCTACCCTTCTAAAACCGACCGTTAAATGTTTTCATGTGCTTCGGTCGCAACTTGTTTGAGAGTTGGTAATAATACGAATCTCCTTAGTATTTTTTGACCAGCAACGTATCGATGATACCTTCACAGATAACCGCTTTCATGCAAACAGACAAAAACTTTTCAGCTTTATGTTGGTATAGAATTATAGATTAAAAGAAAAAAATATATCCACCATTATTTTCCACAAAATCAACACGTTGATATCTCACGGAAAGTTCTCATGTGCGTGTCATCATAAAATATGAAACTTGTGAATCTAGATTACTTCTCAAACTCACAATCTCAATGCGATTATAGGGGTCTTATCGACTTTCCTACAATGTTCAAGCTGTAAAAAGTTTAGCCTCTCCAATGTAACATGTGTGAGTTCAGACCAAGTTATACGTACCTTTGGAACGACTTAAATTTATCCTATAAAACTTTTTAACTGTCTTACAATAAGGTCGAGTTTTGATCAAATGTTTGCGTAACTGAATTTCCCAATAAGTTTTGCCAGTACAAATTCGCTGCGTATCTCGTCATAACGTTTTACTGGTGCCTTTGTAGCTACGTAGAGTACGAGTATCTTGAATGTTCGACGGAAATTGGCTCTAGTAATCCAGGTATTACACTTTGCGAAGTAATACAAATACTTTTAGATATTTGCCATATTTTAGTATTTTTATTAAAATTGTTCTTATAATTTTATTGTAACTGTAATATAATTTTATTGTAGTAATGTATGCAATAATGCATGTCTGACTAGATATAAATTAAAATATAATATCGCACCCAAAGCTGGAATCAGCAAGCAACGTTAATTAGAAAAAAATATTTTACTGAAATATTTTCGACGTCTCATTTTCCAAACGTTCACTCAGTAAAGTATCGGTTGTTGACTTTCTACCGCATTGGTATTCAAGATACAGCAAATATATTGCCAGTTGTTATTTCATTTCTCAACCTAGGGCATCCCTATTAAACAATATGTACACAGATGTGGAGGCAATTTTTTTAACAAACGAAGCGCAAAATTTTTCTATCGTAGACTTATTTACCGGTCTGACAAGTTTTGATAAGCGATATGCGATATTTTCTCGCTGGTTTTTATAGGGTACATTTCTGAGCAGTTGAAATTGTATGAAGTAAATTCTAAACCCGCATGTCTTTTATACAATTATAATTATTATGGTTCAATTAGTATCTAATACTTAATAGTAATTTTCATAGTATCTTGTGGCTATCAAATCAATTAAACATACAAATGTCAATAGCGAGTGAGCATTAAAATTACTTGAGTGATTCGACCAAATGTAAAGTTGTGTCCCTCGATTTTTACTCTTTGATTTTAATGACAGATAACTTTGTTCGCCTTTTTCTACCGTAAAAGAAAAAAGTATTTGTTACACCGAAGGTATTGAATTAATTTATGAATTGATTTAAGTTCACATTAAATATTTTTGTTGCATTAAAATGATAACCGAAGTTAGCATAAAAACATGTACACAGCTGAGTGAACTTAACTCGGATATGAAAATAACCTGTTTAAATAATCTATGAACCATGGTGGTAGATACATTTTGGCTAAACGAAAACTGTCTCAATCTTTAAATAACAATTTCATTATGATGAGTATCTCAGATTAAAAGACGTTGTGTAACAAATCCCGAGATACTTTATCTTTAGTCGTACATCTTTTACATTCAAACAGTTGAACACGCCTTTTCGTGATGTTTAACAAAAGGATATCATTCCAATTGACTAAGCAGTATCAAAAGAATGCATTAACGCTCGAGGGCCGATCCAAATGCACTCAAAATTGAACGTAGATTTATTTTAGATTATAGATATAGACTCTATGATATTACCAAAGGTTCTATGCTTGCGGAAGCGAGAATCTTCTCGAGAAAATATTGGATTTATAAGTATTTCTCTTTTGTAATAAAAATAATGGTACGTTGTACTTTAGTGAATGCTTTTAATTTTTGTTTTATTAAATGATTAAATATTGAGTACTTATTCTCCTGGAAAATTTGAGCAAAGCCACGGGCAAAGCGCTAGTTTTCGATATATTATAGATCATAGAAATATTGATAAAACTGCTTAGTATCAAATACGATTTAACGAATATTTGGATAAACAAAACCGTTTGATTGAATCCTTAGAACTGAATTCCCTTAACCACGACCTAGTGACCCAAAACATAAATCGAAATCAAAACGAAACCACTTCAGTCAATTAATTGTCAACAAAGTACCTATAGGGGCCGAAAAGCTTTACAATGTGATGTAATTCTGTGTAAAATTCCAATTGTCGGCCCTTTGTACAATATTGAAGACTTTCGATTCTTCAATTACTTAAAACATTCCCCATGGCTTTTCATTTGCGATGTTTAACCAAGGGCTCGACTTTTCGATTGAATGGAGCGCTTCAAAGAAGGGAATTATCACAGTGTGTGCATTCAAGGATGGCTTCAAAGGGGCATGGATTTTCCTATTTTCTTAACGGAATACTTGAGGGTACTTCTAACAATTATCGTCAATAAGGTAAGGTATTGTGCTCGTGTGCGTGTATATTTAGGGGGACTGTTTAAAGGAGAAACCATAGACCTATATTTAAGTCTATGGGAGAAACACTTGAAATTTGAATTGTGGGTCAGTCGTGAGTTTAGGATGCGAATTTACAATGATTTTCACCAAAAAACATGTATATGATCGTATGGATTACTTCAGTATCTACATTATACAAAAATTACCGTCTCTTACTTATTAAACAATCGAAAGATTCAGCTGAAATAATCAACTTCAACTCGGAAAAATAATTGGACAAACGCTTTCTTTATTTGCAATATTGTAATGAAATGCCACAGATTCAGAACAGGCGCCAATTACACAACGCTCAACACTTTGCTGCCGGCGTTAATTGCAATGCAGAACGACTCGCGATGCTTCCATGGCGGAATGAATAAATAGCTTCCGATAACTCGTCAGACCAAGTGGAAGTTGTTACGGACATTTGTTATATTTATTACCTTTATTCAATGCTTGGAAAGTTCCATGGATTTATCTAGAAATTATAAGATTTCGTATAATGTCTGGGAGATTGAGTGAAGTGGTGTGTGGGTAGTTGTTAATTGAGATAGTACAAAGGTAAGCTTCTAGATGGCGCTTATTATACATTTGAAATTTTTAAATGTGAAGTTACGAATATTATTCATCTGTAGTTAAGTGCAACCCCTGCCAACTATTTACAATCCTTAAATTTAGCTCACACTATAGAATCTAAGAAATTAAGCTACTAATGTACCAAATATTTTGGCTACGCTATCGTCCTGGTGTCGTAGGTGAGCGTGGGTGACATGACAATTTTTGATTTTATAGCCCATTTGCTTTGTTGCGAGTTATAAAAAAATCTGACTTGAAATATCAGTTTAGGCATCATCATGACAACTTCTCGGCCTACTTAGCCAGTTGCCAAATGGACAACATAACGATTTACTCTGTATTGAAACCGAATAACAGATCGTTACTGTGTTAAAACAGTTCTGATATTGCAATCATTGCGATCGCTTTTGTAATATTGCATTTGGTTACGAGGTTTATGGTTCCACAAACTTTTAAATGGGAACATTAGGCAACGCCATACTAAAGTTTTGGATATTTGTCTCAAATGGAACGATTTATGTTAGTAATAGTATGTCTCTCTGGTTTGTTCTTACACGTATGTATTTGTACTACTTTTAAACTAACATTTAAAAATATATTTTATATTAAAAGAACGGGAGATGCCCCGGCGAGTAGGTACTTAAAAATATATAAATCTCAATCTCTTTATTTTTTAAATTATTTATTATTTTTATTTATTTATTTATAAATCTACTATTTCAGTAACACTGAACTCTAAGTTAAAATTTGTGAGTATTGTATTTAAAATATTTTAAACTATGTTTTCAATCAATCAGTCAGAACTGTAAGGTAGTAGCCGGGGTTTTAGGGTTATCCGAAAATAAAACGTAAATTCCTTCAGCAAGGCGAGTATATTATCTTAACACTTCGTAATCACAAGTGAGTTCATCTGCCCCTTGACAGGGCTTTTATACCAATATGGCTTAGATCAATTACAATCCAAAAACTACTTAATACAAACTTAAACTATTATTAAATGTACAATATATTTTATTAATTCTTTTTCATATTTTAATGAACATATTTTTACACAAAACAATTGTTAAGTATAATCTAAAGTAACTTCCGTCTATTGCGAAAATATATCACAAAATTATCTTGAGTTGACAACATCCGGTGACAGTTGAAAATATGCAAGCGTCCATTGACAGTTAACCGTGTTGTTTGGTATACAATTCTATTAGTGACTAGTTGATCTGTTAATCTTACAGGTAATGTAATAATTAATAATCTTACATTCGGCCTTCCTGACAATATTTGTTTGTCCTCAAACAATCTTGAATCAATTTATAAGAATAACAATTAGATATTATGATCTATTTGATACTTGGAAATGTTCATCAAGTTTATATATTTTAGAAACATAACAACATATTAATAATAAATAATATATAACTTATTAGTGAGAAATATCATCCAGTTCTAAATTCAATTACAACAATAACTTGATCCTGGGAAATATCGTCCAGTTATATAGTAATAATAAAAAGTTTATAGAAAAATATACCTGTGTCCAATAGGGAACTTCATCTATTGGCAAAACATTAATTGATTGCTGGGAAATATCATCCAGTAAAATAAAATCAATTAGTGTATTACTAGGAAAATTCATCTAGTAATAAAATAAAACAAAATAAATAAATAAAAGTAATAATAGCAATAATTGATTACTGGGAAATATCATCCACTAAAATATAATAATCAATTAGTATTTTACTAGGAAACTTCATCTAGTATAAGAATAAAAAATTACAAATTTACTAGGAAAAATCATCTAACTAGTAACTTTTTAATAAAACAAATAAATTATTCTTCTAAATCACTATCAGTACTTTCATCATTAACATGTGTATTAATCCATGGCTGTATTTGATCTACTGCCCATACATTACAATATTTCTTATTTCCTATATTGGATCCAGGTATACTGGATACTTCATACCGATCGTTTTCAAGTACTTTAGAAATTCTATAGGGGCCTGAAAATACTGGTAACAATTTTTTACTCTTGCCATCATTAGTATTTATCTGCTTTCTAACCTTTACTAAATCACCAATTGAGTAGATTTTTGGGGCTTTTCTATGTTTATCAAAATAGGATTTTTGTTGGGACTGATTTTTGTCTATATGTTTACTAATGCCAGATCTTATTGTATCTAGGTCATTTACTTGTGGGCGAGTATCGGTAAAAACATCTGCAAACATATTTTCTGATGCATGATTCAATGAGTGTCCAAATAATGCTTCGGCTGGGGTTTTACCAATACCTTTGTTTAACGTATTATTTAATCCCCATTGAATTTTTCCTAATGACTGGTCCCATTTGTGTTCACCTAATTTATCAGTATAGGAAGTAAGAGCATCTAAAACAGTACGATTATATCGTTCTACTTGGCCGTTCGCTCTTGGAGAAGAGACGGCATTTAATATATGTTTAATGTTAGATGATTGACAATAACTTTCAAACTCTTTGGAAGTAAAGCTAGAACCTCTGTCTGATATTAATCTAGAAGGAAATCCGAAAATGGAGAATACTTCATTGAGAGCATTTATAGTGGGTGTTGATTTTAAATTGCGCAAAGGTTTTAAAATACAGAACTTCGTAAACCCGTCTACAATGAGTAACAAATATAAATATCCTTTACAACTCTTAATAAACGGTCCTAAATGATCCACATGAATGGTGTGAAATGGAATGGGGGTTTTGGGTATGGGATGAAGGTAACCTTCCTTTCTTCCTGAAACGTCTTTTCCATAAGCGCAGTGTATGCATGATTTTACGTACTTTGTAACAAACCTTTTTAATTTCGGAAACCAGAAATCTTTTTTAATTTTAGATATTGTTTTTTCCTCAGAAAAATGACCAATATCGTCATGGTTTTGACGACAAATTTGCCACCGTGCTCCTTTCGGAACGACCCATTTTAGTTCATTTTCTTTAACCTTTCTATATAGTTTATTGTTTTTTATTACGAAATTTTGTTTGATGTCAACAATGTCATTATAATTTGGGTCTTCTAAAACTTTCCTAATATGAGCTAATTTGGGGTCCGTTAATTGTAGAGATAATAACCAATCTTCATCTCTGATAGCAAGTGAACGAGGAACTTCAATTTCATCATTATCTAATGCATGTACGGGGTTACGACTTAATGCATCTACATGTGTCATATTAGTACTTGGGCGATAAATTATATTACAGTTAAATTCTTGCAAAGTCAACCACCATCTAGCTATTCTTGGCAACAGATCTCGTTTGGAAAAAGTGGATCTAAGGGCATTACAATCCGTCACTATTGTAAACGAAATACCTAAAAGATAGATCCTAAACCTATTAAGTGATTGAACTACAGCCAACGTCTCCAAATCGTATGCGTGAAATTTTTGTTCGTCAATTGTAGTTTTTCTACTATAGAAAGCTATTGGTCTTAATGGGGAATTTTCATTTTCCTTCTGTAACAGGATACCCGCTAGACCCATTTTACTTGCATCCGTGTGAAGCTCGGTGGTATGTTCAGGATTATATAAGGCTAATATAGGTCTCTCTACTAATTTATTTTTTAAGGTCACGAAAGAATTCTCCTCGCTATCGCCCCATTGCCACGGTCGATCCTTTTTTGTAAGATCTGTCAAGGGCTGTGCTATTAAAGAAAAAGATTTTATAAATTTTCGAAAGTAGCTAGCGAGTCCTATAAATTGCCTAACCTCGTGAACATTCTTGGGTCTGGGGAAATTTTCGACTGCATTAATTTTAGTTTTGCCTGGTTTTATACCCTCCGCATTTATTTCATACCCCAAATATTCGATATTTGTTTGAAAAAAACTACATTTTTTAATATTCAATGTTAATTTTGCATCATTTAATAAACTAAAGGTATTTTCTAATTTTTGTAATCCTTCTTCAAAAGTTTTTGAAGTTATAATAAGGTCATCCATATACGCTAGGGCTGGTTTGACATGTTTTTCTAACTGAGTATTCTTTGATGTATTTAATGATAAGGCTTTTAAAATTGTCCTTTGAAATATGGCCGGGGCATTAACTAATCCAAAAGGCATTCTTTTGAACTGATACAGTCCATCCGGGGTTATAAATGCTGTAAGATATCTACAATCTGGTTTTATAGGAATTTGATAGTATCCACTCATTAGATCTAAGCTAGTAAAATACTTGCTACCACTCAAAAGATCTATCTGATCTTCAATTCGTGGTAGTGGAAAATTATCCTTTATCGTCTTACTATTTAGTTGTCTATAGTCTACACAAAGTCTTTGGCCGCCTGTTTTTTTCGATACAAGCAGGATTGGGCTAGCATAGCATGAAGAAGATTCCTCAATGATATCATTCTCCAATAGCTCACCAACCATATCACTTACTACCGTTCGATCCTTGGAGTTGAGTCTGTATGGTTTGTAAGCTACAGGAGTTTTATCAGATAATTGGATGTCCATTTCAGTCAAGTCCGTACAACCTAACTCACTTAGTTCGAGTGCAAAGGTCCGTCTGTATTGATTTATTAAATTATGCACCTTTTTACGTTCATCAACGGAAAGATTTTGGTTTACTACTATATCATTGTCATCAATAGGTTTATATACGCTTTGGACTGCGAGGCAACGATTTGTTAAGCTACATTCTTGTGTATGTATAATATTGGCACGTACTAACAGACAATCTTTGCAGAATTCTATGGGAGTTAATGGAGCTACTACAATAAGAGTCGTCATACCACCTTCAATTTTATAAATTCCTTCCTCTATCCAGTATTCACCGCTTAAACATTTTCGATAACTACCGGAGACAAAAATAGTGCCATGTTCAATATCCTTAGTATAGCAAGTAACATGACCTGTTTTGATAATTTTGCAAAATTCTTTTACAAATAATTTTATAGATTCATTAGGCTCATGATTTATTTGGGGTAACTCGCTTGAAAAGTCTCTGTTTATAATAACTAGTGATTGATTGGTTTTTATAACAAGTATATTAGGTTGCTCCGTAAAATCTTGGCCAATAAGCACAGGTACATGTAAATGATCTGGATGCACCACATAGGCTGAAATGAATGCTTGGACAGAATCTACAGTGATTTGCAAGTTAGACGTGCCAATTGGAGTAAAACTAGTTTCACCTACGCCTCTAATGATAGGTACATTGGCTTGCTGTATAATTAATTGGTTATCTTCTGCAATATCTTTTCTAATTAACGAACAGTCACTACCGAAATCTATAAACGACAAGACTTTGTGGGGTTTTTCATTAATTGTAATTAGTTTATAGAACTTATTAGATGGCTTAGAAGTTGCCGCAATCATTACTCGTTTTTCTAATGTCTTATTATTATCCCTATTCCTGAAACAATTTTCTGATTTGTGCCCTATTTTCTGACAAGTTTCACATTTTATTATTGGTTGAGGACATTGCTGCATCCTATGCCCGTTTTGCTTACAATTATAACAGTAAGTGGTTCGACATTGTTTAGCACTATGACCAGCCCTTTTACAAATTAAGCATGATATATTATTGTTTGAATTGAATTGTGAAGTATTCCTTAGTTTATTTTTCATATCAGTCTCCCTACAAATATCTTTAAGGAATCCTAATAATTGTTCAGGGCGAGTAAATCTGGCTGAGGAAGCGCTCGACCTAACAGTTTTATCCTCCAATCCATGTATAATGCAATCTACTGCCTTTTTATTTGTGATTTCGCAGGCATTCAAAAGGATCATTTTGTCGTAATAATATTCCTGTATTGATTCTCCAGGCTTAAACTTTCTTTCTAACATTTCAGCTAGTAAAACACCATAATTGCTCTCAGATGGAAATGCTTCTTTCAAAAGATCTTGCCATTCTACCCAGGATAAATTAATTGATTGTAACCCCTCATACCATTTTTTTGCGTAGCCTACTAAACGAGGGAGTGCATAATGGGAAGTCTGTTGGTCTGTCCAGTTATATATTTTAGCACATTCGTTAACCTTAAATATCCAAGTCTCTACTCTCTGGTTTTTTACTAAAGGGTCAAATTCCGGTATTATATTTTTATCGGGATGCAGTTGAGAATGATTAGTTTTCATAATATTACTCATAATTTCTAGAAAGTTTTTAACGTTAGAATCTGAACTAAGGTTAACATAAGTTGACGAACCCATATTATGATCTCGGCGCGACGATCCCGGGAGGTTGGTTGGCTGATGCTCTGGTTGCTCGGTGTGCCGACCCGGTGTACGTAGACTGCGAACGGGACTGCGAGCTCGATGGCTAGCAGGGCTTCGCTCGTAGCGGTGAACAGGGCTGCGCTTGTTGCGGCGAGCAGGGCCGCCTTCGTGGCAGCGAGTAGGGCTGCGCTTGTGGCAGCGAGTAGGGCTGCGCTCGTGGCAGCGAGTAGGGCTGCGCTCGTGGCAGCGAGTAGGGCTGCGCTCGTGGCAGCGAATAGGGCTGCGCTCGTGGCAGCGAGTAGGGCTGTCCTCAGGGTGATGAGCAGCACTGCGCCCACGGCTGTAAGCTGAGCTGCGCTCGTGGCGATGAAGGAGGCCGCGCCCGCTGTGGCGAGCGGGGCTGCACTCATGATGATGAGCGGCACTGCGCTCACGCTGGCAAACGGGGCTGCGTCCGCTGTGGCGAGCAGAGTTTTCGTTAACTGGTCGAGAAGTACTGCGATGTGACAGATTGACCTCACTGCGTCGAACATGTGATGAACTCTGCTCCTCCCGCGGTACTTGCGATCTATTTGTCTGAGCACCATATCCCCTAGCAGATGATCGGGGAATTATCGGACTTCTGCTTCGACTGCGTAAGCTACTTTCCATCCTAATGTTATGTTTATTTTCTGAAATAAAAAGTAAAAAAAACGACAGTATTTGATTTTTATAAGTAAAATATGTAGTCATCATGATATTTCATCAATTTTTATCATTTAATTATAAAAATTAGTTTATAGCATAGTGATATTTTGTGATTATATAAATATTTTATTTTTAATTAATTATGTAGCTAATTAATATTATACGTTTTATTAACGTTTTTACCACAAATATTGATGGATTCATTGAATTGGCTTATGAATTACTGTATATTAAAAGTATAATTTTCTCAGTAAATGATTTTTTGTAAAATCTTTTGAGAAAATAAATGGTTTTAAATCGTAAATAATCGTAATTTTAAATTAATGTATTCTATGTAAAAATATAAAACAGTATTATCTTATAAGCAGTAGTGATCAAAAAAGTATAAATAAGAAAAAAAAAAGTAATATAAATATGTGTAAAAAAAAACATACCTTTGTTTTATTTTTTATTCCGCAGCAGTTTTTACCGTATCTCCACTTCTGATGTAAGGTAGTAGCCGGGGTTTTAGGGTTATCCGAAAATAAAACGTAAATTCCTTCAGCAAGGCGAGTATATTATCTTAACACTTCGTAATCACAAGTGAGTTCATCTGCCCCTTGACAGGGCTTTTATACCAATATGGCTTAGATCAATTACAATCCAAAAACTACTTAATACAAACTTAAACTATTATTAAATGTACAATATATTTTATTAATTCTTTTTCATATTTTAATGAACATATTTTTACACAAAACAATTGTTAAGTATAATCTAAAGTAACTTCCGTCTATTGCGAAAATATATCACAAAATTATCTTGAGTTGACAACATCCGGTGACAGTTGAAAATATGCAAGCGTCCATTGACAGTTAACCGTGTTGTTTGGTATACAATTCTATTAGTGACTAGTTGATCTGTTAATCTTACAGGTAATGTAATAATTAATAATCTTACAGAACCTTCCTTATATTTGCCTGTAGAAATACCACTGAATACGTGACGCATACATAAACATACAAAATGTTTCCTAGCAATAAGCATTGAGATAGCAACTTGAATATCTTTCACGGAGGGACTGACAGGTAAGTAAAAATACAACTTATGACGTTGAAATAAGAGCGATAACTGGTGTGGCATTCGCAAAGGTCTGGATCGAGCTTAGCGCCTGTGAGTTCTAAACCCGGTTTACGGCCTGTGCTTCACATAAAAATGTTATGACATGCTTCATTATATAAAAACGGGGTAAAACATTGACAAGCTGTGTTTTATACGGCAGTAACACGCTCGGTAAAATGCAAATATCCAGTATAGTGTATTGATTTCGTCGGAGTTTTTAGGTTAAGCGGCTGATCTTATGCGTCTCAAGTTTTCATGACGGTATGCCAAAATGGTACTCGCGAAGAACTTTGGTATTCTAGAATGTAGAATTTAGGCTGTAAGTGCTTTTTCCTGTAACAGTTAAAATAACATATCTTTTAACCTAATAATTCAGAGAAATAATGCAATAATTTTTTGAAAAATGTTTTGTTAATGTTTGCGTCAATTACACAAAACACATTAAGTTAAATTAATAATTCCATGTTCACAGATATAAATCCTAAACAATGTTATCTGAATTAATGTATTCGAATGCAACCGCTAAATAACGACCTAAATAACATTATATTTCATTGTTATCTTAATAAGCAGCCGCTATTAATAGTACTGAAATATCACACAATCGAACTTCAATGCTTGCCAAAGCCATTTCCATAACTCGCGTAGCTAGTCTTAACATCATAGATTTCACTACGCCGCGGCGCCGTAGCTACGTAGCACTGCTACGAACTGGTATAAATATTTCAGTACAGGAAATTATGCCCCCAACGATGCTATGGCCTACACCATTTGAATAGGAAAGTGCTATGGGTTAAAGCTGGCTAGATCCTAAATTATGTATTTCAGCTCAGCTTTTATTGAAAATTCTCTATTATCTATCGATGTCGTATAGATTGTAGACTAGCTCGGAATATGTACTATATCGGAAATAGGATAATAATTTTGAAATTGTGCTATTTTAGAATTACTCATGAATATTTTTTCTGTCATTATAATAATTTTGATGATTCTTCTTTGGGCGAAGGGAATAGTCACGTGGAATGCAAGCTCGAGTTGATCAGAGCTTATCTTATTTCCGCTCTTAACACCATAGACATAATAAACTTTTTAATTTTTATTCGGTTTCGACCATTTTCTCATCGTATGGCTATAAGGAGGCTTCAGCTGCTAAAAAGTAATAATACTGTAACTTTTAACTAGTATTAACAGTTAATTTTAAATAATAATTTGCAGTTGTATCTAACAATGAATGGCATCCATATGATGCGTGAATACTGAATGCGGTGTTTCATTATGTATTTATATGCCGTTGATACGGAAATTGCAGTTTTGTAATATTCACAAGCGTACCGGAATTAATGTAGGAGCTGTAAGTTATGAGCTGACAGCGAGTAAATGTTTTAAATCAAAACTCAGGTAACATCGTTATTTAAATATTAATTACATAAAAATCGTTTTCACCGAACCTTTATTATACTATTGTAAATATACCAATATCCTTCTTACCAAATGTTATCCAAATTGTTTTTGCGTGACTATACCAATTTTCACATTTAATAATATTTAGTAGGTTTTTATCTCTGGAGAAGCGTGGTAGGCTAAGAAATTAGAAAAAGTAGGCAACTATTCTTTGAATTTGATTAGAAAGAGTAGGCTACTGCTCCTGCAAAGGAGCAATGAACTACTTCAAATTCGAAGCTATTTAATTCAAAATGGCGATATATAATTTTGAACCCTTACCTTTATCTTCACCCTTTTTATTACAAAACTAGTAACCGCCCTCCCTTTGCTTCGGTTTCCGCATAGATCCCTATTTTTTAAAATAAAATATTGTCCATGTTACTTAAATAAATAGCATCATATTAGTGAAAGAATTTTTGAAATCGGTCCAGGACTTTTTAAGCAAATAAACAAATTAACAAATAAACAAACGAGCAAAAAATAATTTTCCTTTACAATATCAGTTAAGATGACGAAAACTAGCTAGACGAGTTTTGATGATGGCAACAAAAAATCCGATTTTCGATACATTATATTGGTATTTATTTGTGAAACTCACCTTTTTTTTACCTCATCGTTCATTTAAATTCTGTAACGTACTTCTCAGTCCTCTTAACACAGTTTTACGTCCTGTTAACATTTTAATTTTTCTTGAACCGTTTGAGCTTTTAACTTGGACCACCGCGCAGAGTGCATAAAACTCTGGGGAGAGTGTTAGTAAGTTCGTTTGAATGATTCGACACCTCCCTTGAGGTTTGAACCCTTTCAACCCTTACGGAGGGGTTAGGTATGAAATTATTCTTTACTATACCAATGTTTTTAAATATCTTTACATTGTTCTTAGCAAGTTTGTATAGAACTCCGGTTCAAATATGATGTGATTTCGTTTTTTTTTTCAAAATAAGGTTTGGCATAGTTACTAGTTGGTCCAGTAAACATTTTACTAACATATAATTGAAATTGTTGTGTAAATATGAATCAGTTTAAAAAATAATCTATAAAATTAATAAAAATAAAAAGGGCCTTGTATTTCCTGTGTCGCATACATGAGATTTATTCGACTAAAATTATTGCAAGTGAATGAAATATTTGCAACAATAGAAATTATAAAAATACGAAAATTACATTAAAAATAAATGATAAAAAAATAATCACAAAGTACCTAATTATTTAATTAATAAAAAAAGGTAATAACTTGGGTACGTACCAGGTCAGAATATTGCTACTATTATTGCCTCGAAAAATGAAATACATATATTACATGTTGCATTTACTAATATCAGTCTATAAAAGACAGAAAACTTGCCAATTTAATAAAGTATTTTCCATGAAAGAAACCTATTACCTCAAAGTATCCAGTTCACATGAAAACTGGCACATTGCAACTGTTATGCACCATATAATTTTGTTTGCTTAATTTCTTTGGTAGCGTGATTGAAGCCAGTATTTCTTTACCTTGTTTATGAAGTAATTGGAAAATATTTTAAAGCTCTGTAAAATAGCTTTCTTGTTAAATGACACTGTGATTTATTTAACCATAAACTAACTTACATTTTAATTAATACAAGTGCGAAGTGTGTTCAGTTGTACGCTTATTAGCTCTACGTCGGTGAGACTTACTTTGTTTTAAGTTCGAAACCTGCATGGAATTCTGATTTTATCCTATTATTATCACTAACTTCGTTCAAGGAAAACATCGTGAGAGTACACGAGATTTCAACATAATGTTTCCAAAGATGTGTAAAGTCTGCTAATCCGTTTGGCGTTTGGTAGTCATTAACTTAACCATGATCTTAATCTCTTCTAATTGTTATGAGAGCTCTGCAGTGCAATAATAATAATAGGATCCGTCGTTTTCTTTTGGTCCAACAACGCGGTCCGATAGTGATATCCATGGGCACATGCTGCACCTAATTTTTAGTGGCTACTTTTAGCACGTCGTTTTTGCTGTCGGCTATTAATAAGTTTTTAAGTTAACTTAAAAATAAAAAAAATGTTTAACGACCTAAGTCCGCATATCTGAATATGCGGCTCGAAATATCCGCATACAATATACTTCTTAAGTCTTTAACATAAAAGAAAAATGCGGTCAAGATTATAGAAAAACCCAGCAGATTTAACGGAGGAAGTATTAAAGGTGTGTGCTATATTGGCATAAGAGTGAAATAGCTGTTGAAAAGACGAGAGCGCCCACAGGCACACGACACCTTCCGCCACTTCCAATCAAAGGCCACATTAAAGATTAAAAAGTCGTTACATTAATGAAACGTATCAGATTTTCCCGTCGTCTCTAAGCATATTCTGCACGTCTTCGGCTCTAAAGCTTCTTCTAAACACTCTTTTGTTCATACTCTAGTCCCAAGACTGCATATGAAAATTTTTGTTGTTCCCAGACGCTTTTCAGAACGTTTCCTTCGTACTTTCGTCGTTCACTTTCGCGACTGTGTCTTGAGTTTGAATTATTATTCATGGAATGGATTTTAACTACGTTCCCTCGTACTTTAATTTCACGTCTTGAATCCTTGCATATTCAAGAGATGACTGCATGAAAAGGAATGAATTTGCGTTTTGTTAAAATAAATGGTATTAATGTTTGACATTTGCGTAACTTTTGCGGTTTCAAAATGTTACGAAAGCAAGTTAATTTCTTTATAGAATTCAGCATCCAATTTTGGTAAATATTTTTGCAAACGCTCATTTCCCGATGCGATTTGTTTGATTTAGTTGGATTGATAATTGCTAATAAATTATTTAGCCCTCCGAACAAGAACAAGTGGGCTTGCAATTAAATATAAGTAAAGTCCCTTACAATAAAACAATCATTCAGTGCTTGCTTTATTTTAGTCAGTTTACAAATAAAAACGAATGTCATTTTAAACTTCCAGGTACAAGTGCTTTGAAATAAACAAAAAAAAACCCATTGCAAACACAGAATTGAATAACATAATTCTTGACGAAAAATAACCGACTTCAAAATAACTCAAAAACCAATCGTTAGATCTAACTCAAAAAGTGGAACCACATGACAAGCACAAAATTTCGATAAAAAAAATCATCAAAATCGGTTCACTCATTCAAAAGTTCTGACTTCTTATTTTCGATGCATATCTCTTGAACACCATTTGTAGCACTAACATTAAGACGTAAGAAAAGTTTACAATAAAGACAAAAGTTTATTATGAGTTGTAAGTATCGCGGTTTTAGTCAGGAATGTTCACTGAGTCAAACATTAGCATAGATAACGTCGCAAGCACCTGTTATTCATTATACCAACAATCGCAGTAATTCATTTCATAACAGCCATTGTAGGTACATTGTATTGTACAGTGACACGATAATGTAGTTTTGTTCTGAGGTCTAAAGTCAGTCACGTTAGGGTTTAATCCAGATGGAAGACTCAACAATGCATGTTAGAGATTGTTGAAAGATCGTATATTTCATTTGCTGACATGAAATTAATATGTTATGTAAAATGTAATATATGATTTTTTTAAAATTACTTTTGTTAAAAAGAGTAACTGACACGTTCATTCCACTTCCAAGTTCCACTTTCAGCATTTATTTTTATACTCAAACACATTTTAACCTATAATTTATGTACACAAACACATACACACACTTGGTTACATTTTTGAATTTTCATAAAAAAACCGGTGTATTATCGTGGCATTATTATTTTATGCTACTAGTTGGATCACGAGCAAGACGTGCAGACAATAAAAGAATTAGTGTACCCATCTTCGTGATTCTAAGTAAACTGATTCAAGCAATGCGTCGCGTGTAAACAACTGAATTTTGATATGACATAACAATTCAACATAGGAATACACTGCACAATAATTAATGACACAATACTGAATATCCGTTTTTCTTTTATGGATATTAAAGAAATTATACCTGAAAAAAGAAGTATGGAATGGAATGCAATGGAACCTCATGCCGTATATCTTACGATTCACCTAATATAGAGATTTAAGAGGTCGTACTTTAGTAGCTTTGAAAAAGATGGTGTCGGATGACAAAAAATAAGGGATCGAGCACAAAGGCAGGTCTTAATAAGGATAAGGGAAGAACGAATGGGACCGGGTTAATATTACGAAACTTCTGTTATTGTGAAGCAGACGTTAGTATACGTATGGAGTTACGTGAATGCGTGTTTCAGCATTCCATACAAGTTTTGGTAACGTATTTTACGAGAGTTAAAGTACGATACTTGTCTTATTTAGTAGTGTCAAGGTTTTGACGAGGAAAGTAATGCTTAAACTAACTATTAATAAACCTACGCGAAAGACAACTATTTTTGCAGTTGTCATTATTAAAATTTTATCATAATACCTACGTTTATTGCACTTAGCCTCATAATATTTTTAAATTCCATACATTACAAGTAGATTACAAGTATGATAATATTATGTATTAATTGATGTTTGCGTTTTCTTAACTTGTATTAACTACTTGTTATATAATGTCTGTTATTCGTGTCTATATTTCTTTATCGTCTGTACCTATCCGTTAGGCTGTCCGACAGAAATCGCTATTACAGCGATAAGACTGCATAATGTGTTGATACTCATATTATTGGCAGTGTTATAAAGAAAGAACTTCTAAGTGTGCACAATAAAGCATATTGTATATATAATTTGTATATTGTATTGTATATTGTATATATTGTAAGTCCATTTCCAAACATTATTTAAATATTTTCGTTTATCCCTTGGTTTTTAATTTTAAGCAAAATTCTTTCTCTTTCTCTTGCATTCTTGCATTTTAATTCAATTCTATTTCACTTTGTTTAAAACACCCAATGCCTCTTTAGAATTTCACCGGACGTACAGAAAAGTAAGATAATAAAAACGTAAAAGTAAGATAATATAAACGGAAGTTATGAAATTGATAAGAGCTGTTCTATTTTTTACATGGAATTCCTATAAGTGTCTTATTCATATATAGTCTAGTTTGGACAAGGCCTCTCACTTAGCCTGGGTTTAAATCACAATAATTATTATTGAAATTTATTAAATAGGTATTACAATATATCAATCGTGGATGGCAAATATTGAGAAAAACCTACATATACAACAATAAACAAACACACCTATACATAGATTATTACTCTCAAATTACGTGATGTCTGCTCCGTCTATGAGTATTATATACCCATAAGTATTATATTACCAAATATTATTATTAACTCATTATTAGCCTGATTTCTAGCTACTCTCTCTTCTCTCCGTCATGTTCCGGCTTGGGGCTTGGAAGCCAGTTCTATCTTTCTCTGCTTTCCTTGTGATGTCTCTTGTGTTTCTCATGTCCATGGTGACGGCGGCCACTTAGTAGGCACACTTGGATCGTCAGCTCCTTCCTATAATACCGTTCTATAAAAAAACTAAGCAAAAAGTTTTCAAACAAAACGAGGATGGTTACTAGTTCAGCATATCAACAATTCCATCTGATACTCTGTTGCTCTGTTCCCTTAACGCTTAATCATCCAACAATAAGGCTGCCGTTCCGGAGCACAATAAGCTCAATAGTAAGAACGAAGCCGAAGAGGCATGCTACTAATTAATTCTGCTTTTGTTAACGACGGAAAAACGTAATGAATCCCTTTACTGTCACGAACTAGTTATATCAGTTTTCCTTCTCATTTTAGATTAGATCTACAGGATCTACTAACTGAAACATGAAGCGGCTTGCTGGACGGCTTGCATCTAACTGTGTAAATTATCAATCGAAAAGCAAGTATAGGCGCGGTCAATGGTTAAATAAATGACCGCTATTAGCAGAATTTCTTGAACGCTTTCGTACTTCAAGGGCAAGTTAAGGCAATGGTCTCTATTTCCATGTCTTTAAAACATGTCCATACACTGATACCAATATTTAACTCTAGATTGGTCCTTCACCAAAGCAAAACTGCAGAAGCAACCTGATACTAAAGTTTCTTCAATTAGGAGATGTCACCCTTGCCTAACATTAGCCATTAAAGGGTTTAAGCCAGCGAACTGAACTGGAAGCACCAAGGCACCTCGAATACTTGTAGGATTCTGTTTGCCTTCGCCCGTTATTAGGTAAGGCAATCAAACTGCAAACAATAGTACATATATCTTGCTACGAGGATGTTAATTAAGTTGGTAGCAAATACAGACAGTCAAACAGCAAACAGATTTAATTAATAGGGCACGACCGTGTCTAGGAATTAACGGGATCTTGTCAACTGCAAATAGGAATGTCGTGATTCTACGAATACGATGTTGTAACTATACGCATTCATGCGAAAACTATTCATAGTGAAGGAGTAGTAGTAAGAAGTTTCAGTCCAGTGCTTGTTATTAAATAAATTGCCGTATTAAGGCGGCTTAGAATGCTAACCCCAATCCCACGCCGGATGGGTGTCGTAAAAGGTGACTAATTCCGGCCCGCTGGTGGTAGGGACCCTCGAGGGATTATATTGGTAGTAATGATTTTAATTGTTAATTAATACCATTATTACTATTATTATTTCTACAGGGGGTTCGCCTGGATAGCTACCACCCTTGAGCATGAGTCAGCCGCCAAATGACTCGTCGTGTTCCTGCTGCGGGCTTGAGAGCCAGTTCTTTCTTTCTTTTTCTTCTCTCTTTCTTGGCTGGCAACGCATCGGTGATGCCTTTGGTGTTGCTGATGTCCATGGGCGACGATAGCCACTTACCATCAGGTGGATCGTCAGCTCGTTTGCCGGCTATTTCCATAAAAAAAAACCGAGCCATAAACGTATCAGAGGATGAAAGGTGTAAAGTGGCCAAAATGAATAGCTCCCTTCTGTGTCGGTTGGCGATGATTGGCGACAGTAACCACGTATCGTTACCCCCACCTTAACTTAAAGCCCTAAAATATGGTTTTTATTTTAATTTAGGCTATGCATTATACTACTACTCTTTTAGTTGTACATGGAATATATTTGAGAACAAATAAATGTGGCCTGTGGTCAGAACATATATTTTAATTTTGTTAAAAATCCAAAATAACTTCATAAAACTGCTCTGTTCTACCAGTATATTTTTCATGTGTTCTCCCAGCAAGTATTTTTTTTCTAGAAAGTTCCAATGAATTTTCCGTTAAAAATCTCTTCCCTGGTCTCTCAAATCTGGCCATGAATCAACGGTACGTACCGCACGCCCGCAACTCCCGTGATTTGTTGGCTCGTTGCCGGCTACGTGAAGTCGATACCTGTCGACTGCCCAGGATACAGACATTGTTACTCTAGAATATATTGTACTTGGCGTATGCCACTACGGTAAAAATTTTGAATGGGAAAAGTCGAAAATCTACTTAATGAATACACTGAATGTGCCTAATGCATTGTTTTAGTGGTCTAAAACCGTCTTCGCATTAATGTCTTTCAAATGAAACTGGTTTGGGGCAAGTTAGTTGGATGGTTTTAGTGTATAAAGCATATACATTATGCATATTTATTATGTAGAAACATTTTTGTGTTTTATAAAGTAGGTTGGACTACTACCAGTAGTAACCCATCTTCGCTTCGTCTCAGAAATCTCAGTCTCATTCGTAAAACAGTTTTTGTTTAATTTTGATTTCGTTAATTTTTTTTTCAATATTCTTTTGTTTTTTATACCTTCGTCTTTGGGTGACAAAAAAAGCACATGAGTACCAAATTTCATTTCATTGAGCTCAGGACTTCCGGAGCAAATTTGCTGTGACTGACGCGTGACGGTCGCCCATACGCACGAGGGATCCTATAAGGGTTTCGATTTTCGTTTTATTCGTACGGAACCCTATTAAAGCATACACAATTACAAGTTTTTTACTAATCTGATCATGTGAAGAGTGGGGCCCTCTGATACCAGCATTGATATTGCTTTAAAAGTTTATCTCACTGTATAATTTAACATGTTATAGTTTTCAAATTTATTGCACTGATTTTTAGACCTATTATTTTTTTTATGAAAGTAGCCGGCAAACGAGCTGACGATGACCTGATGGTAAATGGCTATCTTCGCCCATGGGCATTAGCAACACCAAAGGTATTACTGATGCGTTGCCGGCCAAGAAAGACAGAAGAAAAAGAAGTAAAAGTTTTCTGTTGGTCAGGAATCAGTTTCGAGTGAGAGATCTCTCGGCAACAACCAGCAGTGAAATAAGTAGATGGTGAGACGTAACAAATTTTGAGGAATAATTTAGTCTCTCGGGGCGAGTCCACTGAGCGCTGAAAAAGGGTTCGTCAATGGGTACTGTAACATTATGCTAAGGGGACAGTAAGTATCTCATAAAACTCGATTTCTCTCTCAGGGGACATACAGTTTTTGAGAAGTACGTTAAAACGTGACGATACCCCAATTAGGGAGTTTTTAATTAAATAGTTTATTTCGTCTAGAATTATTAACCCTACTCTGGCATTAAAATTTAACTGGCTGATTTTTGTTCGTGAGCGTTGCCGAATGCGTATTGAACCATACCCTATGGGGTTCCGTTTACAGAATATATGCCTCGTAAGAATTAGCGTACGCTCACATACTAATAGCCTTTTTAAATCCACTGTTACAAGTCCAAAGCTACAACCGGTACGCACATGGACATTGTACATAGACATGATTTTTGTATTGTCCATGATCATGTTAAGACCCACTCGCTGTGTGTGCGTGTGGAGTGAGTGCTGTTGTGAGGCGCTGTTCAGGTTTTTCATCGGCTTAATGCCGAGCCCTTTCCACTCCATTAGCCTGAACACACCTCTCTTTCAATCCAAATTGTATGTTCATGTGAATATTAAATTAAACTATTACTTTTGAAATAAAACAAGACGTATAATATTAAAAAATAGTGTACAAATGAAAATAACTGACATGAGAAAGGTTTGACTGACTGGGAGAGACGTAGTGATTTAATAAGGGTATCTTACGTAACTATTTCGCTGCGGTACGCTAAAATGTCACCCTAATACGTTTTTCAACCCTACACCACAATTCGGGCGCCGATGCGCAACGTCTGAAGAGCAAACGCATTTATTTGCCATGTTTTTGCGACAACTTGATAGTTACGATGTTTTCAAAATAGTTCAGCCTTTTTTGGCTTAATGCAAGTTGGAATAACACTATGATTTAATAATAATTAAAACCAATTAGGCTATATAACATTGGTTGTGTGATTTGTAATAGGTATGATGATAGATTTTGAAATACAGTGCAAAGCCGTTAAGCGTCATCGAGTAACAACAAAACGATGACTAGGTAGGTACCTAGGTAGGTACTTTACAAGATGCGATAAAGTTAAATTTTGTAACAACTTAAAAATAGTGCAAATATATTTTTTACTCAAGCAAAGATCGTCAGTATTAGTATCAACAACATCCGAATTTTACCTCTCCAATCCCCCAAGCTTTCAGTTTTTGGCAATAAATCCGCCTTGACAAAAAACACCCCCGTTCAGGAAATATTGGAATGGGCGGAAATCGTGCGTCTGCGTTGTCCACTGCCCATTTTCAGGTCCGTTTGTCACGTGATTGTTATTGTTTTGCGAGTTTTATCTACGGAGTTATTCGCTTTACGTAGAAGTGTAGCGATGATGGTGTTCCTTGGCATGTGAAAGGGTGCCGTGAAAAAAGAGATGACGTTGGTGATGACCAATGATAACCCGGCGAATAAAAAAGAGATGAATTGTGTGAAAATTATGCTGATGATGGAAATAAGATTGATTCGCAAATCGAAAAAGATAGGATAATTAAAGTCTTATGTATCTGGCGCTAATAATAGGGTTTCAAGTAAGTCCTAGTATACATAAGCATTAACAATCACGCATAGGTAGGTATAAAACGTTAATTTCAATGTTCAACAAAGTAATTTAAATATAAATGTTAATATGATATAGCACATAATCCGTAACGTGAAATACAATGTTATGAAAGAAAAATTAAACTAAACTCGTATAATATTTTCCTCGCGAACAGTTCGGAACTCCGCTGTTACAGTTTGTACCAAGTTCGCGTAACGTCTATGTGCAAAATGAGTTATCTCTGTACGCAGGCAAACGTTGAAATATGTACGCTAAGTTCATATTTAACAATATGTTCACTGAATTAGTTTTAAACTTCGGTAAACAAAACTTCGGAACAAGCTACGGCGGTTTTTGTGAGTTATAGATAATATATTTCTACGTCATAATCCTAATTATGTATCAAACTTTTGTACAGATTTAACATAAAATAAAGTTCTCCACGGCACGATTCGATATTGAATTATAGGTTGGATGGATGGATAACTAGATACTATTACCGTGCTTTGGGAGGGCATATCTACTTTCTAGCTCTGTCAGATACTTAAAATCTTCGAACTTAAGATCTTTCGACACGCTGTTGTCATTAAACCCTCAACTCTTGCGCACTGGAGTTTTTACTTTAGCTGGTATTCTAGTAGATAAACTCTTTGGCCTGTAATAGTAAGTAGGTATGCACTTATGAACTGTTGCCATGTTCAGAGGGCATCAAATACCTACGATCTTAAGTGACGTATTTGTAAAGTTATCAATAACATGACGGCACAAAATCTTACTCTTAGTGACAGCAAAGACTTTCTAATAAAAGCCGATTTTTAATGTGCGATCACCTTAGGGCTTAGAGCAACTAGCTACGTTGCAATACGTATGGATGCACTACCGGCAAATCGTACATAACTAAAATTGTACCTATCAAACACACACCTCTTATTACATTGTTCAAACTCACAATGCGTTTATACAAGATTGAACCAGGAAATATTCGGATTGCAATAAAACATTCGTCTATATGCAGCGAGAGTGCAGCGATGCGAAAAATATTGGAATCCGTCCAATAAGTCGGAGTAATGAAAACAAGTTTACAGTGGAAGCACCTAAGACTGTTTCCGGATGAAATCTCCGCACGCGAGACAATGGATGTTTGTTGGCAGCCGGCTAGGGCGATCCGGACAACTCATTTTACGGTCCACGTCATCAAGCTGATCGGGTTTATCGGAATCAATGGACTTGAAACTTAACTCGACACATATCCGGAATACTTTATGGACACTACTTTGTTGTTGATTCGTGTTGCGGTATATACTTGCTCTGATACGGGTGGTTATACTGGTTATGGTATCAATTTGATAATGCGTTCAAGGAATAATCTACACATCTATGCATATAAATAAAATTAAAGTGTCTGTCTGTGATTTCAAAATAACTGTGTTTTATTAAGTTTTCGAAACTTTGCTTGTTTACAACTATGCTCCTTATTTATACTATAGTGTTTTATTGGTATTATCTTTTTTCTTTTACTGTACATTGACCCTTATACGTTAGTTTTTATTACATTTAAGGCCAACGCATACGTAACGGGTTTTTTCCCGTACGGGACGGGACGTGATGTTTTGGAAACATCGTTTCATAGAAAATGTATACGCAGCGGAAACCCGTACGGGACGGGAAAAACCCGTTTCGTATGCATTGGACTTTATATTTTTCCAAAAACATCCTAAAGAGGCCAATGTGTCACTTGTCTTTTATACGCGTAAATAAATAGAAAGTAACTCCTTATGGTTCTATCTGTAATGCGTTTACAATAAAAAAGTCAAACTGGCCATATTGTTGGTTTGGCCCTTATACGTGGGACCCATCGATATTAAGCTTTCATAAGCTAGCTTGTCGGGAACGAAAACGACTAATCGACTCACGCGTCAATCGAGCTAAATACAATGTTTTTTGTTTTCGAATAGACACTGGCTGTTGGTTCTCTACGCCTTTACAGCAAGCGGACAGTCAATGAGTAATCGTTTGTGAGAAGATATGCGACGTCGGCGTCGATACGGGACCGATACATGTAGCGGTGATGTCCTTGATGGTGAGATGGTTTCCTGTACTGGAGCAATAGAAACAAGATTAAAGTGGCACCTACAGTTTTCTGGGTGAAATCCCAGCACGTCGCAAGACAAGGGATATTTGTTGGCAACTGGCGCGAGAGATCCTCAACTCATTTTACGCTCCACGTCGCCAATTCGATTTTTCATTCGGAATCAATGGACTCGAAAGTTAACTCGATGTAGCCGCTGTAACTTCTTACACGGTTATCGCTTCTATTTTATTTAGTGAAGGATTGAACGATTTGTATTTTAAAGGTCGATCGATTTTATTGATCGATCTAAAAAACGAGAAATGATACTGTGCCGGATAAATAATTAGACAGCACCTTTTTTGTTTGTAGTTTTTACTCGTACATGTGTTTCTACTAAAATACTTTGTTGCCTTACTGATAGTGGCTTGTTAATTGATAGGTCATTGAGTTCGATTACCGGTCAGAGTAGACAGTTGGGATTTAAATTATTTTTACCACGTTTATTTAAATAATCCTTCTGAAAAAAACTTCATTATAATCACTGCCTGACTCAATTAAAAGTAACTTACAATTTCATAAAATTTTAAAGTAAATCATAACTTGCTTTTTGATTTCCTGCATGACGTCTTGTGACCTGATATCTAGTTGCAAGGTTTTTTATCGCTAGAAATATTTTAAACTGCTCTACACGAAGTAGTAAAAATAACATCAATTGATGTAATTTTTACTACTTCGTGTAGTTGAAAGAGCGTAGGCTCCTCTGTGTTACCGCAGGCTGACGTTAATGTAATGAAACAAAATGAGAAGAAAGGAAAAAAAATACTCACAATGTCTTGAGGCAGCGGTCCGTGACTAACTTTTTAAGCAAATGTATTTTTAAATTGTCGCCGTCTCGTCTTTGCATGAGTTCGCTCAATTAGGGATGCCTCTAAAAGTAATTAGGACCTTGCGATAAAGGTTACATTTCCTCTGAGTAGATAGCGGTTTAAAGGGAACAATTCTATGTTGAACACCAGTCGTAAAGTTAGGTAAAACATTAATACCTCACTGTCATGCGCCCTAATAAATTACTAGATCAAAAATTATTTTTGTGACGTCGCGACGTCGTATCAAATATGTAAAGAGAATGTTAAAAATATTATTCACTAATAAATTTTAATGTTATCGTACTTTCCATCCTTTATCATCTGTTACCTTAATTTCAGGTGAATATTTTTCTATTTTATCTCTATTTTAGCCTAGAATAATAGTCTCAGTAGGTATATCTATATCAATATTATTATCATTATCCTGTAGATTCTTTTCTTTTTAATTTAATCCCGTAATTCTGAAGTATATCCTTTTTGCTTTATAGCCTTCTTCACAAATGTGGATAGATATAATAATTTTTTCAAGAATTTTTTCAAGACAATCCAGAGATCATATATTAACTACTTCTACTACTAACTACTGCTACCTAGTAAGTACAGAAAATCTAACCTAACCCAGCTAATTACTGAACTGAAATTTCAAAATCACTTGTCTAAAATCTGGAACGAACACTTTTCATGCAGGGAAAATGCTAATCGCATAATAGGAGTGTCCACTTTAACGGCTTACATTGGAATTAACGGTTTACAGCGAGATAGATAAGCGCACGGATTCTGGGTGAACTGACAGACGGATAGACTACACAGACATGCAAAATGTGAACTTGCAAATCATGTTACTTTGGACTAGGTACATCTGAATGACGTTGACTTGTAATTGCACATATGTTCAATGTCAGTATGAACATTCAAAACAGAATACATGCAGAGTGTACATGGCCTACACTCTACAGAATCATTCCATTCCCAATGACGTATTGTGTTCATTTTGAGCTGAGATTTTGTGACACCTTGTCTTCAAAAGTCTTGCTTTCTTTACATTAGTTCCATTACGTCGCTCATAAGAATATGCTGTATTGTTACTGTATTCCTCATCTTACTATTTAGTTACCTATGAATAGTGTTTATTATAAGTATTCATAAATAAATATTATTTGAAACTTAGGTATGTCGTAGTAAATCAGGATACAATAATTATTTTTCTCATTGTTATAAAAAAGTTATAAATTGATTCGTAATTCATATTCACGAAAACGTAAAATTAAAATGAATCATAAAAGAAAAGCAACAACAAAAACAAATTTACAAACAAACTTTAAAGTAATGTTTCAAACCGATCGTAATTTCCTTGTTTTACTTTCCCAAAATAAAAAGTGAAGCATTAAATTACCAAAACGGGAAAAGGTCAGAATGGTTAATAAATCAGTTGGACCACAGCAATATATTTGAATGGCCTACATCAAACATGACACTGTAACGTGAGCATTGGACAAACTCGAAGTACTAATTAGGACATACTCAGTGTTTTATAATGCTGAGTTGTTGAATACACTTCAATTACCATAAACTTGTAAGTGGATTGTATTAACATTAAGTACCTATGCCAAATACGACTACGCTCATAGCCCGGAGGCTTGCGTCGATCCTAAGCGATCGACTTTAAGCAACAGCGGGCGTGGTCGTTGGATAACTAGTGGCAAAAAATTCTTGAGTGCTTCCGTGCTTCGGAGGATACGTAAAGCCGTCGATCCCGGTTTTTATCGCAAGATAACTCGGGCGACATGAAAACTTCCGACACTTAGGTTGGCCACCAACCCTCCACCACTCATTTGAAAGGCAATAATCAGAAGTTGGTTTGAGACCACTAAAATGCATTAGACGCATTCGGTCCATTGATAAAATCGATTTTCACCTTTTCCCATACAAAAATTTAAAGATAATTGAGTCCTAGACTTATGGGGTTTCCTGCATGGTTTGCCTATTAAAGTTTCTCTATGTCATGAGTACACAAAATATTATAATTTAATCGCCGTTAACGTTATTTGCCGCTTCATAAAGCATAGCTTTTGTCTCGGATCCTATAATCTTCTTTCCGTCTACACGTGAAATAAAACAACTATCTGCTAGGAGTGCTAGGTATTGTATTTTGGTGATCCCAGAATATGAATAGACTTGTTGGACTTACATCGATAATATTGTGATTTCTGTTTCCACACATTAAAGATTCCCTTAATTACGCACAAAGCTTTCGTTACTCGTAAAATTTATGCGACCGAAGCATTCCTGATTCGTTACGACTTAATCCGCTTTCCGTTTTTGCTTATTCTAGCACAAATATTTATTGCGAGATGCAAAGACGAAGCTTAGCCCTCTCGGAAGACAAACGATCCTGTTCCTCTTACTTTCTTACATGACAGAGACAAAACTTTGCAAGCACCATCTTGGAAATATTTCTGTTGTGTAACTTTAATCTAAAGCCAGCTTCCGACACGGCGGAATGTTCTAATCTGCGGTCTGATTGCGAAGGTTTGTTAAAAATAAAATTATAACTTATTTTGACAGGCCTTATTAAGCATATTCTGTTAAGCTGAACGCACATTTGTCCGCACCGTCCGCTCCGGACGCATCGCATTTTGTATGAAATCATAATATGAGAGCTCGATGCGGATGACACACGCCGATGTGTTCAGCAAACAGTCCATTCCCACATACGTATACTGAAGAACGAATCGGTATTAAAACGATTTGTTAAAGACGAATAAGTTCACATATTTTGCCCCACCTTATCCTATTACAGATAAGAGTGCAACACTTTCTGCTTTTTTTACATTTTAAATGTCTTCACATTAATCCGACATAGTGTAGCTCTAGAGTATAGCTCTGCTACGTTTTTTAATAAGTTACGCTACATTTCTTTTTATGTACTCCATAAACAGTCTGTGTACTACTGACACAAATACCAAACAACAACACAACTAACAACAACAACACAACCAACAACTGACACGAATACAAAACAACAATACAATATTGAGTTGTATTCGTCCCTCGTACAGTCATTAACAAAATGGACATGGATCTTTGACTCATGCAACATGTCACCCCAATCAACAGTAAGTGAACAACAAATTAGCGGTGTCCAGTGCAATAAAATAATAATCCGCTAATCGATCGTAGAGAACCCTTCTCGAGTGACCAGTCTCAATAAATACTCTGGCTACAGAGATAGGGTGACAGAGATACGGTCTCTCCTATTGAGGAGCCCGGCTGCTCCAGTAGGTACTAATAGTAGTAGATTGATCCGCGTATTTAATAGCTGATAAATTAACAGGTTGGCTACTTAATTATACCAGGGATGATCCAACAAAAAACAAGACTTCAAGACTGCAATCATGATTTGGTTGTTAAAACATCTGATGGTTGAATTATAGAATGAGAGCTAGCTACTACCTACTAAGTACTAACCTAATGTATACTGATTTACTCACTCCGCAGTATATTTGCAACCGTTCAGATACAACGGAAGAAGCAAAATGTTCTTGTTCGACCACCCAAGTTATTCTTTAAGGTTTTTGTGAAGTTTATACAGCACTAATTATGTGAAATTCTGTATTTCGTTTTAAACCAAATAAAAATAATTTAAAATAATGAAGTCACAAATGATATTAAGATTTTCAGAACTTACACAATTTATTGCACTGGCGCTTTAGCTGCGGCTTTGCTCGTAGTTTCCGATAATAAGTATTTTATAATCCTATCATGGTCATCCTCACCACTGTGTGCCAAATATAATGAAAATCCGTTCAGATTTTTTGCTTGAAAGAGTAACAAAAATCTTCACAAAATTTCCCATTTATAATATTCATAGGACAATGTCCTTTGGCCTATCTAGTTTCTTTGTATCTCTGCACTGTGTTCAATTAACTTGAGGCGCTGAGGATGTCCTTAATAGATGTTTTATGTGTTCTAATGGCAGACGACGGCACAACAAGCGCTATTCGTTTAATAAGTCTTAATTGGTGTTGTGGATAGCACGCACTGTTTGTGTGTAAACATAGGGGTGTTTACATGGTTTACTGTTATTTTAAAGTGTGTAATAGGTAAACTTGACTAAAACTGCAAATGGTTCTAAAAAGTACATTATAGTACAAGTTACCTAACATAAATAAAAATATTGAACTCAGGTATATTGGTCTATAGGTTGCAGGTTCACATCCGGCTCGAAGGACCAATATGTTTGCGCGTTTTGATACGGTGTGGGTTCTACTTTTTAATAAAATACTTGCTCGAACTCGAAATTGACATATTGATCATATAATTATAATAGTTTTGCACAATCCATAGATTATGCATATTGTAGAGTATTAAGCTGATGGACCGTAAATGACACAAATTAAGAAAGACATATTTAGAGTTTTTTAATCATAATAATTTCAGGGGCTTGATTTTTCATAACATTTCTTTAACAGTAAAAGGATGGAGCTTCTAAGTCCAGGCAATCTATGTTGCATGAAATGGTTTTGATAGGATAATTAATTTTAATACGCACTTTGAAAATTAGAGGTGCGAGCAGTATTCGTAATCAGGCTCTCTTGTTTGATAAATCAACGTTCTAACCCTTGCCCGACAGTGATTGCTTGACGAGCGATTGGTCCTGGGATCAATTCTGGCAGACATTTACAGAAACGGTAAGTATTTGTCCCCAAACGAGTGTTTTTGATGTTCCATGTATGTAATTCCATACCAACCATAACACAGGAAAATTCCTTGTAATAATGTAAGCTTTTATTTATTTTTGTCTATTTCCTTAAAAAACCGACTTTTACACATCAATTGTAAGGACAATATTTTTACAATACGAGTAGAATATACAATATACGAAGTCGAGGATGACTGTAACCCAGTGTGTATTATTAAAAAGTATATTGTCTCGGAACGGCGCTGAATATTTAATAAATGGCGACATAATGATATTTCTCCAGAATACAAAGGAGAAAAAAGGGCACGTTATCTTGAAAATGCTACGTCACTCGGAAGACAGTCTTCCGCATAATTTATTAAAATCTTATTAAAAGTGTCACCGAAGATAAAGCTTTTGTATTAAAAAGACTCTATTAGCTACGTCCTTCACTTTTATTAACTTTTTAATCTTTGTTACAATAACGAACTAACTCCAAGCATGGTGGATGCTTTAGTTACTAATTTTTAACAAGTTGAGTTTTCGGCGAAATTGCGTACGAAGTAGATATTTATACTCTTTTTTAGTAACAAAATTGTAAATGTTAGGATTATTATGCAAGCAGCAGCTTTGGCTAATAAGTTGAAACTTGTAGGATTCACCTTGGGAAAAACCACCACGTGACAAAAAAGTTGCCGTCAGGCGTCAAAACATTTGCTATGAGTAAATTTTTGTGCCAGCGACTTTACTTTTGTTGGGATATACCTACAGTAATTGCTCATAGGTCGCAAAAGTCATATCAATATAGTAAGTTAGGTACTTTATAAAAGTTCTTGTGTGCTCACGAACATGTACGTTATGTGTGTAATAAGTTGAATTTGCTAAAATAGTTACAATTAGTATTTTAATAAAGTTTAAATTAAGTTAAATGCCAAAATAAAATTTAACCTGCGATAAAAAAATCAGGTAATTGAACTACGACGAAATACTTATAAACAATCTCCGATTATAAATAGTTCTTTATTAATAAATATCCATTACAGATACGAGTATTTAGTACAATATATTAGTCTTATAATTTGTATTATTTAAAATTACCCTATAATAAAGTCGAAATATTCACAACTAGCAGCCCGCCCCGGCTTCGCTCGGGTGTAATTTTATTTTTAAACATTTAGAGATATAACTATTTATAATTTTATGTTTTGACGACCCATGTGGCGCGATGGCTACCATGTCGGATCGCCGCGCCAAGGGTCCTGTGTTCGATTCCCAGCGAAGCGGAAATTAGAATGATGAATTTCAATTTCTGTTCTCGGTCTGGGTGTGAATGTCCTTGTCTAGTGTGTTATCCATGGCACCCACGACACAGGGAATCCTAGTGTGGGGCTATGAGTGTGAAACGTTATTATTTATTATTTGTTTTTATTTATTATCTTTTTAAAGGACATAGGTATGTCTTTTTTCTTTAAATTTTAAATTTGTACTTACCAACCTATTGTTATTTTTATAAAATATACATTTTACTCAATTAATTTATTTGTAATGGGTTTATTTTTTTACTTGAACTATTTTTTTTATATTCCTCTATTTACATTTTTGTACATACATACATCTATTTACATTTTATTGCTTTAGTAAATAAAGGACTACGCTACAGTTGCTTTGCGTGGGGCCACACTGGTCATTGCGCGGCCGCGGCGGTGGCGGCGGTGTTTGTTTTCCTAAATTTGTATTATCTTCTGAATTGAATGTCCGATTTGAGTAGTTCAAAAAGTTATCTATAGGTATTGAAACAGTTTTGAGTATGAAATGATTTATTTGGATAAGGATTAATATGAAGGTATGGTTTTCATGATCTGATTTTGGTCATCTTTTTTATTAACTGTTAAAATGTAAAAAGTGGTTATAGTGACATAACGACAATAGTTGGACATATAGTATCGCGAGGTTTTTTGTAGATATTGATATGTTCTCTAATATTGTAAAACTTTTTTTTTCTATCATCAATAGTTTCCGCACTAAACAACTGGCTGCTTTCCATTCGATATAAACGTTAACGTTAAAATCGTGTTGTCGTGTGAACGACTGCCTCGTATACGGGGAAACCGTATACGGGAAAAATCGAATCGAATCGACGTCGTGTGAACGTAGCCTAACGCGGGAGCAGGCAACATACAACTGTCCATGAGAGAAGCATGGGTTTTCCAGATTAACGCCGCAAATACTTAAAGACTGACTCTGTGATTTATTTTGTTGATTTACTGAATAATACTTGTCTAAGTAAAGAAGCAATACTATGCGAAGTAAGGCATTTCTCAGTGCGTTGGTCATGGCAAGCCTTCAGTTTCACAGTCGACCCTTAAGTATCACTTGGCTATGCGGACGCACTGAGCTGTATACAGCCCTCTTATTGGTCCATTTGATGCGGCTAACTTCACTCTAGTCATTTGACATAGGCAAAAGACAAAGATAACAATACAAATAATTGATCTATTTCTTTCTATTTTGATAGAAGTCAAACCAACACTATGCGTTCGGTAAAGTAGCTCAGCAGCTACTTTATCGATTTTGACAAACGCACAGCGAAGGACTTCAATCAAGTATTGTTTACGAAATGGTTTGAATCACCCTATGCGTCCGTGAGCACTGTGAGACCTCATAGTATTATTCTTGAATACGGGTTTGAGACCTCATAGTAATATTCTTGAATACGGGGGTTAATTGTCAACAAAAACAATGCAATGACACTTTATAATTGCCTGTATTAGGCCTTTATTAGGATATTGTAACGCGTCATGAGAGATGTGATTCATGCACACGCTGTAACTGATCATTTCTGCGATGTAAATCAATATCACGGTTTTCCAGATTTTCTCCAACCATTACAATGGCAACTTCATAAATTTTTGGTGCATTGAAACGTCTTGCATGTTGTCCTACAGGAGTTTTATTAGCTTTGATTACAATTTTATAACTATCAGATGGCATGTGATCCAATGCAGTTTTAAAAAATGTAATCAACTGATTTAAGTAACTTCCGAGGGCCTTAAGGAACATACAAAGAAATTACCCGAATTTGTTGAATTTCGGGTAGTCTTACAGAATTAATTTGCGTTTTTCCACCACTTTCAAGGTGAAATTAATGAAATGCTGAAATTATATTGGAGGACATAGATACGCAAAAAACATGCTCTTGAAAACAAAATAAGAAAATAGAATATATCCATTCAGTTATAGGGTTGTGAATTAATGAAAAAAATAACTTAAGGCATTTTATGGCCTTTCCATGCAATATAAGTAAAATTTAAGAAATGCATGTATTACTCTTTTTGTACGGAGTAAACGTTTTTTTATTATTTAAAACAAATCAGCTGAAATTTTTTATTTTTCCATACAAAATGTCCTTAAGGAACTCTTTGGTATGGAACCCTAAAAAATAGCTTAAATGCTAAGTTGAAGTCTTTTCAATATCCTAAATAGTCCTGTTAAAATTCGTTCAGTAGTTTCAGAGATTTGGCTAGTACTGGTCATTGCGCGGCGGCGGCGGCGGTATTTACTTTCCTTAAATCGTAATATCTTCTGAATGGAATATCCGATTTGAGTAATTTAAAAAGTAATCAATAGGTATTGAAATAGTTTTGAATATGAAATGATTTATTTGGATAAGGATTAATACGAAGGTATAGTTATCATGGTCTGATTTTGGTCAGCTTTTTTATTAACTTTTAAAATGTAAAAAGTGGTTATAGTGGCATAACTACAATAGTTGGACATATAGTATTGCGAGGTTTTTTGTAGATATTGATATGTTCTCTAATATTGTAGAACATTTTTTTGTTCTATCATGAATAGTTTTCGCAGCGCACGCGATGTAAAGAATATTTTAGGTAATTTTTTACACATTATTGGAGTTTTAGTAAGGATCCCTAATTTTTTTTAAATATAATATAGCCTATGTTCACCGCGAATAGTGTAGCTTTCTAACAGTGAAAGAATTTTTCAAATCAGTTCAGTAGTTTCGGAGCCTATTCAATGCAAACAAAAAATCAAATCTTTCCTCTTTATATATTAGTATAGAAGAAGTATCTAAAACTATCTTATGGTGGTCACTCACGGTCATTCCAACGCGTCATTTTTGGAGCCACGCCAAACGACATATGTCAAAATGGCGCGATTGGACATACAAATTTTTTAAATCACGCCATCAGTTTTTCACATTCACGATCAAATTTTGGCTGTATATCACGCCATTTGACGCGATGGAATGACCGTGAGTGTCCACCTTTATGCCCCTTCCACGTTACGTATGCAGCGACCTTAGGTACATACGTAACGTGGAAGGGGCATAACTTGCGTGGCGTATGCGCTATCGGTCACATTTTCTATAAAACGATGTTTTCAAAACTTCACGTCCCGTCCACGTTACGTATGCATCGACCTTTATTCATAAGTCAAGAATAAACTCAATTACTCAAGCTAACAATGTAGTACAACTTATTCATAATATCTAGTACATTACATTACTTTTGTAAGTAAGTCCTGCGTTATGATAAATCCAGCTGTAATGGGGTCCGACGTCTGTGTACACTACGTAGTATTTCGGGTCGCATTCGACTTTGGGTAAACTGACCCCACATTTAGAGAGTACGCCTCGTAGGAACCAGCTGATGCGGTGATCTACTTGTAGTGTTGGGACAACGAGACCACCTCCACTGTCACCATTCCTCGGGTTGATACCTGGGGACAGGAATATTGTTAGCCATGACTAAACTATCCTAAAAAAAGTATATTGCTCTTTCATGCAAAAACTAGGCACTTAACTTAGGCGTTAATAAAAAAAAACAAAAAAAATTAAAATGTGTGCAATTCACACGTGGTAGAAGTGAAACCTTCAAAATTTTTTGTTTTCAAGATAATGAGACGAATGTAAAATTTCGGGAAGATGATAAATGTAGGTTTCACTAATCTACTTCACTCCGCTCCGCTCCGCCCCGCCCCGCTCCGCTCCGCTCCCCTACCCCTCACTCCCCTACCCTATCCCTGTACAATGCTTCCTATCTCACTTTACAATTTATGTGTTTGTCTCTTTTTACTGGACAGTTTCGTTTCATAAAATTTCAATTCACCCCCGTACTAAAGAAGTTTTCACTTCAAAAAAACTGATTTTCATGGAATTTTTCACATAGGTAGACCATCATCTGTTATAAGCTTCACGACTAACCATCGTAGAGTCAACTTACCCTGATAATGCTTCGTTTCGGGGCGAAACACTTCTTGTGCTAGTATGTATAGTTGGTATATACCTACTTCTAATTATTGTAGTGCATGTTTACGTTGTGGGAGGGAGGGAGGTGCCACGCCATCTAGATGTTTACCGCGGATTGTTGCAAAGTAAACTAATACACTAAATGATAACCCTGTAGCCTAGTTGGTAGCGACCTTGTCTGCAAAGCGAGGGATCCCGGGTTCGATTCTCGGCTGGGGCAGATATTTATGTGACAGATTAATATTTGTACTAGGGTCTTGGGTGTTATTGTGATGTGTTATATGTGTCGTCCATGCCACCCGCGACACAGGTAAAAACCTACTGCGGGGGTATGAATGTGTAAGCGTTTTTTTTTCATGTCAACTTACCAGAAGTCGGTCCGAATCCAGCACAGAAGGTAAATTCATTCAATAAGTTTTGGTAAATATTTTTTTCATATGCAAGACATGTGGTATCATTCTGTACCATAATGTTCGTGGCCCGCAGTGTATCAGAGAGTTTATTCTGTTCTGTTGTTCCAAAACCTACCACCTGAAAACCAGAGTCGTTATTTATTTATTATATTGCAGGGTATTTTTATGTTTTTTAAATGTATTAATGTGGTTAATCCCACCCAGCAAAGTAAGAGATCTGGTACCTAGGAACATCCTACTGTTCGTCTGGGCAGTACCTAGGACTTGGAGACCAGATCTAACTCAGAAACGGGAAACGGCCACAATAGATAAAATCTGGTCGCAGTAGCCCCTGGGATGGCTGTCCCGGGCCCGAAAATTTAAATAATAATAAAAAATGTATAGTTTTTACGAACACACCGAACACCTACAGTCGCGTATAATATGTTGGACTATTAGTGACATTATCTTGAAGTATTTCATTACGTACTTACTCAAAAAAATATGAGGACTAATCATTACTTTGCCAGCCTCATAGATTACATCTTTGACCTTTATTTTTTTTAATAAATCTAACAATAAGCTAAAGGAAGTAGGGAAACTAAGTTAAGTAGAATATGTAGATAAAGTCAAACTTGAACGTTAAATACGATATAAAATATCTACTCTAGTTAGCACTCATTTGGAATAAGAGAATAATAAAACTTACCGCAGCTTCTCTTCCAAATAAAGCCGTTTTGTCGTAAACCGGACCCCAAATACATATCGGTTGTACGTATTCAGTGAATGTGAAATGTTTTACGATTATAATAGCGAGATCCGAGGTTGCCAAGGCAACGTTGTATCCAGGATGCAAGATAGTTCGCTCAGCCTGTAATATTTACAAAGAAAATTAAATAAAAGGAAATTGATTCAACTTAATTAAGTTGTATCAACTTAATGATGATTACATACGGGATGATTTACATAGAGTTATATTAAATTATAATTTTAAAATAACACAAAAGGAAGGATGCCTTTTGATTTCAAGAAGGATTTACATCAGTTTAAACTCAAATTAAATCTATAGATAAGCTAAAAACTTTGCATGATAAAACTTACGATAAAACTCTGTCTTCCGGGCTGATTTACCGCCTTTAGATTAGTAACACCTGCTTCAACTATTATTTGATTTGTTGGTACTAAATTATTGTTCAAGAATAGACAGTGGCCGGCTGGAAAGAAACATATAAATATACGTATTTTAATAATTAATATCATAATATTTTATTAACTTCCTCTGCCCTTCATATTGCTGAAAAAAGGGAAAGTGTAGACGCTAGATTCCGTTAGAAGTCTCTTGGTCATGTGCTACCATTCTGTTTTATCCTAAAACATGTTTTTAGGTAGAAAGGATACGTAAGAAGCATGTCTTCAACTTTTTTCTTGGCTGGTCAGTCAGTGATTCCTTTGGTGTTACACGTATTAATACCCACTTACAATCTGGTACCTTGCTCTTTTACTTGTTTCTCGGTTTTATTGTTACTGTAAGTTTATAGTAAAAATCTTTGGGAAGATAAATATTAAAAGTTCACACAGTACCTGTCAATACAGCTATCGAGGATATGATGTTCCCTCCGCATTGGTATATCCTTTCCTTTCCTGGTTCTTGGATGAATATAGCCACATGCCACGGCCAGTCGCCATCCTGGGCCTCTGTTCGTAGTGAAGTCAATTCAGCACGGTTCAGGGAACGTCTTCCACAGACATGGCGGTATTTATTATCGTCCTTTTTAGTCACATTAAGTGATGCTATTGTTTGTGATAACTGCAATAAAAAAAGCTGATTTAAAGAGCTTTTTCCTTTAGTTGAAAGAACAATAATTTTTGGACTTAATTTGTAGGTACTGCTACATTAGGTATTTAAACTAGCTGTGGCAAATATAAATTACGCAATGGCATGGAACAAAACATTTTGTTGTAAGTGAAACTTTCCGCAAAGTTGAGTTATTGAAACGAATAAAATATGAAGTGGATAAAATAATACCTTTCCAAACGATTCAAAGTGTTTTTAACAAAATATGTATCGAAATTTCACAGGACTCAACACGAAGGCACAAATTGCAAGCGTGGGGTTGTTATTCCCCTTCAAAGAGATATTCGCGCGATAATCAAAGGGATTCTCTTGTCAACGTCTACTTGTTATGCGGATGCAAGAAAATTGAACTTATAAACTTTAAGCAATGGAAACAAGCGATGTTACGTGACACATGCGGAAAACCGTGTTGCGTTGTCCTTTGCCTTGTAATATCTTATGGGGGAAAGCTACTCATAAGTTCAGTTGCCTCATTCTGAAGCAATAAAGTGTTCGGAAACTTGTTCCTTTTTAACCGACTTCAAAAAAAGGAGGAGGTTCTCAATTCGACTGTATTTTTTTTTTTTTTTTTTTTATGTTTGTTACCTCAGAACTTTGGACTGGGCGAACCGATTTTGATGATTCTTTTTTTAATCGAAAGCTGATGGCTGTCATGTGGTCCCACATAAATTTTATTGAGATCTGACAATGGCATCCATGAGAAAACTACATAAGTCGTAAATTTGTGTTAAGATGTGCGCGACAAATTGACGAATAACTCAATATTACGTCAACCGATTTCAATGATTCTTTTTTTAATAGAAAGCTGGTGCTTGTCATGTGGTCCCACATAAATTTGAACGAGATCTGACAAGTAGTTTTTGAGAATTTGAAGTCGGTTATTTTTTGTTAGTAAAATTTAGATTATTGAAAATGTATTCTCGTCACAACCAATAACTGCTGGGTCTCGACAATAAGCGGGTAAAAAATAGAGGTTAATACTTTTGAATGTGAAAGCCTTACAGGGGACCTATAAGAATGAAGGTTCTCTACGACATTTTCCATCACCGAAGCAATTGAAAATTAATTACGCTATCAAACACTACAAAAAGGGTATCTTGTGAATAAAAATAAACCAGAGAACAGTTACTGACATCGTGTACCACAAGCAGATAAGTTAAAGTCCACTTGAGGATGCGAAATTTATTTTAAACTCCAGAAATTAATGAGTACCTAATCTACTGCTGTTTTCTTTAGTTAATCACAATCCACCTGGTCGGGGAGTGTCCTACGCCCCTTTTTTCTGCGACCAGGTATCGAGGACGTTTCATCGGCTTAAAATGTTATGTTACGAGTACATATCGTGTTTAAGTTTTAAATTACCTGAATAGCCTCGTCACACAATGTAACATTGTTGAATCGAAACTTGGTAATAGCTGGAACGGTGAGCGGATTTGCATCGTTGATCGAAACATAGAAATAGTATGTCTTCGGTAATAATCCGGTTGGTTTTATTGTAAAATCATGAAATTCGTTGCTTACTGTCACTGTGCTGTTTACACTAGACTGAAAGGGAAATAAAACTTACTATAAAATGTGAATTGACTATACAATAGTTTACGTACGGTGCATGCAAAAGTCATATCACAGATTTTTATGTAAATTAAAAATCGGCGTACGAAGTTTCCGTTTCTGCAGTGAGTACGCAAATACTTAAAAATAATTTATGTTATTTTTTGAAGTACCCTCAATTTATTATTATCTATTTTAATATTTTTTTAATATTTAAAATTTTCAACGATAGTGCCCCGTACTCGTCTTTTGAGTTCGAAGATGGTACGAATACTCAACTTTACTATTACGATCCGTGAACAAAACAATAATATCAGCCCCTAAAGGGTTCAGTCTGACGGCAGGGTCGTCAACATGCTTATGATAGTTTAATTTACCTTAATACAAACTCTAACTATTGAATAAAAAAAAACATAAAAATACTTACACCATAAATAATGACCTGTTGTTCAAAACTAATTTCAATTTCCGGATTCACAACTTGTTGATACATACCAAGGTTTATAAGGGCTCGCCATAGTTTATCTGTGACCTTATCAAAATATAACGCCCCGAGACCGCACGGATCATATCTTGTCAACACAGGCCCATTTAATGACATTGAGCTCACAACACTTGCAGTTAAAAAAAATAAAATAAATCGTACTTTCAATAGAATCATTGTGAAAAAACTTTTTTAAATCCAGTCAAAGCTATTCTTGTTTAACAAGACACTTTTGTGACAACTCTTAGGCTACGTTTACTTAATCACTGGGAAAATACTGTCAATAATTTAAAATAATGGTTTTATTATTATATATCGTTACTTTATCTTAAATATTATATTATAAAAAATATATCAATATACAGGGTGTGTAATCGCTAAAACGCTTCGCACAAGTTTAAACGTGATCAGTATTCGTTTTTCTTTTTATAGGTGAAAGTTTCTTGACTCATTGTTTATTTAATTAATACTATACCAACTTCATAGTACTTAGTAATATTAATCGGGTTATTATTCAATTACTCACTTTATGTAACAAAGAAATAAAATAACAATGGTAAATAATGTATGCCACCAGACCTGGTATGTAACCTACTGGCCTCTACTTAATTATATTACAACTTTATAATTCTGCTGTGACTAACGAAGGCATAACTTATTTGATAGTCATTCTGCTAGTTGAAGTAACACGGGTGGTCACTCTAGGATTTCTGGTGCTTTGAGTGACCCGGATACACAAAAATAGTAACATATCTCTAACCACTTAATAAAATGCACGTCTTGAGTTTTGAAGTGAAAACTTCTTTAGGCGCGTTGGGCATTTTTGAGACGGTATAAAAACCAATCAGCTCGTCCGACACCGACACCTACCTGTAGCGCCATCTCTGAGAGAAGTACAGAACTATAGTTACTTAATTTACAGCTTGTATTCATATCAAGATTGTAGTTTACATGTACTTTACGAGGCGTTGGCAGCCATTTACTAAAAGTGTAATGAATAAAAAAACACTTCATTTAAAAGTATTTCTTGCACAATAATTTTTTTCCTGACGATTCAACAAATACTCACGTAATTGTTCAAATTTTCACTTCTGTCGGCACTCCCGGAGTGCATGTTTTTTTTTTTTGATGCTATGATATATTATTTTTACTTTTATACTCGTACTTGTGTTAAGTTCTAATTGTTTGGCTTGTGAATTTATAAACACTCTGTATACTATCAGCGCTTGACCATTCACCTGCAGGTTATGACTTCATTATTCTTTGAATCATTATCTACAAGAGCGTTTTAAGTAAATATTTCTTTGAAACACGAAACAGTTTTGCTCTGCTGTATAGTAATTGACCCTGTTTGAGGAGCGAATCCCGGGTTCGTTTCCCGTCAGTTACAAGGGTTTAAGTGCGAGATAAATATATATTTTTGTTCTCAGGTTTTAATGTTGTTTCCTACAACACAAAAAAACCTGATGCTAAACCAAGTGTATGTGTTCATTCATCTATTTATTTATGAATCAAAGAGCTTATAGCTCAGTCGCTTACATTCTAAGTGATTGACAATTGACTTGATTAAGTGGATAGATGACCGCGAATGGCAAACATTTCGGAGAGCACGTTACGCCATGAGTCCTGGATAATGGAAAGCAGTCGTTAAACCTTGTCGGACCTTTGGGCGCCCAAACATTTCCATCACTGGGGTTGACCACCAACCCCTTTAATTTAGAAAAGTCGTAAAGTTCAAATAAGGTTCAAATAAAGTTTATATAACTAGTTATACTAAGTTTAATTAAGCAATGTCAAATATTTTCCGCAAAGAAGCGTATTCTGCTTCGATGATAGAATTTGACTCACGGGGATAAAAATTAATCAACATTCCACGTCATGCAAACTGACATTCAAACCACTGGAGTATTCCTGTATAATCTGTGTAGAAAACGGCAGAAGGAATGCTTTTTAACTATTCCAAAGTAATGCTTGATTTCAATAATAAATTGCGTGATATTGAACAATGTGTGCGTATAAAGCATACCGCGCGGGCCAGCAGAGGGCGAAATTTAACATTGTTAAGGCCTGCGAAGTATGTAAAAGTATGGTTAAAATTTTCACTTTTATGTTCGTATTAATGTATTTTTTGAAACCGGAGCGGTGATTAAAATAATGCGAGCTCAGGGTGACACGAATGTACTTTCGATGTTTAGTATGTATGGTGTATGTTAAAGTTGTTGGAACGTAATTTCCCCAGATGCTGAGGAATTTGTACCTCTCAAACGCCTAGATATGCGTGATTAGAATTTAATTCGTTATAACTTGATTCGTTAACAAATATAAGTACTTGAATATAATTCTAAGCAAATATTTCTTTTAATAAAATTTATGAAAGTCTGTTCATTAATCCCACGACGTTTGTCAAGTGTAAATGTAAATACAGTACCGTATTCCAGTTGTATGAATCGTGAGATGTATGTATGATGATGAAAATGTATTCTATTTTATAGAAATTGGTAGCGATTTATTTGTTTATAAATTACATGAAATATAACTCAATTATAAGTAGGATATGTTGCTGTTAAATAAATATGAAGGTACGGTTATCCAAATGTAAAATAAATGTCAGCAGAGAAATTGAATTAAAGTCAGCCTACCAGCCAGGACTCATCCAAACATAATTATAATTATAAAATCTACTTCAGGTGTTAACTAAAATGTGGATGTTCTTACACCGAATGCGAACTTATGCTGAACGCACATTTATCCGCTCCGCCCGCGCCGGACGCATCGCATTTGTATGAAACATAGGTATGAAATCATAATTATGAGAGTCCGATGCAGATGACATATGCCGACGCATATGAAGGACAAATGTGCGTTCACCATTAAATTATATAATGTACGAGTAGGTACCTATAACATGATTAAACAATAACATTAGTTCTATTATTAGGTTTAAATTATTAATTTATTCCAAACGGATGCTATTTGGACTTTCCATTAGTATTCAATTCACAAATTCAAATTCAATTCTTCAATTTGTAAATTGGTTTATTTATTTTAATATCTGAAAACAGTATCTAAATATTTTGTAGTTAGTGTCAGAAACTTCTTATTCATTAAAAATAAACGAAAGACTTTTTTCTGTAGTACCATAGGTTCGTAGCAAGTAACCCTTTTAGTTTCGTCATATCCGTCTGGTTGACTGTCCGCAGCTTAACGCCGAGACCCTTAGTGCTAGAAAGCTTTAATGTGGCGGATAATTACATATTTATTAAAACTCCAAAATGGTAGAATAAAATATTGAAAAATATTTTTTTTCAGTGTACCTTCCCTACAGCTAACCTAGGGATAAAGTTTCCAATAGTATGGGGTATCGTTGAAATGGTTATGAAAAATATGATGACCATCAAAGACCATTTTTTGATTCAGGGGTCCGATAGACATGTGAACAATTTACAAAAATAGATAATATGATGAATTTACAAGGAAAACTATCACGGCTATGTTAGCTTAAGTAGTTAACGAGTATTAGTCGATAAACTTACAACCATGGAACACTATAATATTGCGCGTGGCCTGACAAGCACTTGCCCGTTTTTCGAAATTATCATTTGTCATATTATGAATTTATTTACGAAATATATTATAGCAAATTACACATCATTAGAAACAGCGTACTGCACCATAGTTCACTCCGGTGTAAACGCATTCCGTTTTTAATAAGTTTATTACGAGAGCGCCACTAACGAACGGGTGTAGGGACGCAAATTGACAATAAATAACAAATGGACGATGGAGCCACCCCTTTTGTCTATAAATCTGTTTGGGATGCTTATTATAATTATAGCACTTGTAATTTATCACGACCGCGTCCGTGAGATTCACTTTATGAATAAAGACATAAAGACATTGGTCACATATTGTTGTTTTTACCAGAACGCCAGGAAGAATATATTTACCACATATCTTGTATATACACACACTCTCTACTCTCGTATATATTATACCACATATCTTTATATCTTCCAAACCGCTGGACTGATTAAATAATTAAGATATCGTTAGATGCGTTTTGACAGCCCAAGTGTTCTAAGATAAGTGAAATTAGATAAAAACAAATAGGATAAGAGGCTGTGAGATGCCATTGTTTGAAGAATAAAAAATAAAAATAAATTGAATACTGCAATATGGGTATTAAATTAAAGGATTATTATAAGGATTGTTGGGTTTTGCAGTTGGGTTTTTAATTTTTTAATTTTTAATATACTTCTTCCTTGGTGGTTAATGGTTACCATTGTCTATGGATATCAGTAACACCAAGAATCACTTAAGAGTTGCCACACCGATACTGCGATATAAACGTTTTCAAGATAATAGAAGATAATTCAGTTGTAGTTAAGGATAGGATTCCTACTTGAAAATTGAAGGATATTTGTAGAATAAGGGATAAAATATGATGAAAGTCCCGTCTAGCTAATAACAGTGTATTAAAAGTCATTGAAGTATTTACGTAATTTCCTATTAAAGACAAAAGAAAAATGGGGTACCTACCACCTATTATTACGCTTAATAAAAGTTAACGAGCGAAGTCCGTGGAGGTAGCGTTTGCGGCCACAATAATTAAAACAAATAAAAATCATTACATACTGTAAACGATAATGGAACCATGCGCCACTCATTAAACACAGCTGAATAAATTACTTAAAAGGATAGTGTGCCACAGAGTAAACGAATGCACTGAAATGTAATTGTAACAAATTGGTACAATTACCGTTTATCGATAAAATGTCAAAGCCGAGCTAAGATTTAATATCTTAATATATATAGGTAAATTACGTGTCACGTTGTTTGTCCGCGATGGACTCCTAAACTACTTAACCGGTTTTAATCAAATTTGCATACCGTGTGCAGCTTGATCCAACTTGAAAGATAGGATAGCTTACATCTCAAAATAAAAAACTTTTGACAGAACGAAGTCTGTCCGGGCAGCTAGTAGTATAATAAATAAACAGTTGTTTAGTCATGTTGGAGGCCTTTGGGCGGCATAAAAACTTCCGATACTTGGATTGGCCACTAACCCCTCCATCAATCCGCACTGGAGAAGCGTGGTGGAGTATGCTTAGGCCTCCTCAAGATGAGAGACCTGTGCTCAGTAGTGGGCCATGGCTGAAGCCAAATAAACACTTACACGCTTACACACATGTGATAGAATGTGATGTGTTCATACCACATGAATAACGTACCTTTCCCTGTATCGCGTGTCGCAAAAACAACACAACAGGTCATTACAAACAAGGAACTCAAGATTTTTTTATGGAAATAGCCGGCAAACGAGCTGACGATTCACCCGATGGCTAGTGACTATCGTCGCCCATGGACATCAGCAACACCAAAGGCATCACTGATGCGTTGCCGGCCAAGAAAGAGAAAAGAAAAAGAAAGAAAGAACTTGCTCCGAAACATATTTTGAAATTCAAAGTTAATCGTCCACAGTCCACGACTTCAGTTCCAATTAAAACCAACCAACCTACACCGGTTTGAGTGTAAAGTAAAAAAATCTATAAGACGGGTTGTAGTAAGTCAAGCAGACACCTTGCCATTATGTACCATGAAAAATCTGGCGCCATAGTTTCGTTCATAATTCAACAGGATTCCGTGTACAGGGGAGATTGACTTGAACTCATGATGCACAAGCCTCTTACGTCAAACTATTTGTTGGCTATTTGCTGTATAAATACAAAAAGACGCAAATAAAGTTATAGTTAATTAAAGTGACCTTTGATTACAGCATTTAAAACGTCTTTGATAATAATTATTTGCTGAGACAAGCAGCGTGTAATTGAATTTCTCCGTCTTTTATAACAAGTAGCTCTGACTCCAATAACAAACTGCTCTTCCTGACCTACAGTACACTTAAAACTAAAATATATTACTGGACTTAGCCTCGCTCCCATCCAAGTGGAAATTGAATTTTACCAGCCAGAAAGACCTCCCATTCAAACGGAAGTAAGAACTGCAGAGAGTTCAAGCTATTGCTATTTTATAATATCAGGCGTTACTTTGAGGAAATCTGTTATTATGAAATTAGTATTAAATATTACTCTGGGTTCAACTCATTAGCGCTGTCCTGTAAGGGGCTTTTTTAGGGTATCGTAATCAAAACGGAATCCTTATATTTTCATCATGTCCGTTCGACCGCAGTATAGCACAGATACCCTTAGTGCTAAAAATGACATTTTGGTATGGATGTAGATATTTATTGAAATTACAAATACGTACAATAAAATCTTCAAAAAAAATGTTTTACGATACCTCCCCTGCAAGTAAAGTCGGGTACCCCGATACAGCCATAACCAGCAAAAACTTAATATTAATTGCTGAGTTTAAAGGGTACCTTTGTGTCAGTTATTAGTAATATCTTTGTGTCAATTTCTGTGAACAATATTGATTTGGGACTACTTTTAATTAAAAGTTTTTGTTTAATGAGACGACCGATGTTTTCATCCCTTCCGCCTTCAAGTCTAAACCAAAAATTTTCGTGATTAAAACTTTTAAGGAGCCATCCACTCGGACGTGACTAACAGAAAAGTGTAAATTATCAAGTTATTTCTTAGACTTAGCATCAAATTTGTTATTTCTGCGAGTATAATAAGTTTTGTATTAAATTGAAATGAATTTAATTGAATTAAAATTTAATCCAAAATTGTAATTTTGTATAATGAAAAACATAATGCAAGCAGTTAGCAATTGAAAAACATAATGCAAGCAGTTAGCAATTTTTAGAATTTGAACTTAAGATAAACCAAATGTAAATAAATTGAAATGAACTGAATAATTGCAATTGATAAAACGTCATTTTGCATTTATACAATATCTTCAGAACCATCCCTGCAACACAATATTATTTATGATTTATTTGATATTAAAATATGTTTCCTTAATTACCACTTACATGATAAAACAAAAACTCGCAATACACCTCCACATTTTAAAGTACTCGTATACGATCTTTTATGTATAGAGTTGTGCGCTGGTGTCGCTAGATGACGCCTCGCTTGATGATCGAATGAACTAGTCATTCGATCATCTATTCGATTATGGTATTATTCGATTACTCGATGGTAACCGACCTACTCGGTACAAGATAGCAGTCTACACTGGGAGCTCGGGGCGGACGGTTGTGTCCGTACAGTGTTGTGCGTACTTACAGTGAATATTATAATACTTATAATATTGATTTATTATAAATAATAATACTCGTGGTTCGTTGAACATAACACGATCTCTACCTAATATTCTCCAAGGAAATCCAATAACAGCTGTTTTTTCTCGACCCTTCACTATAACGTTGTTATGAAACAATATCTACGAAAGATCGTCATATAAACACGACTTGCAACTCACTTTTTTAATTAAATGGATGTTACTAAAGTTCATCGCACTCTTTTCACTGAAAATACGTCATATTTTTATATATTCGTGTGTTCTCCCACAAGGTATCTCTACTATCCAAACACTCAAGTTATCTCTTTAATTTGAGAGAAACCGTGCAATGACATTGTTGAATTTTAAAATAAGCTCCCTTGTCTCTAGCCTCAACATTCATGGCGAATTAAATCTAACTACAGTACTGATATTTTAATTTAGAATGCTAAATGATAAGATAATAAAATGGTAATGAATATCTAATATGAGAAGTTTTTGTACCTTTCGTGGTATTTTCTATTATCATTACAAAAATAAGCAGGCGTTTCGATAGCCAGAATCAGTGTCTACAATTTTATCAACTTATTCACTAATATTATTAATTATTTATTTAAACTTTTGAACCTTACAAAAAGTAAAAGGAAAAAAGGCGGACTTAATGCTAGATAGCCAGAATCAGTGTCTACAATTTTATCAACTTATTCACTAATATTATTAATTATTTATTTAAACTTTTGAACCTTACAAAAAGTAAAAGGAAAAAAGGCTCTGCCAGTCAACCTTCAGGAAGTATGACAAACAACGATGGCAGTATTGAGATAGAGAACTAACAATTTTACTTTAAGTAATTTTCAAACAACAACGCTTTTTTTATAACGTTTAAGAATTTCCGCATTCCCATTCTTGAAGGATATACGAGTACTTCAAGAGTGATTTATTACTTCATCCAATTTCATTAACTATTTAGCATTACCTATTTTGCAGTGAATTCTAATTTTATGTTTCAGTTTAGTGCCGGGTTAAAAGCGATCACCTTAGAAGCAATTTTACAGCGCTCATAAAAGAATATGCGACAAAGTCATTTATTATGTTTCGACTGTGTATTTGCTATAAAATGTAGTTCTGAGAATATATTATTCATATTATAATAACTTTAAACAACTTTACTGTCTAACTTTACGATATTTTCGTTTTTTCATGAATTTCTCTTCATGATTCGTTATTTTACTACAGGTTATCCTATCCAAAAACGTGCCAAACGATACTAAAGATAATAATTGATTAAGGTGTCTATTAAATTGTATTTCTATGAAGTAAATTAGAGATAGGTATTCAATCATTGCAAAAAAGAGCAGTTTAAATCAGTAATAAACAGAATCTTAGAAGTACAGTAGTTGGCATGCCTTGTGACGATGAGGATTACCGTAGCAAAAAGTTATTTATCGAAGTTCTGAATTATATAAACAATTTTAAATAACTCCTATACTGACTCCCACCTTCCAGCTTTTCACGTGTCGTAGAAAACTATTTCAGGGAGTATATCATACAATCTTGCACCACTCACCATATTTTACGTACGCGAATGGCCACAAAGCTTCATATTCGAGCTTGGAACTAACAAAGTTCTATGCACTATTCATTGGCGCATGGCCCTGCATTAAATTAGTCGATAACAAACTGCTATTGTGGCAAATTCTCAGGAATACCTTATTGGACACAATGTTCTACGAGTATGGTAAATTATTCAATGAACTTGTGCAATTGTAGGAGATTTTTATTTCGGTTGTACCTCCGTCATTTATTTTCACTGATTTGGAAAATTCGTTTTCACCAATACTGTTCAATATTTTACAAAATTCAGATCCATTAATGGGATCCCTGAGGAATTGTGTATTTTATATTATGTTTAGCGATCATTTTAGTGATCCTCATCGAACACCATTTCGTTGAAGTTGGTAATTTATTTGTTTGTTTTTTAAGAAGCACCTTAATACTATGCTTATGGCATTGGAGGTATATGTATGTATGAATCAGACCACACAAAGCCTCAGTTGCCATTATTTTTTTTACTTAAAGTTATTATTAGAAAGTCTAAAAATCCAGTTGACATAATTATGTGATTAATCAAATTTATTTATTTATGTACGATCAATTTTACGATCACACAGAAGCTTTCACTCGCTTCAGCGATTATGAAAGGCAGTAAACAGGCGCCATGACATTTTAAAATGTTAACGTGACTTCATGGTTGAATACCTACCTTACACCTGCCGTTGGGTAAAGAATATTAGTTATTTGTAGTCAATGGTGCAGAGGACGATATATTTACATATCTACTTATATTGCCTAATTTGGTGTCCTATTTTAGGCCTTCAAAAATTTATGTTATGAATTTACGGTGATTTAATGGAACAGGAAAGTAATTAGTTTTAAATTCATGGTTCTTAACTTTACTACATGAAATATAAACTATAAAACATTTTGGTAATTTTAAAAATAAATATTTTTTTCGAAGAATCATAATTTTTCGCTTTTATTGCTGTATCATTCATTAGTTATTCCCTATTAATTTTCCGATTAATAAAGTATTTATTTTATTGACACGACACTTTTCCGTTAATAAAAATTAAATGCGTGTTCCAATATCATCTATTACTCGTAACACCCATAAGGCGTCACTTATCAAGTTAGTTAAATAGCAGTTGATGTATCGACTGTCACGACTAAGTTTATTGCTTTAGTCTTTGTATGGTTCCGGAAGCTTTTGGGGCGCAAAATGGCGATGACAACATACCTATTAATATTATAAATGTGAAAGTTTGTAAAGATGTTTGGATATTTGTGCCTCAATCACGCCACAGCTACTTAACCTATTAAGCTGAAATTTTAAATGGAGATAGCTTATGCCCTGGTTTAACTCATAGCTACTTAGTATCTCGGAAAAGTTCAGGCTTCCCGCGGGTTTTGTAAGAAATCGATATCAACGAGCTCGAAACCACGGGCATATAAATCTTAATCAATTAATTAAAAAAATCTTTTGAAACCACTCTACCACGGGCGAAGCCACGGGCAAAAGCTAGTAGTAGATAATTCTTTCAGTAATTTATCATTTGCCTAACCCCGATAGTACTAACAAGAAATCAATCAAATAATGTAAATTTGTAACTAAATTGTGAATTGTAAATTATGTGTGTAATACAATATTGTAAGTAAGAGAAGATTTGATGATCCCCATTATATACTAGTAGGTACATTCATATGAGTATGCGCATTCATGTGTGTATGTACCTACAATATGTATGTGTATGGCAACTCATCATGGCCCACTACTAATTTTATTGTAAGTCCGGGTCGAGCTTAAACTCTTGAAGAGGCTTCAAACATTTGATGCGAATTTGAGACTAGATGACAAGTACACCTATGATTATGACCGAGTATAGGTAGGTACATTATCACACAAAATATATTTCAGATATGCAACTACCTATCTTTATGGAATAACAAAGCTTTGGCAAGCATTGGAATATAACAATGTTATAAGAATACGTGCTATGAATACGCGCATGAATTGGGATAGATATGAGTACATCAAAGAGACGAAGTCTTTGATATAAAGTACTTTTGTTACCGATAACACATGAATGATTCTTCTTTTCGCTAAGCCCCAATTTGCATTAGATAAGTAGATACATACATTACAATATTAGACATTTGTAATAATTTTGGTCAGGATATTGTTATTATTTTTAAGGATTTAGAAAGGTGACTTTAAAACAAAAATATAAGTGAAAAAACATAATTTAGTGGGATGTTAACGCTAGAGAAAAGATAGCAGAACACATGTTTCCATTATATTTAAATTTTGAAAACATCGCTGTAAACGTCCGAAAGTTCATTAATTTATAAAACTCTGCCGCCCAAACTCAGAATCACTAACGGTTACTTTAATCGCTCCTTAATAAACAATCACCATACAAATTCTGTACTAATTGTAAGAAGCGATTTAAGTAACCGTTAGTGACTCTGAGTGCGTGAAACCTTTATCTCAAACTCCATGATTCCGACCGGGTGACAAGGAACAATGAGCCCCAAACATGAGAAGTAACGTTTTATCTGCTGCATTAAAATCTAGGCTTCATATGCAGAACTCTTCTTTCGCAAAATTCATCTTCATCGGAAAAATAGTCAAAACAAACTAGGAAATAAATAAAACTGGAAAATTTTATTCATTGAAAATTTCAGGTGGTTGGCAACAAGTGATGTAGAAGTGAATGTCAAGCGTGCTACAAACAATTTCAAAATACGTACCACATACACGCATAAACTAATCCGGATACTGTAAAAAAGTAAAACAGACTATATAAATAAAAATTGACGTAACGAAAGGATTTCCCAGAGAACCAGTGGTTGCACTATTTTCCCGTGACACGCGTTTGCGTGCGACCAAATTTTTATGTCCGCATCCGAATTCAGACTCTTGCTCTAGTGACCTTATTTGTTTCTTTCTGTCCAGCCCTTTTGCAATTTGAACTTTATTCCCGGTTAATAAGATTTAATGGATGTATAATATAATTGCAGTCAGTCAACCTTTATTGCTTAGTATCACGAACGAGCAGGTGTGGAATGCTTTTACATGAAAAACATACGGATGATTAACTTTTGGTTATGCGACGCAAAGACTTGAAGACTTGTGACAGTTATGACTCATAAGGCTGACGAACATAGAATAATCTTAGCTCGATAAAATACGACCGTGACTTACCTACTCTTTTATACAAGATCTTAATATATTGTATCTATTCTATAGACTGTAGAAAACACAATGCATTTAAAAAATGTGATTAATTGATTGAATGGATTGAATGAATTAGACCACATTTCGCTCAAAGTTTTTTTTATGCTTGAATATAGTTAGGATTACCCATAGGAAAGGTACCCATAGGTGAGTTAGGAAATTACCCATCATTAATTATTTATATAATTGTTACGAGTGTGTATCAGTTATAATTAAATGTGACGGATAAGAAACAAAGTAAGAATATTGTACTTTTGTTACGGATTGTAGTACTTTTAACATTGTTAATAAGAACTATTAAAGCTATCTATTTATAAATCCCTTCTGCAAGAGTAACACTTCAACTGCTACTTTTACAGACGTGGGGTACAAAATGACCCTATCGCATGCGATTACGCCATAGTGGGGTAAATTGGATAATTAAAAATTACTTTTTCTGACACACTGAATAAATTATTCCACTCTGTGATTAATGTTGATGTGCGATAAATATGTCGCCTTAAGGACTTCCAAATTAGGAACATTTGAAATATAACAGAATATTATAGAACTTTTTCAAATTGTTTAATACAAACGTACCCCTACGTTCATTTTTAAAGTTGATGATAATTATCTACACAAGCTGTAAAACAATACTATGTTGAACTTCTAACATTTAATACTATATTGGCAAGACAGAAAATGAAATTCTTGTAACAAAATAACCGACTTTAAAATTAGGGACAACTCAAAAACCACTCGTCAAATCTCACTCAAATTTGAATGAAACTACATGACATACATCAGCTTTCAAATATCAATCATCAAAATCGGTACATCCAGTAAAAAGTTGTCCCACCAAAAACATTTTCATGTAAAATGTTTCCAAGACAAAACCATAATGGCTCGAACTGTCAGAAAGTTATCAGATCTCATGGAGAGCCTTTGACTCTACAAGACCTAACTCTACAAGCTCTAACCAAGACCTAACTTCTTAAACTCTAGACCTTAGTAAAAAGTCTGGTCTAAGAAGACCCATAATATTTTTGGAAGACCTTTTCAACGTGTGGGGTATCCACACTATAGGGTACGCCACGAATAAAACAATCATCCTCACGTTTCCTGTACGGGAGTTACCCTGAAAAAAATGTTTTTCAATATTATATTCTAAGATTCTAGAGTTTTAATAAATAATTATATCCATGTCAAATTACAGCTTTCTAGAACTAAGGGTCTCGGTGCTTTGCTTCGGACAGACGGACGGACAGACAGACAGACGGACAGACGGATAGACGGACAGGCAGACAGACGGACAGACGAACAGACGGACAGACGCGTAGATGGACAGACGCGTAGACGGACCGACGGACAGACTGACGGACGGACGGACATGACGAAACTATAACCGTTCATTTACACACGCGGCTCGCGGATTGTCTCGTGGCTCGCGCGCGTGTCTAAACGGGGCATTAAGGTGCTTACAATTTGGCATCAATCCATTTTATTTATTTTAATTATTTCCCTAACAAAATAAACATGTTGCCATGACAACGCGAGCCGAACGGCAATGTTTCTGAACAACTGAAGCGCTACTAACAAACACTAGATGCCTTTTTTACTGTTAGGTATGGTTTTAATAATGCCATCCCTTTTACATCATTAACCAATGTAGTGATTAGTGTAGTGAAACAAAAGATAAACGTGCTGTAGCTCTTTTCAGAACAGGGGGGCAAGTCTGCTATTTCAATAGTGTCAGAATAGTCTATCATTGATTTCATAATTGTCGATTTTGACAAGTTTGGTAATCTACTAATTTAATGGCGTCATTATGACTTTCCAATGGTCAGCCACTGACACTCCATTGAAAGAAATGGCGTCTAATGGGTAATCTCGTACATAATGGCAAATGAATGACGGACCTATGCAGTAATCTGCTAAAATTTTGACAGTTCCTTTGATCAGTGACATACCATTAGACCGTCATTGTGCAATAATTGCTTTCAATTCGTTACGAGTGTAAAGTTGTTAACAGTAATTGTGGAAATTGAAGATATATTCACTACGAACAAATATTCTCGAGCTAGCCAACGCAGTGGATGCTAGAGAAAGAAGAGTGGAATGCATAAAACTGCATAAAACGTCATCGAACCCGTCGCTTGACGAGAATTACTACGAACCCCTTTATTGATATTCCCGAGACGGAATTATTTGTAAAAACGTTTCGCCTTGGAAAGGACTCAGTAAGGGGGTTAATTGAAGAACTCATTCCCCTTATGGCCAGACCGCGTCAAAACGATAGCATATCGGCAGAAATGAAGGTAAGAAAACTGAATTTTACTAAGACGACCCACAAACCCATTGATGTATTACTTATTCTTTATCTATAAACATCTCTGGGCAATTGTTTTACATACTCAATAACAGTGTCTATTTTTATATTCAATGAATTTCTTAATTAAGAAAAATAGATGCATTAGTTCTTGTATATGTCAAGAAAAGTAAGTATAAACAATTTAATCTAATAAGACGTTTAGTTAAATTTTGGTTGTATTAAAGTAAATTGATTTTTTGCAGGTGTTTGCTTGTAGCACGTGCTTTACATTATAGTCCCACAACTGCAGGAAAGAATGCATGTTGCATACTGCACAATATTGCTAACATGGCAAGAGCACCGTTGCCACCTGATGAAGTTTATGCAGAAGCACTTGGCTTGCAACAGGTATTTAATTTCTATTCCACTATTTTGGAATATAATGAATCTTTATTTCTACATATATGTACTACATTGATGTAGTATTTATTTACATTTCAGTTTTTTTCAACAAAAAGACATCTAAGTTACAATATCTAATGTAATAATAGTATCTAATCAGAATCAGTCTTCATATAAAATAAAAAGATCTTCAATATTTTAATCATCATTTAATTTTGAATAACAAATCACAAATATCACAAATTTTACCTTATATAATAAAAATAATAACAGTTGTGTTTTATTTACTAATTAGTCTTGTTAATTTAGGAGAAAAATAATAGTGCAGCACCTAATCAAGAACATCGAAGGGTGAATCGAGATCTTCTTGAAGGTTGGGCACTGCAGCAGGCTCTTGTTGACGGACTGTGGAGAAATGCATAAATTAAATTAGCAGGTATATAATGTAAACCCATCTCAATATTCTAGTGAACGAAAATGCTCTAATTATTACTATTTAAATGTTATTACCATTAACTCTTTGTTTCAGATCCACAGTGCACTACTGTACAAAATATGATTTAAACTGAGGATTTAAAATAAATGAATACTCTTTTTATAAACACTGTTTCATTTAATCATCTAACATTACAACCATTTGTAATCCACTGCTGTATTCGTTGTAGAACTAAAAAAATGCAAATTTACAACAAAGATACATTTTATTTTTTTATAATGCATACCTAATTATACTGTATTTAGATACTTACTGTGCGCCACTCTCCCGGTGTTTTATTTGGGCAGTCCGCCGATAGAGAATTTAAAATTTGGGCGCACCGCACTCCAACCAGTACCGTTTAGATAGACTGCGCCCTTCATTGGTGCGGCTGCAGTGGCCAAGAGCCAGGTCTTTGTGGTGTTCTAAGAAATCCATAACAGCAGAAATTTGCTCAATATGCATCATTTTAGACTTTAAATAAAATTGTTAACTATCAAAAATTGATCGACTATGACACACTCGAAAATCAATAACAATAAAGTTTCTCTCAAACGTCTTTAAGCAGTAATGTCACATTTGACTTTGACAGCTAAACAGATAAAATATTATTGCGTTGTTCAGTTGTGTTGTGAGTTTTTTGCTATTTACGAACTTCCTACTTCTTCAGATTGCTTTTAACACTAATAAACAATATGTAAAAATATATATAAATGTAATCTGGCATGAATAAATGTTCAAATTTAATAGTAGTTTTTCGAAAATCATTTCTACCAACGGGTTTTATAATAATGGCAATACTACAATGCCATTCTAACACAATTCTATTACGACACCATAGTCCGGCCAATGATAGACCATTATAAATTTACAGATTACGAACTTTTAGCAAAATGACAATGGGGTTGTGTTGGAATGACGAACATTGTAAAAATAGCAGACTTGGGACCCAGGGGGGCAAGTCTGCTATTTCAATAGTGTTAGAATAGTCTATCATTGATTTCATAATTGTCGATTTTGACAAGTTTGGTAATCTACTAATTTAATGGCGTCATTATGACTTTCCAATGGTCAGCCACTGACACTCCATTGAAAGAAATGGCGTCTAGTGGGTAATCTCGTACATAAGGGCAAATGAATGACGGACCTATGCAGTAATCTGCTAAAATTTTGACAGTTCCTTTGATCAGTGACATACCATTAGACCGTCATTGTGCAATAATTGCTTTCAATTCGTTACGAGTGTAAAGTTGTTAACAATAATTGTGGAAATTGAAGATATATTCACTACGAGCAAATATTCTCGAGCTAGCCAACGCAGTGGATGCTAGAGAAAGAAGAGTGGAATGCATAAAACGTCATCGAACCCGTCGCTTGACGAGAATTACTACGAACCCCTTTATTGATATTCCCGAGACGGAATTATTTGTAAAAACGTTTCGCCTTGGAAAGGACTCAGTAAGGGGGTTAATTGAAGAACTCATTCCCCTTATGGCCAGAGTCCAGACCGCGTCAAAACGATAGCATATCGGCAGAAATGAAGGTAAGAAAACTGAATTTTACTAAGACGACCCACAAACCCATTGATGTATTACTTATTCTTTATCTATAAACATCTCTGGGCAATTGTTTTACATACTCAATAACAGTGTCTATTTTTATATTCAATGAATTTCTTAATTTAGAAAAATAGATGCATTAGTTCTTGTATATGCCAAGAAAAGTAAGTAATATATAAAATAAACAATTTAATCTAATAAGACGTTTAGTTAAATTGGGGTTGTATTAAAGTAAATTGATTTTTTGCAGGTGTTTGCTTGTAGCACGTGCTTTACATTATAGTCCCACAACTGCAGGAAAGAATGCATGTTGCATACTGCACAATATTGCTAACATGGCAAGAGCACCGTTGCCGAATATAATGAATCTTTATTTCTACATATATGTACTACATTGATGTAGTATTTATTTACATTTCAGTTTTTTTCAACAAAAAGACATCTAAGTTACAATATCTAATGTAATAATAGTATCTAATCAGAATCAGTCTTCATATAAAATAAAAAGATCTTCAATATTTTAATCATCATTTAATTTTGAATAACAAATCACAAATATCACAAATTTTACCTTATATAATAAAAATAATAACAGTTGTGTTTTATTTACTAATTAGTCTTGTTAATTTAGGAGAAAAATAATAGTGCAGCACCTAATCAAGAACATCGAAGGGTGAATCGAGATCTTCTTGAAGGTTGGGCACCGCAGCAGGCTCTTGTTGACAGGCTGTGGAGAAATGCATAAATTAAATTAGCAGGTATGTAATGTAAACCCATCTCAATATTCTAGTGAACGAAAATGCTCTAATTATTACTATTTAAATGTTATTACCATTAACTCTTTGTTTCAGATCCACAGTGCACTACTGTACAAAATATGATTTAAACTGAGGATTTAAAATAAATGAATACTCTTTTTATAAACACTGTTTCATTTAATCATCTAACATTACAACCATTTGTAATCCACTGCTGTATTCGTTGTAGAACTAAAAAAATGCAAATTTACAACAAAGATACATTTTATTTTTTTATAATGCATACCTAATTATACTGTATTTAGATACTTACTGTGCGCCACTCTCCCGGCGTTTTATTTGGGCAGTCCGCCGATAGAGAATTTAAAATTTGGGCGCACCGCACTCCAACCAGTACCGTTTAGATAGACTGCGCCCTTCATTGGTGCGGCTGCAGTGGCCAAGAGCCAGGTCTTTTTGGTGTTCTAAGAAATCCATAACAGCAGAAATTTGCTCAATATGCGTCATTTTAGACTTATAATAAAATTGTTAACGTTAACTATCAAAAATTGATCGACTATGACACACACGAAAATCAATAACAATAAAGTTTCTCTCAAACGTCTATATGCAGTAATGTCACATTTGACTTTGACAGCTAAACAGATAAAATATTATTGCGTTTCTCTGTTGCGTTGTGAGTTTTTTGCTATTTACGAACTTCCTACTCCTTCAGATTGCTTTTAACACTAATAAATAATATATTAAAATGTATATAAATGTAATCTGGCATGAATAAATGTTAAAATTTTGTAGTAGTTTTTCGAAAATCATTTCTACCAACGGGTTTTATAATAATGGCAATACTACAATGCCATTCTAACACAATTCTTTTACGACACCATTGTCCGGCCAATGATCGACCATTATGAATTAACAGATTACGAACTTTTAGCAAAATGACAATGGGGTCGTGTTGGAATGACGAACATTGTAAAAATAGCAGACTTGGGACCCAGATTGTTTGTTTGATTTGTAAGGTCACAACGTATCTATGTTTCTAATATCATTGGTTGCTGTCAAAAAAACTAGCAAAATGACAAACAGGTACGTATATAACTACAGTATGTCGGAGGAGTCATCTTGGATTCCGCTTTCCGTATGTAATCCTAATTAGTGATGTAACGCATCGGAAGTGAAATCGTAACATCAAACGACATTAGCTCTCTGCTATTCTACCGGGCTCAAAGTCGAGTATTTATTTTGGCGAATAGGACCAGTTAGATGCGTCCGATTGGCTAGGATTTAGTCGAAAATTGCCCAAATGAAAGCTCAATGAACGCGTCGGAGTAACTCGCCGGACGCATTTGTCCACGTCCGGATTGTCCGCATTGCCGTACGATAGTGTTGTACGATGAGAGATTCTTATATCGATAAAAATTGCACATACAAAAGCTCAAATGAATGCTACTTAGTCCTAATATGTGTTATAACCGAATGACTATGCATTTCTGGACTACGACAGGGCTATATTCTTGCGAATTTTCTGAAGTTCCTAACAACGACTTCTGAAAGTTTTCTTAAACATGTCATGGACGTGATTGTTGAAATGATTTACGCGTGAAACATAATTCAAATGAATATATTTTGGCTAAGGAAAACTAAAGTTTTCCGTATGGAACATAATAAATAATGTTACATAAACTTATTATGCATTTGGTCTGTGACCTAAACCTATTATTGTAATCCCCAGTAGTGGATATATGGAATTAGAAACTTTATTATTTTTATCGATAACATCGAAATATCGAACAATCATCTCTTCGCTTACCTACCGTTTGGAAATTCGGGACGTGAAATAGACGTTCAGATGCCCTCATGCCTGTGATTATGCACTTGAATCTAATCGACACTTTTCTATACAAACCATCGGACTACATGAAAACTGTATTTTATTTTGTAATATGAGTCATTCTAAATTCTAAAATCTTATATAACTACAAGAATTGCTCGTTTCGTGTTAGATAGATGAGGTCATCATCTCAACTGAACACTATACTTCATACATGTTTTTCCTAGCCTCTTCAGCTTTCATATAGGCCCATTAAAACAAACGTGTTGGTTTTATCCTCACGTTATCCGGATTGCCAGATGATCCCGCTCCAACCTACCTGTTCCTTTACATTAAAAAGATTTTTTGTATTTCACGGAGAGTAAAATATTTCATCGGCATTTGTCTGAAATGGGCAATTTCAGATATAAAAAAATTTTCGCTTGTATGTATATTTAAAAACAAAATAATGTACGTACAATAAATGAGTTCATTGTTTTCCTTATTCTTTGGATATTCTTATGATCAAAATAAGAAATATATTTGTTCTTTAAAATATTATGAATATTTAAAATTAAAAAAGTATAATCATTATAATTTACAGTATTGTAAATATTTATGTTATTTTATGTTAACTTAAAACAAGTTATATTATGACGTGAGTGTGTAAATTTTTCTAAAACACACTTAGAGTGGCCTGCTGGGGTCTCACATGATGAGACGAAACTATGTAGATGCAAATATCTGGCAGTTTGTAACTTGTGTTGACAAAATACGAGCTAAAACAAAATTGTTTTTCAATAAAAAGTAACCCCGATTATGGCACTTCTTGTTAACCAATTCACAAGACTCCGCTTAGAACCGACAAAAAAGCTTTCAAGCGTTAGCTAAGTTTGGACAAAGCTTCGTATGTCCAATCGACCCAAATGGACACACAAATAGTTGAAAGGCCCGTATGAGGTCATTATTCGCTGTGTAACCCAACAAAAGTGTCACAATGGGAGACGACGGACATTTATCTACATCCTTAGGGCACTACTGATTTCAGGCGGAATATATTAGGGAGGGAAGGGGCTTTTTCGTGGAATCAACGAAGACGGATTATTTTAGCGGGAGTTGGTGGTGTGATAAAGTTTTCGCATTAAACGTTGGCCTAGTGAAATGTGGAAGGTCGGAGATGGTAAAGTTACAATGTTTTCATTCGAATTTTTCAATTTAGTTGCACCTGTCGTATTCAATTGGCTAGTTTTTTGTCTTGAAAACAACGTAAATTTTTAGATTAATTTGTTTTAAAGCCTTCAATATTGTATTTTCTCATTCAGCAAACTGATTTTTTTAAATGCGGAAAAAAATGTTCATGCGATGATTAATGGGTGACCGATAGTGGAAAAATTATAGTCCGTTTTTATAGACGAGTTTTATATTTTGCTCAACAATCTGAAGCGTTATTATTATAATCTTCACACTAATTTTTATTATCGACTGCTAGTGAAGGGTTATGTTTACGTGCGTATCTTGTAGGTATGTATGTAATATTCTTTATTACCTCATGTCTTCCAAACTGCTGGACCAATTTATATAATTAAGATACATATCGTTAGATTCGTGTTCGAATGTTCAGAGATACAACAAAGACCCGGTACAATTGTTTACTATACTTGAACTAGATCATTAAATTAGTAAACTAAATAAACGAAGTTACTATACGAATAAAAATAATGTACTGAGGAGAAGTTGTACAGTTTCTTTGTCCTGGAACAACCGTTAGACTAGTCATATTCTAGGTTTGTCACAATATTCATGGGCGGCAGTGGATGTTAGAACTGTAAGTAGGTACGTGTTATCCATATCCCATCAAAAACATGAATGTAAAGTAAAAGCCAATTTAAAAAAAAAGAATTGAGATCTAAATGGGTGCCAAGTTCTGTGTAGAAAAGCCTAAAATTTTAGTCACAAGAACATGTAATTCAAGCTCCACATTTGACTTGGTTAGTTTTCACGTACCTATCTAGGCTATAATATTATATTTGTATAATTATCTTTGTTAAGTCTGTTAGGTTGATGACCTATGTTACTTTTGTAAAATTTGGTTTGTTGGTTGCTAACTAATGAAAACTAGCCAATTCAAATGTAAAGCTTGAATTACATGTTCTTGTGACTAAAATTTTAGGCTTTTCTACACAGAACTTGGCACCCATTTAGATCTCAATTCTTTTTTTTTAAATTGGCTTTTACTTTACATTCATGTTTTTGATGGGATATCATTACTTTTTGTACAGAAATTATTAGTAGGTACTTATTCATAACGTTACTGATTAATTTTGTTACCTTATACATGAACTGTAATAGTGCCCTTCAACTAAATCCGTAGTTAGTGCACCGTGGTCCAAAATACCTATTACTTCATTATTTATAAGTAATGATCTTCTACTATTCATGTCCGCTAAATATTGAAATAATAATTAATACTAAATCCCAGTCTGTTATAATAATAATAAATACGATACGATACGATAGTAGTAATAATAATAATAAATACGATAGTCGAATATACTCTTATTAGTTATAAGTAGTTTGTGTTCGATGAGATAACGTGCCATAATATATTTGGAAACAATACTTCGAATCACTTTAAACTGGTATAATTTCGGAAATAATACAAAATTTAGTGGTGTACATGCCATACAAGATAAGAGAAGAATAATTTTTCACACATTAAAAATGAAACAATGCAATACACTGGAAATAACGGCTACTGACGTCTCACTATACCGTACGTAAATAATACGTACTTTTGCTATGCACTTCCAACAGGCACTTGGGACACTGAACATCTTCCCCCGTTGAAAGCTTCACAAAGTACTAAAACTGATATGTTTCGATTAAAAAAAATTAAAGGTGGTATTCCACTCGTTAAATATTCCACATAATGACCACTTGTCATCAATTTTGATTGCTGTTCATAAATTTCAGGCGTTATAAGTAAGTGTTCCTAATAGAATCAATTTTTTGAAAAATTATCATAAAATGATAAAAATTTACTACTTTCAGATTTATTCCTTTGTATTCACCCGACTACCTATCTGCATGCCAAATTTTAACTTTCTAGGTCACCTGGAAGTTGGATATAGTTTTGATCTATAGGTCAGTCAGTGTTAAATTTCTCGATTTTTGGACGTTAATATCTAAATAACCGTTTGAGATGTGTTTATGAAATTTGAAAAACGTATGTATTTCGCAAGTCTTAATAAATGAGCCAAATTTGACAGGTTTATGTTGAATAGTTTTTGAGTTATGAGGTGGTCAAAAGTGGCTCCAAATGGTTCGTGTAATATTACACACGGTGCGGCTCGCCAACTGTTAGCTAGAAAATTGGCTGACACGCTCCGCGTGTCTAGATCCCATCAAAAACATGAATGTAAAGTAAAAGCCAATTTTTAAAAAAAGAATTGAGATCTAAATGGGTGCCAAGTTCTGTGTAGAAAAGCCTAAAATTTTAGTCACAAGAACATGTAATTCAAGCTCCACATTTGACTTGGTTAGTTTTCACGTACCTATCTAGGCTAAAATATTATATTTGTATAATTATCTTTGTTAAATCTGTTAGGTTGATGACCTATGTTACTTTTCTAAAATTTGGTTTGTTGGTTGCTAACTAATGAAAACTAGCCAATTCAAATGTAAAGCTTGAATTACATGTTCTTGTGACTAAAATTTTAGGCTTTTCTACACAGAACTTGGCACCCATTTAGATCTCAATTCTTTTTTTAAAAATTGGCTTTTACTTTACATTCATGTTTTTGATGGGATATCATTACTTTTTGTACAGAAATTATTAGTAGGTACTTATTCATAACGTTACTGATTAATTTTGTTACCTTATACGTGAACTGTAATAGTGCCCTTCAACTAAATCACCGTGGTCCAAAATACCTATTACTTCATTATTTATAAGTAATGGTCTTCTACTATTCATGTCCGCTAAATATTGAAATAATAATTAATACTAAATCTCAGTCTGTTATAATAATAATAAATACGATACGATACGATAGTAGTAATAATAATAATAAATACGATAGTCGAATATACTCTTATTAGTTATAAGTAGTTTGTGTTCGATGAGATAACGTGCCATAATATATTTGGAAACAATACTTCGAATCACTATATACTGGTATAATTTCGGAAATAATACAAAATTTTGTGGTGTACATGCCATACAAGATAAGAGAAGAATAATTTTTCACACATAAAAAATAAAATAATGCAATACACTGGAAAAAAACGGCTACTGACGTCTCACTAATCTGTACGTAAATAATACGTACGTACACTGAACATCTTCCCCCCGTTAGAAGCTTCACAAAGTACTAAAACTGATATGTTTCGATTAAAAAAAATTAAGGGTGGTATTCCACTCCTTATATATATTCCACATAATGACCACCTGTCATCAATTTTGATTGCTGTTCATAAATTTCAGGCGTTATAAGTAAGTGTTCCTAATAGAATCAATTTTTTGAAAAATTATCATAAAATGATAAAAATTTACTACTTTCAGATTTATTCCTTTGTATTCACCCAACTACCTATCTGCATGCCAAATTTTAACTTTCTAGGTCACCTGGAAGTTGGATATAGTTTTGATCTATAGGTCAGTCAGTGTTAAATTTCTCGATTTTTGGACGTTAATATATAAATAACCGTTTGAGATGTGTTTATGAAATTTGGAAGACGTATGTATTTCGCAAGTCTTAATAAATGAACCAAATTTGACAGGTTTATGTTGAATAGTTTTTGAATTATGAGGTGGTCAAAAGTGGCTCCAAATGGTTCGTGTAATATTACACACGGTGCTGCTCGCCAATTCTGTTAGCTAGAAAATTGGCTTACACGCTACCGCGTGTTTAGATAACATAAAATAAAATAAATCTCTGAAGTGAAATCATAGACTAAGAGATTCTATAGTCGCCGCGAACTAAGATGCCCAATTTGTCGTTTGCAATCACAGTGACACTAGAGATGTACAAAAAAATCGGTTCACGAAAGAAACCAATTTTTGCAACAAATCGATTCAAAATTGTAAGACCTTCTAATCGATTCGATAATTAAATTGTAAACTAAAAACCGTAACATTTAGGTACCTCCCAACTACCTCGATTGAGCTACATATCTCGTACCACGTATTCTCAATATTAATGTATTTAGGACTCCAATAACTCTCCAATAACTAACAACTCATGCTGCTAGATATGCATGGAAATAGCCGAGCCGGCAAACAAGCTGACGATCCACCTGATGATAAATGGCTGTCGTCGCCCATGAACATCAGCAACACCAAAAGCATCACTTGTGCGTTGCCGGCTAAGAAAGAGAAGAAAAAGAAAGAAAGATAGATCATGATAGAATGAACTCATCCGCTCAGTTTCATAATAATGTTTTGAGATATTATGAGCGTCAGGGAAAAAACTACAGTGAATAAATTCTTCTTTATTTCGTAACACACATTCATGTATACATAATTATTAATTTGTTGAAAAAAAAAGAATACTGCAAAAAGCTTAGCTACATAATCTTATATATAAAATTCTCGTGTCACGCTATTTTGAAGTTGAACTCCTCCGAAACGGGTGGACCGATTTTCGTGAATCTTTGCGTGCATATCGGCTAGGGTGGAGAATCGGACAACATCTATATTTCATCCCCCTACCCCTAAAAAATTTTTGGCAGAACAACGTCTGCCAAGTCAGCTAGTTACATATAATATATTATCTGCAGTTTACTCTCCATGGATGGCGAAGTGCCCACATATTGGAAAATGTCCTTTGTTAGCATCCAATTCGTCGTGGTATTCTTGGGTACCTAATTTAAAATTCTAATGCAAGTAAATAATTTTTAACAAAGTAATTAAATGAATCAATTTTCATTTTTAAATTCCGATTATAGTAATGTATCGATTATGATTGGTTTTTGAGACGGTTTCAGGCCGTCACATCACTTTGCGTCAGTTTTGTTTTAGGCCTCTTCATCTATCATTGTTTCGACGTCAAATATTTTTAATAAATTTTGCATAAATTATGATGTGATGGGATTTTTAATAGATTATAACGTTTACTACGATTTATAATCAACGCCAATGAAAATGAGTAAGGATTTTTAACAAATTTTGGAAAAACCCTTGTCCGTAAGTATTCAACTATTCATGTCAAGTAAATGATTATTCCATTTCGCTCAAAGACGTCCATACAATGTTAGTTCATATTAATAAATGGCAGCTATCATTATGGGCATCTTAGATAATTTTGACTATAAGTAATCTACGAACGAGAGCTTGTTGGTAAAATCTGATAAAAACAATCTTCTCTCATTTTCTATCCAATAAAAGGCCTGGTATTTCCTCTCTTTTCCTCTCTAAAACTCTGGAAAAGAATTTTCAACAATTGATGTTAATTCGGCCTAGATAAAGGCAAGGAATCGAAAGTTTAAAAACCTTCCGTCGGCCGAGTTTCAATCTTACGCTCCATTATCCCTCTACGGTCAGCGCATATGGAAATTGGACGAGGAGCGAAATATTGTGTTCTGGAAAATATCCTACTTGTAACAAAGTACCAACGTTTAGACGACATCTTTATCAATAACCATCGACATTATTATTAGTACAATGACATTATGAAGGAGTTTTTAACTTTTTACTTGACATATTAATTAAGTAGTATTAGTACCAATGATTGTGAGGAGAGTGACTTGTTAACCGACTTCAAAAAAGGAGGAGGTTCTCAATTCGACTGTATTTTTTTTTATGTTTGTTACCTCAGAACTTTGGACTGGGCGAACCGATTTTGATGATTCTTTTTTTAATTGAAAGCTGGTGGCTGTCATGTGGTCCCACATAAATTTTTTTGAGATCTGACAATGGCATCCATGAGAAAACCACATAAGTCGTAAATTTGTGTTAAGATGTGCGCGACAAATTGACGAATAACTCAATATCACGCCAACCGATTTCGATGATTCTTTTTTTAATCGAAAGCAGGCGCTTGTCATGTGGTCTCACATAAATTTGAACTAGATCTGACAACTATGTAGTTTTTGAGACTTTGAAGTCGGTTATTTTTTGTTAGTAAAATTTAGATTATTATTTTAAAGCAGCATTTACAAGAAGGGTGAGGTCTTTAAAGTGAACTTGGACTCAACTCAGACAACATTAAAATGTACTTACTGATGACTGACGCTTTGTTAATACAATAAAATAAAAAAATCACATAAAAGAACTCGTTTATGTTGATTTTCGACCATTACTTATTTTTGTTCGGATATTTGATAATAATAATTAAAAATTAAAAAGTCACATAAAACATCTAATATAAAGGTTTATTTAGGACCATTATTTTTTGTTGGTGACTTACCATCAGATGACTTGTCTCGTTTATCGGCAAATGACATAAAGATCGCTTTAAGACGGAAATCATTCAGCACGAATAAAGTAAGATAGAATCGAAGGATAAAAAAATCTTCGATCGTCTTCAATCTTATGATCCATTATCCCTCCACGGTCAGCGCTTATGGAGATTGGACGAGGAGCGAAATATTGTATTCAGTAACTGTTCGTTTTGCCCAGTTTTGCCAATTTCTTAGAGAATTTGAGAGATATTCTATTAGTATCTTTTAGTGTTTAGTAAGCGGTTAAACATAATAGTTTTCCTACAGGTATGCAGATTTAAACGAGTTAAAATTAAATTGTACGTGTGGAAATTTCACTCTGAATAATGAATGTAACTTCTCGTTGAAAATCACAACGAAGTTTGCGCTTTACTGAAACCAATTTTATGGTTGTGGGAGCCAGTTCTTTCTTTCTCTTTTTTCTTTCTTGTTCTATAACGAACAGATGATGCTTTTGGGGTTGCTGATGTACATGGACGACAGTGGCCACTTACCATCTGGTGAATCTACCTAGTTTCTTAGCTAGGTAGATAAAAAATATCTCCAATCATATATTACAATATGACCATATTAAACTACTACACGATTAACTAAATTAAGAATTAGGAATGTTATTTTCATTAAAATCTCGAGAAAGTTAGCATACATCCAAAAATTATATTCATATAGCATATAACTAGATGTTTTATTATGTTCTGATACACTTTTATTTAATAAATAAATTAATCAATAAGTAATGATCAAGTGCATAATATGCATAATGCGCACAAATTATGTTAAAATCTGCTCACTAGTTCACTACCATTGCATGGGATCGCGTCGTTTCATTAATTACTATCTGATGGAGTTAACCGAATTGAGTTTGGTTATCCGGAGCTACGCAAAACGTTTATATCTGAACAATTACCTGAAATATCGGTTTTCCGCTTGATTTGTTTACTGTATCGTTATATCCGGATTTATGTATTATAATAAGTAATATTTTAAATGGAATATACCAGGTTAATTCGCCATTCACTTCGTATTGAACAGTTACGGTTTATATAATCGTACCGCAACGTGGTTTTATTTCACAGAACGATTTACTTTGGATATTATGAGTAAATTGTATTTTTTTTATTAAATTATAATTATAATGTTTAAGCTGATGCACGTGACTTTGTCACTGAAATAAAATTTTATACTTTTATAAACTATCATTCGCAATATCAAACTTGTCTGGATGATTTTTTAAAACATTTTTTGTAATCCCTTACTTTAGATGGAATCTCTGCAAATTCTTATTCATGGTAGTAAAAAGGTTGGCTGTTCGTTTCTATATACATATAACAGCGTTTTATATAAAAAAATGTTTGTAGTGTGAATTGATTTGGGTTTTGCATAGGTAAATAATATTTTGTGTAGAAAAAAAAATGGTTGTCTGTAAAGTCGGTTTACGGACGGAAGTTTAAGGTGACAACGTCATGACAAAACATTGATGAAATGATTGCATGCTTTTTACAGATAAAATTGAGCGCTTTGGCCGATCGTAGGCGATCGTGCCTCTCTATCGCTTGTTCCGCGCTCTCGCTCGCGGACAATGAGTCATGCTTTTTCGTGCGTGCACCCGGCGTTCATCGTTTTAATAGACGTTATCAAGTCAAAAATGTATTACTTCCATTGTTATCTAATAGTCGAATCACCAACGTTTTGATTGCCTACAAGAATTCGAGGAACAGCTAATCAAAAGTGCTGAAATTGATCTAGGTAAATCCATCTAAGTTTCACTGATGTTGTTTCCAAATAAATTATTCCTTAAGTAGGTATTAGTTCTTAGAAAATATCTACGGCATATATTACTCTTTAAAAAGTAAAGTGAGGGAGTAAATACACTTTGGTAGGCCTTTCGACGCTTTCTTATCGGAAACCTCTCTGTTATCTCCTCGCTCGTTTAAGAAAATAGATGAGACTTCCTCGTTTGAAATTGGGAGCGCAAAATGTCTTTCCATTTCATCTTAGGTTCAATCGTTGAATATTTAGCCTTCTATTATTGCGTTTTTAGACTGATCTTAATTTAAATCAAAGTTTTACTAATCGTATTATCTCCTTAGGTATCAACTTGTTTAAGTCACTTTTACACTAAAATCTTTCATGTACTTAAATAAATAAATGTAAAAAAAGAGTTTATGAATACTTTTTATTGTAGGTATTTGTATTGAGAATTTTTGGCAAATTGTATCAAAGAATAAAAACATAAGTTAATGTATTTTAAGATACTATATAATATTCCTTCGCAAATACATCTACTATATTATGTATTACAAAAACCAACCGAAAAATCATCATCATAACTTATTGTAAAAGTTAGTCAACGCGTGTCTGTAAAGTGAGATCTCCAAAACTACTGAATGTATTTTCACTCAGTTTTCACGAACAGATAAAGGTTCATGAGGAAAGCTTTGGATAAATTGGCTAAAATATAACGATAGTTGTTGAAGATGTCGGAAAAGTCATGTCGACTAGAAACATTCACGGCATGAGTTGCATAAATACTTCATGTTATATCATAAATAAATAATGTCCCTGTATTGTTTCTTATATAAACTTAAAAAAAGTACGCGGCAGCGTTGTCTATTAAAATAAGGTAAGTGTATGAACTTTTAAGCAACATACTTTATAATAAATTACAAAGTTCAATACCTACACGATTTACTAAAATAAGTCGACTCAACCCATCTAAATTCCTGGATCGATAACAGAACCATACTTAAGTATACCCAATGCAATTCTATAAAACGAAACGTAAGATTGAACTTAATTTTCCTCCCTGCATGTACAAAGCTTGCGAGGTTACGAGTATGAATTTGCCGCTTCAATTAGTTCTATCTCCTCGTACGCTTATAGAGCGGAAACTAGGCCGGAATAATGTAGTCTATCGGCTCAATATTGCCAACTTTGCTCAGAATAACTTTGACGATTGTAAAATACTAAACACATTTTACTAGTTACTGAGTAATACTGAGTAATAGAACTAAATAATCGAAAACATAGCGTTTTTAAAAACCTATTTTTATGGCAATATTCATTTTTGATGTCTATATTGGATGAAAGAGCAAAGGTGCCATTGTGGATCTATATTAAGTACCCTAATTTAAATCAAAATTGATTACTCACATAAGCAAAATACATCTGTGGTAACACTGCCCCATGTTAAACCGTGAGATCACGCAAGACCTATCGGAGTTTTTACAATAATCATTTGTTTTAGAATCAGGCCGGGAAATAACTTTTGCATTTGTATTCATAAGTATAAATGTAGTTAATTACATAATTAATATCAAAAGTTCACAACCATTTTTACTGTTATCCTTCAACATTGAACGACAGTCATCATGTCAAAATAAATATATCTGCGGCGTCAAACCAAAATAATTAACTACCAGCATCTCATCTCTCTAAAATAGTTTATATAACATAATAAATAACAAAATGCTCGTCAATCATACAAAAGCTAACCCTTGCATATTACTATCAGCAATCAAAGGACAATTCACTCTCCAGGCATCACCTTAGTCTTTACGGGAGATCTCCCTTTGCTATACATTCAAGCATTTATTGTGCGGCATATTTTTGCTAACGGTCCTGATGACAATGGTTCCGATCAGATATGCTGGTTTGCGTGCTTAAATATGGATATAGTTACTGCTGTTCATAATATGTCAAACAACAAACAAACGTTAGATCAAACATTGGCGCCATCTATGCGCTTCTGATTAATAAGAAAGCGGTGAACCAATTTTTTTTAAAACTTGTCACATGAAACCGATATGATATTAGCCATAAAGCCTCTTTTGGTCGCTGTCGTCGCCAGAAACGTAATTATAATGTAATACATAATACCCCTGCTATAGACTCGTATCATCTATGTATGGTACAGCGAACTTTTATGGGGATTAGTGTATGTTTTTATAATAAGGGCCCCAAAGACGATACGTGACTTGCCTGGCGAAATATTTAACATGTGAAAATCTAATACAGGCTTGTTTTAAAAATGGGGGAATTTTCTTTCGCCGTGTCGATCTCTCAATGATATAGCACTTTTATTAAATACTACCTACTTAATAAACGAATAAATAAAATATGGAAGTGATAGATACACTTTTAGATATGTGAATAACGAAATGAGTTTTAAAAAGAAATGATTTACGAGCTGAATTGGAGTCTAAAATGGATTAAAATGATCGAGCAATTTTTTTTTTGTTTTAAACAGAATAGTTCGTAAAACGAGGAAAACGTTTATATGGAATTAATGGAAATTGTTGAAATTATGAATTGCTATTTGTTCATCAAAACCAGATGATTCAGTAGAGGTCGTCAACCAAAGGATCCAGGGTTCTATTCATGATCAAGGTAATAATAATAAGGTAAAGGTATTAAATGACGGGAAAGTGGTTTTTCTTTGTAATCTTGATTCATAGAATCGTATCTATGATCAGATTTTTATTTATTCATCCATGGTGTAATGGGTCGTTTTAGATTCCAAATTAATGACATGATTTTATGTTCTACATTAGTCTTAATCTACTTTTGTTTTCATAAAGGTTTTTTTTCAAATAGGTATCAGTAGTTGTGTCACAAGCACAAGGCTTGAACCTGTTTATGAATCACGCTAGTGGATAGGTTATGTTTATTGTTTGTTTATGTACGGATCGTAGAGATCGATGTCGTAAAGCAAAGTTGAGAGTGGGATTGTTCTTTTTTGATTTTGATCTTCTTCCTTGCCAGACAACGTATCGGTAATTTTGTCGCTATATCTTGTGGTGTGGTGACTGTGGTGGCCGCTTATTTACCTCCTTTGCTCTTTTGTCACCGTGATAAACGTAAAGGTAGTTTTAAAATAAATTTTTATCACACTTTAATGATCATTCGGATTAACCGGTGATAACTTGGCCTACAGCGAGTTTTCGACACTATCATTACCGATAGATAGATAGTTACTGAAAATTGTGCACGTATGGCGGCGTCCTCTTACCAAAACGATATCTGCAATAAAATAGGTAAGATTTCTTATAAAATACATCTAAGGTCTAATTTTATGGAAGTTGCTACCTACGTGTCAATTTCAATCAATTTTTAAACTAGATAGTTTAGGTATCTACATAAATAAATCGTAAATTCCGCCTACTACCTACAAGAATACAAAATTTCAAGAATGAAGTTTTTGTTCACAGGTAATCATAATAAAGAAACCGAGGTAGCAAAAAATAAAACAAATTCAAGGCACGTAACAAGTTTCGATTACATTAAAAAAAATCACCACAAATCATCGTCGTGGTCCACCACCCGCTGGTATACGTATATTTCACTTTGTTAAAGGTTTTTTGTCACATCAATTTACTTGATAATAAAAATCAAATAACGGCTCTCGATATTTGGATTGAATAACAAATCGTGTTGTATTCAAGCGTGGAAATAATGTAAACAAACACCATTCAAAGCACCTATCACGTGGCGCACCTCTAGTTCTGTATGAAATGGTACGATTATGCTACAAAAATGTCAAAAAGCAAAAGCACGTAGGACTAGGGGCGGCGACCGCGGCCCGTGGGGGGAGAGGGGGGCGAAGGGGAGCGAAGCCGACAGTTTCTCGCCGACCACCGCGCCGCGAGCACGCTTTGTGATGCACCCCGCGCTTTGACGCGATGGCCTCGTCTGCGAGCGGCAACATCGTCGTCGAGTGGTTGCGATCGCTCCACTTGGGCCGATACGCAGAGAGTTTTATCGACAACGGTTACGACGATTTGGAAATATGCAAGCAAGTCGGCGAACCCGACCTGGACGCGATCGGCGTCCTCAACCCTGCTCATCGGCAGAGGTTGCTGCACTCTGTTCGAAGTTTGAGAGAGGAAGGTGCTGCAGCTGTTTACTTCACCTTGGAGGAGGCTGCCGCAGCTCGAGACCCTTGCCGATGTGAAGAAGAGGCTCGGAAGGAGCAGGCGACCGCTACGGTGGAGCCGGCGAAGTATGCTGACGAGTATGAGGAAGGAAAAGCGGAGTTGGTGAAGATCCCTCGTATTCAACTGAAACGGCTCCTCCGCGAACGCCTGGCTCAAGACGGGATCCGACTGGCCCTGCAGCCATATTCCACCACGGTCAGTGTCATTGTGAGATGCGGGCATTGCTTCTAATGGGTGCCCGTGGTTTGTGAAAGTGACAAGCATTGGAAGATGATTCAATGCCTGATACGTGAAGTGCGTCGTGATACAAAAAGTTTTGAATATCACGCGAGGCATCCGCGTAGAGGCAGTGCCCGCGTCTTGTTATTTCTTTAAAGCGAGTCTGTGTGTGGCGGTCTGGGCCGCTCCGGGCGGATCGGCTTCGGACGTGTTGCTATAAAGTTTGTTGCGTGCGTGATTTCCCTCGAGATGAGGAGTTTGCGCGCCTTCCCTCTCGTGAGAAGATTGTAATCGCGTGCCTTCCGGCTCTAAATTGGGTTTTACGATAAATCGCACAGCCTGTTTTAGCTCCCGAGGCGTTAATTAGTAATACTACTTGTTCAGACACGAAACAAATATCTCTATCTCAGGGTAAATAATGTTTTACAAACGCAAATAGAAATCCCAGAAAGTTAGGGTAATATAAGGTGTAGCAGGATACATGGAACAGCTGAAATGCAAGTTAGCATAAATTTTAATAACTGGAATTTCAATTTAGTTCTGCATTATCAGTACAAACATGTTGCTCTTATAGTTCTAAGAATCCGTTGTTTATCGAAAAAGGAAGGTACCTACGTACGTTTTGTGAATTTACTTTCTCATTTTAAACAAAATTATCATCATTGCATACAAATAAGTTAAAAATCATAAGTGAGAAAAACAAATCCGCAGATACAAGTGAAGCACTAAAATTAATCAGCTGTTGCTGAAATGTCTTCATCAAGTGGGTGGAAATGCTTGGTTGATATTTTAATTGAGGTGTTATTAATTATTCACCGGGTAGTAATTAAGAGGGCGGAATATTGCTTGTAAGGCACACCCTTTGAGTTAAACCCAACATTTGTCTGTTTCGAAATATCTTTCCGTAAACTTATCGTTCAACGATTCCTCACTGGCACAAAGATAAGCGTTTGAATTGGAACTTCGCATGAAATATGCTATTTCTTCAGCGGTAGATTTGTTTACGATAGCGGCTTTGTTGCGTATCAAAATAACGTAATAACTATTGTTGTAAGTTGTCTATCCTATTTAGGTATTCTTGATAATAAAACTTTGTTTCGGTATATAATATAATATAAATAAAAATTGTTATGCAAAAAATTCATCGGTACTCTGTTGTGCCTCCCTTTCTCGGTTCATTCGTTTCTCGAGTAATTCAATAATCTTACCTCCGTTCTAAACTTTTTTTTTAAATATGAAGAGTTATAGGTAGGAAGTTAGGACTGTTGTTAAAAATATTTACTGGAAAATAACGGTACTCTACCCGTTACCTACACTTTTGGTGCACATTATCATCTTTCATCTCACTTTTGAAGCGACTTTCTAGACTGAATTTCAAGCAAATAAAGGAATCTACATAATTGAAATGTAGAATAATAATACAGATATATGTATGTGCATGTGAATGCAGGTATAGAAAAAAATACTAAAAAAGTTACACGACAAAAAATGTAATCGATGCAATATAAAAATCTGATTGTGTCCCGCTATTAGAATGCTTACCATATTAATAAAGTTCCTATTATGTTTCTTTTGGATGCGTTCTGAAATAAGGAAAAAAATACTCATTAGTTGATCATACATTGTCAATTTTAAGTTTTTATTTATCCCACAGAAGAAATAATAGTAACTACTGTTATCCTTCAATAAGATGCCTTGGTAGTTTTTTTACTAATAACAAATTAAACTAAGTTTTAACCTGTTAAAAGTAACGATAAACATAAAATATAGCCAATGAGCCAACAAAGTAGTCTGAACCCGAACGAAGTAGTGTAGCGGAAATTCTTTGTTTCTACGGGAATAAGGAACAATGGTCTATTTCTAATAATTTCGCGTGCACCTTTAAAACCTATGCCATTTTGTTTGGAAATGAAAAAAGCAGTAACTTTGAGTTTAACCTGTTGTGTGTACCTGAAACATGAGCAAAACCAAGGTTGAAAATGGTGACCACCAAGATATTTAAAAAATTGTTCAATTTACTTATCGGTTCATCTTCGCCTGTGTCCTTTAATTAAAATGTAATATTAGGACATTTCCAACATTTTTTTACAATTCCACCTGATTTCTAAGTTGCGATGTAGGCCTACGTTGCAAAGTACTTACACTTACTTAGTAAAAGCCTATTAATTATTCACTTTTGACTTTAAGACACCAAGATTATATTTGAATGTGAACACCAATTGCCAATTAGTTACTATGCATTTACTTTTAAACGAGTACTTACATTTACACCTATAAAAAGTTGTGTGTAGCTTTATCAACACACTTCTGAAAACCTTTTTCGTTTTTATAGTTCTCCTATAATCATCTTGCATTTTTGAGACCTTTAAAATTCTAGGTAACTTATCATTCCGTTATTCTAGGTCTTGACTTGTAATCGTATCATGTAATCAAATTGTTTCTCAGCTGCATGGTTGGTTGAAGTCTGCTAAGTTTGCATTCGAGCAGCATGATGAAGTTATCGCTTTTACCATTTGTAATATATGAGAGTAGACCTAAGTTAGTTACTTAGACCTAAGTAGTGGGACAGTCTTCAAAGGCATGATTAATGATATGAACGATGACCACTTTCTGATCAGAAACTTCTTGGTAATGAACAACGAATTAATTGAAATCATTCCTTATTTCTTACACAAACCTGAAGTTTGAATTATTACCACCTTCATTTGTATTCAGTGTTACTTTTAACTTGTTTCGTGTACAAGTGTTTAGCTGGCTGTTTTGTAAGGAACACGTGGAAAGTATTGCGTCCGGGATGGAATGGAAAACGATTACGGACTCTGCGAAACGTTTCCTGCTAACTCTTGTTTCCTTAACTTGTGGTTTGTGTAGGCTTTCTGACTACGCCTTCTTATGTTTAACTTTGTATGTATTGAAAACTTTTTATATGTACAGCATGCATGTCGCTTCAATGACATTCGTATGTATGTATAAAGATAATTTTGTCATATATGTAAAAAAATCGATATACTTATTAGAATCGTCTGTCGGTGTATTCTGTAATAAGTAAGATTTCTCTGGATCAGCGACAGTATCTAACAATAACCCAATCTACCGACAGGATGTGCGTTTATGAATGAATTTGATTTCAATTATGAATATCCTCCACCCAAATCGAATTGGAAGTCGAGAGGCGATGAGCCTACGGTAATTACCTATGATGATTTTTTACCGGTTTCGAGCTTCGTGTCAAAACCTGTTCTGACTAAATATGCTTAGGCTGGTTACGCATGCCGCGTTATAATGACGTTTTATTCACGCTTCTTAAAAATATGCAAAGTAATTTTATTTAATTTTTAAGAAAAATATGATTTACTCACAATTTATATGTATTAATTAATACGTATACCTACCTACTATTATAAGTTTTTAAATCTCTAATTATTGTTTTATTTTTGCAAAAGCAAAAAGTAACAATATACTTTTTTGTTTCAACAAATAAAATTTAAAGTTAGAAATATATCTTCTTATTGAGACATTATCTATACTAATATATAAAGAGGAAAGATTTGATTTTTTGTTTGCATTGAATAGGCTCCGAAACTACTGAACCGATTTGAAAAATTCTTTCACTGTTAGAAAGCTACACCATTCGCGGTGAACATAGGCTATATTATATTTAAAAAAAAATTAGGGATCCTTACTAAAACTCCAATAATGTGTAAAAAATTACCTAAAATATTCTTTACATCGCGTGCGCTGCGAAAACTATTCATGATAGAACAAAAAAATGTTCTACAATATTAGAGAACATATCAATATCTACAAAAAACCTCGCGATACTATATGTCCAACTATTGTAGTTATGCCACTAACCACTTTTTACATTTTAAAAGTTAATAAAAAAGCTGACCAAAATCAGACCATGATAACTATACCTTCGTATTAATCCTTATCCAAATAAATCATTTCATATTCAAAACTATTTCAATACCTATTAATTACTTTTTAAATTACTCAAATCGGATATTCCATTCAGAAGATATTACGACTTCAGGAAAATAAATACCGCCGCCGCCGCCGCGCAATGTCCAGTGTACTAGCCAAATCTCTGAAACTACTGAACGAATTTTAACAGAACTATTTAGGATATTGAAAAGACTTCAACTTAGCATTTAAGCTATTTTTTAGGGTTCCATACCAAAGAGTTCCTTAAGGACATTTTGTATGGAAAAATAAAAAATGCCAGCTGATTTGTTTTAAATAATAAAAAAACGTTTACTCCGTACAAAAAGAGTAATACATGCATTTCTTAAATTTTACTTATATTACATGGAAAGGCCATAAAATGCCTTAAGTTATTTTTTTCATTAATTCACAACCCTCTATAACTGAATGGATATATTCTATTTTCTTATTTTGTTTTCAAGAGCATGTTTTTTGCGTATTCATTAATTCACAACCCTCTATAACTGAATGGATATATTCTATTTTCTTATTTTGTTTTCAAGAGCATGTTTATTGCGTTTCTATGTCCTCCAATATAATTTCAGCATTTCATTAATTTCACCTTGAAAGTGGTGGAAAAACGCAAATTAATTCTGTAACCCGATATTCAACAAATTCGGGTAATTTCTTTGTATGTTCCTTAAGGCCCTCGGAAGTTACTTAAATCAGTTGATTACATTTTTTAAAACTGCATTGGATCACATGCCATCTGATAGTTATAAAATTGTAATCAGAGCTGATAAAACTCCTGTAGGACAACATGCAAGACGTTTCAATGCACCAAAAATTTATGAAGTTGCCATTGTAATGGTTGGAGAAAATCTGGAAGCCCGTGATATTGATTTACATGGCAGAAATGATCAGTTACAGCGTGTGCATGAATCACATCTCTCATGACGCGTTACAATATCCAATATTATTTTGGAAAGGTGAAAATGGTTATCATTTCTCAATCAAGATGATAAATCCTAATACAGGCAATTATAAAGTGTCATTGCATTGTTTTTGTTTACAGTTAAGTTATTGTTGAATGACTGTCATCAAAACATTATCTTATTTACAGGAGCTGAAACTAATAAAAAATTTAGTTCAATAAATTTTTACTCATACCGTCTGATGGTTCCTGAAAATAAAGGCAATCACATATTGAAATTTAGGCGATTATTTCATCAATATGCTGTTGATATGTATGTAAACATAGAAACATAGAGAGATTGACCTTCATCAGATTGAACCAGACCAAACTACGTTCTGACGAGTATATGTATTCACCTTCGAGATGCAATTACTACCGATGGAAATCCAAACAATGTCGGGCGGATGACAATTCTTCCAGCAACATATTATATTAGAAGTCCTCGGCATATGCATGAATACGCTCAAAATGCCATGACGTATGTATGTTTGTTATTATGGCACTGCAGATTTATTTACCACATTCACATGCAGTCTTTAGTGAATAGAAAACAAACAGGAGTTTTTACCTGGCCAATCACCGATTGATCGCCATGATATTACTGCACGAGTCTTCCGACTAAAGTTGAAATCTTTAATGGATTTAATTGTGAAACACAGTGTATTTGGTGACACGCGCTGCGAGCAGGTTGCCTCATGCTCATAATCTTGATTTGGCTAATTGAGAAAATAAAGTTGATACCAAATGAAGTTGATCAAATCATATCTACTGAAATTCCTGATGTATAAGTCAATCCAGGCTTGCATGAAGTTATTATTAAAAACATGATTCATGGCCCATGTGGAAATCTCAATTCAAATTCACCATGTATGGTAGATGGTCAATTTTCGAAACGGTGTCCACGGGAATTAGTAGCAGAAACAATTACCGGGAACGATGGCTATATCGTCGCCGATCGACTGCAGATAATGAAAGATCAACAGTTGTAAAAGTAAATCAACAAAATAAATCACAGAGTCAGTCTTTAAGTATTTGCGGCGTTAATCTGGAAAACCCATGCTTCTCTCATGGACAGTTGTATGTTGCCCGCTCCCACGTTAGGCTACGTTCACACGGCGTCCATTCGATTCGATTTTTTCCCGTATACGGTTTCCCCGTATACGAGGCAGTCGTTCACACGACAACACGATTATAATGTTAACGTTTATATCGAATGGAAAGCAGCCAGTTGTTTAGTGCGGAAACTATTGATGATAGAACTAAAAATGTTTTACAATATTAGAGAACATATCAATATCTACAAAAAACCTCGCGATACTATGTGTCCAACTATTGTCGTTATGTCACTATAACCACTTTTTACATTTTAACAGTTAATAAAAAAGATGACCAAAATCAGATCATGAAAACCATACCTTCGTATTAATCCTTATCCAAATAAATCATTTCATACTCAAAACTGTTTCAATACCTATAGATAACTTTTTGAACTACTCAAATCGGACATTCCATTCAGAAGATAATAGAAATTTAGGAAAACAAACACCGCCGCCACCGCCGCAGCCGCGCAATGACCAGTGTGGCCCCACGCAAAGCAACTGTAGCGTAGTCCTTTATTTACTAAAGCAATAAAATGTAAATAGATGTATGTATATTGTATGTACAAAAATGTAAATAGAGGAATCTAAAAAAAATAGTTCAAGTAAAAAAAATAAACCCATTACAAATAAATTAATTGAGTAAAATTTATATGTTATAAAAATAACAATAGGTTGGCAAGTACAAATTTAAAATTTAAAGAAAAAACACGTACCTATGTCCTTTAAAAAGATAATAATTAAAAACAAATAATAAATAATAACGTTTCACACTCATAGCCCCACACTAGGATTCCCTGTGTCGTGGGTGCCATGGATAACATACTAGACAAGGACATTCACACCCAGACCGAGAACAGAAATTGAAATTCATCATTCTAATTTCCGCTTCGCTGGGAATCGAACACAGGACCCTTGGCGCGGCGATCCGGCATGGTAGCCATCGCGCCACACGGGTCGTCAAAACATAAAATTATAAATATATCTCTAAATGTTTAAAAATAAAATTACACCCGAGCGAAGCCGGGGTGGGCTGCTAGTCTTACCATAAATTGATTCAACCATCTGGATTTTTTTCAACAAGTCAGTAGGCACATTCAAACAGCTTCAGCTGTAATAAGCCTATCATTCAACAAATGTGAATCAGCGTCAGAAAAAGCGTTTGTACCCTATCAAACCCGAATAACGCCTAACGTAAATATTTAGTATCTATACACCATTGCCTTTATCTTGATTGTGATTCGTTCGATACATATCGTCTAGTTGATTTTTTGAAATGACGTGACGTTATCTTTATCGGCTGCCAGCTTATCTATCGGTTATCCTGTCGATTGTTATAGTCATAGGTACACTGACGGTATAACTAATTCCGATGAGTCATACACGTTATGATTTTGTTATGATATATTATTGGACGGCTTAAATTCAACCAATTATTCCGTCTGCTGACATTGTCTGAGTTTTGTAATCATATTTGTCTAGGGGACCGCATTTTTTTAGTACTGATAACACTCATGTGCTCTTATTAATTCCAGCATTGGGTGGAACATCAATTCTAAGCTGCATTTGCTATTTTACTGATATTAACTCAGATGAAGATAAAGATAACTATTGCCTTGTAGTGAGACGTTAATGGCAAGTTGAAGCACGAGGTTGAACCAATACTCTAAAGACATTTTGTTGCCTTAATTTATTTGATTGATAAATTTGTTTTCCACAAAGATTTCATTAACGTGCCTTTAAATTATTTATCTTTTTTATGTTGCATTTTAATGCAGAAATTGAATCTCTATGTTGATGGAAATTTCTCCATTTGATGTTAGAAATTATATTAATAAAAATGATATTGGTCATGAGATTCAGTGTAATCTATAGTAAGAGAGAGTGACGAGATCGTCAATAAAGCTCTTATTTATGCAGACATTTAAACCATCTTTTGTGAGTGTGAGTGTTGGTGACCCCAATGGCCCATGGATGATGTTCACTCATGAAATCGGTAGCGCTAAAGGCGTCACATTGCTTATGTCACAAACACATGAAACACGGTCATATTTTTCTTCAGGGTTTGTCTGGTTTCAGTTATCGTGGTAGTTAAATCTTACCAATTTAGATCAGCATTAGCCTTAGCAGCTATGATGAAACTCGTCCTAAGGTCTACCTACCATATCAGTCTTATCCTTCTAGGACAGTTCTCCTCGTTCATACTTTGAACAAAGTTTATCGTTTTCTCTATTCACTGAACTTGTAATTTAAACCAACAAAGCCCAATACACGATCACTGAATCTACTCCATGGCTACCTGGAGCATTCCTTTTGTCTCGAACAATGCCGTTAGCTTGGCAACTTTTTTGCCACTATTATCTCTCTGTAAATTTGGTCCATTTTCAACTTTATCTCCTACTTAACAAAGTTCTTGTTGCGCCTTTATGACATCAATTTGCAGCAGAATACATGAACTGAATTATTGCCGGAATTGATAATAAAGGGATTGACAAATTCCGTCCCGGTATCAGTTTCCGACTATTAGCCATTAATGTCGTGTTAACGCCTTTTGTGATGCATCCGGTGTCAAATAATTAATCGTGTTTAGGGAAAGCTGCAGATTCGTGCTTGGTTGTAAATAAATAGATGTGACAGATTCCACCCACGCGTCGGCTATTAGCTATTAGGCACAGCTAGAGGACAGTTTCGTCGATCCTATTGTCTTCACTATATATTGTTTATGAATTTGTTAAAGTCCCAAAGTATGTCTACTCACGTTGGCACTTTTGATATTCTGGTCATGGGTTTCCGCGAAACAATAAAAAACGGACGAAAAATAAACCGATTGGTCTTCAGTCATACTTTTTGTAGGACTATTCGTCGGTAGCATCCCTATTACCTATTGTTCTAATGCAGTGGTAATTTACCTTTTTTCAAACACAACAAAGAAAAAAAGATTTGGTATCGATTTCTTAGGATTTCGAGATTATTAAAAAATAAAATAACCCCAGAGAGGCCAACTACAAAAGCCTGGCGTGTCGCACGTTGAGTTTAGATGTTCTAATATAACAAAAAGTTCTAAACCTAATGAGTCAGAGAAAAAAAATAAAAAAATATATTATATGTCACATTTTGCAAAATGATTCGTTTCGTGCCACTACTTCAATCATACGAAGACTCTGTATCCCAGTATTGACCATTCTGAGTCAGTGGACAGATGAAAAATGTGTTTCCAAGTCACGGGAGTTTGTGACCTTTCATCTAAGTATGTCCTGCCCATATTGTCCATGTAACCCGCAACACAGAGAATAAGTGTGGGCTTTGAGTGTTAATTTATTAAGGGCGTTAAATATTATTAAGTATTTCTTCGTTGTTTCTGATAGTTATAGGCTTATGATAATTTATTTCTTAATTGAATAAGAAGATGCCTTTGTCCAGCAGTGGACCTGTAAAGACCTGTTGGGTGGATGGAAGCGACAATTATAACTTCCACAAAAAATCGTCCGAAATATTCTGTTCGATCGTTTTGTAAGCCCGTGTCGTAAAATTAGAAAATTACGGCTTTAGTTGCGTCCGAACCTTTTCAGAATCTGGTAAAACAGTCATTAATTTTAATACTTAATTGTTTAACGGTTGTATTATTTTACTGCTCTAAGTTTTTCTGTTAGGTTGAAATTATTCCAATTGTTTGTTTAGGACACATACCAATTTAATGTATTATTTTAGTATAATTTTTCGCAAAGTAGCAGACATCTTATAAATTATATTAATTGTCAGTTCATATTCAGTAGAAGCGACACAGAAAAAGTAACAATATTTTTTTAATACATGTATTTTAGCATTTCATTATTGATCTTCAACACAGAACATCTTCAGATTTCTGAGGCCTGTAGCTAAGGCATAAAAACGCCTTTGTTTTTACAACTTGCGCAATAGTAGTTTTGGAAGCGCCGCTGGTAAGGTTGGTTTTATATAGTGATTCAGAATACGAAATAGGCACTGGGGCCCTAGGGAGCCGACCTTACATTAAGAAAATACGGACTTTCACTACTCCCGTAGACGTTACGAAAGCACTGGACGGCTTCTATTTACTTAGCTCGAGAAGTTGGTTTTGTGTTGAGGTTTTAGACCGTGGCGGGTTTTGAGTTTGAGTGTTCCAACGTAGTGTGGAGTTATTGCTGTATTTTGTAAATCTTATACAGATACAAGACTTGATTTATAAATGATCTAGTAAGAGCGAGAATTTAGAACTATTTTTTTTAAATATTAGGTTTCGTTCGAAACAAACACAATACTTATTTATATCCTGTGAGAATTAGTATTTTTAAACGACTTCAAAAAAGGAGGAGGTTGTTATTATTTATAATATGGACACAGGTATTGATATAAATTGTAACTAATACTATTACTACAACGTAAAATTGTATAATTACAAATATAATTACAAAATTCATTGATGCTTAATGCATCAATGCTCAATCATTCAAAATTAAATGTATTATAAATATTTTCATTCTCTTCAGCTAAATTATTTTTTATTTTACTTTGTAGGATATAATTAAGTTTTCATTAATTACTAGGTACAGTACACAAACTCCAATCGTTCCATTAATTGCCACCGACCAATTAAATGATTTGTGAATTCTCCAAATTGGTTTAAAATTTTCAGTTAATTTGTATGAAATTGACATAATGGCACTTAGCACGTAGGTATGCACGTAGATTTGTGTGAATTACCATCATAATCAAACAGATTATCTTATTAATTAGTTCAAATTGTATTTTATGTCATATTTAATTTATTCATGGAAGAATATAGAGAAGCCATTGGATTCAGAATGCATGACAATGATTTTGAGATTTTTTGTGCTTGTTAAAACGGGCTAAACCGTTTTGGATATGGATATGGATATCACTTACGTGTTGTAATAAGCTTGGAGTAACAGTTAGTGTTTTTTTTTTCCAAATTAGGTGCATATTGCTTTCGAATACGGTTACCAAGGCAAAGGTTTCCCAGCGCGACGCGAGGGCGGTTACTATTAAATAAGTAACATTCATTGGTAACTCAAAAGCGACATAAATTATTTTCTGTATTACGATTTATCATTATTATCCTACCACACAATTTGTCCTAGATTCAGTTTCCGCAGTGCATCACATTCCATTATGATCCATCGTTTCCGTCTAATTCCGCAACAGAAGGGTCGCGGATGTAACGGATTATATACACATTAACGCTCCTAATGGATCTGCCTCCATTTCAATCTGTTCCAATTTACCAACCGCTTGAATACCTTCCAATATTTCACTTATTCTCGGTTTTTTTCTTTGCCAAAAGAAATTGGAACTCAAGTTGTGTGTGTACATTCATACCACATCCACACCACAGACACAACGAGTGTCGCTAGTCAGCTGCGCTGCTTACTCGTTCCGCGGCGACTTAAAGTCTTGTCCAAGAGTATTGTCTACTCAATATCTTTTTTTATTCCACTACTAAGTTGCATACTGAACTACAATTAACAAATTGTAATTTAAAATTATAAGAGTTATTACTCTCAAAATTTTCAGAACAAGTAAATATGTTTATGTTTTCCTTCAATTTTCAATACTGATTATGGTTGAATTTCGCAGACTTTGAGAGCACTCGTTAAAATAAATGTAAAGAACCTTGTGCATAAACCTGGTTACTAAAATAGTCCTCCCAATAGGATTTATAGTGGTAATTACCTACTTGTTACACAAGATGTACCTACCTAGTTTGTTTTATTTTATTGTTTATCCTTTACTGCAAAGGCATGCCATTAGGGAATTACGTAACGCCTGTTCATTATACCTTTAAACTTTGTGCTGTAGATACCTACCTACATTTACTAAACTAATTTTGCTACCTCAAGAAATAAATTGAATTTCTTGGACGACATTTCTGTTCCTCAAATTAAAACCGCAAATCTGATTAGACAAAAAATCTCGACAGTCTTAATTAAAATGAATTTACTAAAAAATTGTAGAAATGCTGAAATTAATTGTTTTAAATTATGGGTTGGTTCGAAGAACATCTTTATAATCGTATAAAAATAAAATAAAAATAAAAATTAATAATCGTATGAAATTGTAATCGGTAATTTTATATCTCGAATGCTACCAGGATTGGTTTTGTCTCTCTTAATACAATACATCAGTTAAGTCCGCATCTAATCAGTTAAGCCGTTTTTGAAATTAGGGGAAAAAACGTACACACAAACAAAAATCATTGTTATCAATAAAATAATATAGTAAATATCATCTATTTTCGGACGTTGATCGGTCAGTTTTCTTATTAGTAAGATTGGTAAAAAATATTTAAAAACTAAAGAATGTTTTAATCTGTTAGTGTTACTACCATTTACTATTGTCTACGACGCGATGAACGTTCCAAAAGAATGTAAAACGCTTTAATATACAAAATAGTTACTGAACTGCGGACTGGACTTCCTACAATTTTAAAATTCTCGCCCGACATTTTATTTGCATTTATACTGTTGAACTCTCCACGCGAACTTAATTCGATAATAATTGTTTCGAAACGAAGTGTTCAAAAGTTAATAACTGTTCAGTAGACCTCAGTAAAACAAGCCAGGTTATTTTTAAAAGAGTTTTTAACACTTTCAGCCAATGTGTTGAACAAGCTAATTAGAATTTGAATAAGATTGATTGTTTCTAAGTTTATCTCACATACGACATCAACCCTGTGATAGTTCAACCGTATGTTGAAATTCATCTGTATTCTTGCCATAGTGTGTATAATAACTAATGTTTACTTTAATTAACATTGTGCTCAAACCCGTGTTTGCTCCGCGGGGTCTAATATTAGCCCGGTCGGGTTTTTCTACCTGTTTCGTCGCTTTGTTATAGTGAATGTGTGCGAAGTCACGCAGAGCAAGCTCCTTGGTATTCGGTCGATGTCTTGCGTTTTATGTAAGCTTAGTGCCTATTTCTGAATGTTTTTAATTATTGATGCTTGATTTTTGATGTACTTTCTAATTTATAGTTGAAGATCAATCTGAAGCCAATAGTCGCGAAAACCTACGATCAGGAGTAGTAACTGGAGGTAACTAGAATATTAGTCATATTAATTTAATAGTTTATGCTCATGGAAGCCACGGAAGCCCGCTGAAGAGCTGTTAGACAAAACGAAATTGCATGTATACATATAAACATCCCATCCCATACACAATCATCCCAGGGGAACATACAACTAGGATAAAATAGCCTATTTTTTGTCCTGGTTATGGACTATCTATGAGACAAACACCTTTATTGGTATGTTCCATCTCTCTCCATGTAAACCATCTCCATGTTAACTTTATCCATTCTCCATGTAAACTTTAAATATGTACTTCTCATCTGCATAATTATCGTAAAAAGGGATAGGATAAGATGCCGAATTCCTTAAAAAAATTGAGTAACAATAACATAAAGTCTTAAATATATATATAAAGATACTTAAAGTCTCCGAAGTCAAAGGGCTAACTAATTACATTTCGATAGAAGCTTTCAGTCATCCAACTTCTGATTGTTACCAAAGCTATATTATGTCATTTGGAATATGATCGCTTCGATGTATTTATTACTTTACTCATAAAGCGGCGAGGGAACAGTGAAATTATCTCTAAAATCTACAAGTTAATATTATAATTCTATGATCTCACACATAAAAATTTTTACGACATCCATAAAATTTCTCTCCTGAGTGAAGCAGAGATTTTATACACTGTTACTAATGAGCTGTTATATAGCCCTTAGGCCGTTTTAGATGTACCGCATCCTTGCATCATCGCACATCCCCTAAACCTAAGAAGTGACGTATGTATGTTTGTATGAAAATATCAATGCCTAATGAAGCCCTGTACACATAATGTTCATAACTTTAATAACATCTTTCATCTTATTTGTTATTATCATCAATAACCAAAATTGTCCCATTGCCGGGCTAAGGTTGTTCATCAATTGACTTTTATAAAGTCTGAAGTTCTGTCAAAAGCTATGATAATACTAACAATAAAATCCACAATTAATTCCTATAACAATTTGCTAGTGAAACATTTTGCTGGTTAACAACAGCAATGTCTTATGACTAGTACGTTAATATCACTTCATATCTGATGTAGTCTAATATTTAATTCATCAATGTCCATGCCTTTTAATATTGCTCTGTGACGGCGGTGTCTTATCTTAAATTTATAGATTAGATAGTGGAGGGTAATGATCTTATTAAGCTAATTTCTTCTCAGAATAGTTGCTATAATTAGCCAGATAAGATAAAGTTACGTCGACAAAGTTTTATCATTATAAATTTACCGACATCATTGTGTCTAAGATTGGCTTGTGATAAGTTAATGATTTTAATATTATGTACAAATATAGGTTCTAACAGGTTTAAGAGGAAACGAGTCTGAAATGTCTGTGACTATTTGTAATCTAGATTTTGCGACACTCGTTAAATGAATGAATTTCGATTAAATGAACTGATTAGAAGTATACTAAACTTAATATAGGCATTCAGCTTCTGTTAAGTAATGCACAAGATTAGTAATTTTTGTGCCTTCTTTTACTGTGAAATGAACATAACAATTCTTCGTTTTTGAGGTAGATAATATTAACTATGGCATCAATGAACTATGAACTGAAATTACATTGTTTGCATTAAATCTAGACACGCGGAGCGTGTCAAGTCAATTTCTTAGCTAACAGAATTGACGAGCAGCACCGTGTGTTACACGAACCATTTGGAGCCACTTTTGACCACCTCATAACTCAAAAACTATTCAACATAAACCTGTCAAATTTGGCTCATTTATTAAGACTTGCGAAATACATAAGTTTTCCAAATTTCATAAACACATCTCAAACGGTTATTTAGATATTAACGTCCAAAAATCGAGAAATTTAACACTGACTGACCTATAGATCAAAACTATATCCAACTTCCAGGTGAGCTAGAAAGTTAAAATTTGGCATGCAGATAGGTAGTCGGGTGAATACAAAGGAATAAATCTGAAAGTAGTAAATTTTTATCAATTTATGATAATTTTTCAATAAATTGATTCTATTAGGAACACTTACTTAAAATGCCTGAAATTTAAGAGTAGCAATCAAAATTGATGACATCTGGTCATTATGTGGATTCCAAGGTGAATATATAACGAAACATATCAGTTTTAGTACTTTCTGAAGCTTTCAACGGGAGGAAGATGTTCAGTGTCCCAAGTGCCTGTGAGAAGTGCACAGCACATATACATTTACGTGAAGATTAGTGGTTCGTCAGGAGACGTTATTTCCAGTGTATTACGTCGTTTTATTTTTAATGTGTGGAAAATTATTTTTCTCTAATCTACAAGATTACACCACAAAATATTGTATTATTTCCGTAATTATACCAGTTTAAAGTAATTCGAAGTATTGTTTCAAAATTTATTGTTGCACGTTGTCATCGAACATAAACAACTTATCTGTACTAATAGTATAAAGAGGAAAGATTTGATTGTTTGTTTGCATTGAATAGGCTCCGAAACTACTAAACCGATTTGAAAAATTCCTTCACTGTTGGAAAGTTACACTATCGCCGGGTGACATAGGCTATATTATATTTTCAATAAATTAGGGATCCTTAATAAAACTCCAATAACGTAACCCAAGGTGTAAAAAAATAAGAAAACCAAAGCAAAGCGAGGGCGGTCACTCGTAACTAATAAGAGTATAGTCGACTTTCGTATTTATTACGATATTATAATTGGGATTTAGTATTAATTATTATTTCAATATTTAGCGGACATCAATAGTGGAAGATCATTACTTATAAATAATGAAATAATAGGTACCGTATTTCGGACCACGGCGCACTAACTACAGATTTAGTTGAAGAGCACTATAACAGTTCATGTATTAAAATTAATCAGTAACGTTATGAATAAGTACTTACTAATAATTTCTATACAAAAAGTAATGATATCCCATCAAAAACATTAATGTAAAGTGAGAGTCAATTTCAAAAAAAAAAAGAATTGAGATCTAAATGGGTGCCAATTTCTGTGTAGAAAAGCCTAAAATTTTAGTCACAAGAACATGTAATTTAAGCTTTACATTTGACTTGGCTAGTTTTCTTTAGTTAGCAACCAACAAACCAAATTAGAGAAGAGTGTCATAAGCCATCATCCTAACAGATTTGACGAAGCTAATTACATAGATATAATATAGCCTAGGTAGGTACGTGAAAACTAACCAAGTCAAATGTGGAGCTTGAATTACATGTTCTTGTGACTAAAATTTTAGGCTTTTCTACACAGAAATTGGCACCCATTTAGATCTCAATTCTTTTTTTTTTTGAAATTGACTCTCACTTTACATTAATGTTTTTGATGGGATCAAGTCCTTTTTATGTTATAGCACCCAAATTGTAACATCTGGTAAGGAAAAATCCAGGATGCCCCCAGATCAAAATAATTGTCGAAGTGCAACGAAGTTTGCCGTCTTGTTCGATTGTTTCTCCGAGACACACTTCAACGACACAAAGTCAGCAAGCTCGAGGGTTCCCATTTGAACTCCTCGCGAAAATTAGCATGGGGTGTTTCTACAAAATTTCATGTTGCCTTGTAACTTTATTTATGATTTTAATACGTTTTGCAAATACCTGCCTCTAAGTTTAATTTGAATAGTTATTAATCATCCACAAAAGCGTGAAAGTTCATAAGGTATGACTTAATTTAATTTATATTAGGATATCAGGGACTCTTTAATGAGCAAACCAGCTTTAACCAGTCAACGTCAACCTTACAGGAGAACCTATTAAAAAAAACATTAAATCTAGATGAATTGATAATACGAATCTTACTTATAATATCATGCGCGTAAAATCTTAAATTGAACGTTTTTTTCCAAACGGTTTACCCATCATAATCTAGTTACGACATTTGAACATTTAAATGAGCCATTTCAATATTTGGACCCGATGTCATCATAATGCACTTCCTGTCTGCAACGATGGGCTTTTTTTTTAAAGAAAATAGCTGACAAACATGCTGATGATCCACCTACTGGCTATCGTGGCCTATGGGCATCAGGAACACCAAAGGCATCACTGACGCATTGTCGGTTAAGAAAAATAAGAAATAAATAATTATTTTAAGCCTCCAGCCGAAACACGATAAGTCGTTTGGTAGCTATCTAGGCGGACCCCACGGAGATATAATAATAGTGATAATAGTATTGAATTTTTAAAATCAATATAACCAATAATCCTTTCGAGGAGCTGGATAAAATCGCCTCATACGATGCTCATCCGGTGTGGGATTGGGCTAAAACATGCAACGCTCATATTACTCGTATATGTACGAGTACCTATAACAGCTAGCATATCCATAGTAACAGTAACGAGCGTCAGTTATTTTTTGCAGCTGTCTACAAGTAAACTTGTTCTTAGTTCTTATGATTCCTATTTTGTTCGGTGAGAACGTAATCTTGCAACTGAGTAGGAATTTAAATAGATGCCTTAATGGTCTAGCGTCAGATATACCTAAGGTCAAAAATTTACAGATTTATTCGTCTTGATGACGTCGATTCCAACTAAGTGTTTATTATTGTTTACGATTCGATCCCTAACCTTCTCGGGTGTTAGATTATGTGTGATTTATGCTCCGTACATGTCGATACATACCACTTGTGCTATAGGGAATACTAGTGTAGGGATGTGTGAGTGTAAAGTGTTTATTATTGCTAATTTAACGTTTAAACATATCCTTGCACTAAGATTCCTTTTAATGCAGGTGGCATGGACACGTAATTAATATACTCTAATTATCTATACGATTACGACAAAGTTGAAAAAAGGATTACAATTTCAGCCCATATTGCGCATGGTCATCTGTTACTGAAAAACTTTTTAACTACTTGACATAACTTGACAACTTAAATATCGTGAGAAGCGTCTAAATTCTCCACTGTTTTGTATAAAACGTTCAAAGTGCATAACAACTATAGTAACTGCAGTAGATCAATATACGTGCGTGGTAAATGGATTCCCCTAACATCCGATTCCACTTAGTTAACAAAGTATTGTTCAATTTTTTTATGTGACAAGCATAGTATACGAGATTGCAGTGCCGCCATGTCCAACCCATGGACATCATCTGTGACAAACCTGAAATATGACTGTAGCTTAGTAAAGTAATATAATAAGTAATGTAGTAATATAATAAGTAATATTACTGTACCGTGACTGTAGTCATTTAGTATGTCTTTTTTGCATTGGGTGTTAATAGAAATATCAGTCAGTTCTTTGTTAGTAGGACTGTGGAAGCTAGATATATGTTTTTTTATGTAATCGGATGATTAGTATAATAAAATCGAAACAAGATATTTTTCTGTTCGACATAGACAGAGATAGATAATCATGAATGAGTGATAGATATTCTTATGTTATATTTTAAGGTTATTCTTAAATTTCCACTGAATTTATTATAGCTAGTTATATTCTGTTGCCACTTCATTCCGGGTCGGTTCTTTCTCGTCTACGGCCTGTTATATTTTGTCCCAGTTTTATTGAAACGTTAAATTGCTGTAGATTTAATCGTTTTTCTAATTTTGATATATCGCTCCAAAACTTGATCCTCTCAAAACATAAGAATACCTATATGGCAGCAGCATAGGCAGGTGTCAGCCAAGCATAAACCTGAGTTAGGAATATGGTGGACTATGGTATATGGAGCAAATGTACGTACGGTGCATTCAAAAACATTTTCTACTACAAATGAAGTTATCGGCGAGGCTCGCAAAATATTCGTGTCCCAAAATCCTGACCAACCTGGTTTTCCCTTAAAAATACACCAATATTTCCCTGCTTTTCATGAACATCACGCTTCTCAGAACACGTATGTACACAAAACCACGTGTTTTGCCGTACACCTATTCTCCCAGTCAAAATCTCGGCTGGCTTTTCGGATGTGGGTCAAATCATACCCATGGATGTTAAATAGCATCGGTTGTGGTTTTAAAAGATCGGTAGAAAATCCGAATGCAAACTATTTGACTTCCAAAATGCGGTCTAGTTCTTGTTTATATTTTTTGGTGAGGGCACTGGAACTCCTATTTGTTTTATTAAAAAATGTTTTATTCGTATCCCGTATTTACGTTCCTCACGTAATGGCAATATCCTTTCATGTAATGACGGCGTAAATATATGTATGTTGACTATAAACATTACGTGTAAATATAAGGTAAATATAAAGGTATTCTATGAACGTATTATTAAGTCGGTATTAGTCATACGGGTGCTCTGTATTTCGTGTGATACCGACCATTTAACTTAATGTCCTACGGAGAATATGATAGTTTTATTTTTATTTTTAAACATTAAAAAGTCATTATACTACATTACAAAGTTTATTTACTGCTCAATGAAAAGAGTTAGGTGCTCCACCCACTGAAGACGCGTCCCGCCGCGGTGCGCGGAGCGACGGATAACACAACTGCGCGCGGGGCAATTTCCCGCGCGGTGCCGCGTCGGCAGTTAGTTGTGCTAGGCGTGATTTCTATATAAATTGAGATAATTGCATACAATGGTAAAATCTGCCATCCCGCGCACCGCGACGGGGCGCGGTGCAGTGGTTGGAGCGCCTATGTGTTACAATTTTTATTTTACTGGATATACCTTATAGATTTAATAATAAAGGTGATGTTGCTGAAGCAAAATTTTATTTCTCAACGCAGTTATCAATGCGAGCCTGAAATCAAACCCAGAACTCTTCGTTCTACAGGCAGAGTCACTATGAAATTTAAATGAGAATGAAAAAATATTTATTAATATATGAAAAAATATTTATAACTTAGTTACCTTGTCTCGATAAAACTTTTCACCTTCTATTTTACGTGCAGGTATATATATCGAAATAAGATTTGTAAAGCTGTGTCATAAAGTAAGAATACACAAGTAGATAACGATTCTTGTGGTCGGAATTTAAATACGTACTTAGGAATACCTCGTAACTTGCCATTGGTGATCTAAGTGGCTAAGAATCTCGAGTGGTTGCTTTGTCTTTATTTTTATTAGTTGAAGCGATAACATAAACAGTAGCTGTGGGTTGCCTAGTCATCAAGATGTCAGTTTATTTAGTTTTAGATACCACGAATTAGAAGACGAGGTACATACGTGGTGTCTATAAATCATTAATCTATTAGATATTACAAATATTTTCAGGTTTGTAATAAAAAAATTGAACATAGTTACTGAAATGATTGCATTAGCTAGTATTTACAATATTTTAATTAGTAACCTAAAAATATTTGCAATTAACAATTCCAAAGTAGTTAAAGAAATAATCTGAATTTTACCAAGAAATTTAGCTCTATTAAGTGGAACCACATGACAGGCGACAGCTTTTAATTAAAAAAAGAATCATAAAAATCGGTTCACCCAGTCGAAAGTTTTAAGGTAACAAACATACAAAAACACAGTCGAATTGAATATCTCCTCCTTTTTTGAAGTCGGTTAAAAACAGGACATTTTTAGGGTTCCGTAGCCAAATGGCAAAAAACGGAACCCTTATGGATTCGTCATGTCTGTCTATCTGTCCGTCCGTATGTCACAGCCACTTTTCTCCGAAACTATAAGAACTATACTGTAGAAACTTGGTAAGTAGATGTATTCTGTAAACCGCGTTAAGATTTTTACACAAAAATAGAAAAAAAAATAATAAATTTTGGGGTTCCCCATACATAGAGTTCTATGTATGGGGAACCAGTTTCAGTTTCAGTTGAAACTCAAATTTTTTTTTTCATTAAACCCATACGTATGGGGTATCTATGGATAGGTATTCAAAAATGATATTGAGGTTTCTAACATCATTTGGTTCTAAACTGAATAGTTTGCGTGAGAGACACTTTCAAAGTGGTAAAATTTGTGTCCCCGCCCCCCTGTAACTTCTAAAATAAGAGAATGATAAAACTAAATATTAAAAAAGGCATATATTAAAATTATATTTAAAAAAGGCAATAAAGACGAAATAACCAATTACCGACCTATAGCTTTGATTCCCATAATATCAAAAGTATTTGAGAAATGTATGCAAACAAGACTGGTTAAATTTTGGACTACATTTGACGTAATTAAGACGGAACAATATGGTTTTCAGAAAGGAAAATCTACCACTCTAGCTGGATTTGCGCTAACTCAAACAATTATAAAAGCACTTGACAAAAAAAGTAATATAGCCGTTCTATTTTTTGACATGTCGAAAGCCTTTGATCATGTTTCACACGATATTCTACTATCTAAGTTAGAAAAGAGTGGTGTTAGAGGACTAGCATTAAATTGGATTTCCACATACCTTAAAAATAGACAACAATGCACGCAAATTACAAAAACAAATAATAAAAAAGAGGTATGTCAATACACGTCTAAATATAAGACTGTCCAAACTGGAGTACCGCAGGGAAGTGTACTTGGACCCCTATTATTCCTGCAATATATCAACGATCTTCCTGACATTACTACTAACCCATGTATATTATTCGCAGATGACATCTCAATTATTCTGACATGTAATAATAAAATTGACATAAAACAATTCGAATGCAATATTAATAATGAAATAAAAATAATTAATAATTGGATGAATAAAAATAATTTGACATTAAATACTGGAAAAACTAAATACATACAATTTATGACTAGAAATAAACCTTGTAATAAGTTGAATATCCAACATCAAGGGCAAAATATAAGCGAAGTTGACAATACAATATTTCTTGGTATAAGCTTGGACAAATATTTAACTTGGGAAACACATATAGACATAGTTTGTAATAAAATACATAAATTTACCTACGCCCTTGCAAGACTTAGACAAAATTCAACATATCATACTGCCCTAGCTGCGTATTATGGCTACGTGGAATCAACATTAAGATATGGATTATTGCTATGGGGAAACTCTACCCATGTCAAGAGAGCATTCTTAGCACAGAAGAAATGTATTCGTGCACTATGCGGAGTATCACCTCTTGAATCGTGTAAACCGCTATTCAAAAAGACGGGACTGTTAACTCTTGCCTCACTTTACATACTTGAACTATGTTTGTTTGTAAAAAAAGAAAAGCACCTCTTTAAAACAGCTGCTGAAGTGTACCCCAGAAATACCAGACGTGGGCCAAGATTAGTAATATCCGAGTATGTACGCACTTCTCTTCTTTTAAATAATGCGTACGGAATGTGTATAAAGATAACAAATAAAATACCTGTACAAATAATGTCCTTACCCACTAAGCAGCTCAAACCACGATTAAAACATTGGCTATTGGAAAATAATTTCTACTCAGTCAAAGATTTTTTAAATAATTAAGAGACTGTATGTAATAATAATATGATATTTTTTATTTATTGATTTATATAATGATAAGATTTAGAAATAGCTCTGTAGAAAATGACATTCACTAATTTACTAATCAACTGACATTCCAAATGTAAATACTTATTAACATCTGTAACGTACAAAGATATGTAACGCAGGTAATCATTGACTCAAACTATTACAATGTTAAAAACTCATTTTATATAATATTCACGGTTATTAATTGTAATTTTATAATAATAATAAATTGTAATAATAATAAGTTATCACTATAATTATCAAATTAAAATAGATTTTAGTTAAAATTTGCATGCTTCAATAAGCTAGATGTGCGAATTAATTGTATTTACCTACACATACCACCACTGTACCACCACATTTTATGCAAATAAATAATTATGAATTATGAATTATGAATAAAAAAAATATATGATGTACATTACCATGCAAACTTCCAACGAAAATTGATTTGAACGAGATCTAGTAAGTACCTAGTTTTTTTTAATACGTCATAAATCGTAAACCGCAAAAAACATCGATCAAAGTTACAACGAACTACAAAAACTTTTATATTATGTTACTTGCTGCTACGGAACCCTTCATGGGCGAGTCCGACTCGCACTTGGCCGCTTTTTTCACAACAGTGCACCGATATTAGTTAATGGGCAAATTGAACGTTGGAAGTATGCAATACTATCAACCGAGACCGACGACCTTACACTCCCTCCAATGCGAAGCCGATGAAATTTCGCCACAACGGTCACAGGTTCACTTCCTGGCCACATTTGTGTACTTATTCATCGTAGACCTCTTCTATTACTAAGACGGATTAATTTCCTGAACTGATAAACCTTCAATAAAAAGTTACCGTCAAATGACGGTTCGTTAAAAAACTGCTATACAAATTAGTGCAAATAGCATTTGGTTTGATAAACGACGTGCCGTTTACGAACACTTCAATTTAGTCACAAGAAAGAATGTCACTAATTTTATACAAACCATTTGACCCGTTTAAATTTATTTTGTCGCTACTGACATTAAATTTATTGAACCAGTGTCGTGTAAATAAACCAGCGCTTCAGCTTTTCAACTTTAGTGATTACAACTTTCTTTTTTATACCTCATTACACGGCTGCCTTTTTCTTAAATAGCTGGTTGTACTTGAGGTATTTTTCATTTAGTTCATTTACCTGTTTCATTTGCATTCACGTTAAGGTAAGGATTTTGCAGTGAAGTATATTGATGCCTTAGGGAAGGTATGCAACATGCATCCCTATTAGCGATAATTTAGTTTAAGGACTTTACCCCGTGTAGATATTTTCTTAATGATTTGAAAATGGCAAAAACGTGTAGCTGTAGTGTTCGTGCCACTGTAATCCTTCAAGGATCGTCTTAAAGGTCATTGTCCATGGCCACAGATTTATACTCATACAAAATATGACCTCATGATAGTCATGATGACGACTTGCGTGTCGTTGATTAATTTAATTAGTTATTATATTACTTGCAAAGGGATTACTTGAAGCAAATTAGCTCACCTCAATTACCAGAAATGGTCCCGCCTCAAGGAAACAGTAAAAATTACTTACTGTTTACTTTGATAAAAAATTATGATAAAATCATAATATTTAACATTAATGAAATTTATTCATCATCTAAGGCGCTCCACCCACTGCACCGCGCCCCGTCGAGTAGCGCGGGATGGCAGATTTTACCATTGTATGCAAGTATCTCAATTTATATCGAAATCACGCCTAGTACAACACACTGCCGAGTGCCGACGCGTAAACGCACGGGAAGGCGCCCCGCGCGCAGTTTCTGCCGCGCGCGTTATCCGTCGCTCCGCGCACCGCGGCGGGACGCGTCTTCAGTGGGTGGAGCGCCTTACTTACCCTACGTTCCACTAGACGATCACAACGATCACGCTCACGACCGCGGTTTTTCCTGTTCCACTAGCTTGTGAGTGTTACAATCATACACCCAAGTGGAACGGGCACTTCGACCCACCCCGTGAGGTGGGTTGTTTTGAGCGTGCCGTGAACTGCCGTGAGCGAAATTAATGACGTCATCAATGACGTTTTCACCGCGACCATGACGACCGTGGTCGCCATGTGGAACGCGTTTTGATCGTTGTGAGCGATGTGAGCGTGTACTGGAACGCAGCCTTAGTATTAAATGCGATTTATTAACAAGTTATTTACCCACAAACTACGAAGATTGCTCCAGATTTTGATAAATAGCAATTGTTGCCATATCGCCTCAAAGTTCCGTTTCTTTACTTTGTGATATCACAGGCTTGGCTATATTAACTTCCGATACATATTTGCTACATCAACGTCTGTACTGGAACATGAAGGTGTTTCTTTATTACAAGAAAATACATATTTTCTGCAATACCTAGATAAGGAAATAAAATGGAATCAAAATTTTTAACAATTGATTTAACAGAACCTTCTGCAATGAAAACTCGACCGTATTTCAAATTGACAAATAGTTACTTCATATTATTGACACTTTTGTTTGTTCTGTTTAAAAAATGTAATAATAATAATAATGTATTATACACTGGTATATATACCCTATAATGTATTGTTTACTTCTCTCGCAAAGCTTAAATCTCAGACCCCTACTTACGTGCCTTTTCCTTTAACACCGATTCTTCTTATTGTCCTACTATTATTGAACTTATCATCCAACAGTTATAATAAAGAATAAATTGCTATTCAGTACCAGTCTTAAAATACATGGGAGTAGTAGTTTTAACGCTAGTAGGAGAGTAGGAGTTTTAACGCTCGGGTCCAACGTAACGAAGATTTATTTATAAGAGTTCTCAATCAAACAGTCTCGACCTTCTGAGAAACCGCTTTTAAATAAACTGTTAAAGGTCTTTGTTTTGGCTTCTTAGGTGGCGTTCGATATATTTACGCGGCTTGTTAGTTTATTCAATACAAACAAAAGGAATAATATCCAAGTCAATATAAGATAGTTAATTTTAAGCTTAGTTGTATTTTGTATCAAAACGGTTGTATCAGTAGTTTGTGGTAAACAATTTGTGTTACTAGCAAATAGTTTTATTCAGTATTGAATGTCGTTGCTGCGGTCTCATTAAGGATGGTTTGAATAACATTTTTGTGGGTTTTATGATTGAATAACATTTTTGTGGGTTTTATGATTATATTTTATTAGTATTATATTTTATTGTATTAGCAATGAAGTCAATATACATGTTGTGAGTTTATTTTCGTAAATGATGGTTTACAAGTATGGCACACGAATGTAAAAATACAAGTTTCTTATTGATGTTTGTGATCACACATTTTTGAATGGCTATGTTAACCGATCAGTCGATAAAACAGAATCCTAGTAAAGTGCAGGGGTGCAATTGTAAAAGGATATCGATATTAAATAAAATATATGTATGTCCAAGTCCAAAGCCTTAACTGTAAATCCGAAACATGCGAATGAAATATTTGCAAAATATTGAAGAGGAGATGGGTTAGGTACAGCGTTTTTGCATTATAACGGGCTAATTGATGCTAATCGTTTTGATGGTTACATTTTCAATGGTAATTTTAGCAACAGCAAAGCGTATCCGGTATTAACTGGTTCTTCAATAACGTTTTATACAAATACTCAATAAGTTATTCAATTTTTACAAAATATTTCAATGCACGTTTTATTGATATACCTATCTATCAATAAAGATAACAATATCCCCAGCCATTTGGTCATATTCGAATATCACATGGAAAACCTTTTTTGGTATAAAGTGAATAACGCGTCCGCGGGTGCGGCACAAATTGGCAACAATAGGGAAATTAATAAACGAGTTAAATTTTTCATTTGCACACAGTTTCACCACACAAGATAGGATTCACACTTCCTGTTAGCTTTACAATTTTGGCTCGCGTCATATGGATAGTAGACGACTTTTCTTTTATAATTTTATTTATTGCATATTTCTGCGCAGTTGTAGTATTGTTTTTAGTTAATGTTTTGTTATTTAACGCCGTGTTAAAGAGATTTACGGTTTAAATACAGAAAATCTTTAAATATCGAAAAGTAGAAAGAATGGTAATAATTCTAGATAGCTTGACCATCAAAAGGTATGCCTTGTCAGCGAGAAGTTCATGTTAATTTTGATCAGTAAATGGTTTAGAATGCCCGTATCAAATTTCTTTCTCTCTATTTCTCTCTATATTCCTCACAATTGCCAGCAATGTAGCTCTCTGGATATCTTTTACCTATAAATTAAATGGTTAAATGTACAAATTCGGCTTCGATAGCGTCAATGTTATTTGCATAATCGAAAAGATTATTTAAAATATTTATAAGCATAATAATGTATTTATTAATAATGATTTTTATGTATCTTAAAACAAACCAGAAGCTGTGCACTTCTTAATTAAACATGGATAGCAGTATATTTAACTATCATCAAAATTAAGCCAATAACGTTTATAATAATTTCTAAATCATAAAATCAATCATTCACATAAATTCAAATAATAAATCAATTGTTAAAACTTCTGTATTACTAAAATACACAAGTGAAACTATTAGCAGCCAGTAATTTTAAAATTATATTAATAAAATAATTAACTACTGCTTCACACTTTGTAGCCACAATTTTAGTTTGCATTTTACCGCGCTTCGTTTTAACCATTGCATTTTGTAGTTTGAAATTATTGTGCAAATTTAACTAGTGAGTTTTATAACTGATGTACCAAAAATGTTTGCTCTTGTTTGGTTTGAAAATTTGTGAAATTATTTTGAAATCAGTGAGCTGTTTTGCTGTCCACCTGTAATGGTGGCCACTCACGGTCAGTCCATCGCGTCAAATTGCGTGATATACAGCCAAAATTTGATCGTGAATGTGAAAAACTGATGGCGTGATAAAATAATCTGTATGTCAAATCGCGCCATTTTGATATATGTCATTTGGCGTGGCTCCAAAAATGACGCGATGGACTGACCGTGAGTGACCACCATTAAAATAATTAAGGATAAGGAACACATTTTACCTAATACAATTATGTAGTGTAGACCTTTGCCGGATAAGGAGGACGTTCTCAATTCAGTTGTTTTTTTAATTATGGTTTTCCTTTTTAATGATGGTCAGTGGCTATCGTTGCCCGTGGACATCAGCAACACGAAAGGCAACAATTGAGGTACCTACGAGTAACTCATCAAAAAGATTAAAAGAGTCATATAATTATGGTGATTTTTCCATGATAATTTTAATGTTCTTTATCGAACGTTATTTCCTTAAAATCGGTCTACTGTCTTAGTTTCAGTAGTCCTCATTGCTGGTTACAATATTTATTGTACCATACCTATATCACTATGGTATATGAGGGTACTTTTTCACTCTGAATAGGCAAGAAAACTAACGACTATTCTTTTTCAACGCCCCTCATGCATTTTTATACCTCCATACAGTATAACATTAAACACCAGACCCTACTTAGGAATGCAAAAACTACGTTTTTATGCAAATGCGTAAATTATTCTCTTTGTTTAGCTAAATTAGGTACTTATTTATAATTTAAACTGTCTTGTTAACTTAACGACATTATTATGTATGACTATCTGAATTTTACCAAGAAAAAAATAACCGACTTCAAAATAACTCAAAAACTACTGGTCAGATCTAGCTCAAATTTAAGTGGGATTACATGACAAGCACTAGCTTTCAATTAAAAAAATAATCATCAAAATCGGTTCACCCAGTGGAAAGTTCTGAGGTAACAAACATAAAAAAAACACAGTCGAATTGAATACATCCTTCTTTTTTGAAGTCGGTTAAAAATAAAAAATAACGTCACCGTTATAGGACTGCTTTACCGATATTGCAGTATTAAAACCTTGATATCATCTCGCAATCGATTCTAGAAGGGCTGTAGCTAATCCAAGCAAGTAAGAAACCTTATTAATGTGCATAGGTACATTACGGTATCGGGATTAAACTAGTGATAAGAAGTCCAGCAACATTAGGACGGACAGGCCTGGTGGTATTTAAAAAACAAATTAATATCCTAAGTTAAAAAAATACACAGTTTGTTATTTTTACATTAGATCAGCAGTAATTTTTGCCCGACTGCCAAGGAATTTTTGCGCGCACGTGATAGTGCGCAATCTCTCTGTCATATCGGATTCGAAGGAATGAGACAGATAAAATAGATAAAAATGAATTTACGTACACAATACCAATCCCGGGTAATATAATACGGGCCGGGTCCATCGTGAATTCTGGTATACCGTCAAAGGTTAAACTGTTCAAGTCTCGTGTTACTGGTATGAATGGGACGATAAAGCCTCAAAGTTAATAGCTGGCGTGGGCAGGCCACGCACGTACAGACAGGTTTTTTATGTTTATATCCGTCAAACAAGGCGCCTCCGGGCCGATGCGTCTCAGCGGGTACCAGGGCCACATAGGTCCACGATTCACTTAATTTATTACGTATCTGTAAATTGTCTCCAAGTTTTTTGCTTTGTTACTTTCCAATTTGTTTGTCGAGTCTGGATTGATAAGACTCGCTTGTCCAATTAAGTTGGTCCATTCTTCCGCTTTACATGGCAAGCGTTTAACTTTGACGATTTTTTGGTTCTCTCACAGGAGCCATAAACAGCGTTATGGGCTTACAAATGATCTACTTTACGATGTAACTTTAAGGTTGGTTTGAGCAGACGTTACGACGCTACGGTCAGGAAATACGTACCTACCTGCTGAATTTCTACTTATTAGATATACATATATGTTGTATTCTTTATGTCATGAGGATTACGAAAAGCCTTGTTCGATCTCAAGCTTGAAGCTTGATCCATGTATGTATTGAGTCACTCACATATTTTAGCGTGAATTTAGACGTCTATTTTATAGGATAACACTCACCGGTGAAACATGGTTATATATTGTATTGTATGGGATATTAATTAATATTAGTTTTGAATTAAAACACGTTTTCGTAATTGTGGAATTGTGGATAGAATTCCAGTAAGCTGTTTTAGACCAGGATTCAAAACATACGCTTTAAACTTTTATCTAGCAAATTGTGCTTCAATTTTAGCATAAAAAAGTTAGTTGCACAGCCACTAAAGGGATTGCAGATTCGCAGCTCCAAAATAAAAATATCGTAACTCGCATCTGTGGTGAAACATGCGAACCCATCCATTTTATCGCTGTTACAGTGTCAAAGTTGTGCGAGCGCTATATTTTTATAGGAGTGACACCTGTTATAACTAGGCACTACCCGTAACAGCGGATATATGAAAGAGTAGTTTACCAATTGCAGTGTGAAAGCTTGAAAAATGGCTCATGTTTTTGTACACGTGGCCGCGCGAGTTGACTGCAGAGCTTAGGAATGCGGCCAGTGCTGTGACCTAATTGTAATTAATTAGTGATATTATGTCGATAAATGGGAATTATTTTAACTTAATTTAATCGTAACGTTTCCATTCCTAGGTCTGCTGGAAGAGATTTCTAATAGATATAAGCAGTACCTTTGTACAAAATATCTTTCACCATGTTTTATATGCTCTGTTTGTGTACATAAATTGTTAAATAAATAAATAAATGTGAATGATTGATCTGATGTTTGGTATGTAGGTAAATTAAATCCAGAAACAACACAGCGGGTAGGGGGCAAAGCTAGTATTGATTTTCGAACCTTTAGGGTAGGAATAAAAGTTCGAAAAAAAATGGGACCAACTTCAAGACATACCCCATCCATTAAAAAAAGAATCATCAAAATCGGACCACCTCGTGCCGATTGCTTTGTGATCATACATTAAAAAAATAGATATGCATACTCGTACGTGTGGAATTGAACGAACGAATTGAACGAATTGACAGAACCTCCTCCGTTTTTGTCGTCGGTTAAAAATCTCAGAAGGATCAAGTTCTAGTTTGGCCTGATTTCTTCTCTTTCCAGTAGTAATAGGTTCCAGTCTAGGCTCTTATTATTTCAGTTTTGAAAAGGGACTGATTTCAGCTGATCATTGCAATAAATCCGATTAAAAGTTCTAATGACACCCTTATAGAAATAAATTTTGTACGTACCTAAGCAGTAATGCCCGCAGCTCAAATCAGACTCGTTTTAATTATTCCAATAAAACGGGTATAACTTTTTTGATGGACTCGGATATAACTTCGTTATAATTAATGAGAGGGACGGTTTTGTCGCAAATTATCTAATGCCATTTTGAAGAATTTTATTTGTAGTATGTTTATCGTTTTTAATTGTTATAGCGCTTGTTCTATATTCACGTCTGAAACAAAACTTCAATCACGCAATAAAAGTTTTCTCAAATTATTGCATAATTATACAAGTTCTGAATTAAACCAACGGTGCAAGGTCTCCCCAGGCGTCATCATCTAGGCTGGCCAGAGATATAGACTTACCATCAGGTGGTTTTACAGGCAGGCATTAACTATATGTTGAAAGTATTGCTTCTAAGAATTTTCATGTTTACAAGGATCTTTTCTTAGTCACTGTAACTTTTATCAGGAGCTAATAAAAGTCAGATCTAAGTTTCAATAGAGGCTATATCCAAAATCACCAGTAAATTCAGTCCCTAAGTGACGCATCCACCAATAAACTGAGTGAGTCGGGAGCGTAGTATTGTCTTTTTACCGCTATCCGGGAACAATGCGCGCTGTTACGTTGGGTCAACAAAAGGCCTCAACAGGGCTTTTTTGTCGACAACCCGCTAAATTAAACAGGGAAGCTGATTTTGTTTTACTCTTGCGTTTAAACGCGCGCGTTTGTTGTCGCAGAGGGCATTTTTGCGATTTTAAACGGGAGTTATTTTCGATTTTTATAACTACAATCGCTTTGTTTAAACTGTTTTATTTTGAGTGCTAGAGGTTGAGCTTAAAAGTCCAATCACCATTGAGTGGAAAAATAAATCTTGGTGTAAGTACCGTGGACTTTTGTCTAAACGTTCTCCATTCTTCTTTACTCTTTTCTTATCGCTATTCGATGGCTTAGATTCCTCTCTAATTTGGTGGTAATTAGTGTTTTTGTATAAATGATTTCCAAGTGTGGCGAAACCCTATACTCTGTAGTATCCCGTCTGGCAATTTATCGTTTATGGACATAAACAATAATATGACGTTTACAATTTTCTTGCTTGACTATTCTATGTTCTACCTATCTAGACTACCTATGTTCCTTTTTTAACCGACTTCAAAAAAGGAGGAGGTTCTCAATTCGACTGTATTTTTTTTTTATGTTTGTTACCTCAGAACTTTGGACTGGGCGAACCGATTTTGATGATTCTTATTTTAATCGAAAGCTGGTGGCTGTCATGTGGTCCCACATAAATTTTATTGAGATATGACAATGGCATCCATGAGAAAATCACATAAGTCGTAAATTTGTGTTAAGATGTGCGCGACAAATTGACGAATAACTCAATATCACGCCAACCGATTTCGATGATTCTTTTTTTAATCGAAAGCAGGCGCTTGACATGTATTTTCACATAAATTTGAACGAGATCTGACAACTATGTAGTTTTTGAGACTTTGAAGTCGGTTATTTTTTGTTAGTAAAATTTAGATTATTTGACCATTAACATGTTTTATAGTGATGGTTTACAGCAAAAACTAAATCGCATACAAAACTACAAAACAGTGGTAATATCGGTTCAACGCTCACCATTGCATGTTTACAATCGCAGAAGGATTACGTTATCGTCGCGTGAAAACTACGGTACGGATTGGGGACTTTATAATAATGATTTATTTGTTTTACGCTCCCAAATAACTTGTAAAAGAATTAGGGTGGAAAGTATGATAAACAATTTTAAGACTTAAAGTACTGTTTAAGTATGCATTCACGTCGTCTCCACCACGAATAATGTAAAGTATTTGGCTATCGCATACATGGATATGCGACTGATTTTAAAGTTTTCTCTTTCGTTTCTTCAACAGAACTATTGAATCCTAAAAGGAAATAAATGTCAAAAGGATAAAATGATTTACTGCTCTTCACTTAGTGTTGTGTGACTTATGGCGAATAGCAATCTTTTCCTTTTGCACAATAAATTTACCCTTTTGACCCTCGAAAGGTTTCAATATTCGCGCTCTCTCGATCGCCCAGGGCCGGACTATATCAGTCCATGGCCGCTTAATTGTTTGCCAACATGATTTTATCGGGATTACAATGGTAGATGATGCCGGGATTCAATCCCTTGTCATTGGGTTTCGTGAAGCGCTTATTGCGGTCGATCTCGGGATCAAATATCATTTTCGTAACTGGTACAACTACTAAGTAATTACTGTCATATTTTTTGAATAAATATATTTTGTTACAGTGGTTTGTTTGAACCGACTTCAAAAAGGGTTCCGAAGTATAAGTTTATCGACTATTACTCATTAACTGCTTATGCTAACATAGCCGTGATAGTTTTCCTTGTAAATTGATCATAGGAGTATAACCTGTTTTTGAGATTTTTTTAACTTGTCCAACTCCAACCGTTTAGCTGGCTGGACACTTGACTAATCAAAATTAGCACTTTAAAGCCACATATTTCGCAAACGAACCAACAAATTCTAAAATGATCTCGGAAGATCCATAATATTTTTTAAAATCCCTTTTCAGCGATACTCCACACTATGGGGTACGCAAAGAAAAAAATATATTTAATATACGGGATGTCACTGAATTCGAAATAAATTTTTAAGGTCAAATTACAGCTTTCTACGGAGAGACGGACAGACATGATGAAACTATAAGGATTCCGATTTTACTTCGGAACCCTAAAAAGAGAAGGTTCTCAATTCGGTTGTATTGTTTTCTTTCTTTATTACTGTTTGTTACCAACGTGAACCCAAGAACACGGTTTCATATAATTTGGAGAAACAAGCAAATCCTTCACCAATTCGCACTGGACGTTTGATTATAATGCGTTAGGCATATTCGGACCATTGATAAAGTCGATTTTTTTAGTGTAGTGGAACACGCCGGGTATTCACTAGTTTAAAATTTTGGTTGTAAGTATTCAAAGATAAAAATAAAATTTGATTCTGAGAATGTATTGTGCAATCGTTTGCCTTGTTATAATTCACATTACTTTTGACAGTTCAGAAACTTATAAGCACGAAACATGATACAATATTTTTTTACATGCTTACAAATTACAATAATTATTAATGCGTGTGGTTCCGTTATCTTGTGAAATTTAATACCGGGGCTTTATAATTTGTGGTTTTCGAGGCTTACAATATTGACATGTAAAGTAAATTAAAGTTTGTAATATGAGTTTTGTTACTTTTGTTTATTTTTATTGTTATTTTATACTGGGATGTGTTGTCAGAAATTTTGATAAGGTCACGTTAGATAAGGCTGTTTTGGATATAATCGGAAATTATCATAATAATGTTTGGAAGATAATGCACTTGATTTGAAACGGAAATTAGTTTGACTTTCTATGTTACAAATAAATAACAGTTAGGAGTTTACTACAACTATAGAAAGTTGAATTATTTAAAACACACCGTTTAATTTAAATTCAAGTTACCATCAACTCCAACTTATCTTTATTTTATACCTATAGATATATCTTTTATCGCTACCCTTACTTTTATAAATTTAATTATGCGTTATTTTACGTCACGAAAGTATTACAGAATAGAGTTTTACTATGAGCCCGTAATCTCGGTTCATCCCAAAGTTTATTATTTGCAGCTAGTCTTTAGTTAGGAGATTAGCGAACGGACTGACGATAAGGGCGTATACACGCGAAACGGTTTTATCGTGCGCTTTTGTTTAAAGACATACCGGCCGCGGCAGGGGTATCGTAAGCATCCGTAACACATCGCAGTTACGTACATTGTATAAATGGAACAGAAATAAGATACGCGGGACTCTTAGTGCTAAAAAGCTGTAATTTGGCATGTATATAAATATTTAATAAAACTTCAGAATCGTAGAATAAAACATTGAATACAAGGAAAACTATCACGGCTATGTTAGCATAAGTAGTTAATGAGTAATAGCCGATAAACTTACTAATTCGGAACCCTACATTGCGTGTGGCCTGAAACGCACTTGTTTTATTTTTTTACATCAGGCAAAGGAGCCCGCAACCACTCATAACTATAGATCACTTAATACTTATTCCCGGATAGTCTTATTATAACTGTCTAGTATGACATGGGCCTACAGGACTCAGTGGGTCGCAAATCCCTGGAAGTTTCCGCTGCCTTGACCTGGGGATTTTTAATTATGTCATTAAAGCGGCCCGCGCGTGCAACAAACTGATTAACTAGTTTTATCGCTTTAAGGGCACGCTTCGCCATAATTTATAAGGTAAGGCTTACGCCGTAAGAAACTTATGTAATATGTACCGTGAGGTGGGGAAAATGACGCGTTTGAACAAGTTAATGTGGGAAAGCTGCTTAGGAACAAAACTTATGGTTGAAATAAATAACCTACTTGTGTTTGCTGCAATGATTTTATATGCGTGTGGTGGCAGCTAATGCTTTGATATTATGTGCTCCTAGAATAATATGATTATAGCTTGTGCATTTTTGTTATAGAAGATTGTTAAGTTGCAAGTAGTTAATGTAGCGTTGTAATAAAAACTCTGTATCCGTCGGAGGTAATAATAATAATAATCGTTTATTGCCACACACAAAATAGACAAAAGAATTAAAAAAAAACAATTATACAAAAGAAGAAATACAATTCGATACCAAACAATTAATCAAAAACTAAAAAATTAAATTATTACTTGGAAGGAACTGGCTCAGCTTTTGCTAACCCAAGACCTTGGTCTTGCGTAGCGCTGTTTTTCAGCCACTACCTAATCCCTCAAGTGTTATGCGGGAAATAAAAATGCTCCCCGCTCCGAGCCACGGAAAAAAAATCGTTCCTATACCTAAACTATCATGCCTGCATCAACAACGTAAATTATATGTAGATTATACATATAAAGTACGAGGTAGAAGGCTGAGGACCGATCGTTGAGGTAACTAAGTTAGATAACCTTATTGGTAGGGAAATCTTCAGTACAAACACGAACGGCTTCTTGAATTTGTGAGTTTTAATGGTATAGGTGTTGTTACAAAGGTTTTGACATAATAAAAAACGTATGTGCTCAATCTTCCGGACGATGGTCGAGAGACGAATGAATGTATTACGTCGCGTAGGCTCGGCGGGCTAGTGTGCGTGTGCGCACTTATGTAGGTGTGTGCGCCTTCTTCGGCGCTAACAGGCTCCCCGGGTTGGAACAGCATGGTCCAAGGAATGGTTTGTTTCTGTTGGAAGAACACACAGGCGATTGTACGCCCGTCGTAGCGTCCCAGTAGAGGTGATTACGTCAGCGACGCGGGCAATACCGTCACGTCCAGGATGTAAACGGGTGATTCTCCCAAGCAGCCAGCGGTTTGGTGGAAGGCGGTCGTCCTTCACGACCACCAATTCTCCGACGTGAAGCTCGTCACCCTTGCGCTGCCACTTCATCCTTTTCTGGAGCTCTGAAATGTATTCTGCATGATATCTTTTCCAGAAGTGGTCTGCTAATGCTTGAGCTCGTTGGTAGCGCGGTAGCGTACACAATCGTGCTTGGTCATCACAGGTGGTGGTGCGTTGAGGCAACATTGTGATTGTGCGTCCAATAAGGAAATGAGCTGGTGTTAATGGAATGAGGTCATTAGGATCAGAGGATAAAGGTGTAAGTGGGCGGGAATTAAGAATGCCTTCTATCTGAGAGAGTACAGTATACATCTCCTCGTAGGTTAAATGGGCTAATGCCAGAACACGTTTTAAATGATGCTTAACTGACTTTACTGAACCTTCGGCTAACCCGTTGAAGTGTGGACTATACGCAGGGGAAAATTTGAAATTTATTGCTTGTTCCGCTGCATAAGCACTGACGTCATTGCACTTTGTTTTAAGAAATTTCGCTAGTTCGTTATAAGCACCGATAAAATTAGTACCGTTGTCTGAGTAGATGTTAGCCGGTTTACCTCTACGCGCTATAAACCGATTTAATGCAGCGATAAAGGCTTCAGTAGTTAAATCAGTTACTAATTCTATGTGTATTGCCCGTACAGTCAGGCAGACGAAGACACAAATGTAAGATTTAATTAATCTACATCCTCTACCCTTTCTGTCAGCTATGAGTATGGGGCCGGCATAGTCTATTGCGGTATTAGAAAAGACAAAGTTCCCATTAAGTCTATCCGCTGGGAGAGCAGCCATAATTGGTTGAATGGTTTTGCCCCTAAACCTGCAGCATGTGTGGCATTCATGTGTAACCTTACGCGCCAAATTACGGCCGCCTATGACCCAAAACTTATGCCTTATCATGGATAATATTAATTGAGGGCCTGCATGCATGTATAATAAGTGATAATGTCTAAAGATGAGTGTTGATAAATGATGAGATGCATGAAGTAAAATAGGGTGTTTAGTGTCATAATCATAGTTAGAATTAGAAAGTCTACCACCAACGCGTATTACTTGTTCGTGAGACATAAATGGATTTAAATTTAAAATTTGAGATTTGACAGGCAATTCCTTATTTTGGAGTAAAGTATTGTATTCCCTTGTAAATATGTTAATTTGTACGATTTTGCATAATGTATTGATTGCTGAATTTAATTCTGATACGGATAAATGATTAGTATATTTATTTAATGGTTTTCGACAATTATGTATAAAACGTAAAATATAAGCTGTAACTCTTTGCAATTTACTAAAATTTGAAAATTTCTGTATAAAACTAGTTTCTTCAGTAGCAAATTTGCACTCAACTTTGGTTTCTGATAAGACAGAAACAGCGTGATTTGGTTGAGTGGGCCATTGATGCTCTGGCTCTAATAGAAATGTGGGTCCACAAAACCATAAATTTGAATTTTGCAACTGAAGGGGAGTGCAACCTCTTGAACCAATGTCGGCCGGGTTGAGGTTAGTGGGAACATACCTCCAAGAGTCTGGGTTGGTATGTTCGGTTATTTCATTTATTCGGTTGAGAACAAATGTTTTTAAAGTCGCCTTTGGCGCTCGAATCCAACCGAGAACTATAGTGGAATCACACCAGAAGACAGAACGATTAATTTTGAGTCTTAAAGCGGATTGGACTTTGATTGCTAACCTGACTGCTAAGAGGGCTCCGGAGAGTTCGAGTCGGGGAGTTGTCATTCCCTGCAATGGTGCGACCTTGCTCTTTGCCATCACTAAATGAACAGCTGTGCTGCCATCTATGGAAATTGAGCGCAGATATATACAAGCGCTATATGCCAGGTTCGAAGCATCACTGAAAGCATGAAGTTCAATACGAGTTGGTGAGTTACATATCATATGACGTGGAATAGTAATATTGTTAATGTGAGGTAAATAATTTAGAAAGAGCAACCAATCCTTCTCAATTTCAGTGGGAAGTGGCGAGTCCCATGAAACTTTAGCACCCCAAAGACGTTGTAAGATAATTTTACCTTGCAAAATACATGGATTTACGAGCCCAAGGGGGTCAAAAACTTGCCCAACAGTGGACAGAACTGTCCGTTTGCTTGATTTTATGTTAGTAGTCATTGCTGACTCAGTATTTACAGAAAAAAGTAACAAATCAGATTTACAGGACCATCTGAGGCCTAGAGTTTTAGCGTGATCATCATTAATTAATTTAAGCAAGTTATCATCACCGTCATCTCCATGAATATTTTTTAATATATCAGGATGATTAGACCGCCATTTACGTAAGTGAAATTTGCCACTCTTCAACTGCTTAATGACACTTTGAATAATGTGTATCAAAGTGGACTTGGATTCATGGCCGCTAATGAAATCATCCACATAAAAATCTTTTAATATTATTTCACATACCAATGGGTCTGTGCATTCTTGTCCCAACTGTACAAGACATCTTGTGGCGAGATAAGGAGCTGAGGCTGTACCGTATGTTACTGTGTTGAGATTGTATACCTTCACCTCATGACTGGGATCGAAGCGCCACAGTACTTGCTGTAAACATCTCTGATGTTCGGCGACGAGCACACAACGATACATTTTCTCACAATCAGAGGTCACGACGTATTTATGCTGTCGAAAACGAATAAGAATGCTTATTAAATCATCTTGTACAGTTGGTCCGACATGTTGTATGTCGTTGAATGAAATACCGGATGTGGATTTTGCGGATGCGTCAAAAACCACCCGTAATTTAGTGGTCAGGCTGGATTCTTTCAAAATGCCATGATGAGGTATTATGTATGTATGTTTATCACTACTAAAATTATTATTTATAGACATATGGTTCAAATCAATGTATTCTTGTATGAATTTACAATATTCTTGTCTGAGTAAAGGAAAACGTTTGAGTTTTCTCTCTAATGATAATAATCTATTGAATGCATGTTCGTAAGAATCGCCTAAAGTGTCCGGCGACTGTTTTAATGGTATCTGCACTACAAAACGACCATCAGGCTGTCTTGTGGTTGTATCAATAAAGTGTTGCTCACACTCAGATTCCTGTTGGGTAATGCTCCGAGGCGAGGGGATTGACTCCAGTTCGAAAAATCGATTTAACTGTTGATCTAGCTCGATATCGTTAATGAAATGGCAACGGACTGTTTTATTGTTAATGGATTTATCTGGTACTTTACGCTGTGTGTACATAGCGCCTGATACTAACCAGCCAAACTTAGAATTACTGAGTACAGGCATATGTTTTCCTAAGGAAATTCGTTGAGTGTATAAAGTACTCCAAAATATTTCTGCACTAAGTAGTATGTCTACCTCAGACGGTGTATTAAAGGTTGGATCTGCTAAGGTTATATGATTAGGAATGTTTAAAGATTTTATATCGAAATAAGTTGCAGGTAACATCTGTGTTATATGTGGTATAACGAAACAGCTAATGCGTGACGTGTATGGTTCTGTTCGAGAAGAAATTGTAACTAATGCTCGTTTGTTAATTCTTATTGCCTCTCTACTCAATCCTTCAACTGCTGTAGACGTGGACTGCTCGGTAAGATTTAATTTTTTACAAAGTTCGTTAGTAATGAAATTTGACGTACTGCCGTTGTCCAACAAAGCACGCACCGTGTGTTGTTTACCATCACTGTCGGAAACGGTGATGAGTACTGTCGACAGAAGAACGCAACAATTGTGAGTAGAAGATAATGTGATGTCCTTTTGTATTGTGTTTTCATTGTGTTTAGATTGTGACTCAGAATCAACATCATCTTGTGCCGCGAACATGGTACGCTTAACGTCTGCAGTAGTGGCAACCGCCGTGGGAGGCTGCTGAGGCGTTGAGCGTGGTGTATCATCCGTGTGAAGCATAGTGTTATGCCACTTAGAGCAAATCCTACACGGACCTAATCTACATTTCTTGACATCGTGTCCGTGACGTAAGCAGTTAAGGCAAAGTCTCATCTGTTTGGCTTTATGAATTTTTGCTTGAACCGACAGAGATTTGAATTGAGAACATTGGTATATGGCATGGTTCTGCTTACATAAAGGACAGGTGTACGAGGGAGGTGAGTATTGTGTGTTAGAGTTGACTACAAGAGCTCGCGATCGAGTATGAGCTGGTTCACTATGTCGGCGTCTGTTGTCTGTCTGTCTTAATGTTTCTAGCAACTCAGCGCGATTTTTAATGAATTTAATAAAGTTGTCTAAATTAGGTAATTTTTCAAAACTGTTTAAGTGTTCTTTCCATTTGCGATTTGTAGTAATGTCCAGTTTGTTCGAAACCATATGTATTATTAATATGTCCCAATTTTGTGTGTTAACGTTAAGTGTTTGAAGCGACCTAATATTTTTATTAATAGTATCAATTAATTTTCTTAATGCACTTGATGATTCTTTATTTATTGGTTCTATGTCTATTAATGCCTGAATGTGATTACTAATGAGAACCTTGTCGTTGTGATAACGTTCACACAGCAGGTTCCATGCTATGTCATAGTTGTTACCCGAAAACTCTAAAGAAGTTATGATGTTAGCTGCGGCATCCTTAAGAGAAGAACGCAGGTAGTGAAACTTATTAATTTTGGGTATGCTATCGTTTGAATGGATAAGTGAAACAAACGTATCATGAAACTCCAACCATGTCTCATAGCGGCCAGAAAAGGTAGGTAAATGTATCGTAGGTAACTTTAAGCTTGGCCCACCTGATGTACCGTCAATACCAGTAATGATGGAGGAAGCAGACGACGCCTGATCGCCGTGCTGCGCAGAGGTAAAGCGACTCACGATCTCCCGAGCCCTGCCGACCGTCGCGAAGTACTCGGCCTCGAACACTTCACGGTACAGGTACTCCTTTTCACAATCAGCGTCTGAAATTTCCATTAAGCTTTCTATTTCAAGCTGTAAGGCATCGTATTCGCCATACCACTCTTCAGTCTTGGTCAATCTAACGTTAAGTTCACTTAATAGGACCTTAGTAGGATTTTCAATAGCAGTGACATTCTCTAAATAATTGCTAAATTGCGTAAGCTTAGATTTGTATGAGCCACGCTTTCTACGTAACTCGGCTAATGTAGACATTGTTTAAAGGTAAATAGTGCACAATAGTAATGCAAAATTTACGATAAAAGATTAAAGAAACAAAATAGAAATGAAAGTGCGTTAACAAAGTGCAAAGACTTATCAGTACTTAAGAAGAAAAGAAAATACTTAAATGCGTAAACAGGTATGCAGTGCAGAACAGGCAAGAAAGAAGCAGCGGGAGATAAGCACTATAACAGCGCAATCAGCAGGTGCCGCGGATGTCGTGCGCGGCGACTACCGCACTTGTCGAGAGGCCGCACGGCCGCACAGCGAAGCCGCAACGCGCCTGGAATGCGATATCGACAAATATATTACAAGGATGTTGTTTACCGTTACTTCCCAGATGCCTAATTACGCGTATAAACGTAATAATAAATCACGGAATTGTGACAAAAGGAAATAATTACTTCGTTAAATTATTTTTATCGACGTAAGATGTAGGTAGCAATCAACACTTAACATGGAAAATTTATTGAAATTGTATAGCCCACAACAGTTTATTAATGCAAGTAATGCAATATTGCACTAATGAAATATAATAATAGTTTTGAAATTATTCTTAATAACGAATTAATAAGGCAAGTACGTACGGAATATTGATAAGGAAGGAAAGAATAATGGAACGAACTCACAAAGTCACAATGGCGTCGTAATGCAATGTCGAGCCGTTGCCGCTTGCGATGCACCAAATATCATTCCCAATCGTAATGCTGCTTGCTGGCTTCTTCTAATGGTATCCGTAATGTAATCCGGTGTGAAGAACCAAAAAATGGTAGGGAAATCTTCAGTACAAACACGAACGGCTTCTTGAATTTGTGAGTTTTAATGGTATAGGTGTTGTTACAAAGGTTTTGACATAATAAAAAACGTATGTGCTCAATCTTCCGGACGATGGTCGAGAGACGAATGAATGTATTACGTCGCGTAGGCTCGGCGGGCTAGTGTGCGTGTGCGCACTTATGTAGGTGTGTGCGCCTTCTTCGGCGCTAACACTTATCTTTCTCCAAAAACGATATATTAATCCGTTGAACAGAGGCGATTAATCTACACCAAAAGTTTGAATTATTAAATAGGATAACAGTTCCAAGTCCAACAATATCGTTTGCTACAGAGTCACAGACAGTATTTTTGGCACCGACTGCAAAATATCGTATTCACTGATCGTCTTATTCATCGATCGAAAAATGAAACAATTTACTAACAAGAAAAATGTTTTGCTTTGTTGCCTTTGACTTTTTGTTTAAAATATATTTTATCGAGTACATATTAAGTAGAATTTTTTATATTATCATGTTTGTGAGTAACTTATTACATATTCAGATCATGATCTTTATCAAAACGATCGAAATGCGTACATAAATACCTAATATTCTGTTATAAATAATATGTATAAATGTGTCCTTGTTATAAATAATGTGTATAAATGTATTCCTCATACGAGTACTTTCCTACGTCAGTATGAAAATTTAAATAACATCGATAGAATAAAATCAAAAAAATAGAGCGGTAACGAATCTCTCGACTGATTGGAAACGACTTATAAAATCAATAGCTTCAGTTAAATCGACATAATCAAATAAAAAACTGAAAGGATACGAAGCAATTCCGACCAGTCTATATTCGAAACGGCAGAAAATTTAATAGGGACGGATTTTATTTATTCTGGAAATGTTTAATATTCCTATCAATCAAAAGGAAAGTTATAAAAATATTTTTGTATTCTTTGTTCAATAAACAAGCGTTTAAGATATTTAATCATGAATAAATTTCGGCCGATTGCCTCTCCAACTTTCTTGTTACTTGTAATCGGCTTAAAATCAACCAAATCTTTGTGTCGAACTTTTTGCGATGTTATTAAATATTGTGATCAATATTTTCATTTAATTGTACTTAAAATAAATGCATTACTAGAAAACTAACATCTAGTGTCCTTTTTAGGCTTCTGACCAGGAAATAAGGCTTCATCAAGTATGTTTACTTCTTTGTCATTATGTCATCGGGCTTTCTATGCAATGGTATCTAGATGTACTTCTGTTAGACTTTTCTTTATTTGGACAGTTTCATGAACCATCGACAGATGAAATCCTACCAGGCGTCTGGCAAATACAATTGAACGATTGAAATACTTTATAGTATTTTTATTTAACATTGAATCCCCAGACGAAAGAATCTGTTATAATATCATAATTATTTATTTCTCATTAAAATCTGTTCATTAATTTTTGCGTGAAAGGGTAAAAAACATTCATTGGATGCAAACTTTCCCATTTATAATAGTAGAAGGATTGAATCGTCGAGGCGAAAGCATCCGTTATACTTAGCCATAATCACCAAAGTACACAAAGTTGCCGCAAATGGTTATATGCGATGACTTTATATTGTTAGTTGTTTGAAACGCGACGTATTCCGGATTTCAAAGTTGGAACACATACCTACATTCGTTACAGCGCGGAATCTTTGCCAGATACCACTGTCACCGTTAGTCCTTCCTCCGTCGTATTTACTGCTGGCACTTAACCAATACAAACTACACGAATGCATCAGGCTTAAGTTTAAGCAATATTGCAACGTGTTGTTAATGATGTCATGTTTGTTCTTATAAGGTTGTGTTGTAACACTTGTGGTAAGTAGTTCAATTCTAAACATTGTATATTGTCTCCTAGTGCCAATTCATCTGTGGTCGATCTTTTAAAATGTATTAAAAGCACGTGAGAAACAAGCTATAAAAAGAACTACATAATGGACTACACAACTAGCTTTAAAAATATTGTAATGTCTATGTAGGTATTTTATTTATTAAAAACTTCATGAAAAAAATACTAAATGAATTAATTTTGTATGTGTGACACATGTCACTAAACTTTCAGATTAATTTTATTCTTTCAATAAAGACAACCCTGACATTGCGAGAGAGGATAAACGATAGTGTTAGAAAGGAAGGCAATTCATTACTCGTTTTTGATTAGCGCTGTGCGATTTGAATTACACTTTATTTCATTAGATTATTTATTTAAATTATTTTTCGGAATTTTTCGGAGTGCGCCTTCTGTACTTATTTATAAGTATTATTATTTCTTCTGTGGTATAAGCAAATGTGTAAAGTATGTAATTACTCATACAAGCATACAATGAAACATTGAAGACATAAAAAATTGAACGGCTAATAAAAATAATCACTTAACGCAAAGAACACATGCTCGCCAGGTGAATCAACACCTGCCACGCTTCTCCTTAAGAAACTTAATACACGACGCTAATTTTGAATTTCTTTTTTTAGTAAATATAAATTTGCAATCCGAGACCTCATGAGACCGCAGCGGAAGACAGATGAGCTTCTTACCTTGTGCTATATTTAGTTAAAGGATAACGTGAACAAAACATTATCATTGTAGTATCTTATTAAATTAGCTATGAATAATGAACACACATGAAATCATGTCTGTGTGACTTTCGGATTCTACGTAATATTTTTTTACATTTAGAGCTTGAATTAAAGTTACTAAACGAATAAAGGCTTCTCGTTACGCCCTTTATTGTGCGAAGCCAAACAATCTATGAAGTATCCGAGTGATTTGTACAAAATGTATTTATTTATTTAATATTTTTTATAAGACCTAAAACAGGATTTTAATGGCGGACTTAATGACACCTTAAGAAAATGCTTACGAATGACTCTCTTGAAAGCGCTTTTGGCGGAAGCTCATCTTATATCAACCGGTGTTCCAGGGTAGTGTTGCCTAAAAATAAAGGAGTATTCACAGAAACAGGTGTTAAGAGATAGAATGCCCATTTTGAGATTTACAGAATATCCAAGGACTATATCATGGGTAGTGCAGCGATATTGAAATTTCTCTTTGAGGTAGGGAGGAGAGGTGGGATCATCCAAAATAGTAAAGCATAATTTCCGCGTGTGAAGCTGCGGGAAACAGCTATGTTACGAGTAGATAAATTTATTATTATGACGGAATCCTATATCATGACGGAATCCATAATGATTTCAATTCATACAAAATAACTTTTTATTAAAGTCAAGTTGGTTTCAGACGGCCAAATGTTGCGATAGCCACGTAACGCCAGATGTACTGCATGCCCCTCCTAATTCCATATCAATAAATACGCCCTTATACGTGGCAAATTATGCACTTGGACGAATTCACATTTCCATACAAAGCTTACTTTTCCCTACTCATTTGTACATTTTCGTATCGCAAAAAGTTCGCCGAAGCGTCACGTTGCAAGGTTTCTTTCGCGCGAATAAAAAAAATTAACAGCATTATCTAGGCGGCTTTATGTTGCCGAGTATAACGACAGTTACTTTTTTTGACAAGTATAATTTACTGAGGGAAGTGGCACTAGCTATCACGGCGCGCGTCAAGTTTAACTTTGAACGTGATACACACAGTTGTTGATTTTTCTCGTTTTATAACATTGAAGTATTATTACTAGCGTATACTTATACCTCAATGTTTTATAATAAGTTTTTTTTTCCGTAAAAGGCCTTGTGATGGTTAATGAGAGTAATAGCAACTCGAAAATCGAGCCACGTATTTTTGATTTTGATAAACGTACTTACTGTTATTTAAATAAATAACCGTTGGGGAAGAAAGGTGAAGACCTTTCTTCCATTCGAAGGAATGGCGCCCACGTCTCGGAAAAAGGAGCATAGGACGCCCCCCGACCAGGTGGACTGACGACCTGAAGAAGACAGCGGGTATCCGCTGGATTTAGAAGGCTCAGGACTGGTCAGAGTGGCACAAGTTAGGGGAGGCTTACGTCCAGCAGTGGACCTACAAAGGCTGATGGATGGGATGGATGAAATAAGTTAAAAATTGTTTAGAGCAAAACTCACGAAATAGGCAATTAAATATGCCAGCAATATTATCATATCTGCGATGTGCCGTTTCCTTATGTCTTTTTATCCCAGGGTAATAGGACATAAAAGCCAGTATATAATGTTTATTAAGAGTGTTATTAAAATGTTTTCACTGCTTTTTGCGAAGTAAGATTAAATTGGTGTCGATGAGGTCACAGTAAAATATTAAGCAATTTAACGCGATGAGTGTCGTAACTTAAATAATAAGATATTTATAATAAACTCTTGACCGCAGATAAAATAAAGTTTATGACAGTCATAATTATGTTTATAGTGTTGGTTAATTTGTAGCAACAAAAACAAAACAAGTTTCAACTAGGATAAACAATTATCCGATATAAAGTAATTGTGTAGGTATGTAATACCTTTTAAATATTAAACGCCTTTAATCTACAGTAACCGCTCTTTTATAATTTAAAAAAGTGTAGTTGTTTACTGAATAAGTATTCAGTATACGCTGTGGACGCAGGCCGGTGCAACTTGGAGTGAATGAAAAATTCAGTCAACTCTGCTGAAAGCGGCACCGAACCAGTAGTAGAATTTATTTATTTTTACCTTTCCCAGGCAAAAGTAGTGTACCATTTATTCGACAAAAAACTTGTGGTAAAACTTCATTATTTTGATTCGAAGGTTTAATTTTAACATCAGGTTTATTAAACACGAGTAACCGCCCTCGCTTTGCTTCGGTTTTCCTATTTTTTTTACACCTTGAGTTACATTATTGGAGTTTTATTAAGGATCCCTAATTTTTTTAAATATAGCTTATGTTCACCGGGAATAATGTAGCTTTCTAACAGTGAAAGAATTGTTCAAATCGGTTCAGTAGTTTCAGAGCCTATTCAATGCAAACAAAAAATCAAATCTTTCCTCTTTATAATATTAGTATAGATTAAATTAAATTAGGATTCATCAAAGATTAGTTCTTGGTTGATAACTTCTAACATCTGCTTCTACTTAGTAAATTAAATAAGAGCTAACATACTCCTAAACCCGCCCGAGGATTACATGAAACGACATTTAATTCCATAGAATTACTGCGGAGGATGCTGAACCATCTTGGATAAGTTTTAATTCAACATGCTTAGTTTGAGAAGCATGTAAATGATTTTCGTAATACGAGAGTGAACGTTTAGATACTTGTTATTAAACGGTTTTATAAAGCTCACCCTGTTAGTATTGGTCAAATGCAAGCTTAGATCTACATACAACATAGTAACAATTATTTGTTTGTATTAATAGATACCTAGATTGACGCTAGAAAACCGTGTATTTAGTTTTTAAAATAACTTGTTTATATCTGTAGTTCAAGCACGAATATTTGCGAGAAAGTATTCGTATGGTTAACGTAAGCAATTTGTATGGCATTTTTTCAAAAGCGCCCCTATCGTGCGTACTAAAATACCATACAAATTTGACAAATTGCTTACGTTAACCATACGAATACTTTCTCGCAAATATTCGTGCTCGAGCTACTGTTTAAGAACGATACAACCGTGTGTCAGTCAGGAAAAAGAAAACTTTCATTTTTACGCCGTCTAACGGATTCAATATCGACACGGCTTGAATGAGTTCGGGGGTGGAAAATCGTTAATCATCCCTTTGTTGGATTTTTGTTACGGCCTAACTCGTTGCTCGCTTGTTTGGCTGCCATTTTTCCTTTCGAGTGAAAGTGGGTCCGTAGTGTTGACGAATTGTTTTTGTAGGGAACAACTATCTCGGGAAAGATAACCCGTTTTCGCTATTGTTTTTGGGTGCCGTCTGTAATAACACCGTTTCAGTGCTCCATTCTGCGAGAGCGATTAATTCGAAGTGGATTTTGGATTGCATTTTGAAATCTAGTTCTTTATTTCTATCTATTAGCCGCTCTCCGCTTCAGGAAACCTATGCTTTAGTTCTCCACGAAAATGTTAGGACGGGATTTCACGGGATTCTTTAACGGGATTTCAATGAATTATTAGATTAAAATAAACAAAACGCTAAATATTACTTGAAGCTTATAACAATTCTCAGAAAGTAGGCATAACGCATTTCTTCTGAGGGCTTTTGCTAATTTAAAATAACGTATTAACGCACTCCAGTGACGTTATCGAAAACCCTCGGGTATCAACGTTCGAGCAATTAGTTAAGAAACAAATGACGTTACGGTCAGAGGGTATCGACACCCACCCCTGACACCCTCACGACGTTTTGAGACGAAATCGGCGTGAACTCAACATTTCCGTCGTGTGAACCTGTTCTTATGTTAGGAAACAATTTATTCTTGAAAGATAGATTCAGTTAAAAGGTTAGCTTGTAGATTTTTTGTTAGATATAATATGATATTGGATTATTAACATTAAATCATTCACAACCATTCAGGTCATGTCAGAAAATGATATGTTTTTATTTTACAATACCTATATCACTAACTCAAGATTTCGCTTACATTCTGAATCGAATAAGAGACTGCCATAGTTCCTATAGGTTGGCTGAGTGCCAAGTATATTGTGTAGGGTTTAGAGTTAGACTAAACGAACATAGAGGTATAGCGTTGTTTCTTAATCCTTTATGTCGTTCTTTACTTCTTTCATAATCTTTTGAATCGCTGCGGATAGAGATAGAATGACAAAATAATTCTCTGTCTCTGTTTACAAAAGATAATATAATAAATAATCATTCAATTGTTTGGTTTAAACCTTAGCTTATACATGTATACTAGTGCTCTTCTCGCAGCTTTTGCCGCATTGTCCGGTATAACAATGACCCTATGTCTTATTGCAGATAGTCTATCTGTGTGCTAAATTTTATGAAAATCTGTTCAGTAGTTATTGCGTGAAAGAGTAACAAACATACATACAAACTTTTACATTTATAATATAACTAGCTGTTGCCCGCGGCTTCGCCCGCGGTAGAGATCGATTTTTACAAACCCGCGGGAACCCTGAACTTTTCCGGGATAAAAAGTAGCCTATATTTTAATCCAGGTTACAGACTATCTTCATTCCAAATTTCAACCAACAAATCAGTTAAGTAGTTTTCGCGTGACAAACAAACTTACATTCACATTTATAGTATTAGTATGATTATGAAGTAGGATTTTGTTTTCCGCTCGTCGCTTATACCCTGTCCAACTCAGACCAAACAACTGTGTCAACACTCAGATAATTCGGTTGCCCCGAGAGGAATGTTTTCTTATCTTCGGTTCGCGACCGATCGTGTTCTTTGACGAACTTGTAATGGCCAATTGCTGATTAGACGTTTCAAGTTCAGTGCGGTTTAAATGGCTTGAGTTTGAAAACTAATTGCGGGTTTGAATGCGTGAACTGGCTCTGTTGAAAAGTTGTAGTAGATCTTATCTTTTCAATTGACGCTGATATTATTTTAACAACGCATAACAGAAGTAGGTTATCAATTCAACACATAATTATGTGTTCGACACTTGATGTATTACGTAAATTTTTTGGAACTAGGTACTAAATATTTACAATTTTTAAATGTAATAAGGCTTTCAAACATGAAAAATATAGTCTAGGTTAGGTTAGGTATGGGAGCAAAGGGTGTGATCTTACAGGGAAAATATCACAAACATTTACTTTTGTACTTCCAGCTATAAATTGCGAAATACAAGAGATTTTTTTATAATAATAACTAACTATGGAGATACTATTTTGTAATCAAACAGAACGACCACTATTTATGATCTTCGATTTTGCTTCCACATTTACCATTACTGATTGATTACAGTATTACCATCTTCAATACATAAATATTACCCATTATTTTGCTACTGAAAACACGCTTATCTACACCTGTAATAGTCATGTGATAGTATTACGCGAGGTCAACGCACCCGGCCAAGTTCAAAGCCTCGCTAAAGGTTGTGTTCAGCAATTCCATCCGCGTTTTTTAATCTGTGCAGGGTAGCCAAATCTGTGTACTATCTGCGTACATTGAAATACTGGCGGACCTTTGCATACAGGTTTTAGGATGAAATGTTACATTTGGGATTTGTGTCGGCTTTCTAACAGAAATGAGAGATCGCAAACATGTCAGTTATTGTATTGATTAATGATTAAAGCTTTACAAAACAACGATGTAGGTACGTTACGAATAGAAGAGCTGTAAAGACATAAAAAGAGTTATAAACCAATAGTTATTATTATTTTGTCCACCCAGAAGCTGGAATTAAAGCAATAAGATTTTATAATAATAACTTTTATTAAACTCAGTCTAGAGCAAATCTGTGTTGTACAACTTGTATATATGACATCGTAGAATTATTCTACTAGAATATCTAGGAACTTGTGATTCTAAATCCCCGATAAATATTACTGACATAACACGGCAAGTCATGGTTCTCCTGGCGTTATAAATCTTATTTACATCTGAATTGTCACCTCGCTACGTTCGACGGGTACATCTGGGCCAGACGCTTAGTCACTCTTCTACGATATAAATGTCATATTGCAACGTGTGAATTGTGAAAGCAAAGTCGAAGTTAGGATCAACGGAAGGGATTTGTCAGATTTTATCGATTACGTAAAATAAAATTACAGGTAAGTTATTCATGTAAGAAAATTTATTTAATTGTAATGATAGTATTTTATATAATTAATTATTTTTGTATATCTTTTAAGTTTTCACTCTGTCATTATGTTTTCTTTTGGTGTAAAATAAATTAAAATCCTTATAATTAAATAATAAATGTAAACCGATAAAATTGTCATGTGGCAAAGTGACTAACGCTCTAACCTAGAGTCTCTAACGGTAGCTTTAATCGCTCCTTAGTAAATAATCACCATACAAATTAAGTAACGACTGAGTTGGGGCGTAAGTGCCTTGAATCATGGCAAAAAAGTAAAGTAAAGAGCTAAAACCAACAAGCAGAAACATCGACTTTTCATACTATTTATGTAACATTTTATCTGATATTTCATTGACTGTAGAGTTAAATTTATCTCCTCATTTAATAATGCTTATACCGAATTTTGCAACGTATGAATTAATATTAATGGTTGACTGTTTTATTTTTAATCGCAATAAAAGCAAATGTAATGTTTGTTTTCATACGTTAAACCGCCATAATCCCAATTTCGTATGAAACGAGATAATATGGAATGAGCCATTATGTTATTGTTCCGTTATTTGTAGCGAGGCCTTTGATAGTATATTACTAGTTATTTCTCTTATCGTTTTTTGTAATATACTATAATTATTTTATTGAGTAGTAATAATGGTCGTGTTTTACAACAATATTGTATTATTAACAAACCACATATTTTTTTCCAAAAGAATTTGAAGCTTAATTTAATTCACTTACATTTATCTTCTTTAACCGACTTCAAAAAAAAAGCGGCCAAGTGCGAGTCGGACTCGCCCATGAAGGGTTCCGTAGCAGCAAGTAACATAATATAAAAGTTCTTGAAGTTCGTTGTAACTTTGATCGAGGTAAATTGCGGTTTACGATTTATGACGTATTAAAAAAAACTACTTACTAGATCTCGTTCAAACCAATTTTTGGTGGAAGTTTGCATGGTAATGTAGAGATCTGACAATTCGTTTTTGAGTAATTTTGAAGTCGGTCATTTTTTGTTAGTGAAATTTTGATTATTTTTAAAAATATAGATCAAGTCGATTTGGAAGTCAAATTAATCTAGTTTTAACGAAAATTTCATATCATCATTATTAGATATTCATCATTATTAGATATAACTAGGTACCTACCTAGTTATATCTAATAATGATGATATGAAATTTTCGTTAAAACTAGATTAATTCGACTTCCAAATCGACTTGATCTATAAATCAATCGCGTACGATGACATCCGAGACAACAATCAATTAGCTACTTAAATCAACTGGAAAAATCAATAACCAATAACTTTATTCTGTCAGTTCATTACTTAATGACATTTTAAATGACAGTTTACAACAGTTTAAGTAGTAAAGAACTGGAACAACATCAACTGAAATGTTTTGCAAGAAAATGTTATTCGTTTTACGAGTCGGTCAATAGTTACTTTACAATTCTCGTACAAGTTGATTTGTGTACTCGTTGGGCATTATTCAATAGATTAAGATTGAATTTATGTATAGGTACTGGCTATTTACTTATCTTACAACACTAGCCGGTTTTAACTTGAATGATTGATGAATTAGTTATAGATTAATTCTACTCTATTTTTTGATCGTACTTTTTAATTTTTTTCCCCGAATGTAATTTGTGAATTAATAATAATAAATAAATAACGCTTCACACTCATAGCCCCACACTAGGATTCCCTGTGTCGTGGGTGCCAGGGACACAGAGACAAGAACACTCACACCCAGACCAAGAACAGAAATTTAAACTCATCATTCAAATTTCTACCTCGTTGGGAATCGAACCCACGACCCCTGGCGCGGTGATCCGGCATGGTAAACATCGCACACACCACACCACCACACAGGTCGTTAATTCCACGAATTCTACTTGATTTTCTGCTGGTAATTTGAATGTTTCCCGAATGTGTACGTATGAATAGGTCGTACTGAATTAAAATATTACTTACTAGCTGCCCGGACAGACTTCGTTCTGTCAAAAGTATTTTTTATTTATTTTAAGATGTAAGCTATCCTTATCTTCAAGTTGGATCAAACTGGACACGGTGTACAAATTTGATTAAAATCGGTTCAGTAGTTTAGGGAGTCCATCGCGGACAAACAACGTGACACGTAATTTATATATATTAAGATTTGTATTCGAATCAATGAGTTTTTCTATTTTTGAATCCATCCTATACAACAGTACAACGAAAACTAAGTAACCTTTCTAAGGGGTAATCCAACCATCCATCAGCTCTTAGAAATGCACTGTTGATAATAGATAGGTATAGGAACGAAGCAGTAGCACGCAATATTTTGAGTTGAATTATTTCACCTTTAGTCAATGATATTATAAAATCATTGCCTTTAGTGCCGGCTATTTCTCTATATCTTTCAACCTGCAACATAAAACGATTTTGATCTACCAAAAAATTCATAGTCAAAAATTGCGAATCTATCAAACTTTTTCCACTACTTCCAGTTCGTTTTTCAATTGTCCATCACGGGTTGCGGCAGTTTTTAATAGTTTCCACGCGTAACCACGGCCGGTGTTCCCGACGTTTGCAATTGGTTTCTGTTTTCCATTCGCCAGCTATCCAGCATTTGTTTTACTCCAATTATACGACGTGATTCGAGACACCTTTTTTAATCCTCGATTAACTAAGCCACTGCACAACACCGTTTTAAAAATTGAATTCGTTCAACAATTTTGAGCCAGCAATTAAAGTTTGTGATAGTTTCGGATTCCAGAGTTTAAAGTTTTAATCGTCTAACGCGGATTGCATTGTTGCGATGAAGACTTTGGTTTCACTGGAATCTTTCAGCTTAATTTCGAGACGCGTCTTTCGTTTCATTCGGCACCTTCAGCTACCTGTGACGAAGCTATAAATTATCGATATTTGTATAGGAAAAAATATTTGAGGAAAACTAGGTTCAGATATTGAGAAACGGAATAGATTCCACAACAATGTTTTAAGGATTTGTGCGTGATTTTCTCATATATTTTTACTAGACTAAGTGAGGGAAATTACGATAAATTACGATGAAAAAATTACACATTAGTTCAATAAACACTCGAAAATAGAATACCAATACGTTATGTTGAATTCGATATTCGAACTTTTATGGTAGTTCTGGTTTCCAGAGTGTTTTTCAATTGGCATAGTAGATTGTGGCAGTTTTTAATTGTTTCGCACGTAACCTCGGGCAGTATTCTCGGCATTCACAGTTTTATTGTAATACTAGGGAGAATTTCCAATAGAGCTATTGTTTTAATTAGTTTTGTTGCTTTCAGAGTTAAATATTTAATTAGTTGTTCTTCAAACCGAAGAATAAAATTAACCACGTTATTCCAGAATAAAAAATTAGGCATCAAGGTGCTTGCATGGGTCCCCATATTCACAGTGATAGTTATAACAGTGAAAAAATAGTGATATTTCATGTTTGCATAATGCATTATGTGATTTTAAAATAAGAGATTTCGGCTTTTCTCGGTGTGAAAAAAAATTGCGTCTCCGCGCGCAAAAATTGCATCAAGATACCTTTTACGTAACCCTGGATAAGAGAACACATATATATCAAGTAACATTCAGGTAGCCACCATTAACAGTTTACCCGCCAAATTTTTGGTGCGGGAGACACCAAAATATTTAAAATGAACTAAAATACTTTTCTTTTCTCACGACTTAATATAAACATTCATACCGCCATTTTGACATCTGTCATAGAGTATGTTAACACTACTAGAGCTATGAAGGCGATTATACCCATCAGAATCGAAATAATAATCGAATCGAATCGTAATCGCATGGTACTACGTGACAACATAATATAATACTACAAATTAAAAATTTGTAACTAATGCATAAAATAGAAATATTTTATTATCTATTGAATAATTCTATTAGTATTGTATTTTGTAAATACTAATGTAGAATCGAAGTATTTTCGTAATTGTATAATTTCGTTAGGATTTTAAAAATGAATATTTTTCGTATCTACCCACCACCATTACATTTTAAAATGACACAATTTGTTATTCCGTTCCGTTTTGGATTTTTTTAATTTCAAATTCAAATTCAAATTCAAAATCATTTATTCATGTAGGTATCATTGATACACTTATGCACGTCATTTTTTTAATTTACCAGCTTTTCGGAAAGGTGCTTTGTCATGGAGGAGAAGAAAAGCCGAAAGAAACTCCTCAGCACATCTTTTAAAAATAAAATACATTGGTATATTTCTTACAAAGAAGTATCACTAGCCTGTACGGAACTGGTTGCAGATCTGGTCATTTCCATGCGTCTTTGTCATTTATGTACTCATCTACAGTATAGTAGCCTTTGCCTAAAAGTTGAGATTTTACATGTTTCTTAAATAATTCCACTGGCAAATCACGTATTAACTTTGGGATTTTATTATAGAACTGTACACCACGGCCCATAAAAGATCGCTTCAATTTATTAGTGAGTTGGCGCTTACGTCACAGACGAGGGGTTAACAAATCTAGATTTTTTTTGGTGTTCGCACGTAATGTGGACGAGATATGTTTTCAATATTCGTGACTTTATTGTAATAGGTACTTAAGTGATTTTTCAGTAGAGTGATTGTTTAAATTCAAATATAGGGCATTGGATGTGAACTTTTTACCTATTGACCTGTGAAATAAATAAAATAGTCAAGTGCATGTTGAATTACCGACGCGTAGTGGAGAGTTCTAATATTTGAAGTGGTTGTTATCGGTAGCAATATAATATATTTGTCAATAGAATATATTTGTCTGTTTAAACAATTATAAATCCACCAAAAACATTTTCGTGTAAAATTGCCAAGACGAGACCTGCCAAATAGTTATTAGATCTTACGTTGAGGCAAGCTTTTAATTCTACACGGCCTACGAGGCTTAACTTAACAAACTCTACACCTAAGTCAAAATATGTGACTTGTTTTTCTGCGCATTTAACGCCCGATTCTGTATGAATGTATTGGATTGGAATGAAAAAAATCATGTTCATTTATTATTGGGTACTAGCTATTTATCCTTGTAATGAGGCAACATAGTACCGCTGTATAACCTTTATGTAACCTCAAGTGTAGACCAGATAGTTTCATACTAAGCGACCGAGAGGCGCAGTATATTTTGCTATACCATGATTTAAACTAAAATGCAACAAATATAATGTTTAAAAAGCAATTACTTTACTTTTAAAATAAGTCAACTGTGCAATATTAAAAACTCAAAATTAAGCTAAGCTATAGTTTTTCAAATGATTTTATTTTAATTTAGTAATGCCGTTAAGTAACTGCCAGCCAGTCACCCTGGAAATAGGTTAACCTTGATTGGCTTTAGCTAACTTCGCTTAGTTTTTATACATTGCCGCAGCTAACCTACATTCGATTAAAATGTGTGAAATAATTACAGTTTAAAGCTTTTTACCAAATGCCAGCACCTAAGCAGTATTATAAAATTTATCACTATTAAAATGGCAAACCACACGCTCTACCATTCGTGTTTCAATATGGATTAGTGAAAGGGTTATTGAATCAATAGCCTGTAGTTTTATAGGGTTAAAAGTTATCAGGGCATGATACCATTTTCCTATGACGCGAAAGCTCTTCAACATATTTTATCATATCAGTTTGGAACCAGTTTCAGTAAAAATATGAATAATAATAATAAAATAGTAATATTTCTTGTAATGAAGATTTTATATCATCACTAGTATTTTCAAAGATGTAGCTCGCTTTTTGCTCCACGATAAATCACCTTCCCAAAACGATGGTAAAATCAAATATTGACGCGCATAAATGTGTTACTGACACCTATATCAAAAAAACTAACAGGAGAACTCAAAAAAATGTTGATAGCGGTCATACATTCTTAACCGACGAACTTCAATCAAACAATGCGATTTGCCTTTATCATCATTTAAGTCGGTAAAGTATGTGTAGTCTGAACCATTGGCTATCCTATTTGCAGACAAATAGACAACGTGTCAAGCCAAGCGCTCGATATGTCCCAGTGGGGAATCCCAAAACGTATCAATACTGGCATGCCAATCGCACGTCAATCATGCGTTTTATATCTAATAATCTACGAACGAACATTTGTGCCGATAACGTAAATTATAGAGAAAAATTATAGATGTACTTACACTTAAATAACAATGAATGGTTTCTACGGAATAATAATATAATTGGTTATTTTTTTGCCGAAAAGAATTAATTTCGGTTAAAATAATGTCATTTGATTAAAATTTGATATATTTTTTCTGGTCAAAAATTTTAAGTAACCGAAATAACACTGTTAGAAGAATGTTCAGTCAGGACTTCTGTTCTATAAATATAATCCATATTTGAGGCTTGAATTTATGAATACGGCTCTAATTAGTAGTAATCAAATAACAATCAGTGTTGCATGATATTTCGTGTCGATTTTAAAAACATTCCTAAATAATTAATTTCAACTGTCATATTTATTTCAAAACACGAACCCTGCCAAGCTACGCCGAAAGTCAATCGCATACATATTCGAGTTGAAATCGATTCTCGATAAAATAATCAAAGTAGGGTTGGTGTGGGTCAGTCCATCGTTTCAATTACTTAATGGAACCCTTTTTCGTTGCTTTAACCTTTGCATTTTTATCGGACCTACGGCCACACTGCACCAATCAGCATAAAATGATTGGCTTCGTTTTCTTCCATATTTTTGTTAAGGTAACAATACTGGGTTTGGTAAGCCAATGCAATAAATATGTGTATTGTTATAGTACAAGTAGTTAAAGATACGTATTTATATTCTTTTGTTAACGAGAATATTGCTCTCTTCTTAGATAAGGTCTACATTCTACAATAACACATTGCATTTATCGCCAATTTTTTTGTTTGTCAATTAATTTGCTATCTCGGTAGTAGGTAGAGAGGAACCAATTGATAATTTAACAAATAACATCAAATAGAAATGAAATTGCATCATCAAATTCGACTGTGCTTATGGTTTCTGTCAAATAAGCTTTAACTTCGCTTCACAATTTAACTGATATATTATTATGATATATTGTAATTTATTGTAGAGACCTAATGTGATACTTTTTATCTTTAAAAAACTTTAATCCGGTGAATAAAATTAATGTAATTATCAAACTAAATATATGTGATTCTATCTTCAAGTAATTGATCAAAATCGAGGCGTGACCAAGTGGCTGCCTTGTACAAGCTTGACTTATATCTTGATAAAGTAATTGATGCCGTGATATGAAGTCTTTGAACATCGTCTATCATTTCCGTCGGGTTACTTTATACCGATCAATCTCAGTAGATTCATAAATGGTCAAAGGTGGTAATGATATCTGTTCATTTTGTTATATCAGTGGGTTCTGTCCAGATTTGATATTAATTAATAGTTCATTACGATACGGTGCGTAAAGAGGTTTGTTATTGCAGGGCGTAAAGTTACCTAAACGCTATGCAATAAAACTGCCAACAATTTTAAAATAGGTGTGACTGCGAGCAATTAGTATCGTGATTTCAAGGTACTACATTGAAACTAGGAAGAAAAATTTATTCATGGGCAAAAATAATATGCTTTTAAAACAAGATAATTTAGAGGTAAAGAGATAAAATTTAACCGCACGGAATAGTAACTTTAGGGTTACGTATAAAGTTTGACCATTAGGAAAATATACGCGTGAGTCTATTAGGAGTTCCGGAGCTCGAGCACAGGACTGTTTATATTCGTATCGCGTGAGAACTGTACTTCAACATAGTTTATAAGAAGCATTCAATTCCCAAAATAATAATTCACTTAGGGCATCAAATTTATTTGAAGTTATTTATCGAAAAAGAAACATGAAACTTTTAATGCATAATGTAATAGACACACTTAAGTTGTACGAATAGTGTAGTTAAACAGATGATAGGTACTTTGAAATCACCATTGAAGTTACTTGTGACCTTATTATTTAGTCAATATAATTTCGTCCTAAAGTAACTTAACTTATCCTACGTTTCAAAACTGGTCATTCTATGAATATGACTTCTGAGTTCGAAGTATACGTATAACAATAGGAACAATAAGCGTTTAAAATCCATGTGTAAAATACTAAATGTTATAACATTCTCACAATATGTTTACACTCTTCAATTTCTTCATTTTGAACTCTGAAACTTACTCTACTTCTGTGTTTGGGTGTATGAAACATATGAAACATATGAAACGCAACGCATGACAAATAACCTACATTGTACAACGTGAGTCTGTCACAAAAATGTCTGCCTCCGGCGGAGATTGATTTCATGTTCCCGCGCTGTATAATCTAGGCTACGGTGTTCTTTAGGTCATTGTTTTTGGGATTCGGCATATTCGTTACAACGCACGTATAAGTTCACTCGCGTGTCTATAACAACAATTTTTCGCAAGAAAAGACCCTAAGTTTTGAACTTATATTATGTTACATATGTATCTCCAATCTCCATGAAAAATATCAAAATTACGAGTAAAACCTTGGAGTAAGTTTACCGAGTAAAAACTCAATAACGCCTAAATGAGCCCGATTTTTTTATCTATCTTAATATATATAAATTACGTGTCACGTTGTTTGTCCGCGATGGACTCCTAAGCTACTTAACCGATTTTAATCAAATTTGCACACCGTGTGCAGTTGGATCCAACTTAAAAGATAGGATAGCTTACATCTCAAAAAAAAAAACTTTTGACAGAACGAAGTCTGTCCGAGCAGCTAGTACTAATATATAAAGAGGAAAGATTTGATTTTTTTGTTTGCATTGACTAGGCTCCGAAACTACTGAACCAATTTGAAAAATTATTTTAAGTACTGTTAGAAAGCTACACTATCCCCGGTGAACATACGTTATATTATATTTTCAAAAAAATAGGGATCCTTTGTGAAACTCCAATAATGTAACCCAAGGTGTAAAATGAATAAGAAAACCGAAGCAAAGCGAGGGCGGTTACTCGTTGTAAATAAAATTAGTGTTTCGTTCCATTTTTAACACAATTCTTTCAAATTTAATATATAACAAAACTCTTTTCACGATGTTTGTTGTCGAACTCCTCTGAAACGGTTTGACCGCGTCTTATGAATTTTTTTGTGCATATTTGGTAGAATAGGTCGTAAATTATATTTCATACCGCTAGGTGATAAGGGTGTCCCTATATCTAGATATAATTTGTATGACACAATAACGTTTTCCCGGTCAGGTAGTATTATATAATAATTATTTAAGAACCCTTAAACATCTTTCCATCACAGTTTAAAATTGTTTAATTTAGAAACAGACTTTACAAAGCACACTCTTATAAGCGTGATTAACATCTTCAATCATCTTACATCAAATTGTTATTCCGTGTTCCACATTCAACGATAGGGTATTTGCTTAGAACGGCAATTGATCGGTTCAAAAGATGAAGTTAATTCTCCTGTTCCTATATGTTCAGGGCCGTTACATAACAAGGGGTTCTGAATCTTCCGATATTGAGACACGAGATTGCCTTCTCAACGGCATTATGACGGTGCGTTTATAGACATGGCTGATTCTGAATTGTGCTTATTTTACGATCGTGTTTCATGATGCCCACAACTTCATCTTTTACACCTATTTTAGAGTTTGGGTGTTTAATTTCTCTTCTTCTCAGTCTATATGGAAACGCTGTGTGAAGTTTCATAATGCAGACGTTTAATGTATAACGAATTACACATTTTAGACGTGATAACGTCTATTAAAACGATGAACGCCGGGTGCACGCACGAAAAAGCATGACTCACTGTCGCGTTACGCGCGAGCGAGAGCGGGGAACATGCGATAGAGAGGCACGATCGGTTTATCTATAAAAGTATGCAATCATTTCATCAATGTTTTGTCATCGTCCGTAAACCGACTTTACAGACAACATTTTTTTTATTAAATGTATTATTCCCTTTAAGTTATTCAACAGTCACACAAGCATCATTTCAATCCAAACGTTTACGTATATGCTACCAATATAATATTTCTCCTTTCTCACCAACAGACAACCCTTTTTTTAGTTAATTCATAACTCGATTACTACCAATTGCGTTGTAGGTTAAGTTAAATAACTACTTATCGATTTCTGATGGATGACTTGGTTTCCATTCATGTTATTTTGAACCATAATATTATGTATTTCTGAATAAAAAATAAATTTTATTTATTCATAAAGAATGTTTTTTGTTACAGGTAAGAAAGTTTTATTTATCTGCTTTGAAGACATCTCAGGTAAAATATAGTGTTATTTTTAGAACGAAGTTCCATAAAGCGCGTTGCGAAAGGGGGCTAGGCGGAAAATTTCGTAACGACACTTTTTGCCGTCGTAGTTTTTTACATAGAAAGCAAGCCAGAGTACTAGGATAGCAAAAACATGCAAGCGAGTGTGCCAAAACAAATCACAAACAAAAGACTTGCTGCATGTTTTTGCTATCCTAGTACTGACTGCAAGGAACTTCGTTCCATCCGGGTGTCCCATGACACCTCTCAAGTTTTTTTATGTTATATTAAGGATTCTATTCAATTTAGCTATAAGTAAAATATTAGTAAATATAATTTTTTAAACATGGTTTGCAGCAATTCCAGCGTTTATTTGATTCGTTGTAAATATTTGTGTTAGCCGTCGAAAAATAATGAACATTTTATAAACGTCGTTGTTAACTTAAGTACCTACATCAACATTTTTGCATGTGCATAAGTATTTTAAACGACAAGCATCAATTTACGATATAAAAATCCCTATGGGACTTATTATTCTCTTATAACAGCGAACAATATAAGAAGACACGCTTTCTTTAACAATGCAGGGAAAATCTCAACCTGATGAGAATAATACAAAGAAATAGTAATGAAGCAAATAAGAAAGGAAATGATTGGCTGCCTGTACTTGTTCCTGAGAACAAGTTTCTGCACTAATGTTTATATTCATGCATTGCATAACAACAATAAGATGTTTCATCTTCTTTCATGGCCAAGCAACGCATTATTGATGACTGATGTCTATGGTGACATTGGCGACGATGATACAAACTTGTACCTACCAATACCATTCACCTCGATCAGTAGATTTGAATCACCTGGGTCCATAGGTGAATAAAGTACACTAAAAGTAGACTTAAGACACCTAGGTGAATTAACTCAGGTGAATAAAGTCGACGCCACCAAATGTTATTCTGAGTATATATTGTCTAAAATTATCTGGTTGTTGTTGTCTTTTGTTTTAATATTATTATTCTAACGATGTTTCACATTCGGGTAAAATAATATTTGGAACATGATACATGCTAGAAATTAGCATGCTAGTGTTCTTTCTAACTATGATGTACAAACTAAAAAATGACGTGGTGGTAAATTAAAAAAATGACGTGCATAAGTGTATCAATGATACCTACATGAATAAATGATTTTGAATTTGAATTTGAAAAAAAACTATGATGTTTATCACAAGCGTAAAGTAAATAGGACGTTTTTGATATTTTGTTCTATTATTATATGTAGTTTTTGTTATAAATGTGAAATGTGTACATTCTGTTTAAACTTTCTCATATTATCAATTGTAAAAACAATAAAAAATATACATTAAATTAAGTTTAACAGGATAAAAAATAGGTCACACGAAGTAACTTCCGCATTCTTCCCTTTGTAGTGAAGCGGAAAAAATCGCTGATTGAAGTGTAAAGGGCATATAATGAAAAGTAAGATTCCAAAAAATATTGAAAAGGTCCTTATACAAAAATCAAAAGAATTTCCAATGGCCTCAATTCATTGAAATTCATTGGAAATGAGATTTTAATTAAATTGGTCAATCGCGAACTTACGGCATACGCAGAAATAAATAAATCCTTGTAAACATTTTTAGCAGAACGGCAAACATGCATTTTGAAAGAAAATCTTTCTAATTTAAAGATCAATAAAAAAAAACGCCTCAATTTAAAAAAATCATTTTGGGTGCCCACTGACGTGTTTTTCCGTAGCGAAGCAAGGATAAAGTCAAATCTTGTTTCAAAAATTTTATCGCGTAAAATTGAATGAAAATCTTTAGAATTCTACTGAAGTATAACAACTGAAGTGTGTTCTTATGTCATAGAACAAAAAGGGGCAGGGGTAAAACGGATAACATCGAGGCACTGACTACTGAGTAATTTCTCTACCCTCGTCAGTCAAACATCACCTATCTACATTAATAAATACTTATGTACCTACATATACCTATGTGTATGTGTATAAATGGAGCACACGTTTCACGCCATTTTCGTATCGTATAACACTTCGAACAATTTGGATTATTCTAGAACATAAAATTTCAACTAGAGGTAAATGTTTTCACTCACTGATAAATTTTACTCTTTATTTTATATAGTACTAGCTGACCCGGCGAACTTCGTATCGCCTAAGAATGTAACAAATCAGAGATCATTAAAATCGGTACAGCCGTTCTTATTTCCGTGTCCTCCCTCTCACTCTCCCTCTCCCCCTCTCCCTCCCCCTTCCCCATCCCCCTCCTCCTCCCCCTCTCCCTCTCTCTCTTCCTCTCCCTCTCCCTCTCCCGCTCCCGCTCCCACTCCTGCTCTCGCTATCGCTCCCGCTCCCGCTCCCGCTCCCGCTCCCGCTCCCGCTCCCGCTCCCGCTCCCGCTCCCGCTCCCACTCCCCTCCCCTCCCCATGTTACATAATCGGGATCCGCGGAACATGCGCGAGCTGTCCGGCCGCGGGGCCGGTGATGATTGTACTACTCGTACAATCACGTTGTCACGTAGTTTCTTTACTACGTAATATCTTCCGAATGGAATGTCCGATTTGAGTAATTCAAAAAGTTATCTATAGGTATTGAAACAGTTTTGAATATGAAATGATTTATTTGGATAAGGATTAATACGAAGGTATGGTTTTCATGATCTGATTTTGGTCATCTTTTTTATTAACTTTTAAAATGTAAAAAGTGGTTATAGTGACATAACGACAATAGTTGGACGTATAGTATCGCAAGGTTTTTTGTAGATATTGATATGTTCTACAATATTGTAGAACATTTTTTTGTTCTATCATCAATAGTTTCCGCAGCGTATGCGATGAAAGAAATTTTTAAGCAAATTTTTTCACACTTTGGTTCACGTTACTGATGTTTTAGCAAGGATCCCTAATTTTTTCTAGTAATAAATATAGCCTATGTTACTCATGAATAATGTGGCATTCTAATGGTGAAAGAATTTTGAAAATCGGTTCAGTAGTTTTTGAGTTTATTCGTTGCAAACATACAAAAATACAAAAATACAAAAATATAAAAATACAAAGCTTTCCTCTTTATAATATTATAGTATCCGAACAAAAACAGTTTCACTGTAAAAAAACAGGCCAAGTACACTTCAAAAGATAGTTACAAAAATTATAATTAAGTTTTTACAAAAAATTATGAAATCAAAAAACCCAAGTACATAACCGTTTTAGATATGAAAAAATAAATTTGCTGGTAAAAGTAAAAAAAAATGGTGTACTTGGTGTGCATAATTATGATTTTCGATCTGACTTGACATTAGAAGCCTAGGCCGTCAGAACAAGGCAAGCCCAGCTGTGTCGTACAACCCAGGATCTCGGGATCCAACACAGAACACTCCATTCCATACGTTTAATATTTAACAGCTGCAGAGCGATGACAGTAAAGCAATGATAGTAAGCTGGGCTTTTCGGCTTGTATGACAGTAGTCTGTACCACACGCCACTGAATTTGGAAGATATTTTTTTAAACTTTTTAACCCCCGACGCAAAAAGAGGGATGTTACAAGTTTGACGTGTCTGTGTATCGGTGTATCTGTGTGTCTGTGTATCTGTATGTCCCAAACGGATGAACCGATTTTGATCTCGTCTTTTTTGTCTGAGAGGTGGCTTAATCGAGTGTTCTTATCTATGTTTAGTGTAAATAAAACTGTCCGGGATTTTTTTAAATTTTAATTTAAGATTATTTTGAAATAAGCGCGCACTATAAAGTATTATGCACACCAAGTACACCATTTTTTTTTACTTTTACCAGCAAATTTATTTTTTCATATCTAAAACGGTTATGTACTTGGGTTTTTTGATTTCATAATTTTTTGTAAAAACTTAATTATAATTTTTGTAACTATCTTTTGAAGTGTACTTGGCCTGTTTTTTTACAGTGAAACTGTTTTTGTTCGGATTTCATATCTTTTTGTAAAGTACACTTTTTTTCAAATATTGCACGCCTTGTATGTACCGCGAAGCGGATGAGGTTGTGCTTTAATTACCTACTCTCGATACGTCAAGGCCAAAAATGTTTACGTTTAATATTTAATTTAAACCGGAAAGTAAATAGGAAAAGTATTCGTAGCTTTCATGGTGGGTCGACTATTTGTATAATTATTGAAGAGTCCCTAAAACTAATATAAAAATAAGTTTACATGGTTGGTTATTACATAATATATTTACCCTTACTAACTGAATTTAAAAGTTATTTTGCTTACAAGAACGAGTATTTGGCTATAGTTACATTCGGTATTCAGCTAATTTGATACTATTTAGCCGAATACTAAATATGTCATATCTACCTAGTTAAGAGTGTCGCTTCTGATATGTCACTATTCTTACGACAGAGTTTACTATTCAAAAACCCGGAGAAGTAGATCGCACAAAGAACAAGGGCGAAAAATTATTTTTATTTTTTCTAGCGTCTTAAAACGTCAGTTATACCGAAGCAATTCAATATTTTTTTACGTATTTTAAAATTAATACATGTACCCGTATTACCCACTTAACATTTAACATTTTATGTTTCTGAGTTTAATTTTATTAAAAAATAATTGTTTGTTTTTAACTCCCGATCCAAAAAGAGGGTACAAAATTTTTTGCCACTTTAAAGGGTACGAAATTTTGACTTTCTATCAACTTTTTAAGTGTTTAGTTAGCCATTTCTTGGTTCACTAACTTGGCAACACTGAGTGGTGTTATAACTTAGGCCCGCATAATGCTGATTGAGATATAATATATGGGAGTGCGCTGATTACTTAGAAAAGGGAAACTATATAGAATTGGCATACCTACGAAAAAAACGTGCATACCTATGAAACGAAACATGGCGGTTTAGTTTCTGCTAATATCCACTTTCATATAACTTTGACATTACCATAGTCAAAGTGGGTTTTGTAAAAATACTGCCTTAGTACCTTAGTACACATTTTACACCGTAGTAAAGTGGGGGCCCACCGTAGTAAATTGACGCGCCAATGGGGCTATTTTCGTTACCGAGCGGCTGTCATATTTTATCCGTTGGCTACACGTAGCCGATCGGCTATATTCAGTGTACTGTGAGCCGTGTCCAGTGCTGCCAATATATTTAGTATAAAGGAGATGTTCAAAAAATGTATGGGGGCTGGTACTAAATTTGTACAAAAACAAAACTTCGATGAGGAGAAAGTGAAAATTATTCCGATTGGGACAACGTTGTGAAAATAAAAAAAAGATCCTCCCCATTGAGGTAATACATAGAGAAGCTATCTCAAACAAAATGTGTGTTCCACCGCCAGCTTGCCCTCCGTTCTCTTTTCAAACTAGAAGCCTCGTTTACACACTTGCCATAGAGTAACTTTGTATATGACACTTGTCGAACCAAGACAAGCAGTCACCGACTCCAAATCTTTACAAGCTCTTACTCCAACTTTATTTAACGTGCAAAAGCGTTTAAACGATTTCAAACGTCCACCATTTCACGTCACCATTGATTCGTGTCAAAAAATCCAACACTTAAAATTGGTCACAAGCGTCGCGTCGGCAAGCTTATTTAGTCCATTAACACGCTAGTGGCTTGCCAAGTTCAAACGCTCCTTATGATTTTTTCATTGAAAATGGCGGGAACATTGCTCAATAATTAACTTAAATTCGTTTTAGTTGATTTAAGTTAAGATTTTGTTTTCTTACTGATGATAAAGTGATAACATTATCTTTTTTGTTTTTTGTCTTGCAATTGTGACACATTCTTATTACGCACGACGGCATTTTTTCAGTTTTTTCGTAAACAATTTTGACATGCGGCCGCATTGAGCGCAGCCGAGTGACAGCTGAGTGACAGAATGAAATGCAGCCGGCCGGCTGCAATGCACACCCCCGAACCCGATGTTCGCGGTGTCCCTTCTATACGCTAGTAATATTCATTCTATGATCCTCCCTTGTTTTTTTATTTGTGTTTGAATTTCAGTAGATAGATAAAAAGCTTGTCACACTGGGCACCTTTTTTACTTATGGCAACTTTATCCTGACACTATTGACACTTGACAGTACTGACTGATAGTGGCCGCGTTCCACTAGACGCTCAAAACGCTCACAACGATCAAATTAATATGAGATTTTGATCGTTGTGAGCGTTGTGAGCGTCTAGTGGAACGCGCCCGGCTGCGTTCCAGTAGACGCTCACATCGCTCACAACGATCAAAACGCGTTCCACATGGCGACCACGGTCGTCATGGTCGCGGTGAAAACGTCATTGATGACGTCATTAATTTCGCTCACGGCACGCTCAAAACAACCCACCTCACGGGGTGGGTCGAAGTGCCCGTTCCACTTGGGTGTATGATTGTAACGCTCACAAGCTAGTGGAACAGGAAAAACCGCGGTCGTGAGCGTGATCGTTGTGATCGTCTAGTGGAACGTAGGGAGTGACAATAATGATTTAAGTGATGAATAAATGAAACGATGACATTTTGTTTTGCATTTGATTGATTGATAGTTGATACTGACAGTTACTAATATCAAACCACAGAATACTTAATCACTATGGATCAAACTAGGATGATCTATGTCGTTTCGTTTCTTCATGATTTTGGTTTACAATTAATGTTAATTATTTTATACATGTGTTGAAAACATAATAATATAATAGATTGACCTCAGATATGTTCTAATTCGTGAAAAGGACGTATGTACCTGTTAGAAACAAAAACATTGCTTTCCATATACCTTCTAATTATCATGAACATACTTCTTCGATTTTCCAAAATATGGAGGATCAATAAAATATAAGTTTTATATTTTCAAGTAGATTAGAAAATATGCTTTCAAATGAAATATAAATTACGGCTGTACAAATTTCTTCGGAATAAAGTACCACTTTTGAACATCTCCTTTAGCGCTCGGACTAAAAAAAATTTTTTTTTTTGCCCCTATACTTCGAACCCTAGATGGGGCTAACACGCGCACTCCAGCAAGGCTATTCGAGAAAAAATTATCTGGTAACACTGACTGTAGTTTACTTGCTGTGCAGACTGCCGTCGTGCTCGGTGCTATAGATAGCATAGCTGTTTGGTTGTTTGTTTAGTTTTTAATAATCATTATTTTGATCCAGTAATTATTTGTCAATCATAATTAGATAAGGTAATTATTGCATATAAGCGAGAAAACAGGCAATATTAATAATTAATGGAACATAGCTATTATACAGCGATAAAGTTATGGAAAATTTGTTGTGGTGAGGTTAAGTGAATGAAAGATGTTCAAAAAATGTATGGGGGCTGGTACTAAATTTGTACAAAAACAAAACTTCGATGAAGAGAAAGTGAAAATTATTCCGATTGCGACAAGGTTGTGAAAATAAAAAAAAGATCCGCCCTTGTTTTTTTTATTTGTGTTTGAATTTCAGTAAATAGATAAAAAGCTTGCCACACTGGGCACCTTTAACTTCAGGCAACTCTAACCTGACACTACTGAGTACTGACTGACTGACACTTGACAGTACTGACTGATAGTGACATTGAGTGATGATTTTAACGATGACATTTTGTTTTGGTTTTGAATTTTTGATTTCATTTAGAAAATAGTTGAGAATTTCAGGCGACTTAATTTCGTTGTGCTGTATTTTTTTACGCTGCCGCGACGCCGTCGCTGCGCTGCCGCCGTGATCAATCCTTTTATAACAACCTCTGCTTGCCTACCGGACTCCGACACTCCGACCGCGACCTTATCTCTCTATACGACAACCTGGCGCTTGCTTACTGGACTTCCCGATCTGTACTATCAAAATCTTTTGAAAAGAAAAGGTATGTAACAACTACAAGTACTTGTAATATGTATCAATTTTAGAAGATTAATATTTGTTTGCACATTTCATCATATTAGTTTAATTGCTTTGGTTTAATACACCTAATACACATGCTCTCGTGCAGCCAAACAAATGTTCCTTCACTAACATTAAACAAATAGGTGTATTATGGGTATACATATCAAGTAAATTCATGTATGAATGTAGTACATGTAAGGAAACAGTATGTCTGCCCATAATAAATGACTTGTGATAAGTTTGCTTCAATCAATACATTGCACTTGTTTCTTGTACTGACTTGATATATTTCAATTTTTAGATATCTACCTTACAATGGCTGTATGTATTAATACAGTGAAGCCTATTAAGTATGTCATATAGATCACATGTTTTATTGTTTCAGATTTCTGATAATGATCAGTTGTGCCAAGAGTGTGTGAACCTGGTAATTCAAGAAGCCAGCAACCGCATTGAAGATCCTCATTGTACATCAAACAAACCACTAGAAAGAAAATATTTAGAAAATCAAATATTTCCACGGCAGGAATATATACTCATATTGTTGGATTTAGATGCAGACATCAATGATTGGAGTCAACGAATTACTCAATATTACTGTAATCTATATATATTATAAAACTGTAACTCGATAATGTCTGTACATTGAAGATATTTAAGAAAATTTGGTATCAGGGGACTATATAGGACCAATAGATTACGAATCTGTCATTTTTAAAAATCTTGTCTGTCTGTATGTTTGACACAGCATCACGCCAAAACCACTGAATGAAACTGAGTGCGGTTTTCACAGTTGTATTACTGGTGGTCTAACTTAAAATCTGGTGTATGTTTTATCGTGATACGTTGCTTAGAAGCCGAGATATCAATAAATAGGACTTTTTGATACCCCACATAACTGCAGGAAATACTGAAAGTGCCCGATAGAGGGATATAAAAGATTTTTTAGTATCGAAAATATACGTTATTTCTTTAAAAAAATCAATGTGTACCAATTTTTTTTTAATTTTTAATTCTGCTGTGAATTAGTTTTGCTAATCAACAATAGATGTCAGTTTAGGTAACTAGAAGCCATAATTAAAAAATGTAGGTAGGTCTGAGAACGAGTCAACAAATCTTTTATTGAAATTAATGTATAACTATACATATTTACAATATTTAAAACATTGGGTTTTTAAGAAATTAGTAAACCCTACTCAATCAATAATACATAAAAATGTTAGATTGTGCTATCAGATTCCTATGTTCAATTCGTTGTATGATGGTGTGGGTCAGAGTTAGTGATAATAATATTATTATGACACAATTTAGGAAAATTTTACTATCAAATATTGTTTTACCTGCAGATAAATAAAAATCTTAAATTTTGACAAAGTATTACAATTTAGATTTTCTTATTGTGATGTAGGAATAGGCACATAGAAAGTAGATAATAATAAAAATACAAATCACAATAAGTAAGAAATTAAAATATTAGCGAATAATCGTCTACTGGTGTCACCTACTGGTCAATGCGTACCAAGCCGGCCCCGTATAGGCTAATTATGACCGGACGTAAGTGCAATACAAATACTTAACTAAAATACTTTTGAATTTGCGAATAGCCACGTAAAAAGAGACGAGCCACCTGATGCTAAATTGTCATCATCCTCCATGAATGACTAAAAGCATCGTCCGTTATCAGACTAAAGGCATATTATCACCCACTGGTTGTTATCCAAGAAAGAAAACAAGAATAAAAAAATAATAAAATATGAAGATGATTAAATTTCCATTCTGTCAAGTTTAGAGCGAGTTATTTATGATTTTGCAGAGCTTAGAATTAATATCTATCGAGCTATATAAATAGTAATAAAAATAAACTAATGTTAAGGTAATGCAGGCAAGCTGTTTAATCCACAAATGGCGAATCAGTTTAAATAATGAGTTTCTTTTGAAACGTTTTATAGGTATAAAATATAATATGTTTGGTATTTGGGCCAGGTTCTTGGACACTTAAAAATCCCAAAATCATTCAGGAATAAACTCAGGAGAACCAGAGTCCCCCGGTTGTGAGGCGGGCCCTGCTGTTGGGTAGGGGATCCTATCATTACCGTAAATCTGGCTGGGACCGCGGTTGTGAAACTCCCCAGATAGTCGGGGGGGCTCTTTTGACTCTTTCCGCAGAAGCGCTTAGCTCTCAGGCAGTCAAATACGGAGGGGCGAGACGTCCCTGAGCGACTCATGTAGCCCGTGGTCGGCGCGACAAAACATTGACCGAGAAACCTGACATGGTACACCTCACTGCTAAACCACCTGATCCGATCATGGAGACAGAGCGGCGGCGGCAGTTTGCGTGATCTGGTGAGCAGCATAGGGACCGTCTTACAGACATTACTTGGTCCGATGAAAACACATAATAAGTCGAAAAGAAGGAAAAAGTAGTGCCAATAAAACACTACGTAATTAAAATGGAAGAAGAATTCGATTACTTTAGGTTTATACTTACGTGGAAAAATTTGTCAACGTCTATGAATAAATAGGAGCAGTCCAGTATTCCAGTAGTCTGAATTAAACTGTCATTTACAATCTCCAACTCCTACAATATCCTGGTTTAATTTCGGGGAGGTGTAGTCGAAGTAAAACTTTTTTTCAGTTGTCTTTATTTATTTCATTGTCAGTATATCTTTATTGACCAGGGCTGAAGCCTTTGAACATGGTAAGTGAAAAAATAATAGTAGGATGAATGAAACCCATTGTAAAAGGAAGAGAACATAACAAAAATAATTTACGGGGCGATCTGAGGTCGGGAAGTTGTGAGTTTTTAATGATAAAAAACGGTTTATCTCGATTTCCGGCAAAACCACAAGTCCTATGGAAAAAATTAAATCGCAAAGTTGTAATTATTAATACAAAGATACACAACTTTTGGATTTACACTTTTTTCATATAATTTAAAAATTTATGTGAAAAATTCAAATAACCAAGTTGTTGGTTTTTTATTTTTATCTTTCACAAAAAAAATCACGAAATTTGGTGAAAACTTAATTTTTTATGTTCCAAACACTCACTTCACCTTATTTTGACTTAACATCGAAAAAGCACCCTAATTTTCAATTGAAAATTCTCACGTCAAAATATCTGCTTTTTAAAAAAGTCGGTGGGATTTTTTTCCTTGAAATCTTTACTTTTTGATGGTTTAAAAAATACATTATTATGGTAAATGTTGTGTGGTACCTGCTATGAAATAACAGGTGGTAAAGCCCAACCATAGGCCATATTGTATTACGGTCTGGGTTGGGTTGGGTCTGGTGGTGTATCTTAGAGACAGACTATGTAACTCCAGAATGGGTGGAAATAACAGTTTTAAAAATATTTGTTGATGGTCACGTTGACATAGCAAAACCAGTACAACATTGACAAATTCAAGATCTGATGGTGTACGTATATACAATCCCGCTAATATTTCTTAGGCGTAAAAGCAAAGCAAAAAGAATTGAGAATATAGATGAAATTTGGCTCACAGATATTTCATATCCCGCATCAAAGAACAGGGTGCATGTTCGTCGGGATCGAGGGTTCGAGGGTCGGAGATGGATCTGCTTCTTCATCAGGTCAAGGGTATAATTTAGTTTGGAAGTTGGGTTTACAGGTTATTTATTGTTTTAGGGTTTTGTTCCTCAAAAGAAAAAACAAACTTTATAGGATCACTTTCATTTAATTCTCAAGTCCACGCAGACGAAGTCGCGGGTAAAAGCTAGTTGTATAGTAAAAATGCGTACAGTAGGGAGCTGTGCACACATAATGACCATTATATGGAATTTGGGATGGGCTCGGCATCAAAATAATATTCTACCACCAGCAAGGTTTCTAGATGGCATTTGTGTGAGAGATGTGGAAAATGAAGTTCAATAAAATGTAAATTTTCATAAAGTCTTTTATTATTTCCTATTCTCCATGCACACAATTTATTTAAGTATGATATCAGCTTTCCATTATTAAAACGTGATACCTACAAAATCTATTTACGGTGGCTTTCTATGCAATGGGTAATAAAATACTATTGTGTCTAGGTTATGATGACCTTAAAATCCTAAGACCTGTTATTAGTCATCATTCCGAATTATGTAGAAAGAGATTTAATCCAGGCTAGAGCGAGCTACGAGCAATCGGCGGTTCACGCCTGCGATTCTCGAGGAAACTGAAGCAAATCCTGGTCGTAATTGCTTGTTATAATAATGTAATCTCTTAGACAGTTACTAATATCAAACAGATCAAACCACAGTACTTAATCACTATGGATCAAACTAGGATGATCTATGTTGTTTCGTTTCTTCATGATTTTGGTTTATTGGTTTACAATTAATGTTATTTATTTAATACATTTATAGTTACGTGTTGAAAACATAATAATATAATAAATGGACCTCAGATATGTTTGTAATTCGTGAAAAGGACGTATGTACCTGTTAGAAAAAAAACATTGCTTTCCATAGACCTTCTAAATTATCACGAACATACTTCATCGATTTTCCAAAATATGGAGGATCAATAAAATATAAGTTTTAAAATTTCAAGCAGATTAGAAAATATGCTTTCAAATGAAATATAAATTACGGCTGTACAAATTTCTTTGGAATAAAGTACCACTTGAACATCTCTTTTATTATTTATTTAAGAAGTTTACGATTAGTGTTGTATTTATTTAATAGGATTAATATGTTTAGGCACGGTGATCTTTGGCTGTAAATACTTATTCACGATAAACAACAAATGGACTAATCATGTCTATTTTGAAAAATGAAGGTTTTTATGTTATAATATTACAATATGAGGAAGTGTACAAAGTAAGAAATGTTATGTTCCTAGTATTTATTCATATTTTTATATTGAAGATACAAATCAAGATAAATGGCAGAGTATCAAACTTGTTTGACTTCTCAATGGATGGATGGATGGATTAACAAAGCAACATGGATTTGAGAAAATAGGTCAGAATAAGGCCACTACAAATATAATCATTAATTTATATTACAGTGAATGAAATTTGAATTCTGTGACCTGTGTGTAATTTACTCATTGGTTTTCTATTGAGATTGCAATTGAAGGTACATTATGTGGGAGAAATAAAACTTTAAAAGACAGATTGTGGTTTTCTTGATAATTTTATTTTAGGAGGCATATTATGTTGAATATGAAATTAATAATTCATTACAGCATAATTATGTTATTTTCGTTTAAAGAGTGAAAATAAATAAGAGTGTATATAAATAAAATGTTGAACAGTAAATAATTTTTAATATAATATTTTTGTAATTCTTCTCCGGACAACAGTAATCAGCTGGATGTCAATAGTCTTAGTTGTAATTCAATCTCCCCATTTTGTTATTGTATTCTTCTTATATTTTGTTCTTCCAACACGTTTCCTTTAATAAAAAAAATATAACAATTGTGTTAAGCAGTAGCTATATTAAAATCTTTTAAAACAAGGATTAAATATATTTGTAAAACATAATACATAAATATCCATTCTTTATTTATTACATAATATGATGCCTTTCCTATCTATATTAAAACAAAGCAGGCTCATATCATTTTGGCACATTACAATGGCTTATAGTGAAGTCCTATCAATACATATTCTTGCTGGGTACCTATATTGGCTTGGCAAGAAATCTAAAACATTAAAAACATAGATATAATTTATGATTTTAAAAGTGTAGGTAAAAGGTAGGTAGTCCAAGTAGGTACCTACATTTAATGTTAACTGCACTTCTAGATACTGCTTGCCTCGCAGCTGGGTATTCAGTTTATTATCAAAACATATAATTATTTAACAAATATTTTCCTTGATCCTTGAGAGCTCCTATGCAAACTATATTATCACCTTTGGTAATATTATGTTGCATAATAAAATAATCCATTGAGTACATACTTGTAGACAATTTTAAATAAACTTTTAATTAAGTAGGTACCTAATGTAAAAATGTACCTTTTATTTCCAAGAGTCCAAGTCAAGACACAATATTAGGTTTATAGAGTTTCTTGCAAGTAGTTTAATTTAATTATCGTCTTTAAAAAATATCTCCATAAACTTTGTGACATTCGCCATTGGATTAGTGTTTAAGTAGGTACTCTGTGACTGTGATTGCGTAGCGTAGTGTTTATTTATGTAGGTATTAGGTACCGTATTAATTTCGGGCGTAAGACCACAACGAATCCGAACAAAACTCAAAAGCGCATGTATGTATGTTTTAGGCGGCTTAGGTATACATAATAAAATTATGAAGAGGTTAAATCAGGACTGACAATATTAATGTAATTTTTGAAATTTTTATACCTATTTAGTAGATCTGCCCGTCATGCTTGTTTTTAACTGTTGGCGTTTGTATTTGTATTTTTATTTTCTGTTCTCTAATTTTTCTAAATCACTGATAAAATCACAAATAAAACAAACAAAATAACAAAATTTTTAAACTCCAATTCCAATATTTCCAATGCTACCAACATTACTTGCTGAGGCGTCGACATGGATATAATAGTATAACTGGACTACTGACTTCGAACTTCGAAGGGTCTGAAGACGTGATGTCACAATTCAATGAACATCTAATCTATATATAAATCAATTTTTTCTTACAATAAGTTAATCCTTGACCACGATCCCAATTTCTGTGCGTTATGAGAGGTAGTTTAAACCTTCCCTGAAGTTCCACAAATATTTCAAGATCAAAATTAGCCAAATTGGTCCAGCCATTCCTGAGTTTTAGAGAGACAAACGAACAGCAATTGGCTATTTGACAGTTATCACAGTAAAATATGAAATGTGTTAAATATAGTTGCTTAATGGTTAACAATAATTATACAATACGTTTCTTGCATTTTATAAATTGTAAATATTTTTACTTTTGAAAAATAGATTTGAGTTTTTTTACCTGTGCATACGAGAACCGAAACGCGGGCGGCCATGATTGAGCATGTTATGACGTCACAATTCAAAAAATAAACCGTCGTGTACTACTAACTATATCGTGTGCACTGTACAATTTACTGAGAAAATTAATAAGATATATTTTGATTTCTGCTTTTGAGAGGTTTTGTAAAATGGAGTCAGGCTATACAAAAGCTGACAGTGCGAATTTGCCTCAAGTTGATTCATTTATGGTCGCAAATTTCTTTGCGTGTAACCCTGACTTTTGCTCTACCGAGTTTCAGAATGCAAAAACCTCCTTGTAAGTACTGAAATTAATAAAGTAAAATTGGTCAGTCTTGCTAAATGGTCACAGGGGGATTTTTTTCTAAATTTTTCCTCAACGCCCCCTTAACGACACCATATTACTAATGATTTTAAATTACCTATAGGTTATGTTTATGAACAATATTAGGTTAGGTTTAATTTGTTTTTTTAGTAAATCAGAGGCTAAGTTGGGTTCTTCTAAATACTTACATCAAAGTGGTCCTCACAAAAGAATATTGCTGATATAACAGATGTTAACTCTGGGTCTTGACGTGCTTATTGTAACCACTGCTTTCGACGTTGAGGGCATTTAGAAACGTGTAGGTATAAAGATAAACAATTTGTCAGGTTTAATTGTAGTACTTCTACACATAGGCACTGCACACGTCTTGTAGCTTGTCATTTTTACAATTCCAGTGAAAAAGGTGTAAGTTTTTCACTTAAAATATCTTCAGAGTTAGAGCGTAAACTTTTGTTAATTGAAATATGACGTCACAGCCAGCAAGTGACAGATGGCGGACTATTTTCGCGCGAATTTAAAATTAATGGATTAAAAGTTATTTTTTTCCTACTAAATAACACTTTTATGAGAAAAATAAATATTGTAAGAGGCATAAAATAAAACTACGAAAATTTTAAAATATTTTTCTAAAAATTGTCAAATAGCCAATTGTTTTTTACATATACAGATTCTTAGTATTTTCCGTTACTTATTATTTATGTTTTTCACCGTTTAATTTAAACGTTCCCTGAAGTTCCACAAATACTTCAGATCAGATTCAGATAGATCAAAATTAGCCAAATCAGTCCAGCTATTCTTGAGTTTTAGTGAGACAAACGAACAGCAATTGATTTATATATATGTATAATATGTCAGTGGTAGTAACAAAACTCCTCCGAAACGGTTTGACCGATTCTTATGAAATTTTGTGTATATTCAGTAGGTCTGAGAATCCATATTTATTATTTATATACCTACTTATTTATTATTATAAATGTGAAAGTGTGTTTGTTTGTTTGTTCGTCTTTCACGTCGCAACGAAGCTGATAAATGGCATGGTTTTTGTGTGTGGAGATAGTGAGGAGGGTGGAGAGTAACGTAGGCTACTTTTTACCGCGGTAAAACGTCCCCATAGGAAGATCGATATTTTGTTGGTTGCTAGATATTTAGTTCCAGATATTGTTAATAGATGGCGTTAGTAAAATTCATTTGCTAGTTCTGAATCACGCTATCAAATGATACATGTTTACTTAAGTCATATGCAACAAAATCTAACTAAGTAAAAGTAAGTAGGATTTGTAAAGAATCGATGTCTACCGCGGGCGAAGCTGCGGGCAAAAGCTAGTAGGACATAAACTATTTCTCATACCTTTCATACCAGTGAATTTCTCCACACCAAATTCTTTTTTATTTTCTGGACAACTTTTTTATTTCAATTTACTTATAATTCGGCATTAAAAATACATTCAATTCTTAATTTTCACCCTTCTACCACTAACCCCTATTTTTTAATAGCGATATTAGTACTTTAATTATTTTCTACACTCGGCTGTCGATAATTTAATTGATCATTTATCAGACCTGTAAAAACAAAAGTATTGTGACAAGTTTATTTGGACAATAATCCCATTAAGGGTGAAAGTAAGGGATGAAATTCAAAGTTATAAATGTGTTAAAATATGTATTAACTCAAGGGTTGTGATTAGGGTGTCCCTATATCTAGATATAATTAATGAGGCATTTCAACGTTTGACCGGTCAGCTAGTATTTTTAATAATTTCTTCAAAATTATCTTTATCATGAAAACTGATGTTTTTATATTAATATGATTATTTGTGTGTAAGGTAATAATAAAATGAAACAATATTATTTATTAAGGTACCTACCTACATCTATTTTTTAAGTGCTCTGCAATTATAAAAATATTTGAAAACCATCGAATAATATATCCTGGGACTATAGATAACATGAACACAATAGAAAAATGGTCAATTGTGTCGTCATCCATCTTCAGGTATCTTCGAAGATTGTGATCCAGTTAGACTATTATATCCTTGAAGCAAGCACTCAATGTATAGTCTGTATACGCTATCTACTTACTAAGCATGTGTCTGTGGTCACAGCCATTAATATCGAAATAATTAATACGCCAATGCCATGTACGAAGAAAAAAAAAGAAATTTCAATACCAACCTTCTAGGAAAAATTCACCCGAAATTAGTAATTTAGGCTGTTCAGATTCCAAAAAGGGACCGGGCCAAATTTTTTATTGTTGTAAAGTATTAAATAATTGAAAGATCGAAATAATTTTTAGTGTTTTATGCAAACAATCAATAATCATTTTGTTATGTTAATTTACAAAGTGTTGAAGTTTCGCTAATAATTAAAAATATGGAGTTAAAAATTTCGTGACGGCTTGTTTCGTGACGTCACACTAGGTTTCGGGAAAAGAGACTATAGCGTCAAGTGACATTTTTTGGAGTGTGTGTGTACTTGCCCTAGACACTATTGTGTCTCCTGATAGATATAGACAAGAAATTGGAAGTTGGCTACAAATTCCTATTAGAGCAGTGCCACAACTAAAAATCTGCCTTCTAGTATGTACTTAGTAAGTTTTTAATTTGCGTCTATTTTCTAGCCAACCAGCTACTTGTTTACGGATTTTTACGGTTACGATTTTTGGTTTGAGATCCCTTGGAAGTACAGACCGCAACACAAGGATTTCTAGCACCAAGTGTATGTGAGCGGTATTTTACACTAATGAACACCTTTATTGTGCAATAAGTTGCAAGAATTAGATCAGAAAATAAACTGGTTTTAACTGTATGATTGAACTGCAAAATTTTACTTTAATAAGCTGTATTGTGAAGCTTTACGTATAATGATATCGGTGAAAAATCGGTGACATCGAAAGTAAACTACGAATCCTTTTCGAGTTACACGACTATCGAGAAATTGATCGGATTGCAAGAATAAGAACGACACAAGACAAAATTAAATGTCTTTGAATTTGTGCTCCTGCAACTTAACGTGAAAGTGCCACTTTATTCTCTAAGCGTTTAATTTCAAAATAAATTCGAACAATATACTGTGGAGCAAAACTTGTACAGAAAAGACGCAAAGTACTTAATTACATGCAGTACTTTTTTTACTGTCACGCTATTCGCCGAGCGAATGGTTTTATTAAAGAAAGCGCAAAGGACCTTTCTACTTTGTTAAATTCTTGGATTAATCAAATATTTAAAAAAATCTAATAAATAATCCGGCCGACGCGGAGTCTGGAATGAATCGCTACTTTATTGAATAAGAAAAGTTAAAGACAATATTCCGAAATTAAAATCGTGTTTATTAACAGATATTAAAAGGAGCTCAGGAACCGTCTTAATTTTATAACAAATTCACTAAAAGTAACTTAGTTTATTTAGTTTTAACTCTAATGGAAATACAAAGTTAGATAATTATTATGTACGTGTATTAATTAATAACTTTAATTAATAGATAGATTTAATCAAATTATGTATTCATGTATTACCTGTGATTACCACCTTACTGACCATACAAGGCATCAATTTAATGTACCCTAACCAAGTAATTATAATAATTTAAAATTCAAATTTACAAGAGCATCGCTATAATTAATCGCCAATTAATACAATTTTCTCTAAAATCATTCATACACGAACCTTCATAGTGTTTGTGTCCACAGTCGTTAACCGGAGTCAGTTAAAAAAATTTAAACTTCCATTATTTATCGAGACAGATGACGAATAAATGTCTGTCTCGCAACCAAAATTATTGTTTGATATTTGTACAAATTACTAGTAGAAAACTTGTCAAACGTGTATTCTAATTGCATGGACGTACATCTATGTGACATAATAAATATTTATTTTCGGGCTGTGATATCGTTCTACCCTAGTGTAAGAGCATATGTGTGTGTGAGCGCTTATTTATTTTCTACACACTTTACACGAAAAAACATATCAATCCATTTTATTAAGATTTAAAAATAACTAATTTGACAAGATGATCGGAACTCAAAGTTATATTGGCTAATAATTGATATTCCTCCCTTTTCGACACGTTTTTCTGGAAAAAGGTGCGCTTGCGACTGCATTAATCGGACTACAGTACACAGAGCTTCCGTATTACTTCCGTTTTACAACGACCGTCATCCGTCATCAGGCATCCGTCATTCAGTTTGAAATCGCCCGTGGACACACACTATAACTGTTATTTCGGTGTCTTTGATACTTGTCGTTTAAATATTCTGGCCCAAATATTTTCGTTGTAAACACCGTAAACATGGACAGGTCCAAGTACGTTTGGTTAAACATGTTGCAAATGATCGGCTAATCTTCTATCTCTGTCATTTCTATTATCCACGTCTGCCGTTTCGCTCTGTCTCACCCCTGAGCCACTCATGTTTATAATAACTATGCAAATTGGGCCATTTCAATATTGCGCTCGAACAGGATGGACCGACGAACACGGCTTATTGTAAATATTATAATTGAGTTCCCAGCTTTTTCGTTGAAGTGTCCAGCTTAATGCGGTTAAATATTGCAAATTCGTATTGCATTCTTCATTCGTTCGTTATACATTTGCTTTTCAGCTCGTATGAATAAATTGTCGAGCTAATTTCCATTAGCGGTATTCTTGTGATGCTTTTATTGGGGTCGTTTAAGCAGCACCTTAATTGCTTTCCTTGCGGTTCTTTTAGTTTGGGTCCTCATTGTAATTTTATTGGTTTAGTAATACCTGATGGTCTATAAACGTTATTACGTCTGATCGTACCGGTTCTTTCGAGATTAAATATACTAACTTGTATAAATTTCAAAATTTAAAAAAAACCCGCCTGCTATCAAAAAACATATCATGATATACCTTTTTGAAATTTTTATGGTGAGCTCTTTAATTTGATACCTATATTGCATTATTTGATTTATATTTATTTTTTGATTCTTCAAACAATGACATCTCACAGCCACCATATGAAGTTATTTTAAGTAAAAAAACAATGTTTTTTTTTAATTTCAGTTATCTAAAAACACTAGGATATCAAGACGAATCTAAAGATATCTTAATTATATAGATCGGTCCAGTAGCTTGGAAGATACGATGTAATAAAGAATATTACATGCATACGTACAAACATACATACATACAAGATACGCGCGAAAAACATAACATTATAATCGTACATAATAATAACCTATAAATACTAAATGTCTGTCTATGCCATCCACAACATAGAAACTTAAAGCGTGGGCGTTTATCTAAAGTTAGTTAAGATACATAAAATATTTCACCAAATTTTAATTTCGTCAGTATCTACATCGAATGTTCATGTCGCTTGCATTAATTATAAGTTCGGATCCCTGTTCGGTTTGCAAGATCTGATCATCTGCTCCAAATCTATCGCTCACAGGTGCAACTTTGTCTTGAAATAGAAGGTAATAATTTTCAGTATTTAGCATTGATCAGTACCCACATTCTTGCCACAATTACATATTAATTTTGGAAAAAAAAGTGTTATTATTATGTATTAAAGGTAACGAATAGCTAAATCTAGTCGATGCACTGATGATTCAAATCTCAAGTGTAGTTTTAATGCATATTTGATAAGAGCTCCACGATCTTTTAGCAATTTCCTTTATTACTTGGTAAACTTAGACTTAGAGATTGTTGAATATTTCAGGATTGTGTTGCATTTCATTTGAATTTTCTAATTACTCATTTAACGCTTGTTTCATTGTACACATTAGTTATTTGACGTCAATTGAGACTATTCCTTTACCTCCCTTTCTTCTTTATCTATACGTCATTACCCCCAAAGCGCCGAGAGCCACCTAATGTTAAGCTTTACGTTTAAACCCTTTTACCCATGTCGACAAAATATTACGATTTAATAAAATTGAATATCGGAGCGCTTAATACCTTCTCGTATTTTCCGATTTAGAACGTTATATTTGCGTGCTGTGCATTCTTTACGAGTTGAGATCTGGAAGTTGTTCTCAGATCTGATAGGTTTTGCTCCAAATCCGTCTCTCACGGCCCCAACTATCTTAGATTTGCGATAGTTGGTCGGAGCAGGTTAATGCAACTCAAAATTGGTTTTACTATAATGATCGTGGTTATTTTAAGGGTTGTCAGATAGTCGCAAATTATTAAGATTGTGTAAGGGATGTTGGACTTTATTTGACGGAAATATTTTCTGATTTATGTCTACTAAGTTTTAGAAGTTCCTTACCTCAATATATACTGTATCATGTTAACAGTAATAGTTGAGTAATAAATGAATCAATCCTGTATATTAGCGATGACTATATTGATGTCTATGTTATGAAGAGATCCGAGTTTGATTTTCGACTCTTGAAAAGCTATTTGATTCACCAAGGTAAGTAAACTGTATTCTCTCCGCAACGAGTCATGAATCCACCCATTGAATCTTATTGTGTCATATAATATTCTTAGTTCTCGGTATATACCTAAGGCTAACTCATCTTTTATTGGGTTTTCAATACACTAGTTATATTAAAAAATCTGGTTAGGGAAAACGGTAAACATCTGTTAAAATTGTCTTTGTCAATAAATATTAAAACATTTTGACAACCCTAATTTCAAGTTTGGTTGATAGGGCTATTTATTGTTGTCAGAACAATAGCCGGGACTTGCGAAACAAGCTTAATAAAAGACGGTTCTCAACTCAGCTGCCAGTAAATATCTCAGATAGCTGACTTCCGTGTCAGTTCGATATTTACTAATAACTTATAATTAAATATTTGACAAACTCTGGCTTATGGCAGACAGAATAATTCTGTTGGTTTTAGCTTAATTCTTGTTTGAATATTGAACGCTATCTATAACCTGATTTATTTCTACATCTTGTGGTATTTTAGAAGTATAGATAGTTTTATACAACTAATGGCGATTTTATATACGTTTAGCGATTATGAGTTTTTCTTATCAAATGCCATTTTCATTGAAGACGGTTTTTTGCTAACATCTTAGAAGCACCAAGTTACTTAACAATTGTAATAAAACGTAATTGAAACACGTTCATGTGTTAACACTTCTCGGGACTAAACACATTTGGGTCATTACTGCAGAAAATAATCGTATGTCCTCCAAATAGAACATCAGTGTAAGTAAATTGTAAAATGAAGTTGCAGCTTCATTCCGAGCAATTAGATCCTATGGTATTTTCATTTACTGCTAGATAGTCGGAATTTCAGAGTACAGTTAGTGAGGGTAATGACGCAAAGTTTTGAAGATAAATCCACATGTTAGAGTTTTGGGCTCACATTACAGTCAAATTAAAGCGAGGAGTATTCCCTCGCGAATAGTTTTGGGGAAAAACACCTTGGTTTTATAGTTTTGTTATTATATTTATTAAAGTACTCTAAATTATCTGGGTATAATAAAACTGTAAGTGTTCAATAATTGTTATTTAATCATATGTAATTAACTCAAGAATTAAGATAATTAGGTACTGCGATATACGTAATATGTCTGGCTAAACAAACACAAAATATTTTTTTTATAAATTAAAAGTATTTGTAGTCAAAATACTACAATCCCACACCTAGTCTTAAGAGGCGATGCAGTGTTAGCTGGTAAAGTGTACTTATTATTAAAATCCTATTCACCCTTGACTGAAACCTACAACTTATTCCAACACTCCTCCAAAATCCTAAAAGAATAAAATAATTTAAATATGCAATAAAATATCACAGAAAATCGAATACAATATTGACAGAAACTGTTTGCAGATTTTTTTTAATTAGATAAATCAAGTTCAAATCATAAACATTTTTATTCTTTAATATAATAACAAATCTTGACAACTCATAATGGTTAAACTTGTGACTTGGGACTCTTAGCTGTACAGGGATATCTAGCGTTAAATTAGTTAAATGAGGGGTCGCACTTCCAACATTAGAATATTTAGAATACGCTGGGCCAACGCAGGCGTGTATAATTTAAAAGCTTACCTGCTTACATTACTTCGTGTAATCATCTAAATTCTAAAGGGCACGTTTCAACGGAGCGTCTAAAAAATCTTAAAATAAATAAATAAATAACGCTTCACACTCATAGCCCCACACTAGGATTCCCTATGTCGTGGGTGCCATGGACAACACACTAGACAAGGACATTCACACCCAGACCGAGAACAGAAATTCAAACTCATCATTCAAATTTCCGCCTCCCTGGGAATCGAACCCAGGACCCTCCGATCGAGCGATCCGGCAACCATGCGCAATGGTTACCAAACCATTGCGCCACACGGGTAAAACTTTGGCGTCCATCCTATTTCCTGGTTTCCTTTGGCCAGGTGGCACAAGCAATTATAATTTATTATGAAACCAACGCCTAAGAACCTTATTAGTTAAGACTTGACTTAATTATTGACAGCCTGTGTCGATCATAAGCGAAGAAACGCATCGAAGAACTGGAGGCGATACATATTGATCGATAGTGGCAATCGTTCGATAGCTCCTTTCGCCATCCCAGAGTCAGTGACGGATTAACCCTTAATCAAATTAAGCAATTGCCTAGGGCATCACGTCTGGAGGGGCACCAGAAGGACAAAAAAAGCACAAAAAACCATGTTGACATACGGATAGAGGGGCCCACAGGCGTGGATTGCTTAGGGCATCAAGTAGTCTTAATCCGTCACTGCCCAGAGTTCTTTGCCCTTGTAGGATTTTTCCTTGGTTAGCTGCAAGGATTGTTAAACTTATCTGTGGCATTAATCAAATTTAAATCCCCTAGCTTGGCAGGCGAAGTAAATAACAACAAGGCTTTTTAGTCATGTTAAATGATAAGGTAATAATAAATACTGCATCAAAACGATTATCATGTGTTTTGAATGCAAAAGTTATAATCTAAACTTTTGCAAATTCTTTAGCGTTATCACACCGAATAGTTTTCACATCCTCAGTGGCCGTTAATCCTTTGCCTGATACGGATGTTCGATCATTTGAAAATGCGACGGATGGCTATTCGGCTACTCCTTTGTCTGGGTATAAAAAACGGTCAAAGATTGGGGCGATGTGAAACTAGCCTTATCATACCATCCACCCTTCGCGTTGGCAAGTTGTGAAAACATGCCTTTGATCTTATATTGTTCTCGTGACCAGACCCCAAATTTGTTTAGAACTACCCCTGGGTGCGGTAGGTATTTTATACTGACGTCAGATCGTATACTCGACCGCGCTGTTAAAACTTTTGCCATTTGTCTAAATGTATCTTTTCGGCTTACTCCGGATTTATTTTGGAATAAACGTTGGTTATATAAATACATTTCTTTACAAATTTACTAAATTGTTGAATCGAAGTAATAAACTTATAGGTACATCGAAAATTTTAGAATTCTACTATAGTAGTCGCAGTATTTCGCTGTACCCGTTGACATAAAGTGCGAGCAGGGTGAAGCATATTGCACGCTCACTCGCACTTAGGTCTTAGGTCTAAAAGTTTGTATGAATGTTTAAACATGTAATCTTCATATTATTATCTTCAAATTTTTGTATGGGAAAAGTGGAAAATCGACTTTATCGATGGACCGAATGTGCTTAATGCATTGTTTTAGTAGTCTCAAACTACCTTCGGATTATTGCCTTTAAAATAAAACCATTTTGAGGCATATTGGTTGGATGGTTTCAGAGTCTATAAAGGACATCCGTACAAACATTTTTTGTGTTTTATGTATGCAGATAACAGATCGTTAGATGTGTGAAAATATAATTAAAAATATAATTAAACATTTTATAATGCATGATGCATTTATAATGCCGAGTAAGTTCGTACAATTTCGTAGGACCAGCTAACGTCGAACTCTAGTATACTTAGAAGTAAACCAGACCCTTTATAATTCTCATTAGAAATTATTCATAAGGCTTAATACTGTATTAATGTTTGGGAGGTTCGGAACATGCTTATAATTCAAAGCTCGGAATTAATAATCGTTTTAGATTAAGCTTCCATTCACGCAAAACGTGTGCTGATAATCTAATTAGTATGTAATCTAAATTATAGTCATATTTAAATATATTTTTTTAATTGAAACAAAAATATAATAATTAATACATAAATTACCACTTTCTTACATTTATCCGACACATCCCTTTGTCGTATGGACATACACAATTCATCACGTCACAAACAACCACATCCTTTAGACAAGCTGTTACTGCCAACTACGAAACGGGGTAATTGGCTTAGTCGCTTAATACATAATTTAAAATATCTGGATGACCGAGCTTTGCTCGGTATTTTTTTGGTAAATCGTGTTTTTTGGAAATTAAGTGTTGCTTAACAACGCCATCTACTGAAGTAGATTTAGTGTCGTTCTAATGAATAAAGAGTCATTGTAATGAAATATCATTATTCAGTAGCAGTTTTTCATTGCCTAAAAACACGGATAAAACGACATTTTCTAATAATGAATCCTAGCTAGATCGATTTATCGCCCCCCAAACTCCCTGCATACTAAATTTCCTGAAAATCTTTGGAGCCGTTTCCGAGACTCAGATTATAATATATAGTATAATATATAGGTATATATTATATACAATAATTGCTCGTTTAAAGTTTTTAGATAAATGGCTTGTATTAAGCTTGCATTCTCTTAACACGTTCGATTAAAAATGTTACTAGTTTATTATTGCTTTTTACAAGAAAACCTTTCTCGCTTGGCTTTGTGAAACGGTATCTGTGAAATATAAGGGTGCGGAGTTACTAGTTTTATTGCGATGATAGTTATCTGCTAGATAATACAGTCGGTAATAATTGTTAGTAATAGTAAAGTTTATCCATTACATAAGGAACCCTTTAAGGTAGTACAATATCCTACCATTCAACCGAGGTCTAACATTTGGGTAACTCTCGGATAACTAGGGTTCAACTATTTATCCCATTCCATTACTATTTCACTACGGCGGCGTACAAAGCTCATCGCAAACTATGAGATGTACTGGCCATATCTCCAGACACAGCTAGATTTTTTCTTTTGTTTTTTTTTTCGAATGGATATTTCCTATTGGCCCTAGCGGCCTTTTCAGCTTCACCCGCACAGAGACAGTTAGGGAACAAACGAAACAAGTGATGAATAAACTTACATGCCCATAAACGTCCGGTGGGTGCAGGTTTCGAAACAATAATACCGTGCAAGAGACCAAAAGTTCAAACCTCTAGACAGAAAAGACTAGAAAAGAATAAGCTTTTACATCTACGCCCTACATTTAATCTAGTCCAAGCATTCCTATAAGTATGTGCAACTATTCTTCAAAATACATTTGACGTGTACGCAAACCAGGTGACCACTCCTTAAAGATTAAGCCGCCTAATCGCATTGTCTTCCGATAAAGCGGTGGGGGAGATAAAGTGCCTTTACAAGGGCTTACTTCAAACTTGGGTCGCTATTGTGAGGTGCATATTAAGCGGACGCTCTTACCCCCTACGAGTTCAAGTTTTCCTTCGTAAGCAGTTCGTAGGTTGAAGACTGTTGCCTATTTTTTCCTTTTCGTATTTTGGCGCTGCTCGGGAAATAAGTGCCTCTTTATTCAGATTTTGTATTTTCACTAGATATTGGCCCTCTGCCTACATGTCTGTTGAAATCTTAAAGTAGTTAGAATGTAGATAGTTTTTTATATGTATAAATTACGAGTTTTGGATGTTTGAAACAAATTGTATAGGGGTACCTATACCTATACCTAGGTTTCGAGATACCTCTCGAAATGGTTTATGAATAAAAATGGACTTGGAAATAAAGTTTTTTTGCCCTGGTCAATGCTGTTCAGAACAAGACCTATTTGTAAACTGACTAATAAGCAGGCGCTGGCAATCGAATATTCATACATGTAACGAGGAGTTATTAACTGAACAGAAAGCCACTCCTCAGGAGAACTTAATTATGCAAATAGCGATATGTATGTAGTTGTGGAAATGCCTACGTTGCTAGAAATGTAAAGGCATTTTAGGTCGATTCTCTATCGAGGGATTCTGGGAAGTTACTACTCAGAATTGCACAGTAATGTTCATTATTCACCAAATGACATCGTCATCGTATTATCATATCATATTGGTCACCAAACATCCTTCATGTCCATCTGCTGTTCACAAGATTTTATTTTTAAACTTATTTAAATTAATGTTCATGTTGGTTGATTTTGATTTTGATCAGCCTTGCAGAAACCGGTAATTATTGTCTATTGTCTGTTTTTGTCAGAATTTCGTGGACGATATCATTAGATATGCAAAGTGCATTGGACATTGATGTCTCAAGATGCTACAAATATTACTTTAATTTTTTACTCTACTTTAATACGAGTACTACATAGCATCTTGATACACTCAATTATCAAACAATTTGTGTTGCTTTCTCAACAATCAAACATCTCAATGCTCTAACATCAATATGGCTTTATTTCCTTTGGAGAGCAAAGACCTACGTGTCTGATAAAGGACTGTGCGCACTGAAACGTGCTTTTCACGAAGTCACGGCCAGAAATTTCTAGAAGACATGAGTGGCAATTCATTTGAGTAATACACGTTCAATTTTTCACATGTGTAGACAAGTCTTTTTGATCTTTCAATTTCAGTGCCTAGTTACAAATCAAAATCATTCATAAAATCCTGTCACGAAGGACCATCTATAAAAAACACATATTGCTTATCGTATAACACTGAATATTAAAAGTATTTATAGATCTTGAAAAATATGTCCAACTGAAGCTGAGACATGAATGATAAAACGTAACGACATTCGTAGATGTGGGTGAATTGAAAATTGTTATTAGTTATACGCGACACCAACACATAAAAAGAGAACGAATTTCATTCAGGCACGCAAAATGTCCATTACGTCAAAGTCGAGGAATCGATTCGAAACTGGGACGGTCAAAGTAGTGCAGATAAATAAATATAAACGATAATTCTTGAAGGCGTCGGGTTTGGATAGCTGATATGTACTTTACTCTGTAGTATTCTGTAGTGCCTATCTGACGTTTATACGTTTGAAAGGTACGCTGTATGTTTAAGCTTACCAAGTTTGTGAGGGTCAAATCTTGCGAATTTAATAAGACCTGCTTCCTTTTATCAAAGACTTGAAATTTTATACATTAGGTACATTAGTTCTGATGACAACGCATTTTTGTCACTCAGGTTTAGCTTCTGATGAGTGACCTCCTTAACGGTTAACAAACAGCATGTTCACAATTTTTTTGCATCAGTACATTGACACTACAGAATCGTGTTTTCAGTTTTTAAACTATTAACTTGTTAAAGATTATTTTAACATAATATAGTTTTACTTATACTGTAACAATGAAACGCCGGCGCCGGCGCCGTTTCTGTTTTGAAGTAAAATTCTTACGGAAGAGTGTAATTGACAGACAGATAAAGGATAAATTATATGTCACGAGGCATTACCTATGCAACTGATATTATATACGACAACAATGTTTCATTTAACGCTAAGCAGACTGTAATGTTAGCCATGGATATGATTACAGTCCGTCAGTAATACGGTCTCATTAGACATCAAATATCATATAGAAATGTTAGCATAAACCCGCAAGAATTAATTCATTACTGAAACCGAATCTACCTGCTTGATCAGATTTGCTAGAAAGCAAGAAAATAAACTCAGTTCCCGCGAAGTCCACAGCGCAGCGTACTAGAATCCGATACACGATAGCCACCTACGTTGAGAGTACACGTTTTTTATTTTCCATTTATTCGACCAAGCTTGAACAAAAAAGTAATCTATGAATCGGTCCCTAACAGCAAGTTCATTCATCCGAGGATACGCTAAGCTTTACCACAATAGCGGAAGGTTTAAAATTGAACGGTTTTCGTTTGTTCCTCTGTCATGTGGTAGTTATTGTAATAGGATATTGTTGACCATGAAAGCCAGTGTCGATGAGCTTTTCGTATAAGATTACACAGAGTTTGCGGTTTGCGGAGACGCCACGAGTTGTGGTCACTGCCTTCTCACGGTACGTGCTGTTTCTAGTTGCAATGTCTAATCCTAATTCCGTGTACTGTTACCCGATGATACCGTCTATTGTGTTTTCAGAGTTCGATATGTGGAACATAAATACGGCGCTCTCTTATATCTTGATCACATAATCGATCTGCGATTTGTAAAGTATTACAAAGATACTGCTAGGTAATACAAAACTGTTTAAACTTAATTCGAACGAACAGTTTTCTATTTTATATACGTGATAATAAAACCTATTTCTTTCATAAAATCTGTACAAAATTTAATTAAATATAAAATCGACGCACTATTTCTTTTTCCATCTATTTAAGGTTTCGTTTCTTCGTTCATACCTAAAAACTCCTAATAGGATGCCTACTTTACGAAAAAGCAAAATTTATTTTTATATTTCATGTGAAAAAGTCACATATTCAATATATTTCTTAAACTACGTTTTCAATAAGTACCTTGAACATTATAAAACCTTAGTATACTACCGTCTACTTATGATATTACATTTCTTAAACCTCTCCAACAAAAACATTTTTATGTTCTTTACCTTCACTATCTAATACTCAGACAAAAGACATAATGTGCCCCGAAATGGTTATAGCACTATTATGCTGCTTACTCTGGCAAGCCACATTTTACACATAATATTCGCCATTTTCCCGTTCGGACGTATATTATTCCTCTGGGTGTGTTAAATCAAGGAGTAGTATAGTCTAAGATATACCGAGATTGTATGCAGTGTGGTTGGTCTTTAATTTATTCGTTCCCAAAGCAGTGCATCAGCAAAGAGTTTTCGCTTCTGCCTCAGTGGGCGGAACCCACCATTGTGACAAAATAAAGTCTACTTTTAGGGTTGGCACTTTGTTAAGTCGAAAAAAAAAATGTTCTCAAGTCCGTTAAGATTTGTTTTGAAAACCAAAAATTATGTATTTAATTTTAATTTAGATCATTGTAAATAAATAAATAAAAACTTGGAAAATTATATAAATTGTTAACCCAATTTTCGGAAACATTCAAAATCATAATTCATAAATTTTCATTGTATTTCATTGTTGTTGTTTGCGATTGTTTATGTACATAAATGATGGTACCTGGTGGTAAATGGTTACAATTTACCGCACCGTCGCACAGTGGGAAATATCGGAAAAAATTCTACGAACGCGCCAATTTAAGTCGTACCATCGTAATTTTTTTTTTGTTATTCTTTAAATATCCTCAACTTTACTATTCAGATGCAAAAATTACACTTTTCTGTAAACAAAGTTTCACATCGACTTATATGAACCATTCGCCTCAATATTAAATAATTGTATAGGAACTAATTTGAAGTAAAATGGTCTGAAAAATCTGAAAAAAATGTATTCATGTAAACATATGAATACATTTTTTCAGATTTTTCAGACCATTTTGCTTCAAATTAGTTCCTATACACTATTCATGTAAACATATGAATACATTTTTTCAGATTTTTCAGACCATTTTGCTTCAAATTAGTTCCTATACAATTATTTAATATTGAGGCGAATGGTTCATACAAGTCGATGTGAAACTTTGTTTACAGAAAAGTGTAATTTTTGCATCTGAATAGTAACGTTGAGGATATTTAAAGAATAACAAAAAAAAATTACGATGGTACGACTTAAATTGGCGCGTGCGTAGAATTTTTTCCGATATTTACCACTGTGCGTCGGTCGTACCGTCATCTATAGACATCGGCAAGGACCAAAGACACCACCAATGCATTGCTGACCAAGAAAAAGATAAGTTTCTAATTTTGTATTTATTTTGTTTTTATTCTTATCAATACAAAAAATAAATAAATTTAAATCATCGTTCGCAACCCTATCTCACAACAGTACTGCCGTTTCAAGAATCACGAAAACGCGACCTTATTCCCGGAAGCACAATAGCGGTAATCCCGCAAATAAGCCAACCAGATGGAATAAAACGATACCGCTGAATAATCAACGCTTAAAACGTCTCGAAAGGGAAGATACGTTAATGTTATATGAATAACAAAGCGACAGAGATATATATTCTTACGTAATTCTTATTACTTGTGAGTCTTGTGACCAACAATGGCATATAAATTTGAGTTAATGCAACTATGTACGAGACCCGGACGGCAAGTTTATTATTTTATTTATCGTGACTTAGTTGCAGAACTCTATTGTAATAACATAAATATTTTCATCATTGATGCTATTTATATTTCGTTGTTCTCTTATTACAGGTCATAATTACTCCAAATTTTTTTTTTCATATTTTTTCAATATTTTTAAAAAATGCTTCCTGCACCATTCTAAATTTATTTTATTCTTTTTTTACTATTTTTATTTTTATTTTCTTTTTTATTATTTTTTATTTCTATTAGATATTACTAAACTAGTTACCCCTGTTTTATTACCTACGAACAGGGCACAAATTGAAATAGCAACGTGCAACTTTGCGAAAATTTGTTTTTCGCTTTCATGTGGGAGTCTTCATATCATTAGGAGTATGTTACGAATAACAGGAGTGTTAATTTGCAAGGATTAAAAAACTGTATTTGCCGTTAATTATTAATAACAAAAACTTGAAAATTTACATTGATATGTGAAAGTTATTAATATTCAGGTGGTCATACGTACAGCGGACGTATTTCGCGGTCGAGGCGCTCAATTTTCCGCGAGAGCGCCTCACGAAAGCTTGATACGGAGCGACACGGTGACAGTCGACGGCGATTAATTACTTTCGCCAGTCGAACTGCTAGGGCTTCTTTACAACTGGTTTTTGTTACAATATACCGTTTTTGCACGCGAAAGTTTCGTCAGAACACAGGAATCGATGGCGCATATGCTCAGTTGACGTTGCGATGTTCAACTGTATTGTTTCAACTGTTATGAGTGATAGAATGAATGACTTTTATTGTTCATTCAAGAATGCTGTGAGATCGTAAGTATAAATGTAAATAATTCTTGACAAAAAAATAACTGCCTTCAAAATTAGGGATAACTCAAAAACAACTTATCAGAATAATAAGAATAAAAAAATAAGAAAAATAAAAAATAAAATAAAATAATATCGCCCTTTTAGTACGACCACCACAAAAAGCACCAGCTTTCGATTAAAAAAAGAATCATCAAAATCGATTCACCCAGTCGAAAGTTCTGAGGTAAAAACATAAAAAAATACAGTGGAATAGAACATCTCCTCCTTTTTTGAAGTCGGTTAAAACTTCCATGGTGGAGATTATGTTAAACTCAGCAATTACCTATATTTATATTCACCGTGTTAGTCTTATGCAAATGGAAAGATTATAGTAGTTATAATAACTACTACCACTTATTAAAAACGCGGGAGTATCTGCATTTATTTGCCATTCTTAGATCATGAATGGGATATTTATAATGACTGGAAGCGGATCCATCATGGGCCTGGTTGCCTTCCCACGCGAAACTCGTTTTTGTTACCATCGTGCATGATGATTGAAATAAAAACTATATAATGACTTAGTGCGAGTGTTTCTTGATGTAGGTTTAATGGAGTACTGGAATAGCTAGCTTTTTGCGTATTGAATGTATGGAGTCTATCCGATGTCGAGAAGTCACTCGATGTAAATGTTACGTTCTTATAGTAATATTAGCTGGTGAAAACGATTACGACCAAGGAAATAATCCACAGTTTTCTTGATTCAGTTAAGATAACCAAATTACAAGTTTTATGAATTGAACTGATCATAACCCGGTGGCTTGTGTCGATTCCAAGTAAGGCGGCGGCGGATGGGTGACCGCTAGTGGCAAAATATTTCTTGAGCGTTTCCGTGCTTCGGAGGACACGTAACCGTTGGTCGCAGTGTAACTATTGTGAATAACCTAGGAGGTATAAAGCCCAAATATTGATAGAAGAAACATGGTGCCATTGCCTTGTTCGTAGCTCATGAGATTCATCACATGTAAGGGTGGTCAACCTAGGATCCAGTATAGATTGAACCTTTCATTCAAACGTCGTAAGTCATCATTATACGACGTAATTCCACTTCATTTGTAGAAGCACTAGATTGCCATCAATGCTTTATAAGCGTGTAACACAAGGAACTTAACGTCTCGAGTATAATTATTATCACGTTTGCCTTTCAAATGACTTAAGTCAGCGAAGCCAAACTTTGAGAACGTCTTGTCTAGAAACTACAATGGAATTTAACAAGCTTCATGAGTTTAGTATTCTTGTCATGAATATTACATTATACCACTTAGATATCTCGTAGTTTTGGTACCACTGTCTTTATTGTAGGAATAAGAATATGATAGTAGCTAATAGTTAATTGGGCAGTAACACGATATAATTTAATGGTTGGAAGAACTTACCTGTAAGTGAATTTCAACCGGGATGCAAAGTCTCGAAGGACAACTACATGGTTATCTAAGTTTCTTCGGATGCAACATCGAAGTTTAATACTATGTCCTTATTTAATGTAGTTAAGTACTTTAGTGCACTAATAAATAAATTGTATAAATATGTAAAGTGTGTGCTACCTTACTTACTTGAAGGAATTATACAAAGAAACAAATTGAGTATGTATATACAAATTATTGCATCTTTAATTTTTTGATGTTTACAAAATATTGTTTTAATGATAGATGACACAAATCTAAACATGAATTTAAATTAAGTACTATGCAAAGCCCCAAACGTTAAGGTTACCTTTTTCCCTAAAGTGTACCACAAAAATGTAGGTACAGGTCGTGGAAAGTGTTGTACGGGTCGCTTTGCTCGCCCAATTATTAGGCAATTTACAAAAGTACCTACTTGTGTTGGTTTGGTGTCTCCCCCAAGACTAACTAGTTTTAATCCAAAACATAATTTCAAAATAATGTACACGACGTATTTCTTGTTACTTACTAATTGATGTACCAACTTATGGACAATTTATTTATAACTTAATCGACATTGTACTACGCTATCAGTTGTAACACTTAAACAGTGGTTCATTTAGCACATCGCTCCAAAGCATCGAATGATTCGCCCGGCACTTTGCCAAGCGGTTCTCATAGCTACATCGCTGATTTACAGACTACAATAAGCTAACTAACCAACGTTGATTTTACGGACGGTTCTAAATTGCATGTATTATGGCTTTTTTGCTTGAACAATACTTGAATTCAAACATTTCAGTTAAAAGCGCCTTTATTGCCCGATGAACAACTGCGTAGACCACCGCGTGTACAATAAATAAATAATATTTGCAGATTTGGCGATTGAAAGCAGATGTGAGTTGAGCACAATGATTTTATGAGTTAAATGCTTCAAACCGCACGCCCACAACAACACTGATCATATTATTAACTTAAGCTTTACAGTAATTTTACTTTCAAATCTTACTACGTGTGCTAAAATGCAATAGCTTAGGTACACTATCATACAGCGTCCTGTATTTTTTTACCACTGTATAAAATGAATAATTCATTTTACACACTGCATATACAATATTATAGTGATCAATAGAAGTTAGTCTTGCAGCGCCTTCTTGTGACAAGTTAGGTACACTAAGCTAGATAGGTAGCACGAAAATAATAGGATAATCCGTGCTTAAAATTTCCAAGATGTACTTTTTTATGACGATCGATTATTAACCCAAGTTATGTACTTTGAATATTTATTTTTTTCACTAGCTATTACCCGAGGCTTCGCCCGCGTATTCAAAGGGAAGTAACAATGAGTTGTTTTACCATGGGAATGAGTTGTATAACCGCGGTAAAAAGTGGCCTACGTTACTCTCACACAAAAAATCATACCATCACATAGCTCCGTTACTACGTGAAAGACGGACAAACAAACAAACAAACACACTTTCGCATTTATAATATTAGTATGGATATGGAAGTATGGATAATTAATACGAATTCATGCTCCTAACACATATCTTTTAAAATACTAATTACACCGTCAACAATTGTCTACATTTAGTGCATCTCATTTGTCAAATTGTTCAGATGTATCGAATGATTCAAGCGGCAGTGCCAACTAAGCGGTTCGCGCATTACAAACGTTAATTTATAGTCTGCGACTCAACATACCCCGCTGTACCCATTTATCTGTATACACTTATCAGTGCCGAGTTTGGGAGATAAGGGGAGATTGGGGGATAATTGAACTAGACTCCAAGCCTACTCGTAGTGCAGCCTGTTAAAGAAAAGACGATAGGATGCCAAGTGGGGATAGCCAGGATAGCTACAACCCTTGTGCTAAAGTCATCTGCTAACAACTCGACGTGTTCCAGCTGAGGTCTTGAGTAATTTCTTCCCTTCTTTTCTTCTCTTTTTCTTGCCCGGAAACGCATCAGTGATGCTTTGGTGTCGCTGATGTCCATGGGCGACGATAGCCACTTACCATCAGGTGGATCGTCAGTTTGTTTTTAGGCTGTTTCCATAAAAAATACTGGTCTGCGTGAAACTCCCTTGCATAATCCTCACGTTACTATTCCATTATTGTAGTGTTGTCCCTGGATATCAACCTTCTAAAATCCCCTGGAAAATGTTTTGACTGTGTTTTGCTTGTAATTTCGGAGAGTTACAGAAACCAGTTTTCCATTTCTTATCCACGACGCATCTTTTCATTGTTGTCTACTAAGCTGTTTATCCTATATTTCAACTATTAGACCTCATAAAGCAATGTCGAGAACCTCGTGTAGTGTGCGCATACTAATATGAATAATGCTGCAGGGTAAATTTATTGTGGAAAATATTGTACGTTACATTTATGAGGTTCGTAGCAGCAAGACTAGATATGGATTTCAAGACAATATACCAGTAATTTCAGAAAACATTTTCCTTATATTTCATTTGATCCTGCAATTGATAATGCAAGAGTATTTATTTTAGTTTAATATTTTTGTTTTATAATGCTAATAATATTAAAATGGAATTTTCTTTGAAATTCTAAACCATTTTCTTATGTAAATATAAACAACCTAACAATTTCATTATTAATATACTTAATTTTTATGCACGAATAACTTCAGTCATAAATTAACAACATCATATCATAGGTACCTACTACGTGGTGTACTCACAAGTTTAGTCACGTTATTAACAAAATGTAAAGAATAATGATGAATATTGTTTGCAGAATGCTTCACGCCGGAATTCGCTTGTTCACGCGTTGAAAGGCGTTAATTTTCACTGCTACGACTAGCGTCGCATCACTAGCGTAGCATCACTAACAGGCATGTGACTGATACATAGCTTACTGTCTAAATATCTACTTCTAACTTCTAGTTATGACGTTCTGTCAAATGACTGATTTCTGAACAAAATTATGTTATATCACTGAAAATCGTATTCAAATCTGTTAAGCCGTTTCTGGGAAAGAAACGTGTGACAAATAGAAAACAATTGCAAAAATATTTTTCGTTCATGTAAATTTTTTATTTGCTTATTAAAAGTAAAGTTAGATAATTTAGCAAATCTTATCATAAACATTCGCAAGAAAATAAATGCCAAATAATTTCCGAACGCTACCGATGTTATAACAGGATTTGCGTCGACACGAGGCGTTGGTTGCCGCGTTGGTTAGACTAATAGCGTTAATTCTATCTCATTACTACCTCCTAAACAAAATCGCACTCATTTGTCATTCCGTACACACGAAATTGACACATTAAAAGTCGCAATCAATCAAAAAATTCACCGTGACACGTAATATCACGCAATTTGCCACGCTAAACAGCACCGTGTGTGGTTTGAAATGGATTCCATTTTTGACTAAACCTGTTTATTCAGATTCAAAGGGGACCGTTCAATCCAAATCACTCTAGAATTGACAGCTGGCTTTCGGCGTTCGCTTTGATTTTATTGACAAGCTAATTCATTTGCCAACTCGGTTGGGGTAACACCTCCTTAAGTAGCTTGGGCAGTTGCCAAAATAAATAGCACTCTAATCCACAGAAAAACGGTTCATGTTTCAATAACAGAAAGCTAAGTGCATTATGCAAGAGTTGAAAGCGTTTTGTTTAAATGTGTAAACTAAACAAATGCAATAGCAGAATTTGATAATATTACTACTAGAAAAGAAGAAAAACCAAAGAAAATTGGTTGACAACAGAAAAGTAGGGGTGTAATTGTTTTATCTTAACCTATTTTAGTATAGACCCGTGATATTGTAGAAGGTAATTAAAGCTAAGCGATGAGCGCGGAAATGCAATACATTTAACTTAAATCACTTTAAAGGAAGAGGTAACTAAGTTATGTGTGGTCCAGTGGGAGTTTCGTAGGAGTGCCGTGGGTTGCATGTTGAATTACATCCGAATTTGTTCTACAAACTCAACATGTCTGCAGACGCGAGCTGTAAAAAATACTATTAAATTATTTTACCTCTTTCTCATAACAATTTATTTGCGTTTTAAAATTTTAAAATAAGACTCTTTTGAATTTTGTATTTCAATCAATGAAATATTTTATACTGTCATCCACTATTTGCATAATGTACCCACGTCCATATTAGCAGCAACTGACAGTTTAGCAGCCTGATTATCTGACTTGCCTGAGTGACTGTATGTCTCAGGTATTAAAATTAACAATCCTTTAGAACTTCGGGATTTGAAATAGTGAATTCCATGATACAGAGGTAGAACACAAAAGTAAACCACATCTTGACAAGCATTTGAGATTGATTTTATGTGGAAAATTTGGTCTCGTCGATTAATTGAAGTAACAGGATCTGCTTCGGATATTTCAGCCGCTAGTTATATAGAGGTTTCAGCTCTAGCACAGAAGATATAATAGTAATTAGGTATAATAGTATAGTTGGTAGAAATACTTTATTATGTATACGTTTAGACTTAAGATATATGTATTACTTATACTTAAGATAGATATATGTATGCCAGCGCTCTAGCATGATTTACCTGTTTATTGAGTACGAATTCTTTGAAATAAGTTGAGCCATACCAATTGATCCCAATTACAAGACTAACGTATCTTATGTACTGCAGAATCGTAAAAACCAAGTCTTAAGCACTTAGGTACCTACTTAACTACTGTAGGATGGTGCTTTAAAAAATTAACTATCCGGAGTGCACCTGGACGGCGCATTAACCAGTCACTCCGGTAGTAAATGGCCCTCGTTAGCCAATGAAGACGTTAATGTATTAGTGCGCTAAATGCGATTTTCTCTCCCGCTCACATTTTGTGCAATTGAAAGGGAGGAAATTTAAAAATGTACCTAAGTGTCGTAAATTTACTGTTATCCTGTGATGTTTGCTTCTTGAACCAGGGGACAAATTGTCAAGACAAATTAATTGTTCCTACAATCTACATATTTGTACGTTTCAGTGTCAAAATGGTCTGTGAAACACTAAACATATTTGGGTATTTAGTAGGTAGTTAATTATAAGTAACGTGAATATTTTATTGTTACTCAACAAGAAAATGATTTTTTGGTGAATTTGTAGTTTAAGTTGTCATAATTATGAATAAATAGCTCTAGTTCCTTCTGTTCCGAATAAACCTTATTGTTCTTCTCGTTGCGTGTTTGATCGCATTAAGGGGATTGGCTCGCTCAAATCTCAAAAACACTGTAAGTTTGAAGAAGACTGCAGATGAATCCTTTTGTGCGATTTCCATATAAAAAATATATGGTATACTGAAGGTCATCACAATGATATTGTATTGTTTAAAATTTTAATAACCTCTCCCAAATATTGGGAAAAATTTTTGTTAAATAGGTCCTTCTTCAACCTAAATTGTAAACTTTCTTTGTAACGGATATATAGTTCGGCATGAATTTTGTACTAAAAAATATGTAATGACGTGTTTCACAATTTGTATTGTTGTTTTTTTCTTAATTCTTTTATTATTTTTAAATAATGAATAAAAACCCAAAACTTCACCAGTACCCCACTGGAGCGCCCCCGCTAAGCCCTGCGTCGCGTGCTCGATCAGTGTCTCGATGACTCTTGTGACGGGTGGGTTGTACGCGCGTTATTTTTTCCTAATAAAAACTAAAACTTCACGTTTTGAAAATTTTTTGAATGAAGTCATATTGTAAATAGTACAAATATAAATATTTCGTAAAAGAACAATAGAAATTAAGTTTGTAAATATATGTAAAGTAGATTATAATTTCGTTTAGTTTATTGACCCTATCATAGAGTAAGACTGACTGTGGCTAAATATTGTATGAAAATGTAAAGTGAAACACGTGACCGAGGTCTCCAAAACTATTGGTAAGTATATTGAGTACATTATTTTTAGTGTGTTTATTTTTTGAACGTTTTAGCTATCTTGAGAATTTCGTTTGACGGCGGATGGAGATCTAAATGATGATGACTCCGAAGGTGGGTATTAGCATCTCATTGACTGCACTACGTATAACCATCGTGTTTGGATTCATTTGAAAGGTCTCATGGAGACCTTGGTGAATTATGATGTCATCTACCTGATGGTGGACTCCGAAGGTGGGTAAAGGATCTCAGTGACGGCACTACGTAGAACCATTGTGCTTGGACTCATTTGAAAGGTCTCATTGAGACCTTGATGACTGATGATGTCACCTACCTGATGGTGGACTCCGAAGGTGGGTAAAGGATCTCAGTGACGGCACTAGATAGAACCATCGTGTTTGGATTCATTTGAAAGGTCTCATTAAGACCTTGATGACTGATGATGTCACCTACCTGATGGTGGACTCCGAAGGTGGGTAAAGGATCTCAGTGACGTCACTATGTAGAAGTATCGTGCTTGGACTCATTTGAAAGGTCTCATTGAGACCTTGGTGACTGTTGATGTCACCTACCTGATGGTGGACTCCGAAGGTGGGTAAAGGATCTCAGTGACGTCACTATGTAGAAGTATCGTGCTTGGACTCATTTGAAAGGTCTCATTGAGACCTTGGTGACTGTTGATGTCACCTACCTGATGGTGGACTCCGAAGGTGGGTAAAGGATCTCAGTGACGGCACTACGTAGAACCTTCGTGCTTGGACTCATTTAAAAGGTCTCATGGAGACCTTGGTGACTGATGGCGTCACCTACCTGATGGTGGACTTCGAAGGTGGGTAAAGGATCTCAGTGACGTCACTATGTAGAAGTATCGTGCTTGGACTCATTTGAAAGGTCTCATTGAGACCTTGGTGACTGATGATGTCACCTACCTGATGGTGGACTCCGAAGGTGGGTAAAGGATCTCAGTGACGGCACTACGTAGAACCTTCGTGCTTGGACTCATTTAAAAGGTCTCATGGAGACCTTGGTGACTGATGATGTCACCTACCTGATGGTGGACTCCGAAGGTGGGTAAAGGATCTCAGTGACGGCACTACGTAGAACCTTCGTGCTTGGACTCATTTAAAAGGTCTCATGGAGACCTTGGTGACTGATGATGTCACCTACCTGATGGTGGACTCCGAAGGTGGGTAAAGGATCTCAGTGACATCACTATGTAGAAGTATCGTGCTTGGACTCATTTGAAAGGTCTCATTGAGACCTTGGTGACTGATGATGTCACCTACCTGATGGTGGACTCCGAAGGTGGGTAAAGGATCTCAGTGACGGCACTGCGTAGAACCATCGTGTTTGGACTCATTTGAAAGGTCTCATGGAGACCTTGGTGACTGATGACGTCACCTACCTGATGGTGGACTCCGAAGGTGGGTAAAGGATCTCAGTGACGGCACTACGTAGAACCATTGTGCTTGGACTCATTTAAAAGGTCTCAAGGAGACCTTGGTGACTTATGATGTCACCTACCTGATGGTGGACTCCGAAGGTGGGTAAAGGATCTCAGTGACGGCACTACGTAGAACCTTCGTGCTTGGACTCATTTAAAAGGTCTCATGGAGACCTTGGTGACTGATGGCGTCACCTACCTGATGGTGGACTTCGAAGGTGGGTAAAGGATCTCAGTGACGGCACTATGTAGAAGTATCGTGCTTGGACTCATTTGAAAGGTCTCATTGAGACCTTGGTGACTGATGATGTCACCTACCTGATGGTGGACTCCGAAGGTGGGTAAAGGATCTCAGTGACGGCACTACGTAGAACCTTCGTGCTTGGACTCATTTAAAAGGTCTCATGGAGACCTTGGTGACTGATGATGTCACCTACCTGATGGTGGACTCCGAAGGTGGGTAAAGGATCTCAGTGACGGCACTACGTAGAACCTTCGTGCTTGGACTCATTTAAAAGGTCTCATGGAGACCTTGGTGACTGATGATGTCACCTACCTGATGGTGGACTCCGAAGGTGGGTAAAGGATCTCAGTGACATCACTATGTAGAAGTATCGTGCTTGGACTCATTTGAAAGGTCTCATTGAGACCTTGGTGACTGATGATGTCACCTACCTGATGGTGGACTCCGAAGGTGGGTAAAGGATCTCAGTGACGGCACTGCGTAGAACCATCGTGTTTGGACTCATTTGAAAGGTCTCATGGAGACCTTGGTGACTGATGACGTCACCTACCTGATGGTGGACTCCGAAGGTGGGTAAAGGATCTCAGTGACGGCACTACGTAGAACCATTGTGCTTGGACTCATTTAAAAGGTCTCAAGGAGACCTTGGTGACTTATGATGTCACCTACCTGATGGTGGACTTCGAAGGTGGGTAAAGGATCTCAGTGACGTCACTATGTAGAAGTATCGTGCTTGGACTCATTTGAAAGGTCTCATTGAGACCTTGGTGACTGATGATGTCACCTACCTGATGGTGGACTCCGAAGGTGGGTAAAGGATCTCAGTGACGGCACTACGTAGAACCTTCGTGCTTGGACTCATTTAAAAGGTCTCATGGAGACCTTGGTGACTGATGATGTCACCTACCTGATGGTGGACTCCGAAGGTGGGTAAAGGATCTCAGTGACGGCACTACGTAGAACCTTCGTGCTTGGACTCATTTAAAAGGTCTCATGGAGACCTTGGTGACTGATGATGTCACCTACCTGATGGTGGACTCCGAAGGTGGGTAAAGGATCTCAGTGACGGCACTACGTAGAACCTTCGTGCTTGGACTCATTTAAAAGGTCTCATGGAGACCTTGGTGACTGATGATGTCACCTACCTGATGGTGGACTCCGAAGGTGGGTAAAGGATCTCAGTGACGGCACTACGTAGAACCTTCGTGCTTGGACTCATTTAAAAGGTCTCATGGAGACCTTGGTGACTGATGATGTCACCTACTTGATGGTGGACTTTTAATGTGGGTAAAGGATCTCAGTGACGTCACTATGTAGAAGCATCGTGCTTGGACTCCTTTGAAAGGTCTCATTGATACCTTGGTGACTGATGATGTCACCTACCTGATGGTGGACTCCGAAGGTGGGTAAAGGATCTCAGTGACGGCACTACGTAGAACCATTGTGCTTGGACTCATTTAAAAGGTCTCAAGGAGACCTTGGTGACTTATGATGTCACCTACCTGATGGTGGACTCCGAAGATGGGTAAAGGATCTCAGTGACGGCACTACGTAGAACCTTCGTGCTTGGACTCATTTAAAAGGTCTCATGGAGACCTTGGTGACTGATGATGTCACCTACTTGATGGTGGACTTTTAATGTGGGTAAAGGATCTCAGTGACGTCACTATGTAGAAGCATCGTGCTTGGACTCCTTTGAAAGGTCTCATTGATACCTTGGTGACTGATGATGTCACCTACCTGATGGTGGACTCCGAAGGTGGGTAAAAGATCTCAGTGATGGCATATCGTAGAACCATCGTGTTTGGACTCATTTGAATTTTTGTGTATGGCTTATTACTGACTGTAGCAGCAAAAACATTACGTTCGCTCACTTAAGTTATTATGTTTCAGGCAGTTCAGGAACCAGCAAAACTCAGATTTACAAAATCAGGAACTTCAGTCGTTAACAGAAACATAATGATCTGTCTGGGACGAAAGTTGATGAGGGGGCAAAGCAAATTTTGCCGGTAACTTAGTCTGTTTGCTTACACTGTGGTATTTTTTAGATATTAGATAGTTTCCCTAGCTAATTTAATTTGACACTGCATTGTTTGTTTGTTTTAGGTTGAACAAGATGAAGAAGATTTACAAGATTTGATTATTGAAGAAGAATCACAAGCAGAAACAAAAAATATATCTGGAAGACGAGTTATAGATCTAACTTACTTTTTTCCAAAATATAAGAAATAGGCGGCCATGGTGCTTTGAAAGTTTCAATTACATGTCCCTGTGACTAAAATTTTTGTCTTTTTAACCCATTTAGATCTCAATACTTTTTTTAACTTGGCTCTCATTTCACATTTATGTTTTTGATAAGATATCATTACTTTTTGTCTAGAAATTATTAGTGTTTATAGATAATGAATATACCTATTGTTATTTGTAAAATTACTCTACACAGTGGAATCGCTTATTCACTTGTTTCACTAATTATCATTAACTTTCAGTCTAGCCGTGACCAGCCGTTAATAGAATGAATAGAACAAATAGATAATAATAATAAATTGCTCCTCCACCATTTCAATTAATGAAATGAAATGAAATGAAATGCATTTATTATTTTTAATTACGTGAACTTGTATGATGTAACTTTTCATTTCATATTCACAAAATTTTTGCTACCTTTAATTTGTAACAATGTCTGTATTATTTTTTCAATTAATTTAATATCATTTGCTAATCTTACTTACATACAAAGAAATCATATGTAGATTATTTACTAAGAAAATATAATCACGAAAACTAAGTATCAGTATAAGTAAAGATTGATGTTCAATCCAACCTTATAAAAGGCCACTCATTTAGTCACACGCTGTTCTTCTCGATATCTTCTTGGTAGGATACAGACGTATTACTTGTACTTCCCAATCTATAAAGGATTAATATAACGATGATATTTAAAAATCCTAAACTCTGCAGTTTTCTTTACGCCCCCCCTAACCTTATTTCCTATAGAATTAATTAATTATTGTAATTTAGGAACAGTCACAATGGCAACATTAAAACAGGGTCATCAAACTAGGTCATCCGTTATTTCCGTTACTGAGAACCCATAAGCATATACCTGGTCATCATCAGACCTTCAGAATGTTTCATGTAGTAGCACCCGTGCTCAATTAGCTAAATGTTGAAAGCTAGGTCATCCTAACTATTCCCGTTACTGAGAACCGATAAGTATATACCTGGTCATCATCAGACCTTCAGAATGTTTCATGTAGTAGCACCTGTGCTCAATTAGATAAATGTTGAAAGCTAGGTCATCCTAACTATTCCCGTTACTGAGAACCGATAAGTATATACCTGGTCATCATCAGACCTTCAGAATGTTTCATGTAGTAGTACCTGTGCTCAATTAGATAAATGTTGAAAGCTAGGTCATCCTAACTATTCCCGTTACTGAGAACCGATAAGTATATACCTGGTCATCATCAGACCTTCAGAATGTTTCATGTAGTAGCACCTGTGCTCAATTAGATAAATGTTGAAAGCTAGGTCATCCTAACTATTCCCGTTACTGAAAACCGATAAGTATATACCTGGTCATCATCAGACCTTCAGAATGTTTCATGTAGTAGCACCCGTGCTCAATTAGATAAATGTTGAAAGCTAGGTCATCCTAACTATTCCCGTTACTGAAAACTGATCAGTACTTACCTGGTCATCATCAGTCTTCAGAATGTATCATTTAGTATAATGAAAGCTATTTCAGCAGGCATAGTGCATAGCGTAGTTCAAAATAAATAAATTATTATCATGTAGGCAGATACTCGTACAAGACTACAAAAACTATAGGAACAAAATGTATTCGAAAATCTCTCAGAGAGCGAACAAAAATAGGCAAGAACGATGACAACTCTGTGCCACATGTTTCCTTGCTTTATCTTCAGTTAGTTTTATTGTAGTATAGTCGTTGGTCGGTAGATGGCGCTTAGTTAAAAAATACTAGTAGAGGGACCAAATCTTTAAGGTCATCGGGCAAGGCAATCCCCTTAAGTTTTTATGTAATAGAACAGATAACATATTTTCAGCATAGAAGAATTCTTGTTTCGTCTGCACAATAATATATACCTATTTTTTAATTCCACCCTGTATAAACCCGCTGGTCTTACAGCGTGAAAAATAGACATGCCATTTCACAACCTGCCTAACACGCGGCGACAACGACCGCATTATAAGCGGACACGGTATGACACGTATTTCCGATTAAACTGGTGTATTACCCCCATCTAACCTCATCCTGTCACCCCTCCATTTTTCATCTATAGACGTCGCGTTCCCATCCGCTCTCAATGCACTTGATTTGCGAAGCACGTAGTCACAGCTGCTAACTTTACGCAAAAATCAACTATACTCCCTAGTAATATGCGTCCTGAATTCCGAGGTGTTCAGCAGTGTGGGGTTTGCTTGCGACAACGCAACTCACCTTATTTGGTGGATTAAATCGAATAGTCAAAGCTTCGTGTTTGATCGTCGTTAGCAATAATACCGAGTTCAACTTGTCTAGTCGCATTCCAAGTGGCTCGATTGATTTGAATGTCCATGACTAGAACTTGTGTTTGATTCTGTGTTTGAAATTGTTTTGGTACATTTGAACATTGAATAAGTGCTATGTGTTTTAGCAGATGTATTTCCGTGGATAGAGTACCTAATAGGTAGGGATTATATATTTGGTAGGGAGGGGTAACATAATACCATCAAAGCTAAATAAGCACTATTCAGGAAGCTACTGGTAATTTATAACGTGGACTGCTAAACTCTCCTGCTTTAGTTATGAATTCCGTATGTACTAAGCTTGAATTACGCAAATACTAGCAGCATTTACGTTTGGCTAACGTAACGTTTATTTTCGATTATTTAAAAATAACTAAAATAATAGCTTAGTTTTTGCTAAATTTATTACTTTTCTAATTTTTTTATAAAAAAATACAGTTGTTAATAATACTTCGATACAAATAAAACGCACAATGTTACACTGAATGCATCGATGAACAGTTTAAAATTTTCGTTAAAATATAAGTTAAAGTTATAGATTTGAAAAATGTCAAAAAAAACTAACAAAATTTAAACGACTTCAAGAAATCATAACCGTCGATTCATTTATTTTAAAGAGATTTGTTATAAGTTTCCATTTGTCGATCGTTTCGACCTCAACGTCCATAATACTTTTAATCTGCATTGTCCCAAGTGATATTTGTTTCGTAAAATTGTAGGATTTAGAAGAGACTGAGAGACCGAGTTCGTTGTTCCGCAAACGTTTTGTTTCATATTTCGGTTATTTTTCTCGATAGAATGGATTGTTCTTCGCTCTTGTTTCTTTTTTACTGTTTGTGATTTAGATTGTTCAATGGATATTACAGTAAGCTGCCGGAAACAATGATTCTTCTTTTAAAAAAACATCGCGGTATAGATAAAAGGTATTGTCGTATTTGCTGAACATTATTATTCTTAACTCTGTCTAAACTCAAAATTTACTTAAATTATAATTATCATAATAATAATACAACTATACATTCATAGCCCCACACTAGGATTCCCCGTGTCGTGAATGACATGGACGACATACAAAGACTAGAAGACGCACACCCAGAACAGAAATTCAAACTCATCAACATTTTACATAAATATCTTAACATAAACCTCTATTCACACTGAGAAATAATAATCTGAAGTATACTTCTGATACAACCGTTTCAACAGCTTTCCAATTTACATTGTGACTTATGTAGAAATGTGCATTTATTTTATCCATTCCACAGTTCTCTATCATGCAATCAGAGAATTTATTATAAATTAACAACGCAATAATACATAAAGCAACGATACGTGCTGTTCTTCATTAGCAAGAACCGCAGTAAACATAATTATCGGGCCATAACAGGAGTTCTTTAACCTACAAAACCCGATTGCTTTTATAATACGATAAACGTTTATATTTACAACTCCGTAATATTTAAATAACGGCCACTTAAAAACGTGTGTGGTCAGCCATCTTGATTTCTGCGTTGTCATGGTAACGGGGTATCGTTTTTGTGGCTCTAGGGTTGGCTTGGCCCCCTCGTTGCCAAAACTTCTGTAACTAATTATTGTACTTGCTATGATACAGTTTGAAGCTTTATATATCTGATGTGACTTGTGAGTTGGACCAAATGTTTGCCATTAGCCCCTCGAGGTTGTATGACCCCAAGTCGTCTAATTTTGTTTGTTCAAATAATTGTCGATTTGCTCTGTCAATAGTACAAATTGGACACCGGGTCCCAAATCAAATGTCTGTTGTTATGTCACGCAGGGTGACAATTGGAGTAATTGTACCGTTTTATTTAGTACTTCGCATGGTGCTTACTTAAGTTAAAACGGTAATTGTTACATGACGTATGAGTATGACTTAACGTTTAATAGTGAAACTAGTTCTACATCACTTCTTAAAGAGTATAATTCTTGACAAAAAATAACCGACTTTAAAATTAGGGATAACTCAAAAAATAAGAGTATTTTTGAGTTAGAGTTTTTTGAGTTTGAGAACTGAAGAGTCATTTCTCGCTCTTTATTAAGTGAGACCACATAACAAGCACCAGCTTTCGATTAAAAAAGATTCATCATAATTGGTTCATCCAGTCGAAAGTTCTGAGGTAACAAACACAAAAAATACAGTCAAATTGAATACCTCCTCCTTTTTGAAGTCGGTTTAAAAATCAGTAGTGTTCATTCAAAAACTTCTCAAGAATATCACAAAAATGATTCAGTCCTACTTCGTACTAATACTCGTAATAGAAATCTGAAAGTTTGTAGGGTTTACCACTTTACGCAATAACTACTGAACGGATTTTCATGAAACTTAGCACAAAGGTTAACCATAATCTGGAATAAGATACAGTACTTATTATTCCGGAAAATGCAGTAAAAGCCAATTATACAGCGCTAGTAGTAAATATTGATTTAATATTATTGTGCATATTAATGACATCATCTTAACCCCTAACTTTACCGCAATGCGCGTACCTTAGCTAATAACCAACTCAGAACGCAAAGTAAATAAATCAACAACAGAACTCAGAACTATTGCCAGATAAGGCGAGGTGTTCATTAAGAGAACGAAATAACTTTGTTCTGACAAATGGTCATGGTAAAATGTTATTGCGAGCCGGTGAAAGTTTACTGGATAGTTTTGTATTATTTCTGAAACTAAAGATTTAATTTATGAATATTTTCAAACTGACAAATAAATAGATTCACCACTTAGAAGTGGTCAAGGATGATACAACGAATACCGCAGAAGAAATAATAGATCATATCTTCGCATTGACTGCTAAAATAGACTAACTTGACAGTTTCACACATACACAAACACACGTAAGCAATAAATACATACAATACAAAAACAAACAACCTATTACCCTAACCCCTATTTATAGGGTTTTCATTCCGTCTAGGCGAGGCTACAAATATTATTTGATTAAATTGCAAAACTTGTAGGGCCTCTTTATTACGTGTTCAATATCGGGAAGCATCATCAATAATTATTTAAATTCACATACCGTTGTGTTGAAGCACACGATAATCAACTAACCGACAAGAAACAATATTGATAGGAAAGCAATCATATTTCATTCCCTTATGATTGATATTCGACGGCTCAGATATTTCTGGTACAAAATTCGATTTATCGCTTCGTAGTGATGGTAGCAACCAATGGTTGCTGCTGTTTTATTTAGTTGTTTTATTTATGGTTTTAGAAGTGAATAATAATTAAACAGTTTGAAAATAACAAAATTTACTGTGTTTTTACATCCCGAATGTTTATTTTAATGCATTACACTCATCGTGTTTCAAATCCCGATTGTAACATCTCCACGTCATATAGAATCAAGCCTCCGGGAAAATCTTTCAATTATGGTAAAACAAAATGCACTGAAATAAACAGAAAATAGTGTAACGGAGTTTGTTAAAATATTTGAAATTTTAACTGACGTATTGTTTCAAAACAGCTACGCTCGTGCTATTAAATTATTAACTTTAACAGCGACTGCCATTCTACAAAATTTTATTATCTTTAGTATATCTAATAATTAAATAAATAAATATCCAAGCTTATTACGCTATTATAAGCTACGTACTTGTCTATTTATTTTGGCTATGCATAACTCTTTATTTTACACCAAGAATAGGACAACAACAATCTAAAAGTAGGTAAGTAATTATATTATAAAGTACTAAAGGCGGTCTTATCGTTACACATGGAGACTTTTCCAGACAACCTTAATATGCGGAATGCTGTATACATAATTATATTGTTAGATAAGATGAGGTAAGGTTACATTATTTAATTTTACTCGAGTGCCATTAGCAAAACAGAATACAATGTAAAGGCGAACCCATTTCTATTCTCTCCAGTCGTGTTTATTGAATACAATTGCTCGCCTCTGTTGGTGGCTACCTGGGGTCCTGAGGTCATCAGGTCAACACCGGATGGAAAGTTTTAAATTGTTCTCGTTCCACCTCGGCATTCCATGTGAGATATCGACTGAGACAATGAAAAATACATTCGATATTGAATATTAATCACACATGAATATGTTTGAACCGGTCCTATCGATTTCATGTATTATGTACCTACTACCAACTACTCGGAGTTTATGACTTTCTGATTTATTCATATTTCTTTATGTTTCAAATTTCAGTTACATAATACAAGTGCTTTTGATAACAGAAATTTTTTAGAAGTATCTGATAAATCCTATTTTTCATGCACAATTGCGTATTTCAGTCCCTTTGATTTGTTTCCCTTTGGTCGTCTGCTCTTTTGTGTCGTCTTATTACAGGAAGACGCTGAACTTTCATTCATCCTGTATAATCACTCAAATCTATTCATCCTGTATTGTCATTTCATTTATCATTGTAAAACGCCTAGAAAGAGACACTTTTAACATGAAAACGATGTAATCATTTAGCATTTTACACAAAAACTAAAAGGCACTTCAGGAGTGCCAACAGAAATGAAAACTTGAACAATTAACAATGAACAGTATTTTTTGAATCTTCAAGAAATATTTGATTGTGCAGGAAATACTTTTAAATGAAGTGTTTTTTTATTCATTGCATTTTAGTGAATGACTGCCAACGCCTCTTAAAGTATATGTAAAGTACAATCTTGATAATTAATACGAGCTGTGGTCAAGCATTAACGTATTGTAAGTAAAAAACAAAAAAAAAGCTGTAAATAAAATAACTAAACTATACTTCTCTCAGAGATGGCGCCACAGGTAGGTGTCGATTAAAACGATGACGGTGTCGCAAACTGCATGGTTTCATCCCATCTCAAAAATGCCCAACGCGCCTAAAGAAATTTTCACTTCAAAAAATAATCAATGGAACAGTTTTTTAACATAATAAAGAAACTATATTGCGTCGATTCTGCAAAGGTAAAAGTTTAGGTACTAGTCGCAATGCAAAAATGCGACTTGATTTCCTTACCGACTAACCCATGACGTCAGCAAATGACAGGAAGAGGGTAACGTCAGCACATCCATCACGCGAATATAATGAGCTACATCCAGCGCCCATTACTTATTTGGTAACAGTCGTCATTGCGTATGTGTGGTACAAGGGATTGTTCTCGGGTTGTTAGCGGTTTAATAATTATCATTTAATAATTATGTCCTACAAATATTTATAAACGTGAAATTTTGTGAGAATGTTTGTTACTCTGTCACGCAAAATCATGATCTAGAAGGGGGGTGTAAGTACAGGGGAGGTAGTTATAATACATTAGTTAAATAAATAATTTGTTTTGAAGTATTGCATACAAGAACGGTATAATTTCATTTATAGACTCACGCAGGTAATTAATGTGATGAAATTAGCAACAAAAACCCGTTCAAGCTGTGATGTTATTGCAAAATGCCTTCCGACATCAGGAGAGCATTAGTTAATATTATTATATATTATTAGGAGTTGTACCTTCTCTCCCAAAAATATTTCGGAATTATATCATACCATGGGCGTAGCCAGGGGGGGGGGGGTTCGGGGGTTCAAACCCCCCCCCCCCCCCCCCCCCCGAAAAGTTAAGAACTGACATTTTTATGTGCTAATAAACCTTAAAAACATTTATCTAGACGTCATTCCGAATCGAATGAGCTATCGCACATATTTTTAGGAGCTTTATTTCTATTAAACACGTTTTTGAACTTTTTGACTTAACTAAAATTAATAGATGGCACTACATACCGCGTCGTAAGAAAAAATAAAGTCTCAATTTTCTTTAGGGTTATTTTATGTACTTTTAGTCGTTGTATTTTCTTGACCCCCCCCCCCCCGAAACTTGAACCCCCCCCGAAACTAAAACCTGGCTACACCCGTGCATCATACCTGCTTGTTTGAAATTAAAATCCATTAATCAAAGTATTTCACTCCACTTTTTGGTAATTTCATTTGATTCAAAACTTAAATTAGAGGTAAAATGCAACAACCTAAAACGCAACAAGCAACAAATACCCCAAAGCATTAACTATCTTACTAATAAAATAAAATGCTCACATGTTGAAAATATGCACAAATTTTGAAAATGTAAAAGTGAGGTGTGTAGCTATTATTAGTACCTAATACCTAATTGTATTTCCTAAAACCTGTTATTCAAGCACAGATTCTATAAAAGCGATACTTTTATCAAACGCTAATCGCTTATACCTTAAAACCGTGCTAAAGCGGTCGTGTCCAATTACATGGAAACGCGTTCTTCGCTGCCGTAATTCGTCTGAGATCACTGTAATTTGGTATTCCTAATATTCTATAACTAGAGGCCGCTCAAAGCTGCGCTTCCGTAACTGCCTAAAATATGTAATTTTGACACTGATTCGTGAAATGGCCTTGTTATCGTCAAACTCATTGACCAAATGAGCGACCCAAAATAATTGTGAAGAACATAAAAAATATTATTCAATTTAATTGCATAAAAGCTGATATTTCATCTTTTTTTCTCTCTTTCTTGACCGGTAACGCATCAGTGATGCCATTGGTGTTACTGATGTTCATTGGCGACGATAACCATCAGGTGGATCATCAGCTCGTTTGCCGGCTATTTCCATAAAAAATTCATAAGAAATAAATTTTGTGTTTACACATGCACTATGTAAATGGCTGAATCAGTCTCAAATAAACGCTTTGGTCAATTGTGTATCACAAAATAAAAACGTCCACACGTATATAAATTCTGAACGCACAGGCTATAAATTCTGATCGAAAAACCCAAACATTTTAATAAAAACCATATTGAGACTTCAAGGGAGATAAGTTTAAGATTAAAAATTAGAAATAATATGTAAGCGATTTTCAGTCGCAATTAAGGCTCAATGGAACCGCGTTGGTAGGTATAATTACCTCTATTCAAACACTTGCTGTCTGGCTTTAAAAGGTAAAACTTGAATTCGATTATGAAAATACCTGTTGATTAACTCATTAACTCGTATATTTTAATACGAACATCAACAAGACGTCGTCATAGTCGGAGTTACAAAGAAATGGACCTGAAATTGTATACTTTGTTCTTGTTTAAAATATATTTTTTGCGAAGTTGTTCTTATCTATTACGCATATAATTCACTGCTTGTTCTTGGTTGTTACTTTGGTGAAGAATTTTATACACTTTTCGAAATATTGTAGAGATCTCAGACATAATATATGTAACTAGTTTCTTCCCGGAACGAAGATTTGTAACAGAGACACAGACCATCTAAATAGAAGTTAAAATTTCAAACGGTTTAGCTATCACTGGAATAATACCATACTAAAATTATGGTAATCTTTCATCTTTGTTTCTCTCTTCTTCTGTTATTTGTTTTAATCATAATAAATTAACTGCTTTACAAGATTATCTTCTTACCAGCCATATTTTAAAGGTAATCTGAAAGAAATCAATATAAGTTTTGCTTTAACACGTCATATTCTCATACAGCGTACTTTCGTGCAATGTTTTTTAACTTGAGCTACGCTGAAGTGTATAATTTAGTAATAAGTAATGATTCAATCCGACATTCAACCCAATAAGATTCTTTTGTTCTTTCTCAACGGATGTCGCTATTTTCAGATACATTATTTACAGACAAGTAACATAAATATGACATTGCCCTTTCGTACTCTCTTATTAATATTAATACAACAATTAACTCATGCGGTACGTCTGTTTGTAGCTTTATGAGGCGATGACATATTGAATGCCCTTATTTTTTGTCTGGAAGTATAATTGACATCTGCATCGATTGTGAGTTATTCAACTCTTTTTCCCATGGATTCTGTTTTTGTTATTTAGTAGTTAAAGTCCTTAAGATTTAATTTGGTTTAAACTAGCTATTACTTCCTGTAATAAGATTCATTCTCTGCCTATTATTATAATATCCAATTTTTCTGTTATTTTTCTTTATCGTCTTTGTCTACAGTATAGAAGACTAGAAAGTCACGTCAATGTGAATTATATCGTTCCATTAAATTATTATAATACTATAGAATATAGTTAAGAACGCTGATGAGCAAACTCAAAACCATATGATGCAACAAAAAGTTAAAGAACCTTTGTTGAATTTCGGAGTTAAGCACTTTAAATCACTCGGGCTTCTAGGATTAGAAGCCCTTGTGACAAAATGCGAGACACCCTCGCACAACGTAGAGACGTTAGTTGATACCTCAGTTATGTGGAACAGTCCAATATCAGCCCTTATACTTACTAATATGTAGTAGCTTTGTATGTGTAGCATTTGTTGCAGACAAACGTGTAAATAATAATAAATTTGCATTCTCTTTGTTATGAATGTATGAAAACTTTCTGTTTTACGGAGGCCATATGTGAAAAAATTGCAAAATGGGTATATGGACTCCATAAGAGTCATAAGACGTGAAAGGTCATCACCCGTCTGTCTCGTCATAATCCTACCCGAATTAACATTTAGACTAGATTTATGTAAATAGCTGAAAACTACTAAGGTCTTGGGAAATGAGATTTTTAAAATAGAGCATTTCTCAAAGCGAATATTTTTATTCATAAGTTACGGGATGTTATCTATTTCTGAATTTAATTAATTTTAGCTAAGATTCTTTTTCTCGCTCTAACCTTATCCCGCCCTATTTTATTCTAAGCTTGACAAAGATGGCGTCTCTAAACTGATGTATTGTAAACCCGTTAACTGCATCCACATAGAGCCAATTAATTCGTCGGTTAAGTACGACCCTTTGTATTAACCCCGCCTATTCGACAAATCGCTCTATTATAAAAATCGACAATGAAGCATTGTTTTTAACTAAGGTAAAATTACACCCCCTCCCAATAGTTTTACATAGGGATCTTTGTTTAGTTTCATCAATATTTTTAGCATTATGTTTTGCCAAGTATTTATTTGAGTTTAAATTATATAAACCACTATTTTATTAAATCAGCTATAAGTCAAATCAATACAGAATATTAACTACTTTCTATACTATAACTTCCTAATTTCCTTTCCTATCCTTAAATCGTAGGTTTGTCAAATGCTGCTTTCAAATAAAGAGGAAGTCAATTGGTCACTCAAATAAACAGTAAACAGTACTATTTCAAGTTGTTTATATCACATGTTCTTTGGTGCGTGCACTAAATGGTCGTTCAACGTTATAGCGGTAATCAAAAATAGAACGATTCGATTCAAATTTCAAAAGTATTGGTTAATACGCGCCAAATGATTGCGTTCGGTTTTCCACCGTAATGATTTTATTCATATCGTTTTAAATGATTGAAATATAATTTAAAATCATATTTCGTGGAAAATATTTTTTACACGTAAATTTTATCAAAATTTGAAGAACGTATCCCTTTTTTTACCCGACTGTGCCAGAAGGAGGGTTATGTTTTTCGAGTTCATGTATGTATGTATGTATATTTCTTTAGCATGCTCAGTAGCGTAAACAGCTTGATCGATTTCAGCTTGAGAGAAGCCGTTAGATTCGTCTTGATTGTGAAAGTGACACTGGGTATATTAAAATAGAAAAAAAAAAAATTAAAATGGCCGATATTTGGCGCCTTAATGTGTCTTCAAAAAATTACTTTTACAAACTAAAGTTATTCAAAAATGATTTTTAGGTTCCTTTCATATATTTTTTTATTTTATTTTAAGTAACCGTTTAGGATACATAACGATTTAAAGTTGTTTATTGTTTAAGCAACCATTCTCGCATTAAGAGATCCCTTAATTAAATGACAACATTGCAAATTTTACTTCTTAACATATTATCACAGTTATCTGCAACTGTATTTACGAATTAAATACATTTAAAACTGGATTAACGTAGGTTAAAAATAGTATTGCACTACCTTATATCTCTTGATAACGATGCAACATTCTTGCAAGACGGGTATAAGCAGCTTTACAATGTAGGCTTAAAATAAATGAGATTCCAATCCAAAACGACATCTTGAACAAGATAATCCATAAAATGACAAACGAATTAATTGATATGAATTGAATTGAAACAAACGATAATTTAATATCTGGGTAGGTATATTATAAAAGATGGGGAATAAAAATCCATTACTGCGATATGTAAGTATATATATTAAACTATAATAATGGATTAAAACCCGCAAACATTTGTTTCAGCGTTTTGACAAAAAATTAACCATTGATACATTTTAAGTTCGTTATTTTCATTTGAAGTACTTTTGGTCTATGTTAAGTTAATGAGGGAGGGATGTCTAACGCAAAACGACATTGAAAAGAGATGTGACATTGTAAGGCGCATGTTATGTCCATTGAGATGCATTGACAGTATAGCCCTTACTAGATAACGCGAGTAGTGAGCACCTACCTTTATATTCATGAGACTTTGCATAGGTGTTTGTCGTCGCTTTGCCTTTTGATTTTTTGCGAAGCTGGTTTGTATATTGTAGTTATACGTTGCGTGGTTCATTATAATTCGAGCTGGATTTTTATAGGTTCAGTATACACAAAGAAAAATTTAATGTAAGAATTCACGTGTCTATTCGTCTGTCATGCGTGTTTTCTCCCATCTATCTTAATATATATAAATAACGTGTCACGTTGTTTGTCCGCGATGGACTCCTAAACTACAGGAGCGATTTTAATCATATTTGCACACCTTGTGCAGTTTGATCCAACTTGAAAGATAGGATAGATTACATCTCAAAATAAACAAAAACTTTTGAGAGAACGAAGTCTGTCCTGGCAGCTAGTTTAGTATAAAAAATTGTTAAGTGTCAACTAAGTGCGCAAGAAATTAAAAGGGTTGTTGGACACAATTTTTTTTATAATTTTGTATTGCAACGTGCGGTTGAATTTTCCTGCATATTCTTAAGTTATATTTTTAGATATTTTTTTATGCCACCGCCATAAGAAAATAATGACGCTTGCCCACTCATCTGACATCCGCGGCAAAATAGGTCGTGCAGAAAACCAGCACTGATTGCTCTACGCAGTTACGCACCCTGATTACGTCATAAGTGTCATAACTAAACACTGCAATAAAAAAGTTCTTTAACAATACAATACAAAATATTGTATACTAAGTACTGCGGAACCCTGAGGTAAAAAAGGTGAAAAACACGGAATTGCGGGGAACAAAAGCGAATAAAGGACGCGTTTAATCCTGTCCAGTCGTCATTTCGACGGAGGGGGAGGAAAATTGAATTTATTATGGCTTGTGTTTGAGTGACGTGTTATTTCACACGGAGGAGCGAATTGAATCAGTCGGCGCCGGATACGGTTGTAGTGAACTAAACTGCACTGAATTGCTGAGTGACTTGTTAGTAGGTATAACTAACAGGTTGTCACTAGCAGGATGTTTAGTATTCTAGTAATTCGGTGACTCTTCATATGTTTATTTATTTAAAACTTTATGCCCCATACAAATGTTCAGGTGACAAAGCTAAAAGCATTCTTTCCCAGTCAACCTTCAGGCAGTGTGAACACAACGATGTTGATTTTGTTATATTATTATGATTATAGCATAACACGAGTAAGATGATATGATATCACTTGCCATTATGTGATTGTCAGTTATAAAAAATGTCAGCGACATTATCAACAAATGATTGGTATTCTCATGAATATAATACGCGTAACATAAAAGTAATTCACTAATGAACTTTTAAGTTTAAAGATAAGGTAAATATTCAAAAAGTAAAAATTCTACTGTAGTAATATAAACCCATTTATTCATTTTAAAATCTTTTAAATATAATAAAAACTTGCCTCAATTTCAAACTGCAATATAAAAGAGAAAATAATGCTAGGATTGGCAGGATTAATTAACATGTCAAAATAATCCGTTTCCATTACTCTACAAGGGGTTGTCGATAATTCTCAAAATGATAATATGTCAGCACCACGGCGCATTGTAATTAAATTCATACAGGATTTTTACAGGGTTTCGAGGATTTATTTTAAGGTATCTATAATACGTAGTCAATAATCGCCTATAGATACATCATGTTACGTTGTCATAGATGTCTAGAAACGTCCCAATACCAAAGGAATAGCCGACAAGTTTCCAGCCAAAAATAAACCTCATTGTCGAACGTGGAAAAAAATATGTAAAAAGAAAGAGAAGAAAGAGTCGGAGATGTAGAAATAATGCGGGTCCCTATGTTTCTTTTATTGAGCCATCGATAATGACTTTGCTTTGATTGACGGGTGACGGTACTGACGATATGCTCAAAGTGCAAAGATCTGAAATTGGCTTTAGACTCATAAGGCAATAGGCATGTGGACATGGCATAGGCTTATGGACAAATAACCGTTGGTTCGTTTACATCTTAAAACTTTTGTTTTGAATGCAGGTGCAAACACGTATCCAGTAGCTATGCAAGCATATAATCCCAGTGACAGCCTCCTATTAATAGGAGCAATGATAGTTAGATAATGATATACTTGTTTAAGTCCTAGAGAGCCCAGGTTCATATTGCACATACTAATTCCTTCATATTTAAAACCAAAGTTCAAATACTGCCCCTGTTGTTGCGAATTTGCTATTATTTGTGGTCGACGGAAACAACTTACGATCATATAATTTCCTAGCTATTTAAAAAAGATGGGGCTATTAACATCAGGTAGAAGATAACGCATCAGATAAAACTACTATAGCCGCATCGGCCGCATTAGCCGCAATGGGAGCCGCAAGCGACCAAAGTTGCTCCAATAACGGTATTTAAAAGACCCAATAATAAAATTAAGGTTGGAAATGGCATCCAATGGTTTGGAAATTTACATGCACGACGCGGACGTTTAACAACCTCGACCTAAATTATTCCAAATAAGGTTGTGTAAATTTTTTATTTTATTTTATAATAATTTGTGTAAGATTCCACGGGCGCCGACGAGGCGGAGTTAGATTGGTTACATTCATATTTTTACAAATTTACCAATTCCTATCAGACCCTAAATTTTTTTGTTATTAATAGTACTGGCTAATGGTAGGTAAAAATAATTGGTCGTGATTATTTTATTTGGTTTGGTATTAATTGAAGCTGATTATTCAATAGTTCAATTAAGCAATAGCTTCAACAGCTTATTGAAGCAAAGCTCATCACGTCAGTAGCGACTTTAAATCTCGATATACAGCATTATATGCACGAGTAACCAGATATATGTATATATATAGCATTATAATACATATGTATTTGCGAGTAAATGGATTGTAGAAGCCAAAAACAAATATAAACCATAGATAGTCAACGAGGCCTCTTAGCGCTGTTGACTCATTAAAATGCATGGAAATGCATTAAAGCTGTGACCCTGAATATTTGTAATACGCAACGAGCAACATCTATTGAGTGAAACAATAGAGATAAAGACCGTTCGGGATGGCGATATTTAAATAAAACCACCTTCTCTAAAACAAATTACAATCATATCTCGGACGATTCAACTATTGCCCCTTTAAAAGGCATCGGCAGCGGGTCCGTTTGAAATCTAGCGTAGAACCGATCCATGGCCATACCAGGCAACATCTTGATACCACGCTGACAATTCAATACCGTGTTCTGAGATAAGCCCTATTACAAATATTACCTGACAGCATGAGCGACACACCGCATAAAAATCTTTGTGGGGAGTCGCTGCCGAATGGAATGTTATCGAATCCAATATTGGACGTGGATTATAAAGTTGGAAATTGTTCAGTCGTTTCCAGTTAAGTAGCTACCTATGAGTGGGTTTTTATGGTTTAGTAGTTGAGATACTGACATGAGTATGGACATTTCGATTGGTGTGCGATGTTTGTCACTCGCTCCAGAAAATATAAAACGCCCAAGCGCGATCGTAACTACTCAATCGTTTTATCGATGCAGATAATACTCCATTGTCGGATTGTTTCAAATAATAGTGTTTGATTTCGATTTATTTATTGATGAGATCAGGTTTTGTGATCGTGTAAAAACATAATACGGTCGGATTTACTTTCCATGCTGCCTTAATGTCAGAAATATAAGTACATATATGAAGGATACAAGCACAGTCAAGTGACTTCCTTGTAGGAGCTTTTGTCTTTGTTCACAAAGACAATGGAGACAACGATGAAAAAACGGGAATGTAGAACTAAAATTTTAATTTTGCAGGCTGTAATTGTAGAGCAGTAGATTTTCTCGGAACTGGGGAAGCCTTTTGCTAAAGTACAAATGTTTGAGATGTAGAATTAAACTTAAAAAAATTAAATGTAGACGATATAATTATATAAAATTGTCATCGCTTACAGTGCTTTAAGTAATTTAAAATTTTCTTTTTCCAGGTAAGAGGTGGTTCTTCCATGCGGGCACAGGGATTCACCTTGTGACGGTTTGTAAAAGGATGCACTTTCAAACCGTCATTAAGTTTTGAGACGGAAAGTACCCTTTCGTTATAAATGCAATGTCTGAAATTCCATGCTGCATCAATTGCAGGATCATCGTATGTGCATTAACTGAAGCGATCGTAAAATTGAATGGTCTTAAAACGGTTATGACCTTATGAGGTGTGGTAAAGAGAGAATGAACTTGAAATAGAAGAGATTTATTTCCCTATTATAATAATTTTATGGCATACGTTCCCATGGATGTTAAATTGTCTAACAATAGCTTTACTTCTGTATTTCTGAGCTTCTTTGGATGAATTTTTAATAGGAAATTAATAAAATTGTCTCCTAAGAAAAGTATGATATACTTCTACTAAACTCACTTCATTAAGACCCAAGTACTATTATGTCTTTTGTGACCCAAGTCACAATTTAATAGCAGTAAAATTTATCAGTTAATTACGATCTTAACAAACAAACAATCATTTGTATACGGGATTTATTACGAGTAATAACTCCAACCCTATGTTTAATGCTTTACTTAATTACTTATAGTGTAAATCGATAAACTAGCACCATCTACTCGTTACTAAAAGTGGGAAAGTATGCTACGATACGACTTTGACAAATGACTGCACGTCAAGGTTAGCTCTTCTAGTAACACATATTTAATTATACTTTCGTCAATTTGCGGTAACGCTTGTGATTCATTATTACACCCAGCCTTCAAGTCTCCTGAAATATATTAGATAAATATATAAGACTAATCTTTCTCCAATATAGCAGGTATAATTTACATACAATTACAATCTCATACGCACCATACACACAAAATGGGCGTGGCGTAATGGTTGCCGCGTTGGACCGCCGCCGCGGCCGCTGCCGCGCCGCCGTTCGAAGGGTCCTTGGTTCGATTCCCAGCATGTTGTGTGTGGCGTTATTTATTTACCAGTGTTTATAACAGGTAAAATGAAGTATAAAGCTACATTATGCGTCCATTGCTAGCCCGTTGTTACATCAGCTGACAAATTATGTGAGATTGAAAGGATCGGTCGACAGCAGCTCTAGGTCTAAAATCACCATTTCAGAAGACACCCTATTCACGAGGTCTCTCATTGCGTATTCACCCCTGAACATATACATACTCGTACATACTCGTAGCTCTAGCTACTGTAGCCCGTGGGATAGGGCAACTACAGAGATGAAGGCCTGATCTTCTATGAAATTCGTGTTTACGAATCGGTATAGCTGTAGCTACGTTATAGCTACTTGGCACGTACTTGATGGAGATCATAATGAAATGAATTAAAATTCAAATAAATGGTCCTCGCGTAGTGGCCAATAACTCCCTCTTTCCCATGATAGCTATGATTTAGAGAAAATTCATACGTAATCCATGTCGCTATCGCCTCACTGTCGCACGTGTGAACAGGCTTAGAGTAACGTAAGTTATGTTTTCATTTTTGATATTTTTAAATTAAAAAAAATACCGACTTCAATGAAAAAGTGTTCGATAAGGAGCTATAAATGGATCTTTATAATGGATTTTAGTGGACATCGCTAAATTATCGATAAACAAAAACATAAAGATCGCCATAATATAAACCTAAAAGGTTTATTTGAAGAATTACCCCAATTCTTTATGGATCCTTCGGATCTAAAATTTTGATTAATATGAGACCAAACTGAACATAGGAACTGAACTGAAAAATATTTTTTCCAAATCGCTTGATAAATGACGGAGTTCTTAACTTTTTCTACATTAAAAAAGTACAACCGAATTGAAAACCTCCTCGTTTATAGAAGTTAGTTAAAGATACAAGTAAAATCACCTATGAGCCAAACCAGCAAAATGTGCATCGGAAACAGCTCATTAGAGTTTGAGTCGACGTTCTGACGGACATACAGGCAGCATGATGTGCGTAACAAGTGGGGTCTAGATGAAGTATAAATGCGCATGTAGGGTAAACGCTCTTTGATGTACCGCCTAGCCCGGTGGTCTAAGTCGGTTTTATTTCTACGGCATTTGACTTCCGTTCCGTTCCATTCATTTAATCACCGTGCAGATATTATGCTAATAACTGTTTATTGCCTTTAAATACAGGTGCAGAAACTGCGTAAGTTATGGCCGTATGTGGATTTGTTGTCTTTGTATTCTAAAGTATGTCAAAAATATTTGCAAATAATCTAAATTTTACTAACAAAAAATAACCGACTTCAAAGTCTCAAAAACTACATAGTTGTCAGATCTCGTTCAAATTTATGTGAGACCACATGACAAGCACCTGCTTTCGATTAAAAAAAGAATCATCGAAATCGGTTGGCGTGATATTGAGTTATTCGTCAATTTGTCGCGCACATCTTAACACAAATTTACGACTTATGTAGTTTTCTCATGGATGCCGTTGTCAGATCTCAATAAAATTTATGTAGGACCACATGACAGCCACCAGCTTTCGATTAAAAAAAGAATCATCAAAATCGGTTCGCCCAGTCCAAAGTTCTGAGGTAACAAACATAAAAAAAAAATACAGTCGAATTGAGAACCTCCTCCTTTTTTGAAGTCGGTTAAAAAGTCAGCATACGTCGTTGCGACTTTAATACCTCTTATGTGTTATGTGCCACCTTTGGCAAAATCACTTTTTTACGTCAAATGATCCTACATTTTGAAGCACTATTGAATTCAAAAACTCTCATGTGTGTACTACGTTTCCATCGTAATTTATTCACCAAATTCAAAATCACCTATGTGCTTGCTAAACAAAACTTTATCGATTTTTATCAATTCCCTCAAAAAGCAGATTTTTACACATAAGAAGTCTTAAAGTTGCAACGATTATAATCAATTTTATCGGGACTTCGTCCTATTTTATTTTACCTTGTGAAGAAAGAATAAAATTCCTTCCTCGACTCAGCACAGTTAATTTTATCGGGGCTTCATCATCTTTTATTCTATCTTGTAACGAAAGGATAAAAATTCCTTCCTCGCAAAAAATTTACTATCCTTCAATAATATCTATATCTATACTAATATATAAAGAGGAAAGATTTGATTTTTTGTTTGCATTGAATAGGCTCCGAAACTACTGAACCGATTTGAAAAATTCTTTCACTGTTAGAAAGCTACACTATTCGCGGTGAACATAGGCTATATTATATTTTAAAAAAATTAGGGATCCTTACTAAAACTCCAATAATATGTAAAAAATTACCTAAAATATTCTTTACATCGCGTGCGCTGCGAAAACTATTCATGATAGAACAAAAAAATGTTGTACAATATTAGAGAACATATCAATATCTACAAAAAACCTCGCAATACTATATGTCCAACTATTGTAGTTATGCCACTATAACCACTTTTTACATTTTAAAAGTTAATAAAAAAGCTGACCAAAATCAGACCATGATAACTATACCTTCGTATTAATCCTTATCAAAATAAATCATTTCATATTCAAAACTATTTCAATACCTATTGATTACTTTTTAAATTACTCAAATCGGATATTCCATTCGGAAGATATTACGACTTCAGGAAAATAAATACCGCCGCCGCCGCCGCGCAATGACCAGTACTAGCCAAATGTCTGAAACTACTGAACGAATTTTAACAGGACTATTTAGGATATTGAAAAGACTTCAACTTAGCATTTAAGCTATTTTTTAGGGTTCCATACCAAAGAGTTCCTTAGGGAAATTTTGTATGGAAAAATAAAAAATGTCAGCTGATTTGTTTTAAATAATAAAAAAACGTTTACTCCGTACAAAAAGAGTAATACATGCATTTCTTAAATTTTACTTATATTACATGGAAAGGCCATAAAATGCCTTAAGTTATTTTTTTCATTAATTCACAACCCTCTGAATGGATATATTCTATTTTCTTATTTGGTTTTCAAGAGCATGTTTTTTGCGTATCTATGTCCTCCAATAAAATTTCAGAATTTCATTAATTCCATCTTGAAAGTGGTGGAAAAACGTAAATTAATTCTGTAAGAGTACCCGATATTCAACAAATTCGGGTATTTTTTTGTATGTTCCCTAAGGCCCACGGAAGTTACATAATCAAATGATTACATTTTTTAAAACTGCATTGGATCACATGCCATCTGATAGTTATAAAATTGTAATCAGAGCTGATAAAACTCCTGTAGGACAACATGCAAGACGTTTCAATGCACCAAAAATTTATGAAGTTGCCATTGTAATGGTTGGAGAAAATCTGGAAGCCCGTGATATTGTTTTACTTCGCAGAAATGATCAGTTACAGGGTGTGCATGAATCAGATCTCTCATGATGCGTTACAATATCCAATATTATTTTGGAAAGGTGAAGATGGTTATCATTTCTCAATCAAGATGATAAATCCTAATATAGGCAAATATAAAGTGTCTTTGCTTTGTTTTTGTTTACAATTATGTTATTGTTGAATGACTGTCATCAAAGCATTAACTTATTTACAGGAGCTGAAACTAATAAAAAAGTTAGTTCAATAAATTTTTACTCATACCGTCTGATGGTTCCTGAAAATAATGACAATCACATACCTATTGAAATGTCGGCGATTATTTCATCAATATGCTGTTGATATGTATGTAAACATAGAAACATAGAGAGATTGACCTTCATCAGATTGAACCAGACCAAACTACATTCTGACGAGTATATGTATTCACCTTCGAGATGCAATTACTACCGATGGAAATCCAAACAATGTCGGGCGGATGACAATTCTTCCAGCAACATATTATATTGGAAGTCCTCGGCATATGCATGAATACGCTCAAAATGCCATGACGTATGTATGATTGTTATTATGGCACTGCAGATTTATTTATCACATTCACATGCAGTCTTTAGTGAATAGAAATTAAACAGGAGTTTTTACCTGGCCAATCACCGATTGATCGCCATGATATTACTGCACGAGTCTTCCGACTAAAGTTGAAATCTTTAATGGATTTAATTGTGAAACACAGTGTATTTGGTGAGACGCGCTGCGAGCAGGTTGCCTCATGCTCATAATCTTGATTTGGCTAATTGAGAAAATAAAGTTGATACCAAATGAAGTTGATCAAATCATATCTACTGAAATTCCTGATAAGTCAATGCTGATGTACAAGTTGATCCAGGCTTGCATGAAATTGTTATTAAAAACATGATCCATGTGGAAATCTCAATTCAAATTCACCATGTAAGGTAGATGGTCAATTTTCGAAACGGTGTCCACGGGAATTAGTGGCAGAAACAATTACCGGGAACGATGGCTATCCGCTATATCGTCGCCGATCGACTGCAGATAATGAAAGATCAACAGTTGTAAAAGTAAATCAACAAAATAAATCACAGGGTCAGTCTTTAAGTATTTGCGGCAATAATCTGGAAAACCCATGCTTCTCTCATGGACAGTTGTATGTTGCCTGCTCCCGCGTTAGGCTACGTTCACACGGCGTCCATTCGATTCGATTTTTTCCCGTATACGATTTCCCTGTATACGAGGCAGTCGTTCACACGACAACACGATTTTAACGTCAACGTTTATATCGAATGGAAAGCAGCCAGTTGTTTAGTGCGGAAACTATTGATGATAGAACAAAAAATGTTTTACAAAAGCAAAGCAAAGCAAAGCAACAACCCATAATTGTCCCACTGCTGGGCTCGGGGTCTCCTCTCACAATGTGCCATATAGGCCATAGTCTACCACGCTGGCCAAGTGCGGATTGGTAGACTTTGAGACACCTTTGAGAACTTTGTGGAGAACTCTCCGGTGTGCAGGTTTCCTCACGATGTTTTCCTTCACCGAAGCAAGTGATAATTAACTTCTAATACGCACTTAATATTTGAAAATCAGAGGTGCGTGCCAGGATTTGAACTCGGGCCCCTCCGTTCGAGAGACCAACGTTTAACCGTTAGGCTATCACTGCTTCATGTTTTACAATATTAGAGAACATATCAATATCTACAAAAAACCTCGAGATACTATATGTCCAACTATTGTCGTTATGTCACTATAACCACTTTTTACATTTTAACAGTTAATAAAAAAGATGACCAAAATCAGATCATGAAAACCATACCTTCGTATTAATCCTTATCAAAATAAATAATTTCTTACTCAAAACTGTTTATAGATAACTTTTTGAACTACTCAAATCGGACATTTCATTCAGAAGATAATACGAATTTAGGAAAACAAACACCGCCGCCACCGCCGCGGCCGCGCAATGACCAGTGTGGCCCCACGCACAGCAACTGTAGCGTAGTCCTTTAGCAATAAAATGTAGATAGATGTATGTATGTACAAAAATGTAAATAGAGGAATCTAAAAAAATAGTTCAAGTAAAAAAATAAACCCATTACAAATAAATTAATTGAGTAAAATGTATATGTTATAAAAATAACAATAGGTTGGCAAGTACAAATTTAAAATTTAAAGAAAAAACACATACCTATGTCCTTTAAAAAGATAATAAATAAAAACAAATAATAAATAATAACGTTTCACACTCATAGCCCCACACTAGGATTCCCTGTGTCGTTCGTGCCATGGACAACACACTAGACAAGGACATTTACACCCAGACCGAGAACAGAAATTCAAATTCATCATTCTAATTTCCGCTTCGCTGGGAATCGAACACAGGACACTTGGCGCGGCGATCCGGCATGGTAGCCATCGCGCCACACGGGTCGTCAAAACATAAAATTATAAATATATCTCTAAATGTTTAAAAATAAAATTACACACGAGCGAAGCCGGGGCGGGCTGCTAGTCTTTTATAAAGCTCTAAACAGTTATTTTATCAATGCCTTACTTCACGCAAAACTACTACATTATTAACGGAAATAATCAACCCAAAGTTAGACTAAAATCTTTTGTCATAAATTGAAGAACCTAAATAGTAGGTAACTTACCGTAACTTTCACAATCTTATGTTAAATGTAAAATGGATAAAGTAACACGTACTCAATTCTCTCAATATCGCAAACATCCATTGTCGTCCGTCTCGGTCAAAAGTCGTATTTAAATCGCGTATTTCGTTGTTATTTCCGTACCAAACCAATCTTCAGCGCCGGTAAGACGATTTGCCTCGACCGCGATTACAAGAGCCATAACAATATTATTCTTTCGTGACAATTTCTTGAGTTAAGTGATCAAACATTCTAACTTTCTCACGAAGAAGATTTAAGGGGTCTGCCCACTGTAGGTACTCCACACAAGGCAACATGATGCGCTCTATACGTTTTTTACTATGAGTCCACGAGAGTGATTTAATAAACAAACTTACTGTGTCTTTTTATTGTTATTTAAAAATAAAACAAAAACAATCATAATAATTTAAAGATGAATAAACATTTAATGTCAAAATGTTAAATTTCTGTTCACCATTAATTATTTTTTAATTAATTCAAATGTATATTTCCATAAAACTGAAACGGATTATGGTTATGGTAGGTGATGTAACTGTATAGTGGGAATAGTGTCTTATTTTTCAGCACAAAAGATATTTTTCTTACAATGTCCTTAACACGGTCATGGTACGGTACAGTATAGTGGGCAGACTCCTTTAAACTTATTTTATTTGGTGATTATAAGTGTTTCCCGAAGCGACTGCCAATCGTAATCGCATTTAAGAGGATTTCGTTTAGCCGCGATTACACGACTCATAACAATATTATTATTTCTCCCGACAACCTCTTCAGTGAAGCTGATCGAACAAAACATTTTTATTACTATTATTTTAATACCCAAAGCGACTATACTCGTATCTATCGATTGAATCGATTATCCCTACATACAGTATCGAATATGAAAAAAAAAGTTTTTTTTTTTAATTGCTTTGCTTAAAAACTTTCTACGTCGTTTAGTATTACATATTGGTGAATTATCGAAAGTGATACTTTCGACATACTACTATTAAATAAGTACTTAAGTTATACAACGTATCGCAACTACCTACTACCATCGATGTACAAAAGGCAACGGCGGAACACAGATCCACTTGATTAATGTAAAAGACTATTGAAACTGGCGATTTTATGCAGTAGCTCGAGCACGAATATTTGCGAGAAAGTATTCGTATGGTTAACGTAAGCAATTTGTATGGCATTTTTTCAAAAGCGCCCCTATCGTGCGTAAATGGTACTAAAATGCCATAAAAATTTGACAAATTGCTTACGTTAACCATACGAATACTTTCTCGCAAATATTCGTGCTCGAGCTACTGATCATTAACTTCAAAGTGCTCTCCTAGAAAGTAGCGTTTAACACTTAATTATGCTCTAAAATTTTGCTTTGTTCATTAATTACCCTTTTATACTAATTTTACAAATAACTACCATAAATTTTAATGTTATGTCCGACTGTTATAGGGAGATTTTCAATTTAGGGTAAATTTATATAAAAAGCTCGTTAATCGCTGATTCAAGGATGAGTCATTTCGCAATATCATAAATTCGACATAAAGATATTCCTGCGATTTTATTGCTACTCGACCGAAGCTATCAAAATAATTAAATTAAATTCCTAAGTAAAACAACAAAGCTAGTGGGGTCTGATACAATGTTTTAGGTGGGAAAGAATGCAAAAAATACATCATTAAAGAATATCCAATTTTACTTGTCGGTTCACCAAGTTCTCGCGCCATAACTCATAATCCAAGTGATTCATCATGATACAAAAATGCAAATGGCTGTCGAATGTCAATTTGTGTCATACAATTAAAGCTTTGAACAGGCGCGACATCATATGCAGGAATGTTTTTTAATTATACATACTTACATTATATTGAAGTATCTTCTGTATTAATATTAACATATAAAAATAACAACATAATTATTATCTTTATCCACAAATCTTAAAGGACTTATTAAATATTTGTAGTCGAACTGAAGATTTAATTGTAATCCAGTTAAAAGTTACACTTAAAACACCGTTGATTTTTAATAGTTTCAGAAGGGAAGTGAGGTAGTACGAGCTAGAAATAAAATGATCTATTTTAAAAAATATATCAGACCTGCCACTAATACAAGCATCAAGTCTAATCAAAATTCCCAAATGGCGAGAAATATTTCGATCTTGAGGAAAACATTTCAGACATCCCTATTCAACACTAAAATCCGTATTTGGGGTTACAATTCCAATATAATTTTGTCAACCGACAACGTCTCGTGAATTGAAATGCGATTTTAAAATAACCATACAAAAAATAGTGAATGCGCCCCATTCAATTTTATGAAGCATATTTTGTTTCTGTTCCAGTTTAAGTCGAGCGACCCTCAGGGCACTCGTCACATAAAGACATCACTATATTTAAGCCCCTTTTCCGTGGGGATTTAATCGGGATAATACATGTGTCGCATCTTATTACCAATCTCAGATTGTGGCGAGAGCAAACAGGTTGTGGGGACGTTCCGATTCGAGTCAACACGATATCACTTACTAGACCTTTCCTCAAAGTATTTGTATTGACAAATGTATTGACAAATTCTTTTTTCGTCTTTTGACGTGCTGAGGATAGGGTTATTTATGAGTACGTCTATGCGTTGTTCGATTAGTTAATCAGTAATCGATCCTTACAATATGTAGATGCTTGTGCAAAATTTGACGATGTGAATTCGAGAGTCATGTGCGTTTCTATGCTCCGGAGGGAACAATAAAACCGTCATACGATAATAATCGTTAGATAATTTTCTACGTAAGTCTTGTAAAAAGTTTCTTTTGACATGAAAACATTTATTTTGTTGTTCAGAGACCCATTTTACAAATTTGTTCCATTTGTTTCTTTGTACCGTCTTTAGGTACATTTTGGTTTGTAAAAAGGGCAATGAGTCCAGCGACGCTTACAAATGAGGCGTCCCGGAGGAGTAGCAATATAATACGAGTATATGAGAATGTTCACATAGAACGTATTTATTCAAGACTAGTAAACACCCACGTTTCGCTTCGGGAAATCTAATCTGGGGAATGCTAATATATATGCCTTATCCGGCTATCTCAAAAATTTTGGGACGTATTTCCTTAAAATTTGTGAACCTATTGAAATAAATATACCTCAATCTTACCTACGTGTTTATACGTGTTAATACTAGCTGTGCCCTGTGGTTTCACCCGCGTTAATTTGTGGAAAAACTAACTACTAAAATATATGATGTTATATAGCCTATAGCCTTCCTCGATAAATGGACTATCAAACGCAAAAATAATTTTTCAATTCGAACCAGTAGTTCCTGAGATTAGCGCGTTCAACCAAACAAACTCTTCAGTTTTATAATATTAGTATCTAGATATAGATTTATTATAATAATCCCTATTATGGAATGGGATTATAAGTTAAGCAAACAATTACCAAGTTAGGATATTATGACAATGTAAATGATAAAAGAAATACTTTTTAGATAAAAATATCATTTTAACGATTGCTTTGCTTTTCTGCTTTTTCTGCTTTTCGCAGAAGCCATAATTTAAATTTACGAATATAAAAATATAGTTGGACAGTTTCACAGGACACTATAAGTAACTTGACGCCAAACACCTACCTAATAGTAAAAAGATAAAAATTCTTTCCGGACAACATATTTTTACAGTAAATGAAAGATCGTTAGCGCTGTAAAATTCGAAACTACTTTTGATGCGTTGTAAAACACGTCAATCTTTATTGCGTCGTTCTGTAACACTGACAAATGTAATAAATAACGTGGGGAGACCTCGTAAAAACCTATGCGTATGCAGTTGTCAGCATACCGTTTGGTTTAATGTAGCCGTGAATTAGTTGCTTTAGGTGCGTGCTAGATCGAGGGCGAGCAATAGTAAATTAAAGGTCGATGCTTACGTAACGTGGACGGGACGGGGACGGGACGGGGACGGAACGTGGACGGGGCATAAATATACCTGCCCCGTTCCCGTCCCGTGCGTGTCTCAGTGACGTGTGCGCTATCGTTTACATTTTCTATGAAACGATGTTTCCAAAACTTCACGTCCCGTCCCGTCCCCGTCCCGTCCCCGTCCCGTTCACGTTACGTATGCATTGACCTTAAAAGAAATTATCATCACCTATAACTGTCCCACTGCTGGGCTCGGGTCTTCTCTTACAACGTAGCTAATGATATAATACACACAAAAAAAATTAGTCAGTCTAATTGAGTTACTTATAATTTCAGTCAGGGTTTGTAAATTTTTCTTTGGGATGTTTTTCCAGTTGAAGATCTTGTACAGTGGGGTCAGCGTGAACTTTTGATTCCGAATCTGAAATATTTAATATCACGTTGAAAACACGTAAAAAATCTTCCTCTAATTCGAGATTATAGCTTTTAAATAACCAACTTATCGTCTCTCTCTACCAATGCAGCAAGTGCCTTAACTTCAAATAAATAAAGAATGTAGCAAAGCAAGCGTTATGATGATATTTTTGTTTTCGTTTGCGGCATGACAAATGTTCCTCAAGCTAGGGTTGCGATGGACCGTTTCTAATTAATTTTGTTTATCGTATTACGCAATTAATAATGTCGAGATATTTATTGGAGCTCGTTTTAGAATCATGAATCAAGATTGGATTATGATGATGTCGGAGAGTTGGTGTTTTATGGAGCTGGTTATTTAATTTACTGTAATTCTAATTTTATGGGACAAAATTAACTTCGTTATTTCGGTAGTTCTCTTTCAAAGTTAAGAACATAATTTGTCTTAAACTATATTTCTTCTTCGTTTGTTAGATCAACTAAAACAGACGCAGGTATTTTTTATATTATAAGTATTTGCATAATAATTAACCTGCCAATGATTTTTAAGCTTTTTTACAGTCCTCGCGATAATCTGTTTAAGTATTAAATAACAAAACCGAACCGAAGTGATGTTATTGTTTTGTTTCAAAATAACTCTTTGCCCTTTGCTCAAAATTGTAAAGCTGTTAAATCCCTTTAGGAAATCGAAAAACGTTCTACGTAATCGTTCCGCGTGAAGAATGTCTTAATTGACTATAAATTAATTCGTTAGTAAAGTTTTTCGGCGTGTTTGTGATAACGGGGAGATTAAGAGATTTATTGGTGTTCTTAACACTTGATTGCCGGTTTATGACGTCGGCTCTGCTTTCAGTTGTTCATTTCGATGCAGTTATTAGAGAATTACAACAATTAATCTGGAAAATTTGATTTTATTAATTTAATTAAGCTAGCTTGGTTCTATTGATTGTAGGCTACAGACCGTATGTTATTGTATATGACGAAGAAGGGGTATTCTACGGTGTTGGTTATGAAATGATATTCCTTTTACTTTGCTCCATGATATTATATTTCCAGTTCTCCTAACGTTCAGATCAATACTTCCAAGTACTTCCACACTACGTGATCATCCGTTCTACCTTATTGACAATTTCTTCATCTAAATATGACATGTCGTTTCTTATATGCCAACCTCTGCATCGGACAGGCGTTGTAGAATAAAGAGGTCCGTCCCTAGACCTTCACTGGAGATTCGTGGCCTCACCAACATATACGTGCTACGTGTAGAACTTGAAAGCAAACATTTTATGCATAATTGAATTTTCATCTGATTATAAATAATCTTGCAAGAAAATATAAGCTTTACTTGATAAGCGTACATACAAGTGATACAATTAGAAGTGAGGCTAGCCATGGTAAATAAGTAAAAGGTATCTAAGTGTTGGCAGCGTAAACGCTGACTTGATTTGACTCTTGAAAAGCAATAATTTTTAGCAACCTTAATATTAAGTAGCACCGCAAAATAAAGCCACACTACCCAAGGAAAAACGTATTCTACTCTACTTAAATATAAAGGTGTAGCAACTCAGTCGTGTAAGAAAAGCGTAACCGTAACCTCAAAACTACTTTATTACTCAGCCGCGAAAAAATAAAAATCGAATAAAATCCCAGGTAATATATAACTAAGCTTATTTTCCTGAACGGATTCACGATTCATGCGGCGTAAGACAGTCTTCTGACGTGTGATTTATTCCTTTTATCTTTGAGCAGTCGGGATTTCATTTCATTCATCTGAGATAAGCCCTACCTACGTGAATAAATCCTTCGGCGATTGTTTGAGCGATGAAATTGTAATGGCACTCGCTTTCGTGGGCTACTAGATGATTCGCGCTTGATTTTGCATGTAAATTATTATTTTGGCAATGTACACAATACAAAATTTTGGTGCTTCATCTGTTGAGTTATGAAGCTCTCAAGTGCTCATGACCCGCTTGGGTTGATCTCAGCAACTAATTTTAGTAGGTAATACATATTGGTAATTGGATGGACCACTAGATAAGGGCAAATAATCTTAAGAGCTCTATTCTTCGTAAGGCTCCGATTTCGCTTGTTGCGATTGAATAGTTGTGGTTTTGGAGGCCTTCGGGCAGCACAAAAAGATTCGTCACTCGGGTTTGCCGCTAACCCCTTCATCAATCCGCGCTGATCATCGTGGTGGAGTATGCTCTAGGCCTAATGCGAATCTTTTCTCGTGTCTTGTGCCCTATGGGGGCATTTTAATGGGTTGTCAAAGCAAATAAATATTAGTAACTTTTTCAAGCTATTTTAATTTGTTCAAGGTGGTTCATGTAAAGGTAAGGTTTTAGAACTAATTTTGTTAGAACAGAAGCGAATGTTCGATTTTCAAGAAAGCCTATGAAATTTTGTCGCTAAACATTAAAATATCGTTTTAATTAATCTTTTTACTGCCTGTTTTAAATAACGTAAACCAGAAACAATCTCCCACTACAAACACTACATCGTATTTTCGCAACCGTAAGTATTCAAAAGCAATTCGGTTCTTGTACGTAGGAACTCGCACTTAATCAACGGTAGGTAAGTGCGTATAATTGAGTTGGATCACCGATTTCAGAAGCCGAAAATTTAGCAAAAACAAAACTGCTTAAATCCACATGAACGTTCGGTAAAGGAATTAACCAATAAGAAAAAAAGGTATAAGCACCCTGAAAGCTCCCTCGAGCTTAATGATGCTTAAATATGTGGAAGGCAATAAAACATCGTAAACATTGTTAAAACGGAATGAGATCGAGAAACCGATAAAAGCCACTCGAGTTTACAATAAGTCTCTCGAGTATCGATTTATTCATCGACTCGGCTGCGAGTCCCATGAGAAATTTTGAGCGCCAATAATATCCTGTATTGTCGCGACAACCGCTTAACACTTGAAATATTTCAATACTTACAGCGATTTGAAATTATTGTATTGTCGTTTGAAATTTTGAAGTGTTTCTAATATAATTAGACTTGCTGGTTGTGGGTGGGTAGAATTTTTGGAATACTTAAAACGTGGTTGAGTTCGTTTTAGTACAATTACTATAAGCTAACCGTTATCATTGATTTATTAGTAAGTGATCGTGAAACTAAATATCTACACATTTCGATAGTTGGATAAAAGCGGGTGCTCGCTTGTCACACCGCATCGTACACCGAATTGGTCTGATTTTAGTTTTAACACGCCCATGATAGCATGGTTTAATCATACATGGATGCTTGTTTCCCCGCAAAATATTTACCAGTAACTTGTTATACCTAAAATTTAAATATAATATGTAGATATTTCATTTGACTCTGATGTCTGACTTGGGAGTTGGGAACAATGATTCTATATGAAAGGGAGTCTATTATTAAAGTTATCCCAGAATCAACAGTAGTAACACTAAAAGTCGTCGCTTAGATGATTTAGACCATTTTTCAAAACCAGCTGTATTACTGACCGTTTGATAGTCTTGAGGATAGTGACAGATTAACCTATTAAAAATTATTCGTTGCTTCCATCAACATTCCACTAGTCTTTACTTCCTAATGTAAACTTCGCTGCTTCGAGAGCTGCACTAAGCTTAACTTCAAACCACGAGTTGCGTCTTAGTTGACTCGAGAGTCACGAGTGCTCATCTAACGAGCACAACAAGAGCAAAGAGTATCCTATACCACTCGAGCAGAGTTCCATCATGTAATAAACAGACTAATGATTCGAAAATTTAGCACGTATTATGTTATATTTAAATTTCATGTCAATAACTGTCACTTGCTTATCTGGTGCTACAAATACATACAACTCTACGTCTATGCTACGGAGAAACGAACTACATACCTAATTATATAATAATCGATAAACCCGGCCAGCAAAAATCATATAGCTAGCAGCAAGTTTAATAAAATATAGCAATCCGCTACAACCACTATGTGGCTATGATAACTACTATAGTAGGGTCGATTTGCAGCCGATACAAATGTAAACAAACCATTGAAATCTTTTTTTAGCGTTTACACCAACTGACATGTATTTGTACACCAAGTGCGTGTTATTTAGACAAACTACTCATCAAGCCAAAATAATACATTATGTTAAAGGTTTCAAATCGCTTCTTGGAAATAAGGTTGTCATTGCAGTATTTGAATGATAGCAGTGTTATTTAATTTTGTTTGTTTCTACATTTACTCGGAGTTTATAATAATTGTTATCGATCAATATGTATTTATTTAAGAATTCACAGATAGCTTAATGAGTAGTTTGTCTAAATAAAACGCATTTAGTGTACACATTAATGTCACTTGGTGAAAAACCCTAAAAAACGATTTTAATGGTTTGTTTACATTAAGTGTAAATGAATTTACATTAAAATCGTTTGTATTGGTTATCATTTGGTAAACACTCTTACAAGTTACAGTGTCTTTTTATCGGAATGTGTTATATAAAATTTGATATTATCGTGTTGCATCGCGTTTTAAATATTTATTTGGAGAAAAGCTTATTTCTTATAACAACCAATTTCTTTGTAATTTAAAATCCTATTCACTGATGGAGTCTTCATCATTAAATTGATTCTGTATTGTTTGATAACTACAAATTAAAACAAGATCAAAGATAAGTAACTATTGTTAGATGTATTTGAAATGCCATGCATTAAGCATCGCAGTTGCATTTATGAGATTATTAATTTATTATAATTAAAACGGATCCTATCTTACTTAATGCCGCCATTAAATCTCAAACGTTTTCTTAAGCTTATGTTGCGAGCATTGAGTTGCTAGTACAATCCATAAGAATTTTGAGTAGTGTTTGTTTTTCATTTTATACGAATATTAAAAGTCGTTACTACCCAATTAAATGTGATTAATAACTATATGTCCTTAGCACATACAACTAATATGCAGTAATATAATGGGTCCTAAAGCACGATGATACATTATTACATTTAGGTATGTAGTACTTTACTACAAAAGTTATTTTCCTAAAAGACAAAATATCTAAATTGTATTGAAATGAAATTGTATGAATGGATTCATTTCTATTGGAAATGTGTAATAATAGTTAATAACCCTAACCGCCTGTCGCCTGTAAACTAGACCTCACATAATCCTCAAGGTTTCCATTTATAACAACGTTAATCCTAGCCGTCAGTAACCTGGCTGATCCTCGTACGTTTTTAGACTCACCATTTAATTAGTTAAGGATTGCGGCATGCGGTTTCATTCCTGTTCCTCAATACTATCGTAAATTGGTGAAAGGATTATTCGGGTAGCGGTAAGACCAATTTGGATTTAACCCTTTAAACGACAACATTTTATGAGACCCCAATGATTGATCCATTTTCCTGGAGATTGAATTGTGATGTTTTGGGTTTATTTACTATTTTTGTATGTGGAAAGGAAAATAAATTTGCTTGTAATAAATGGAATTTTATACAAATTGTAGATTGATTCATCGCATGAAATAATAGGTTTTCCACCTCACTGCAACCTGACAGCAAATCTATTCTGAAAAGACCCCCAATTTCCTGGTAAGATATGCAAGTATCTCATAAGTTATGAAGGAAAAGGTGAGTTATTAAGGAAAAAAAGTAAAAAACCTTTTGTTTGAATCACATTTGAATATGAAAATCTACTGATTTTCCGTTCTGTTACGTACTTACTAGACTAACAGAGAACAGCGAAGGCGGTACAAAATACGGACAAAATACAAAGTGCTGAATGTAAAAGTAGAATGCATAGAAGAAGGAAACGGAATACGGAAAATACGATAAAATAATATAGTAATAATAATGAAATGATAATGTATTATGTATAGTGATAATAAGTACAAATAAAACTATATGTACAGTTATCCTTGCACATAATTATCTATATTTTTAACCGACTTCAAAAGGAGGAGGTTCTCAATTCGACTGTATTTTTTTTTATGTTTGTTACCTCAGAACTTTGGACTGGGCGAACCGATTTTGATGATTTTTTTTAATCGAAAGCTGGTGGCTGTCATGTGGTCCCACATAAATTTTATTGAGATCTGACAATGGCATCCATTAGAAAACCACATAAGTCGTAAATTTGTGTTAAGATGTGCGCGACAAATTGACAAATAACTCAATATCACGCCAACCGATTTCGATGATTCTTTTTTTAATCGAAAGCAGGTGCTTGTCATGTGGTCCCACATAAATTTGAACGAGATCTGACAAGCAGTTTTTGAGAATTTGAAGTCGGTTATTTTTTGTTAGTAAAATTTAGATTATGCTTATACAAGTAATGATCGAGTACCGTGAAATGCACAGGCAAATAATGATGGACAACTTCAAAATCTTCGCAATTCTTCTGTCATACCAATAGTCTATAAAACATTCCTTTTAAGATTTATTTACCCAATAAGTACATTGAAAATGAAGTTGTCGGCATGACGGAAGTAAGCAGAGGGTCAGGTCATTAGTGGCACAGTGCTCGATAAGATACCCGCTTTCGGTGTGTTTGAGCTTATCGCTTCTCTAAATAATTTGTGTCCCTTGTGCTCAGCTGAGCCTCCAGGCGGCATCAGGCCGTGGACATTGTATCTTTATAAGGGTCTTTATGGGATAGTGCACGCACCCTTTTTACGGGTTTTTAGGTACTATACAGAAAAACGTGTATAAAACGTAGTTACGTTTATCGCCGATATAATATAATGTAAAAGGTTTTGAAAATAGAAGAATAATAATTGATAATTATGGTTTGCTTTAAAGGTGGTATATATTATGTAAATTTTTGAAGTGAAAACTTCTTTAGGCGCGTTGAGCATTTTTCAGATGGGATAAAACGACACCTACTGTAGCGCCATCTCTGAGAGAATTACAGAACTATAGTTACATAATTTACAGCTCGTATCAAGATTGTAGTTAACATATACTTTACGAGGCGTTGGCAGCCATTTACTAAAAATGTAATGATAAAAAACATCATTTGAAAGTATTTCCTGCACAATCAAATATTTCATGACGATTCAAAAAATACACACGTTATTGTTCAAGTTTTCACGCACTTCTGGCGTGCATTTTAAACATATATTTTTTTAATTACAAATTACGATTAAAAGGCACTGTAAGGGTGTTACCAGACCAATCGATCGATCGTCGATCGACGGCATCGATCGATGGTGGAATCGATTAGTCGACGTCGATCGATAGTTTCTACCAGACCAATCGATCGATAGTCGATCGACGGCATCGATCGATTGTAGAATGGATTTGTCGACGTCGATCTCTCTTCTGAATACATTTCGAAAGAAACTGATGGAGTCAAACGATTAACGTCGACCGACGGTCGATCGACTGATTAGTCGAACGGTATCGGTCGATCAATTAAAGCTACCTGACCTATCGATCAACGTCGACCGATGGAATCGATCGATTGGTTAGTCGAACGGTATGCGTCGATCAATTAAAGCTACCAGACCAGTCGATCAACTTCGATCGACGTCGATCGATGCCGTCGATCGACGATCGATCGATTGGTCTGGTAACACCCTAAGACTGTTTACCGTAGTCGTCATGGTATTTTTTGTGAAGTACATAAACTAAAAATTCACTTCTCACGTATACGTGAATAAAAACAAGAAACAAAAGAATTGCTGATAAAAAATTATCTGCTGTCATAGTCGCCACCACGTGAAAATCGAATCCTTGGCTTGAAAGCTACGAGTTTATTATTTGAGCGAACTGGTCGAATAGGTATGATATTTAAATTTCAGTTCAATAACTATTCAATAATAGTCCAGTAATCTTAGGAATTCACTGCGGAATGAGAGATACCCAGCTGATTTTTTTGTATAAAGTTGTATTTTGGCATTCTAAAAGTTGTCTCAAAACCTGCATATGGTAGGGTGACCGCGTCTATAAAAAATTTGAGGACAAAGGTCACAAAAATCGGTTTTTTGCAAATATCTCATTTCCTATGAGAATTTTGACTAAGATGACTGGACTATAATAGTAAGATATTTAATGATTAAACGAACTTACCTGTAAGTGAAGTTCTATCATAATTATGTGAGGTGTTTCGTTCGAAGAGATTAGATAATACACATGTAGTCTCACATACAATGTCGCCAATATGCACTTAGTTGAAAGCCAAAAAGAAATAAAAACAATGTGACAGACAGCTCTCCATAGGTTACCTGCGATCAGATTGTCATTTAGTTCAGAGATAAAACATGATAATATCCATTTCACAAATTTTTGGGGTTTGATTAGGGAGGGCGGGAATCTAATCTCTTCGAACGAAACACCTCACATAATTATGATAGAACTTCACTTACAGGTAAGTTCGTTTAATCATTAATTATGCTTCAGTGTTTCGTTCTCGAGATTAGATAATACACATGTAGATATTGAGAGATATTTGTGAAATGAAACAATTAGGGTACCTATATGATACACTATTATTTACAACGACAACAAGCAGGAAAATTCGTTGACAAATAAATAACTCTTAATTATTCTGTACAAATTTGTCTTAATTTGTTATATAGAAAACAAATGAAATTTTAGGTATAATCTTATCTATAATAGATAATTTCAAAAGAAATGTATTAGTGATTTATCAATTACCATCAATTAAAAATAGGCATACTTGGCAAATAGGTCTCTATTGTCAGTTGATATACGTCTATTAGAAAAATATTCAAATGTTGTGGAAGTGTTGGCATTGACATCCACTTTATGAGCTTGCGAAGCACTGTCCTGTCTAGTGCTATGAGCGGAAAAAACTCAAGAATATTAATAAAATTGACCTATAAGGTCTTCTTTATACGTGGTTTCTTGGTGATAGGTAATTAAAAGAAACATGTGAATGACTCAGTCTGATATAAAAAATCAATTAATGATTTAGCAGAGTATATTTCGGGTCTTTCCTGAAAGTATGGTTATATAAGTATTAGTTGTTTTGATTTTAAACTGGACGTTTTTATTAAATCAAGAACCTTCAATTAAGTATTATAATATACTACTTAAGTGAAATACTAGTCAAACAACAGTTTTTAAAATTTTATCTATTGTTAAAAGACCGTTGGGGTGCCCAACTAAGCGGGCAAAGTTTAAATCAAAGAACCAATTTAAATGATTTTTGAACCCGATCTCTACATCGTTACTTGATTTCTAATTATGACAACGCATTCCATATTGCGTACCAGATTCAAATAAATCAGTAAGAAAATAATATCTTTGGTATAAAGGCCTCATTGATATTAATGTTGCCGCTTTAACAGAAAAAAGGTAACATTTCATTTACTCCGGATTGTCAACCAGGGTATTATGCATGTATCTGACAGCTGACAGTTGCCGGACTCAGAAATGATTATATGCTTAGAAGAATGAAATGTCAGTGTAAGACATTTATGAATAAGAAAAGCACTTATGAATAAGCAAACATATCGCTCATAAGGATTTACCAATTCCTTGGAAGGCGGTAGGTATTTCATAACTCCTAATTGGTCAGTCTGAACTCGTCTTGATTCAGCATCAACGATGATATTTATGTATTCATCATATTATCATTTATTAAACCCCAATAAAATATTAGGTTACAAATGGCGAGCTTAATATTTAATATTCTCAATTTATGACATATAAAAATTACGAACAGAAAGCATTCTCCATTGCCATATACTTTCTGTAAGACACGTTAAATGGGGAAACTGCACACCTTCTATGCGATTTATATAAAACATCGCTCTATGTGCGATATCCCACATACAAGTTGATTTTTGCAAAATCTCATAGGGACTAAAAAATGCAGCCACCAATTGACTCTTAATATTAATGTATTGATTTCGGTTGACTCCAAAACAGGTACCACAAGCAGTTTCACCTGCACAAGCTACACCCCATCCCGTAGTTGAGGCGTCAGAATTTATTATTTTCCAAATTGACTTTTATTTTGGAAACATTTTGTCAAACGCTCATATCAACCACTTAATATCGGAATCTAATTAGATGATACTAAGTATTGTCATTTTCTTATAACCTTTATCATCACTAAAAGTATTTATATTTCTCAAACTCCTTTATATTATAGTATCTGTAGCCATAGTAACCGTATTTAATAACAGGAATATCTGATGTCATAAGATCTAGCAAGGGAGCTAGAATCCTTATATTAAACGTTTTGATTTTTGATTCCGTCTTATTTTGTAACGTTCTTCAACTGGCAAGCTAATGTCCGTCGTTTTAGAGTCAATAGAATCAGAAAAAAACTTCTAGATTCAAATATAATAAAAACCAAGGTTCCATAGGATTAAAGCAAGTGCCTCGTGGTTTTTACACACATTCAATATAACAATTTAGTATTAGACATAAGTCAAGACAAGTAATTCATAAATAACCAGCATATCGTAATAATTAGATTACTGGTTTCATGATCTTTGCGTGTTGTGCGGTATTGAAACCAAAAAACGGCACAACATTATAATTATTGTTTCCTTCGAATTAATGTACTTCTTATAATAATTGTCGTGAATTCTTATCAGAAAATATGCTACTGTAAGATCGATATCGAGAAAAAATTCAATTTTACAAAATGATCTTAAGAATTACACTAAGATTCCAATTTGAAACAGCTTGAATTTGTAAAAAAAATCATTAAGATATTACGATATGTAATACGATTCAAGGCGTGTGTTATCGGTACCAATTTAAGAATTATGTCTGATCGAATTGGTCGTCCCATGGTTGATATTTTGAAGCAGCACCAATAGCCAGTAAATTGTTTATTTGCCAGTTATTCGAACATTTTGTTCAAAATCTTCTCCGACACGAGAATATCTTTAGAAGGAAGTAATTACTTTGGAATAAAAATACTGAATATAGAATTCATAACCCATTATCTAGGACAGTACCTATAATTATCTGAGGTAATTTTTGACCACTGATAATAAAAAACAACACAGCCTGTCGGCTTTACCGTACTGCCTATTGATGATTGCGGCCGTTGCGTTGTACGCATTGTGGCGCTCCGGATGCAGGCGCGTGCTGTTTTTTCGTCGAGGGCGCAGGCTCCTTCGTCCTCTGTGGCCCCGTTAGACTGCGGTAAGAGGCAGTAACTTGAGTTAAGCACCTGACATATTTATTTCCTTGGACGTCTTCAGCGTATCAGCTAACTCTTGTCCAAAAGGTAGGCTGTCGATTTTGGTCAGCTGCATCTGATCCCTTAAATCTAAAAAAATTAAGAAGGCAAGACAGTATAAAATTACGCTTGATGACAGAATCATCATGTTGACAGTCGCATAAAATACGCCCAATGTCTAGAGAACAATATTAACGTGTTGATGTATTCTCTCTTTATATACAGAAATAGTCAGAACTTCTAATCTGCTTCAGTTTCGCTAGCTTTGCAAAGCTTTAGCACGCTTCATTATGATGTGAACGTCTATCAATTTACAACTAACCGTAGGAAAATTAAATTCTATGAACTCCCTGCGGAGTTCTTTTGTTAAATCTGAAGTGGAATTCATAACTTATAAGTCCAGGTCCTTCTGGTCTTCTTCACCAAACGATGTAGTCGTAGAAGGATCAGCTTCCAAATTTTGCGACACGGACTCGTTTAACTCACTAATCAGTAGTGGGAATTAATCGGCCGCCGCCGCGCCGCTTGAAGAAAGGGTTTTTCTGTCATCTCTGGTATAATCGACACCTGCAAGTAAAAGGCGATGGTCGACAGTACAGGAACGTCAATAGTACCCGATACGTATTTATTAAAACCGTCTGTAAAAAACACCAACAAAAAAACTGTTTGTAGTAATTTATTTCTTATAAATTATTCGATCATAATTATAGGCAAGTAAGTATGCATATGATTTAACAGGCATTAAAACATATTTAAGCAATAGAACCACGAGTATGAATGAACTCCGAGTCGTTGCATCGTAAACTCCAATTTAGTTGGTGGCCTGATTGTTACATTGTTATAAAATAAACCGGTAACAATAACATTTGCTGGTTGGTGCAGATACTGTAGGTAAGGTGAACTCAAGAAGTTACACCGTGAACCCAAGTTAAACAAATGCTTAATTTGCTATTAGAAATAGTTTTACTCACATAAAGAGATAAGCATGTATGCGTAAACATATAAGTACTGCGGGAACGGTAGTGACATTAAGGTAAACTCAAGGTGTTGCAACGTGAACCCGAGTTTTACAAATGCCTAATTTGCTATATAATTGTACATACCTAAATATATAAACAACAATGCGAAAATACACAAAAGCATGTGCTACGGGTAAGGTGAACTCAAGGCGTTGCGCCGTGAACCCGAGATTTATAAATACATAATTTGCTACAGTTTCATTTACCTAAACAGGTATATATATATCCATGTGTAAACACACATAAAAGTATATACTGCGGATAAGGTGAACTCAAGGCGTTGCACCGTGAATCCGAGTTTCACAAATAAATAATTAGCTATAGGTATATTTTTACTTACCTAAAAACAGGCAAATATCCATGTGTAAACACACATAAAAGTATATACTGCGGATAAGGTGAACTCAAGGCGTTGCGCCGTGAATCCGAGTTTTACAAATAAATAATTATCTAAAAAATTTTACTTACCTAAAAACAGGTAAATTATCCATGTGTAAACACACAAAAGCATATACTGCGGGTAAGGTGAACTCAAGGCGTTGCACCGTGAATCCGAGTTTTATAAATAAATAATTTGCTGTATATTTTTACTTATCTACAGGTGAATATCCATGTGTAAACACACATAAAAAAAACATGTACTGCGGGTAAGGTGAAATCAAGGCGTTGTACCGTGGACCCGAGTTTTACAAATGCATATATTTAATATAGTTTTACTCACCTAAACTGGTAACAAACATCAGTCTGTGCGTTAGCACACAAAAGTAATAAGCACCTCTAGTTCACAATATCCTTTCAGAATCCGACGATAATATATGCATTTGAATCCTTATCATCACACTTCCTCTTCGGTTTTTGTATTATATGTATAATTCAAAAATAAATTCCTAGAAAAAAAACACTAGAAAGAAAATAGAAATGCATTATGGCGGAGCACTGAAATGTGAATGACAATCTGATCGCAGGTAACCTATGGAGAGCTGTCTGTCACATTGTTTTTATTTCTTTTTGGCTTTCAACTAAGTGCATATTGGCGACATTGTATGTGAGACTACATGTGTATTATCTAATCTCTTCGAACGAAACACTGAAGCATAATTGATGTTTACTGAACTGTTTAACTATTCTTAAGAAAATAAAGTTAAAAATTATTATTTTTATAATGATTCCGTCTTATAGTACCAAAGCCTCGTACATCGTCACGTTAAAATTGCGCTGGGAATCAAAAGTAGCTAAGTTTACAGCTCTATTGTTTAAGAAATGTGATATGAAATGGTTATTATTGAATGGAATTTATTGTATAGTTTTCATAGGTTGCTTTGCCTTTACTAATGAACAATTAATACTGCTACACTAGAATTCTTATATTGTAACATGATCGGTTCGGCGCTTAGCATGTATCGATTATAGTGAAAAGGTTTAACTTTCTTAGTATTTACATTCTTGGTATTTGAACCATAAAATATTTTATGCCGGCTGCATTTGAAAACAGTAATACGACCGCCTTATAACAGTCACATGAAATTTAAAATTGTCATACATGGACATTTGCGAATCACATAACCAATATACATCTTAGTACTTTTTGATAATTCTCTAAATATTCTGAATGCTAAAGTTACATAACAATCGGCTTATCCGCTTTCTTGGTAGGCAACGCATTGACAACGTGCTACTACAAAAATGCATGAAATCGCTTAACTGCACTATATGTAGATAGCATTACTTAGCCGGCAGTCCATAAAATAAAAATTAAATAAGAACCAATATAGCACGTTATTAAATAATAGCTATTTTGGAAAGAAAAAAATCTCTATTTGTATACTTTAGCCTTCGCTGTCACATTACGGTTTTCGCTGCGAAAAAACTCACAATGCAATATTCAGATCAACAGAGCATGTTCGGAGCTTAAACTTTCTCTTTAATATAAATTCTTTTCGAAGAAAATTTTGCTTTTCCCTCGGAATTCTCATTTAAAATATCTCTTACTTTACAAATAGTTCTTGGTCTCGGACATGATACCTAACATTTTTAAAGGACTACTTTAAAATTAAATGTAGAAACAAGAATGCACTTTAGTATAGATCAGTAAGTATTTACCTTGTTATTCAATATTATTCAATGTAAAATGTAAGTGTTCGAAATTCTACTTTGCGCTTCTTTGGTTTGCGTTCAAATCCCACAAATCTCCCCACGTTAAGTGATTAAAAGTTATTCGCCATATTTTCAGTGAATATAAAATATTCTGAAATCACCGATAACACATTTGTTATGATTTTTATAATAAAATATTACCAAAATATAGAAAAACGTAGATTTTACTTCCAGACAAGACCGAGATAATACAATATGGATTAAAATAATAAATCAAAGCACACATTCATAAAGATTTATACACAAACACGTGATTGATAATGTTTGTGTTCACTAATGACGCATGCATCCGGATGTAAGTGATTTTTCAAAATTCGAACGACTGGCCTATTCAGATGGGTTGAATCGGTTGTAATTTTGTGTTATTACCCTAATGAGCTTTTAATATTGGAACACCTTTGTTCCTCGAACCAGGGGACGTCTTACTCCGGAATCACTTAATGATTTAAATGAAATTCTGATTGTATCAAGGCGAGCAGCGGCGATTAAAGTAATTGAAATGGAGTGGAGTTTTAAAAGACAAGGAAGATTTTAACACGAAACTTACTGCTAATTTCATCATAGCAACAATATTGTCAGTTTTACTTCTCGTATTTTACTATGTACCTATTCAAAATAGTAGTCAAAAAGCTTCGTAGAGGCTAAAATGGCGACATTAAAGCTACTAAAAAAAGAAAACCGTTTGTCAAATGGAGAAGAAAATCATTCTTAACGGTTTTGTCTTAGCCTATTTATACAGATTTATACACTATCTAATGGACACTAAAATTACCCCTACCAGTTTTTACTGAGAAGCCTTAGATCCCACCTCATTACGTAATGTCGCAAGAATCTAACAGTGTGTGTGTACGTGCCTTTGCCGGCCATTCATTGCCATTTACTTTGATGCTGCATTGATCCCACTTCCGACACGTACGCGTTACTGGTGGCTCAAGTCACAGGCGAGAGCGGGTTTACAATAATTTTGTAAATGTGTAGTTTTATTTGTTACGTGTAACCGCCCTCGCTTTGCTTCGGTTTTCTTATTTTTTTACACATTGGGTTACATTATTGGAGTTTTATTAAGGATCCCTAATTTCTTGAAAATATAATATAGCCTATGTCACCCGGGAATAGTGTAGCTTCCCAACAGTGAAATAAATTTTCAAATCGGTTGAGTAGTTTCGGAGCCTATTCAATGCAAACAATCAAATCTTTCCTCTTTTTAATACTAGTTTAGATATATTTTCTACATCCTACCTTTACATACATTAACTAACAGACATATTTTATTGAGCTTAGTTCTAACGATAGGTTTTTTTTTCAAAATATCATACATGGAAAAAAAACCCAAATACATCAAATTCAAATTGCGTACGTGCCTTCAATATCTCACGTCGGTTGGCAGAGAAGAGAATGCTTCTATCATAAAATTTAATAAAACCCTTTACTGCGCATCAAAATGTACAGTAAACAATATTGTATTGAATGAGATTCGTTTCAGTCAGCCTCTTTTGACATGGGTCGTAATCTCCCATACTTAGAGCACGTAGATCAATCCCTTTTGTTGTAGAGTAAGATCAAAGAGTATTATTTCGGTAAATGAGCTCGACTAGACTTGTAATTGACGAGGCTGACGACTACGAATAAAACACATTGATGCTTTCACAAATCAGTATTTGCAACCGATGAATTGGCTTAATTTATTTGTAGAATGTTTTGTATTCGTAATATTAGCGTTACGAGTATATCCAGATGGATGTTTGCGTACAATAACATTAGTGATTGTGTGTGTATCATTAATGATTAAGAAGAATTTTATCAATTAATCTTGTAATATGATGCGGTTATGATTTGTTTTTCAAAATCTCAAATTGTTCACTTTAAATTTACCTCTTAACATTTTTGAAATATAATCCTATGTGATGTGTCCTTTGGTATCTGGAAAAATACCTTTAATAATAATTTTTAAGTAATCAATATAGGACCTATAATGTTACTTTCTGATGCATAGAGATAATTACGGAAAAAACTAGCGGACCATAGGCGAATAAAATAACTTTGTTTATCTTTGACGGCCAATTTACTTTAAGTATCAATAAGTTCAATTCTATTAGCTACAAATCGCTCTGTAGGCACTCTCGGCGACAAAGCTCACTAAAGCTGTACTTCAAAGTCGAACTTCAGTTGTAAAAGCTGTCCAATAAAATAGAAATCTCTTTTCCGGTTGCTTCCTTGCTCTCATAACTTTGTCGTTTGCGTGATATCGCAACAGAGACATCTTGCGATCGTTTCGCAAACTATCGCTAACTTCTTGTTTAACTTTGAAGGCTCTTTTAAGTACGCAATTATAACTAGCGTAACTGTTTCAGTAGTCACTGGGATATTAATTTAATTATGTACTTATATCAATACTACAAGTAAAATTGTGACGAGGCCAATTTTTCATGAATTTATAGTGCGGATTGTTTTTTTAATGCATGAATGAGGTGCATGCATGGCAGCATGCAGTTATGCAATTTTGTCTTAACAATTTTTTTACCAAGAAATTAGAATACCCTGTGTTGCGGGTGGCAATGACAACACAAATTAGACATCACTATAACACCCATTACCCGAGTATAAATATTTATTTGTCACATTGGTAATACCCCGGCTGGAATCGAATCCGGGACCCCCACTTCACAGGCAGAGTCACTACCAACTAGGTTATGGGTTAAGGAATACAGACTCAACACCTTTTTATTAAGATACATTTTCTAACGCCAACTTAATACGCCTCTTGGACCCTCCACAGTGTCTGAGTGACACTTGTTTGTGTCATCATTTCCTGCTTTTTTCTGTTGACCACGCGATTCAGGACCCTCTAATGACCTGTCCAGTGTTTGGACTTACCCTAATTGTACGTCACCGTAATGATGGCTTTAGCCAACGCTTGTTTCTGTGTTTGGTATGAAAATTTTGGTTCGCAATTTAGGTATGTAAATCAAATTATATAAATAAAAATTAAGACTAGTTAACATCGATCGATAATTTAGAATTGTAATATGAACTATGAAAAATAAGTTGCTATGTCTTTTTAGGTCTACTCATAAGAGACTGTTTCGCAACGTACCTACTTAAAATGTAGTTCTTCTGATGGTCTATTTAAACCGTTATCATTTTATTTTGATTATTAATTTTTATATATAATATGTACCTAACTATATGCCTGTTTTGCTGTGCGGATTTTGTGTTTGGGCACAGAAGAAATAATAGTAGGTTATAAATAAGTAGTTTGGATAACATGTAAAAATTGACGACCCTTTATTTACCTTTACAGGTAATATAAAGTATACAAGCCAGCATACAGTAATGATCTAAACGGTTGTTTATTTTCTATCAATCGTCTATCAATCATCAATATCAATCTATCGTACTAGGCAAACGTGTAATATCTTGTCCTTAAACCAGGTGATTCCAATGCCAAAATCTAACAGCGTTTACATGTTGACATTATATCATTTTATGAACTTTTTTTTGAATGCACAGTTGCTTTTGAACCAGCATGATTTTAATAAAAATTGAGAGCTACATAAAAGCAAAATGTCACAGGAAGCGGTGACAACTGCAAGTGTTGCTTTGACATCTCCGTGGAGGGTCGCGATGTGACATTGTTGTTCAAATTGGCACAGTTCCTAGTATTCTTTGAACAACTGACTTGTTTATAAAGCTACTATATCGGGATCTTTGGTTGACTCCTTTCACTTAGATAGTCTTACATACCAATCTAACGTAGTTTATATAGGTAGGTACCTAACAATTTTTTACATTATAATCAAAATTTTACTAACAAAAAATCGACTTCAAAATTACTTAAAGCTCAAATTTATGTGGGACAACATGACAAGCACCTGCTTTCGATTAAAAAATGAATCATCAAAATCGGTTCACCCAGTCGAAAGTTCTGAGGTAACAAACAAAAAATACAGTCGAATTGGGAATTTCCTCCTTTTTTTGAAGTCGGTTAAAAACACAACTATTAATGTCTTTTTAATCTGCATTTTTAACAATTTTTGGGAGGTTATTTGCTAGGATAGATTTATTTCAAAAGCATAAAACTGTTGTGTTTACATATGTGCTTAAATTGTATATCGATAATAATGAGTAATTATTTATTAAACACCGTAATCAAATCATGTTGTGTTAACTAGACCAATATTCATTTAATAGGCGAGTAACAATTCAAAGACTTTACCGTATTTTTAATTAAATTCAACGCATGGGAAATCAACATCGATGACCGCGATTAATCGATTCGCTTTGTTCTGAATCGTGTCAAACCTTTAAAATTTAATTAACCACCTTTTCGTAGACGGAGAACAGTCGTTTTGTCTCTTTCTGTTCTATGGGGAAAAGCGAGAGGAATTCATTAGAAAGGGAAAAAATTCAAAGGAAACGGCGATGGTGCGCGCTTCCGCCGGTTGTGGGTAAATTTGTCCTTAAACGTTCTTACTAATTACACGACAGTAACAACAATTACTTGATCCGTCTTTGTCTCTGTTTCCCTGGTAATTTGACTGCGATAAGACGCGTATGAAAAGATAAAATACTTTTAACGACTTTTCTACTTAATGTTTCTGGGTCTTTAATGTGCAGGTGAAAATTTGAAAGTGGCAATTTGACGTGGGAACTTAGGAAATTTACTGACCATAAAACAATCATCAATTTGAGTGATAACGACTCTTGCTAAAATGCTCACGCAATAGTTTTGAAAGCTTCGATTGAACTTTCTTACTTACACCTCGACAGCTACAAACAAACTGGTGTAGCAATGCGTCCCTTACTAAATTTTTAAATACAAAAAATTGGCCACGTGAACTAAGCTAAAATCCACATTTGCTTCTTTTACATTAATGATGATTTTGTTAACGTGTATTTGTGCGTTGTGCATTGCCAATATTTCGTCTATCACTCAAAATACAAATGTTCCCTTTCTCCTTTACCCAAAATAACAAGTTTATTGATATAACAAAGTGGCTTATCGCATTATTATACAGAAGACGCCCTTGATTCTTCATCGGTAAATTACATAAGTAACATTGCCTCGCGAATACGTCTAGTTCAGCGGTATGTTAAACTTTGTTACGTATCTAATAATGATTGGATTGGAAGCTCTGAAGATATTCATACGTGAAGATATTGATTGATAGTTATGTGGCAATATATATTCGTATCTCTCATTTCATTTTCTCTTATTTCTAATATTGACTATGTTTGACATTAACTTTGGAAATTCAAACATGTCCACCAAATCGTTCATCGTCGAGATGTATGTTCACTTGGAAAATGTATGTTCATCGTTCACTATGCTGGCCAAATGTGGATTAACAGTTTCGATAATTATGAGGGATAGGGAAGAATAATCTTTCATTGCTCATTTGTAAAATATATCAGATGTTGCTTCACGTTGAATTGACATGGCCTCAGATACACCGTAGTTGTAAAATTTATATCAGTACAGAAAAATACGCCATTTCTGACGAATTTGTATCGTACGTTAGAGCATCATAAAATACATATTATTTTCTTTCACTTCAATAATAATAAATCTAAGGCCGTTGCTTTGCTACCTAGACTAAATGAGGCGTAGAAGGCGCGTTGTGGCAATTTGGCAACAAACGCTATTCCGCTGCGGCAATAAGAAGGCTGTTCCCGTGAAAATATAGCTCGGACAGGAGTATTTGCGTTAAATGAATCAGATATAACCGTTTGAGAAAATGTTAGTCTTCCTATATTCGAGAGGAACTGCTACGTGTATTTCAATTATTAATTAATATTTTAAGATCACCTTGTCAACCGGCTCTCAAATTCTACTGAATTTATGCAGAATTCTGGAATTAAGTGCACCTAAAACTTTCAAATCGGACTTCAAGGTTTTAGATTAAAATCTAGCAAGTATCGTCCATTTTGACTATCATACTCCAGCGATGGTTGACGGTTACCTATAGAACACATTCGTTTATTCAGTAAAAGTACATACAATGTTATATATTGCAACTAAGCAGTAACATTCAGTAAAGCTTAATTATGTAGCATTCCGTAATGCCCAAATACTTGGCAGCCACAGTACAATCTACTTAGGCCAAACCGAAGTCAGCGCGCGCGATGCCAAGTCTTTAAGTTGCTTTCTAAGTGTATTGACATGAATTTAGTCACTCTTGTGGTTCCAAATTGCGATGTAGCTAGTGAACTTAAGATTTATACTTACTGCTAGACGATGTACCTACCTATGTATTATATTTTAACCGTGTATTATGTTTATATTATTGTTAATCAAAGTATTCAATATTGTTGACAAGTATGAACTGAATGTTTAAATTCTTAAATGTGTGATATCGCACTATCATCTGTCACTCACATCACTATTTATGGATGTAACCATATGCCTCATATACCTTGCCACCAGCCTATACCTAACCTTAGCCAAGGATCTATATAACAGTAAAGCCACGTGGATATAGCCGTGGGCGAATCCTTGTTTCGTAACAACAGGCGTTTCTAGACTAATTCTAGGCTACAGTTGCACTTATTGATGTGTTACGGGCAATAATTACAGCGCAATTGTCGAAGTGAACAAGACGTAAAACAGTAAACTGGAGTAGTAGTTGATTGAATAATTCATAGGCGTACTTAATCTTTACTTAAGAAATTATAGGCTTCCTTCTGGAACTAATAAATACCACCAAGCCAATAATAGCTATAAATAATGTAGTAGGACTTGACGCATAACCACCAACCTTGTGAATTGATGTATGGTTTAGAAATTAGCCGACACTGCTTTGATACAGGAAAACATTGCGATGAAAGGTAATTTGTATAAATTATATCTATCTACGTTCAATAGATATGTAAAGATTGATATTCCAATGTTAAAAATATGAGTTTCATTCTAATTTTTTTGTGGAAAGAGCCGACAAATGAACTGACGATCCACCTGCTGGTAATTGGCTATCGTCGCCCATAGACATCAGCAACACCAAAGGCATGACCGATGTGTTGCCGGCCAAGAAAGAGAGAAGAAAAAGAAAGAAAGAACTGGCTCTCAAGCCCCCAGCCGGAACACGACGAGTCGTTCGACGGCAGACACATGCTCAAGGGTGGTAGCTATCCAGGCGAACCCCATGGAGAAATATCTATTACACAAATAATGTAACTATCTGGAAAAGATTTGGCTTATGAATAACGGAAAGACGATCTACAATGTTGCGTCATTTATTGGTAAATGAGGAGTTTGAGGAGTTTCTTTCGGCTTTTCTTCTCCTCCATGACAAAGCACCTTTCCGAAAAGCTGGTAAATTAAAAAATGACGTGCATAAGTGTATCAATGATACCTACATGAATAATTGATTTTGAATTTTGAAATTTTGAATAGTATACTAACTTCGTCCTACGAAAATTAAGCCAAATAATGATTAACTATCTATAGATTACGACGGGTTACTTGCCTCAAAGTTGTTTTGTTAAGTTAATCAGTCAGCCCCAGAGCTGTAATAAAGGCAGATAGATGCTCAAAATGTCAATCTATAGTGCTTTAGCTTGAAAGCCAGAGCTAAGCCTATTATTATGGAAGTTCTATCCAGCCTTGAGTACAATTACTCGCAAGTTTGTTATAGTTGCCAACTCACAGCTAAACTAAGTATAAACATTTGGCACAGCTTTGGTTAACGTACTCCACACTCCGCGAAAATAAAGGTGAATATTGTCTTTACAACTGTACATTTAGGTCAAAAAGAAAAACTTATGGAAAATTTCCTTGAAATTGAATGTTTTAAATACGTCGCCTAAGCACCTTAATTAAGAGTGACATCATTTTTTGTCAAAGGCATGTATGTATGTACGTCTGAACATCAATGCGTAACACACACGTCGATGCACACAAGTTAGCACTGATTGGATGAAGACCAGAAGTTCGACTTTAAAAGAACTACAGATAATAGTACTTCATCTAGTAAGTAAGTATGGAGATGTAACTACTGTTACATCTCCATACTTACACTCCATGAAAATAAAAAGTTATTCCTTCGCGAAGAAAATGAATAGCTTATCCTATACTAGCTTACACTATCCAGGTTAGAGTCATTTCATCCGTTCAAGAGCGGTCTTAACCGAAATAGTTTCGACGAACGCCTGCCTCAGAAGTGCTCCGAACCCGCTCAAGAATGCGCGCTTACGGGTATGCTAAACACTTCACACGTACGTACGACTATAATAACACAGGGACAATACATCAAAGTCAGCCGAGCTAGTAATGGTACTTACATTGCAACAAAACGCTCGAGTTATATTTGCTTTGAAGCTTTCATAGAACAGTCTCATGTGGGTGAATATAATTCATAACTGATCGTGAAGCGTTAAGGTATTAGCGATTTTTCGAAGGGTCCTTGATGTTTTTATGAGGCTGCAACCGATTCGCAACTCACAACTAATGTGCTACGCTTGTTGGTGTCCATCCAGACACAGGTTTTTATCTCCTCTTCAAAGTTGGCGTAGGTAACACTTAATGACATGAGGTTGGGAGAATTTATTTTTGTGATATTTTATAACTGTAATTTAATGTGTAAATATTTTTTTCTTATTATTTACTTACGTTATTTGATGCATCAATTTTAAATTAGCGCAGCAACGATTCATTATTTACTATTAGTGGATTGAAGCTTATAATAAGTTCACTGAAACTTGCCTCTGTAACAGTGGCTTATCGATTGCAGCGCAGTGTAAATACCTCTGACGTGAAATATTAATTCCTTCGGCTATCATTTCCTTTTTGTTTCCAGTAGGTAACCGGTTTATGCCATTGACCTATCAATTGTTCTGCCCTAAACAATATTTATATATTTTACGTTTTGTTCGACGCAACTGTTATTGTTTACGTGTTCTACGATTCTTTAAAATTGCATTTGTTCAGAAAGCAATACCGATTTTAAGCGAATTGTTTTATTCGCGTTGTTATCGACGGTGACTTGTTGATTGTTTGAAACGAAGCGTTCCAATGAGTATTTATTTTTATATCAGTCCGGTCCGGATTTTTTTTTCTCTATATCTACATATTCCTTTACATTACTAGCTACACCCGGAATAAAGCACGGGTCTTTCCTTATAACCAAGGAGGCCAAGAGGCCATCAACCACGCTGCTCTCACCGCATAATATATTCGTGTATTATTATACGCATTTGGTTTGTTATACATAATTATAACAAAAGGAGTCTCATAATAACTTAAAGGTCTCCGCACCTTGAATTTATTGCGCAAAATAAAAATGTATCCAACACAATGGGATGTGGTGAATTTGTGAGTTTGCATGTGTAGGAGACGGTTGTCTCCATGGCAACTATTTAAAATGAAGCGGGAGTGGACCACTAGTCGGCTAATTATAATTTTTATCTTTTATTCATAATGTTTATCTTTTATTCATAATGTTCATAAAGCACCTATGTCACAAAACACTTGAATGTGATAGGTATTTTTAGGAGTAAGGCTCTATGTGCTCACAACTCAATAAAATACGCTCTTTGGCCCCACCAGGTGCGTCGCGTGAAATAAGTCGATTTCATACTAAAGTCCAAACTCATTTTGCATCGCCGTGTGGCCCGTGTGGTACAAACAGAACTTTAGTATGAAACCGAATGCATGTGACTCATTTTTCGGGACTGACAACTCAAAAAATATGCTCGTTTGGCCCCACCTTTTGGGTACTTCTCGTGAAATAAATCGATTTCATACTAAAGTCCAAACTCATTTTGCGTCGCCGTGTGGTACAAACAGAACTTTAGTATGAAACCGAATGTATGTAGTCACATACATTTTTAATGATCGTTTGGCCTTACTCATAGGTAATGTAACAAGAAACCTAAAGAGATTCTACAATTCAAACCTTATTAACAACGAGTAAAATTTATTGAATCAGTCCAGCAAATACAGGAGCAGATAAATATAGCCTACGAGTCTATCTGGGCAATTAATCATTATCTGGTCTAATTAATAACGAGTTTAACTACATTCGATATGACAATGTCCATTAAAAGTGCAATAAATATTACAAGCTGACTGTGGAACGACCAGGTTATTAGTATTTACTATTTAGTACCAGTCTTTAGGTTATGGTGTCCATTATAATTCAAATGAATAACCCCACTTGCTTAAACCGATGAATAGAGCAATAAGTTGCATTAAAATAATGTTTTACAGTATCAAATATGATTGAAGAATAAAAATTCATTTGCCGTGTATCTTCAATAGCCGGGAATTGACCCTTTGAATGACCTGACTTTTCAATGACCTGGACAGAAGAGGTCACATCTTTATCTTCCTTTTGATTAACACAATTTTCATGAACAACTATCAGTGTCAGGGTTCTGGATTGGTACTCTTTGCTTCATTGGCTGTCTACATTACTTAGGCCCGTAATTTCAACAATCGTTTAACTCACAGTTTAACTAAACTACTTCAAAAGTTAAACTATCGATTAAACTGCTCTCGTAATGTCAATGATAAAACATTGCCTGATTAGTTAAACTTAGATTAGTTTATAAATTATAGCAACACTAGGGATTTCGTTCATTCATTATGGTTTAAATTGTAAAGACATTTATATGGCAATGTTTTAATTCAAAAGATTTGACGTTTCTTTGATTGACAAAGATTTACAAACGTCTGTTTTGAAGCAGTCATTTTGAAACAATAGATAAACCCTACGTGCCAGTTTAACTGCCCTTGCTTGACCATTTAAACTAAGCGGTAGTTTAAACTCTCAAACAGATTCTGTCATTGATATTACGAGATAACCAACAAAGATACTTTAAACTCAGAATCATAGATTAAACTGCTATTGAAATTACGGGCCTAAATATATAAGTTTCTTAGGAGATGTTTACATAAAAAAGTACAGCCGCGAAATCTGCAGTGGTTTTTGAATAGATTGCCAAATAATCTTTTAGTCACAACCAATGACCATGTTATGTCTTTTGATGTCCAAAGTGTGTATAAGCAACATTTGAATTACATTTATTTAACAGATTATACTTAACTATATAAAGCATGCCAATTTAAGATAGCAGCAGCATTGGATTCAGCTATTTTTGGCACCAAATCACGGACTCAATACTGTTTATGTACTACTTGTAGCTAAAATGTACACTGCACGATGGTATAAGTTTAAAATCATGAACAGAAAGTGTTCTACATCATATTGTTGCCTATATCTTACTGGTCAAGTAGTTTCTATCTTTGGAAGTGCTTACAGCTTTATGGATTTTGTTCATCGTAAGCGATCGGAATTAGGTAATGTCGGACATGGTAGACTGGTAATGGTGGTACTACTGTTATTAGGGCTTAAAACATAATAGAGATAAATAAAAAAAATATTATGTGACAGATAAAGTTTCCATAAACATTTTATCTGTATTTGACGAGGTCACCAACTTTGTGACAACATTAGTAATTAGAACGAAACTTCCATACCTTCATAAATGTGCTACCTATTTTCGTCAAGCAATTTCGGGGAAATTATGCTATGATAAATGAACTGGAAAACACGCGAGAATTATTCGATATAATATAGATATGTATGTTATAACATAGCGCTAAAAAGTATCTATACCTACTATTTACTGTACATAAATTGGTCGTTGTTTTCGTGTCATGGTTTCTCTGTAAATAGTTCCTATCAGTCATCGGTGTAATGCCTCAGCTCGTATGACCTATCATCAATATCACATACGAAACAATTTTGGTCTGTCACAATCGTAGATATTAACTCGATACCAGCCGTGCAATTATCAGTCATATCACGGACGGTGTAATTTGTGCTCCTGACAGCACCGCTCTAGCATTGCGTGGTTGATAGATCAAACAAACTGATGTTATTGAAATGGGTTTGGATTAGTGAATATGGAAAAAGGAAATAATGTTCGTGAATTGTAATAAACGTGCGTAATGTAAGTTGTTTCATTATATGTAGTTTGTTTGTTTCAATACAATGTTTCGTCTCATTAATTTCTTACAGTTTACAAAACTTGACATGTCAACTTTCAAGAAAACAAGTTTATTTGTGTCCTTTATCATGAACAGATAATTATTTTCACGTTCTCAGAACTTTAAGAAAGTTAAATGTGATGTACATAAAATTAGAATAAATAGAAAAGAGCTTAAGAAAATGTCTTCCGACTGAGTATGTTATGAAATCAAATAGTTTTAAGAAACTATGACAGAAGCAGTCTGCATAGGATCCTAAATTGCCCTATTAATAGAAGCATTACAAAAAGCAAGGTACTCCAATGTGAGCGTGCCATCTTTAAAAGCTTTTTATACGAACTTAATGCGTTTTGAGATAAGAAAACCCAAACAGAATGCCACTTGAACTTAATCCATCATGTCCATACCCAATCAAACAACCTCATAAATATTTTAATTGCCAATTCAAATAATAGTATGTGTATCCGCTATTTGTAGTCATTGAAAAACGCGGAAGCATCTATTATGGACATTAAAATACAATGTCATTCAATTGCAAGGGAAATCAAAGGGACGTAAAACATTTTACTATTATTACGTTGAGATAATGCTTTTGGGTAGGTCCTCTTTCTCTCTCACTCTTGTTGAATCGTTTTAAATAATCGTCATCGTATTAAAAAAAAGCCAACAGCATCTTTGCACCATTATTTTTGTTCATTGTCAGATATGTGATAATAAGAAAATTTAAATAAGACAAGAAACAGCTAATCTTAAGGTTGATTAAGGCCATTTAAAGCCATTATTCTAGGATCTTGCTCTAATTCCTAATAACTAGTCGAATGTAGTGCAGTGTATTTTAGTGCAGATTGACGTGATACACTGGTTTTGATCGAGAGTCCGTCTTCGTACACCGCAGACTTACGAAGAACCTAACTAAACTCAGCTTTCTGTTGGCCAACTGTATCAAAGAGTATAGTTTGATCAGCACAGATTCTGGACTGAATCTCCTAACAGGATAACGTTTACCGACTGAATAATCGTTTTGCTTGAGAGCCACTTCTTTCTTTATTCTCTTTTTTTTCTTACCCGGCAACGAACCGGTGGTATCTATGGTGGTATTGGTAACCATAAGCGACGTTGATCACTTAATATTAAACTGCCTAATAAAGAAAGAGTAGGTTCGTTTTGTTTTGTACTCTGTTGACTGTACAAAGAGTTTAAATTATCCTACCTATACTGCTTTCCGTTGTACAACTACGTCAATGTTGTTGGTTTGTGGGACTAGTAAGATTAAATTTTGACATCTAAGCGTTTCCGTACATTGTCCATGTAAAGAATATAAATCACTGTTTACAATACAAGGTTAGACGGATGTTGGGGAGTTAAGAAGTTATTGCAGTTAACCGCCGGTCGTAGCCAATGTGTAGGTGTTAACCATTGTGTATTTATTTATCTACAAGTTCCTGTAAACTTACATAATTTTCTGTCATGTCATTATCACATCCATTTGTTTGAACAGCTAAACCATA